>OY970826.1:42819409-44019409 GCA_963853835.1 Calendula officinalis
TCAACAGATGATAGTTTGTAGCCTAAAAAATTTCTGTATTCCCAATAAATCCACATGTCGGTATCTACCATTTCTTCGTAATTATCATTAAAAAATTTCATTATTTTTAACATTTCATTGCTTAAATTGGGCTTTATTTTGTTCAGTCACTCTTGCCAGCCAACATCTTTTTAATAAAAACTTCCATAAACTTAAATTAATACATAAACTTTAAAATACATTATATATAAACTTAACTTAACATACACTTAAATACATAAACTTTAAAATACATTAGACATAGAGTGGATAGAGTTTTAAAGGGATGGATAGAGTTTATGGTTGGAGTTGAAGTTTTGTTTAGAGTTAATGGTCCCACTAAATATAGAGATAGAGTGGCTTGGATAAAGTTTATGGTTGGAGATGCTCTAATAAAACAAAATAAAACTTAACTAGTAAACAACATACCTAACTATTTGATGAGCAACGCATGAACAAACTTCGCCGGAACCCTAGATCCGCCGCCGCGCCGTCATTGCCGGAAATTGCATCTTCGTGATCAGAACCTTCTTCCAGACCATCAAACACCATTTCGGGGCTTAGGTAAACAACACTGATACACACACTTCAAATATTAAGCAAAACACAACATGAAAAATACAAATGAAACCAGATTTGCGGGTGCGAGATGAACGGGAGGTTGAACAAGATGAACGGCGGTGCGAGATCTACGTGCGCGAGAACTACGGTTGTGGTTGCGATTGCAAATGAACCGTCACCGGAACTCTTCATCGCCGGAAAAACAGCGTCGTCAGAAAACCATTTGCGAGAAGAGGAACACCAGAAAACTCTTATTCATCTCGTTGGTCGAGTTACGTGAACTCAATCGCCGGAAAACCCTAACTGAAGATAAATGCATTGTTGGAGAGAGAGAATGACACAACTTCCAAAACACACACACATGTGTGTGTTTATTCTGAATATGTATGGGGTATAGGGGAAGGGGTTGGGTTATTTCTTTAATTATAATAAAATCATCCTATTATGTTGCAATGTCTTTTGACGAAAATACCCTCCCGTGAATTTTCTTTTAATTAATTGGTGTTCACTTAATTACAATTATACCATCAATAATCTTAGCCACACGTCTAATAATTTAATGTTAAAAAGTGGTTCTCGCAGTTCTCGCAGTTCTCGCAATAATAGTGGTTCTCGCATGAACCCTTCTCTCTCTCTCTCTCTCTCTATATATATATATATATATATATATATATATATATATATATATATATATATATATATATATATATATATATATATATATATATATATATATATATATATATATATATATATGTATATGTATATATATATATCTATATGTATATGTATATATATATATATATATATATATATATATATATATATATATAAATTAAATCTTATAATATATACTTAGGTATTGTTTGGTAGCATCTGAATGATTAAAATCTGAATGATGCAGATGTCTGAATGATTGAGACTTCCCCTGATATCTATCTGATTAAGAGGCAGAACATGTTGAATTGTTGATTCAGAGGCTGATTAAGATGCCTTACCAAACACTCTGAATCTGTCCGATTAAAAGGCTGACCTCTTAACTGTATCATTAAGATGCTTACCAAACAACACCTTACGTAAACTGTGGGCTAATTTATATCTTTAAAAAATCTCTCCACCATATAATATATATATATATATATAATTTATTCTTTAACATAGATAATTTTTATATAACATTAATAAATCATCGTTTTATATATCTTGTTTTCGAGTTTGGAAAATTTGTTAATATGTTTTAAATGATGAAAGATGGTTAAATATCATATTATAAAATATAGAGTAAATTACTGTTTTTGTCCCTGTGGTTTGCCCGTTTTAGCGTTTTTGTCCCTGTGGTTTTTTTTCTGTTTTTTTGTCCTTGATGTATGCAAAATTCCGTTTTTTTGTCCTTCCGTCCACCTTCCGTTTGAATTCAGCCGTTAAAGCCCTCACGTGCTGAAAACGTGAGGGCATTTTGGTCATTTTACACATCTTTCTTCATCTTCATCTTCTTTCTTCATCTTCTTCTTCATCCTTAAATAAACCCTAATTTCTTCATCTTCTTTCTTCATCTTCAAAATCAAAATCAAAATCACAAACCAATACATCGAATTCTCCCGTCGTTTATTCGATTAATCTGAGAAACAACTCATTAACCGGTTCGATTCGATTCAATTGCTCGATGATGACAAACCTTACATCGCTCGATCTCGGTACCAATAACTTTTCGGGCATCATTCCTGAAAATCTTTCTTCCTGCAAGAAATTAAAAGCTTTAAATCTTGCTCGAAACAGATTTGAAGGTGAAATCCCGCAAAGTTTTAAAAACTTTCAGTCGTTATCGTATCTTTCACTCTCGAATTGCAGCTTCACGAACCTCGAATCGACTCTTAAAATCCTTCAACACTGCCCTAATTTAACCGTTCTGGTTCTAACCATGAACTTTCGTAACGAACAGCTTCCGGTTGATGATACGCTTCGTTTCAAATCACTCAAAGCTCTTGTGATTGCTAATTGCGGACTCACTGGCACCATTCCGCCATGGCTAAACGGGCTGGCCCAGTTATAGTTACTGGATTTATCATGGAATCATTTAACCGGATCGATTCCGTCTTATTTGGGTGATTTTCCCTCGCTATTTTACTTGGATTTGTCAAACAACTCATTATCAGGAGAAATCCCGAAGAATCTCACTCAATTACAATGTTTAAGCTTCCAAAATATCTCGTTAGAAGAAGGTCACCAGATTTCCCGTTTTTCAAGAGACCAAATATGAGTAATCGAGGGTCAGTATTGCAATACAATCAAATCATGAGCTTCCCACCATTGATCGATCTCAGTAGCAACTTGCTCACCGGAAAAATCTGGCCGGAATTCGGGAATTTGAAACGGTTACATGTTTTGGACTTAAATTGTTGAAGAAGCTAAAGATCCGAATTTTGTTAAAAAGGAGGAATTGTTGAAGAAGAAATCGAAGATTGGGAATGAGGTTTCGGGTGATGAGTCTGCGGAACAAGCGGCTGTGATGAGATCTCAGATTCATTTGTTTTGGGGGAATATGCTTTTTGAGAGATCTCAAGTTGTGTGTAAGTTGGGGTTGACCGGTTGGGAGTATTGGATTGTGATTTTGATTTTGAAGATGAAGAAAGAAGATGAAGAAAGAAGATGAAAAAATTAGGGTTTATTTAAGGATGAAGAAGAAGATGAAGAAAGATGTGTAAAATGACCAAAATGCCCTCACGTTTTCAGCATGTGAGGGCTTTAACGACTGAATTCAAACGGAAGGTGGGCGGAAGGACAAAAAACGGAATTTTGCATACCTCAGGGACAAAAAAACAGAAAAAAAAACCACAGGGACAAAAACGCTGAAACGGGCAAACCACAGGGACAAAAACAGTAATTTACTCTAAAATATATCTTCTTTTTAATATTTTTTAGTTTCATATAAGTTTGTAATCTTGGTATACAGTGCCAATTTATACAAACCAACATTGTTGGTAGCCAAACAAATTGGCACCAAGTATACGTGGTATTGTACCGGTATTCAAATTAGCATACCAATTATAGTTGATACAGTATACGGCATGAGGAAAATACACATATTATTGTATCATGTTCACCCGTAATTAGAATTACATATTTGACCATTATAACATGTCATCAATAGTATTTATTTTATTGTCGTTTCTTGAATTTTATCATAAGTAATAGACTATTTATAGAAAATTTATAGTTTCTAACTAAGTTAAAAGTTATATTATGAGTTTGATATGTAACTTAACCTGCATATGATTTGTATATGACTTTGTTGTTTGATTATATTTTTGATTATATTTTTGACTGATATTGTTGAATAATCAAAATGACCATTTAGTCTTCTTTTTATTTATATAACATATTAATTATTAAATAAAATAAAAGTCATAATATATAAAACAAAGTAAAAATCATAACACAACATGTAAAAGTTATAATCTTATCTCTTACTGAATCTAACAATTTCTTTCTCCAACATATCATATGCTAAATCAGAAGCTTAAACTAAATAAGATATGAAAATAATACGAGCAATTAATTTGACTCGCATCGAGCGAGAGATCAACTCTTATGGAACTTAAATCTAACATCATCTGTCGACATGTTAGCATCCCAACTAAACACCGGATTCTTTAATTAGGTGCAAAATAGTACGAGCAATTAATGATGGCAAAGAGTGTAAAATAATGAAAGTTGGGGGGTAAAAAGTGAAGGAGATTCATAGTTAGCAACTTCTTGTGCATATATAAGCAGCACCAGCATGTAACGCCTCCTCACCCCTCTCCCGACTTACCGTGAAAAGATTCCATCGGCGTGAAATCAGACAAATCGATTACAGAAGTTGAGATCGTTGATTCCGTGTTCGATCTGTTCATTATTGCAGTTGTGATTTACTTAATTTCTGATTGTAACTGTTATTAAGATCGAACAGCAGTTGGAAGCAGTGATGGCTCCTCAAAACGTTGGAATTCTCGCCATGGAAATCTACTTCCCTCCTACGTGTATTCAACAGGTATCGCTGTTCATTTTCTTCTTCTTTTACTTCGATTATGTAAGCATTATTGTGCTTGTACGGTACAGTTAGAACCCTGTGCTCTTCGGTTGGATTTAATGCGCTATTGTATGGTTTCACAAGTATAAATGCTGTTTTCATACGACTAACAAAACAGAATTACTACGAATTTGTCTTGTTATTGGAGAATTTTGCTGTTCGTTTTTTATTTATGCAAATAGCAACACATATAGCCATTTAGGTATAGAAGAAGTTCTAATTCACCAAAATTAAATGAAAATGAGTGAAGATTACCTGAAAATGCATAATCGATTTAACGAATATAAATTTATGAGGTTATAAATTTTGTAGTTATATACATCGCTGTTAGAAAGAAATGGTTGGTATAGGTTCCCTTATCTATGCTCAAGTTTGACTTTATTATATTTGACCTTAAAGGAATTTGATGACTGGATCCATGAATAGAAATCCATATTTTGAGCTTTGGGATGACCAGAAATTTGATGTTTTTGGTGGAATTTTTGCCTTTAGCTGTAATTGAATTTAATTCTATGTTATGTTACTCGAAATGAGGTGTTAATTGTTATTTGGTAATTAATTTTACAGGATACGTTAGAAAATTTTGATGGAGTAAGTAAAGGAAAATACACCATTGGTCTTGGGCAGGATTGCATGGCATTTTGTTCAGAGGTTGAAGATGTCATCTCTATGGGGTTAGTAACACGACATAGTTATGAATTTTTTATTTTTTTATTTTTTTGCTGTTAATACTTTTGCCATTTTCAGATTGACAGCTGTCAGTTCACTACTTGAGAAGTATGAAATTGATCCAAAACAAATTGGCCGATTAGAAGTAGGCAGTGAAACTGTGATAGACAAAAGCAAATCCATCAAAACTTTCCTAATGAAAATCTTTGAAGAATCTGGAAATACAGACATCGAGGGTGTAGATTCAACAAATGCTTGTTATGGTGGAACTGCAGCATTGTTTAACTGTGTGAATTGGGTAGAAAGTAGTTCGTGGGATGGTAGATACGGATTAGTTGTTTCAACAGATAGTGCGGTATAAATTGATTTTTTTTTCAATTTCTAAAAATTTAGATGGTCAACTGTTGACTTGAGTTGACTTTGACCAGGTGTATGCTGAAGGACCCGCTCGACCCACAGGTGGAGCAGGTGCTGTTGCTATGCTGATAGGACCTGATGCTCCTATTGCATTTGAAAGCAAATTTAGGGCAAGTCATATGTCTCATGCTTATGATTTCTACAAGCCTGATCTTGCAAGTGAATATCCGGTATATTTGTAATTAATTTGATGATTAAAATAATATAATATTGTAGATTTAATTGGTTCTAATCTGTGAAGAATATATATTGTAGGTTGTTGATGGAAAGTTGTCTCAAACATGTTATCTCATGGCACTTGACTCTTGCTACAAGGGATACTGCCAAAAGTAACACATACAAATCCCAATTTTAACTTATTTTAGTTCCAATAAGATAATAATAAATAATACATTATATAATAAATTATCTTACCGAAATATAGGTACGAGAAATTGACAGGCAAACAATTTTCAATGGCAGATGCTGAGTACTTTGTATTTCATAGTCCATATAACAAGGTAAATTTATTATTTACCCAACAGAAAGCATAAATCTTTATATTTAAATCCATAAAAACTTAAAACTTTTTTTTAATTTTTTTTAATGCAGCTTGTACAGAAGAGCTTTGCTCGCTTGGTGTTTGATGATGTTGCTAGGAACGCAAGGTGATGATCAAATATATTAAATCATTTAAAATTATTATTTTTAGAAAAATAATAATAATTTTGTTTTCGTTTTCAGCTCTGTTGATGAATCAGCTAAAGAGAAGCTAGGACCATTCACGTCTCTAAAAGGTGATGAGAGTTACCAAAGCCGTGATCTTGAAAAGGTGCATTTATTTAAATATATATATTTAAATACCATTTTGTTAATTTAATAAATAAATTTGAATCAACAAAATTTGCGAAAATTAGGCATCCCAACAAGTGGCAAAACCTGATTATGATAAAAAGGTCCAGCCAGGAACTTTGATTCCCAAACAACTGGGAAACATGTACACTGCATCTATCTATGCTGCTTTTGCTTCACTCATTCACAACAAGACTAACTCTCTGGTAAGTGTAAAATACCACATTTACCCTCATTTATCGTTTTTATTAACAGATTCTGAAAATCATTAATTACAGGATGGAAACCGTGTAATGATGTTCTCATATGGAAGTGGGTTATCTGCCACAATGTTTTCGCTACATCTTACTGAAGGGAAAGCGCCTTTTAGTTTGTCAAACATCGCAAATGTCATGAATATTGAACACAAACTGAAAACAAGGACTGAGGTATTTTCTATATTCCATAAATAAGTAAAGTAGCGCGTGACAATACGATTATAAAAATTTATATTTTTTAATGTGCAGTTTGCACCGGAGAAATTTGTGGAGTTGATGCATGTGATGGAGCAGAGATATGGTGGGAAGGATTATGTTACAAGCAAGGACACTAGTCATCTAGCTGCGGGCACTTACTATCTGACTGAAGTTGACTCAAAGTACCGAAGATTCTATGCAAAGAAGACAATTCAGGTGGCTAACGGTCACTGAGTTGACTCGGTTTCGTCAAGTTAAGGTCTACGAGTATTTGTTCTGGTTATGATTTGATTTGTTGTATGAGCAGAAATTAATTTGCTTCCATTTGAGGATTGATGTCTATTATGATCTATCAAGAAATGTATTTTAGTCTATTTTATCTGTAATTTTTCAAGGTTTAGCTTTATTCAATAAAACAAACTTAATTTAAGCTTTATCTATTTTTTTAGAAGGATCACCCTGATAAACATTAACCTCAAGCTAAAGCTTGTAGACAAACTCCACACATTCGTGCATGTTTAAGTGTTAGCATTACATATTTCAGACTCGAATTAGCATTTAAATTTAATAAAACCTCGGGTTTAGCCAAATTAGCAATAACACTTTGGCCTATAACTTGGAACTTTTGTTAGGCTGATCGGTATGGTACACCATGATGTGGCCATGGGTGGTGATGTGTCTAAATGCCACGCCGTGCCCAAG
The DNA here is from genome assembly GCA_963853835.1 of Calendula officinalis. Classification (NCBI taxonomy): domain Eukaryota; kingdom Viridiplantae; phylum Streptophyta; class Magnoliopsida; order Asterales; family Asteraceae; genus Calendula; species Calendula officinalis. Next base: position 42,827,132 of record OY970826.1, read on the forward strand.
AACGGAACACCACCCCCCCCCCCCCTCCCAACGGCGTGGGGGGTTGGCGTGGTGGAGGAGCCCCACGGGCAACGCGGGTGGTGGTGTTGTTTTCGAGTGAATTCGACCGTTGAACGGTCTGATTTTAAAAAAAAAATAAAAATTAAAAATTAATTAAATTATTTTACTTATTTCCTATATAAACACTACCAAAACACACCTCAACTCTACCAAAACACCATAACTCACAAATAATGAATTATCTTGGTTTATCATCTGACGAGGATGACGCGTTTATGCTAACAATATACGAAGAACTCCTCGATGATTTATCCGACGATGATGAAAGTGAAGTCTTTGACACTAGAACCGCGAAGCAAAATAGAAATTGAGCAGCGGGACACCAACGGCTATATCGAGATTATTTTGCGGATGATTGTGTTTATGACGACAAGGATTTCAAACGAAGGTTCGCCTGAGTAAAAATTTATTTATGCGCATATGTAGCGCATTCGAAAAAAGGTATCATTTTTTCAATTGAGATATGATGCTAGAAGTAGGCGGGGATTCACTGCGTTGCAAAAATGTACTGCAGCAGTTCGAGCTATGGCTTACGGGGCATCCCCTGATTCTCTTGACGAGTACCTACGCATGTCTGAAAGAACTGCTAGGGAAAGTATGTATAATTTCTCACAAGGTCTTTTGGAATTATTCGGACCTATTTATTTGCGAATACCAACAGTAACCGATGTTCAAAAATTATATGAGGCACACGAAGAGAGACATGGTTTTCCTGGCATGCTTGGTAGCATTGATTGTATGCACTGGGATTGGAGGAACTGTCCACAATCGTGGAGAGGTGAGTACACTGGAGGACATCGTGGAGTACCGTCGTTGATATTAGAAGCTGTTGCTTCCCAAGATTTATGGTTTTGGCATGCTTACTTTGTGGTTGCGGGTTCTAATAATGATATTAACGTGCTTGATCAATCACCAATATTCAACGACTTGTTATCAGGAAATGCACCCGATGCTCCTTATACGGTGAATCAATATAGATTCGGTTATTACCTTACCGATGTATATATCCTCGTCATGCGATATTTGTGAAAGCGTATCGACATCCAGTTGAGCCAAAAGAGGTCTTGTTAACCAAAAAAACAAGAATCCGCACGTAAGGATGTGGAACGGGCTTTTGGAGTTTTAAAGTCGAAGTGGCACATTGTCAAAAACGCGGCCCGTCCATATGACCTTGAAAGATTAAGATATATTATGTATGCATGTGTTGTAATGCATAATACGGTTGTCGAAGATAAAGGACGGATGATTTCTCTATATGTAGCGGAAGGTCCTCGGCATGCGTTGTATATACCGGGAACGCCAGAGTATTTGCATAGGGTTGTCAACATTCAAGACCAAATCATACACGAACAACTTCGACGGGACTTGGCGGAGCATCTCTACAACAACGCACATGCCGACGATGAAGAGTAATAATTTTAATTTAATTATTGTAATTTTTAATTTTAATATTAATTTAAAGTATTGTCATTTTATTTAAAGTAATGTAATTTTAATTTTATTTAAAGTATGTAATTTTAAATTATATAAAATATTAGTTATGTGTAAAATAAATAGAAATGAAATGATGAGATGAGATGGAAAATAAATGGTGTGGTGTGGTGGGTATTTCCAACAAATGATGTGGTGTGATGGTGGTGTGGTTGCTGAGGTGCCGCTGATGTTGCAGGAAAAAGATGTGTAGGTGTGGTACCCATACCCCATAGCCTTACAAATGAGGGTTTATTTAGCCTTTATTTTTGAAAGAGTTATAAAAATACATGAAAATACATGTAATATTATATTTTTGGTAATTGTGAAATAGGGATAGTTATAATAGTAATAAGCAATAGTAAAATATTATGTATGGGATGGTTACGTATCATAATACCCAAAACTCAAACCTAAACCGACGACTTATTTGCAAGTTGCAGAAAGTAAAATGAGAAATCGACTATCCAAAAACATATACACTCAGTATTAAAAAAATAATGTCAACAACATAGAATAATTATCATCAAATTGAGGACATATACTGGCAGGACTGTTTTTAATACTAATGATGTATAATAATTAATAACTAAGAATAATATCCTCAAACAAACCCATAAATGCAAAACAAAAAAATGTAATTTTTTTTCCAAGATTTTATATGGTGAGGTTTTCTTGAATGGCGAAAAAAGTGCCCACAATGTTACCACCCATGTCCGGGAAATTCGGGCAGCCGGGCAGAGGCTTGACCTGACCCGTTCGGTCCACTTCAACGGGGTACTTGAGAAGGTGGGCCTTCATATCACTCACTTCATCAGCTGCATATTGATTCCAGTTCATTTCACTCAGTGATCTCACTCTTCTCACACACTCAATGCTTTCGGGCCTCTCAAAAATGCTTTCCAGCCCACCAATATGCTCTGCCCATAGAGACATTCTGTACCCAAATATCTGCACAAAAAAAAAAAACATTTTAAAGAAACGGGCCAAATACTTGACAGTTGACACATTAACTATTTATAGAAAGTTCATTTTTTTTTTTGGAAAAAGGGTGTTCTGGTTCAACTTAATTGGCCCGTTTGGACCTAAACCTGTTACCGAACTGCCCATTTTGGTGCATTTAATGAGAATAAAGAAAGGGTACCTACCTGACCGTGTGGGCTAGAACGTTTGTTAGCCCATGTATGATAAGGTTGATATGCACCCATAGCAATTTCAGTGTCTCTAGAACCTTCTAAAGACCGTTGATTAATGTTTGCAGATCCCATTATCACAAACTCATCATCCACTATCATTCCTTTCGAGTGTACATATATCATAAAACGCCGATTTTTCCTAGTAAGAATCTTTACAGATTAAAATATGTATTAGTTATTAAAAAAAGTCAAGAAAACAATATATATATATAGAATAGTTTATTAGAGAGGTACTTGAGGGGTATTTTGGGCATTTGACCCTTTTTCTTCTGGAATTGGTGGTTCATTGCCATGGGACGACTCACGGGTGCCAAGACAAAAGAAAATTAAATAATCTTGAGGCTCGTATACGTTTTCAAGCCCAACTTCTTGTAAAGCCTTGTAAATCACTTCATACATCATTTGCATTGTCTTGTTCTGTTTGAAATTACAATAATCAACTTTTTTTGCATTTTTTATTATTCTTAGTTATCTCAGACGTGTCAAATGAGTAAAATTAAAGAAAATTGGCTTAAAAGGAAACATGTCAAATCAGTCCAAAAAACAAGTAAAAAAAAGAAAGGATTTGTCATAAAAATTGTATTCGGGTCAATACAACCCGACCCGATTTGACCCATACCTGCCAAAAGAGAATTCTTTGAGTTGCAGTGCTTGTGGGACTACCCTCTGGCCACATTGGAATGACAATATATGCAGCAAACCTCTCTTTGGCCCTAATTTTATTTGCGATTTTTAGAGCAATTTCCATTGGTATTAAATTGTTTGCACCTGAAAATAGTATTATTATACTTATTAAATGGATATAAAGTAAAAGAATTAATTAGTGTAGAGAATTAAGTTGTGTTACCCAAAGTTTTGTGATTAGTCCAATTAAATGAAGAACCGAGAAAGTATTGGTTTTCGATATATATGAAATGTTGAGCATCACGAATTGCCTTCACATATGCCGTATGTATACTCATGTCTATCAGCACATTCTTCCCACATACCAAATTCTAAAATAAAAATTATTAGTCTTTTGGCCTGAAATTATTATGTATTGATAAAACTTGCTGAGTAATGTTGGGCATGGGCGACCAGGTCAGCCGCCCAAGGACCACAAAATTTATGTGCCCATTTTCAAAAAAATTAGTGTATGTATATATGTGTAAACTCACTTAAATTAAGATAAGTCCAATAAAATATAGAAAAATGACGAAATAAAGGGCGGGCAAATAACTTGGGATTAATGTCCCTTTCATTTGACTGAAATTTTTTACTTATTTTGAAAAAAATAACTTTGAAGGGCCCATTTTTAAATTTTTGCCCGGGCCCAACCGGCGATGTGTGTAAGCAGCTCCTTTAAGAAAATGTGGAGCAAAAAGTTATTATACCTTGCTTGTGGCATCCTTGGGGTCTTTGGGGAAACCTTTAACAGAATTTGAGTCGATTGAACGGAACACCTACACATTAACATTATTCAAACAAAATTAAAAAATAAATAATGACAAAATTAGTTATAAATTTGCACCAGAACAAGAACAAGAATACCTGGACATGCCAACCTTCAGGATCTTGCTCACTTGTGCAATGAGCATCGTCAATTCCTATAATATCAGGAATTCTTTCTATTTTAAGCAACGAATCATCAACCGATTTCTTCATTTTACTAATTCCAGTTGGTTTTGAAGCCCTCAACCACCTTTCTTCAAAGTTTTTCAGTACATCATAAGCAGCTGGACCTTCAATCCTGCTATGCAAATCATGCCATGGTTCTCTAGGACAGCCCGTTGTAGGTCCCTATTTAACGAATTGTTTTTAATTAAAATTAGGAAATTAATGAATGGATTAGTTACTACTTACTGTGTAATTAGGTTGGTGGTAATCGTCTTTGTGCAAAGTTTGTAATGTGGTATAAATAGGATGTGACGGAGTATCGTAACGTCCGATACATAAATCAAGTCCACCAACAAACGCCATTATTCGTCTTCTGTAATTACCCGCATCAGCATCTACAATAACTGTTTTTTGATGATGTGTATATATTGTTTCAGCTTCCTATAATCAAAATATAAATAATCAAAAATCAATATAAACATATGGAAAATAATAAACAATTAAAATATGAGATTCATATCCGTTAACCCGTTAGGTTAAGAATTAATTATGTGGCTTATGTACATATATTTATGCACACCCACCATTAGTAGTTAGTGACTTTTAGGAGGTGGTTTTTTTTTTTTTTAAGTTATTGTATGATATTTTTAATCATTAAATTTTTTCTTAAACAATGCCCTAAGGGCTATCATTAGCATTTCTTATAAAATAGTAAGACATATATATGAAACTTGTACATCAATATATAAGCACCCATGAATTTTAGGATTTACCTCTATATAAATTAAGGCCAAAATGCATTTTAATACCCTGAATTGAACTTGCCTGACTAGGACTTCTGGTAGCCTGGACTACTAAAGGTGCAACATGGTACCTTGTACTTGACAAAATGATCCATTTAATATCATGACTCACTAATTTGGTATTGTGTTTCTGACGTGATTTGTTTCTAATAACAATATATCGAGACGAACATATATTTTTTTGGACGTCAAAACCTCCAACATAAATAAGTCAAGTAAGAAAACACGATCAAATTAATCAGTCAGGGGTACTAAATCGATCATTTTTCTCAAGTTACATACTTACACTTTTAATATATAGTCTGGGTAGTAAAATGTATTTTGAACATAAATTAATCTATATTTTTTATGCATTTAAAGACAATAAGGTTGCTATTAACAAAAACCCTAAACAAATTAATAGAATCTAAACCTGTTTCTTTGCCCAACTATGACCCTTTCTAGCAGACCGAGGGCAAAGTAGTACTTTCACCGAAGAATGCTTGAAAAACCGTCGAGTTTCTTCATCGTTGGTTTGCATAACCCCTTGCTGCATTTCAACAAATAATCACCCAAAATGTGACAAATCTGTTAAAAAAATAAAATTACGATAAATTAAAATAAAAAAGTTATTCATACGGTTTTTATCCCGAAAATGCTTCTAGAAGTAGGATCATCCCAAACAAGAAGCAGCACTCTAACACCTTCCGAAGATTTAGCTTTCAGCAAATCCCCCAAAAAACTATCTTTCGCACCATCACCATTACGAACAAGCTGCACACTATGGAAAACCGACCAGCCCGTTATGTAAATCAACCGGCGGGCCCGTTTAATAGCTTCACAAATATCGTGCCAACAATCGCCATTTTCGTATCTTAACCCGCCATCAAGCTGCATACTTGGCAAATAACCGTCATCAACATGAGCATCTTGGTAAAGTGTCACTTTCCCGCCTTTTCTGATCGGGAAATACGTCCCCGAAACCCCGTTAAAATGTCGGTCAAATTGTACTTTTTCCATGGGCGTGTATTGGATCGATAGGTTCAAAACCGCGCCCCGTTTGCACGGTTTACCGCTTTCGTTTAGAACCGGGAATGACCCGTTAACTAACGAGCCCGAAACTAACTGCTCAACGGGCACGCCAACCGCCCCGATGATCTGTGACCCGACTACATCGCTGTCTTTTACCACAAACTGTACTTCAGCTGAATAATGGGCTACAGGGACGTTAAAATGCTGCATCCAAACAGGGTTTTCACTGTTGCTGATGACAAAAGTTCTGGCGATTACTGCGTTAGCGATTGAAACGGTGACGTATGGGTCACTTGTGACCTTTTCCGGCTTTGATTCCTCTGTTTTGTTCTTTCCGCTGAATGTTGGCATCCGCCCAAAAACTTGCCCTAATTTGTTGTGGAACAGGTCCATGTTAGGTAGGTTTTTGGCTTCTTGCACCCAGATATCCAGATTTCCGTGAAGTAATATGACTTTGAGAGATGCGTTCGAGGTTTTGAATGGAAGAATTTGTACGCTCTGTCCATGTTGCGATCCGTCGTAGCCTGCGTGAGCCATCGAACAAATTACGCGAACACGATCTCGAGTTCTCGATTTTGATTGGATCAAAGAGCTCCGACTGCTACCTACCTAGCTAGATTGGTTAAGATCAAGCTGAATCGAATAGATGGTTGCTGAATTGTTTGAACAGAGCTATAACGGATCGATAAACTGCCGTTGCCTTGCGAAATGTGGAAGAAGATGGAGAATTAGGATGGAAAATTTGACAATGGTGGTGAAGAACGAATCGTGTGCTTCCATTGATTACTTATTGAAGAACGAAGACTCATTAATTAATTAATTAATTATTATATAAAATAGTGAAGACTTGATGTCAAATCTGGCGAATTAATTAATTCTTAAAAAGCAGGCTGCTAGAAACAATGTTGAATGGAAATTGGGCAAATTTCAATTTTCAATCAATGTTACTTGCCGCGTAATTTAAACTTTTAGCAAAATTTAATCTTTGTTTTTGTCAGGATCGAAATTCGGGCGTAAATAAATCTAAAAAGTACGAGAACTCCGTCGCTAAATCTGGATCAAATCCTTGGTAAGAAGCAAAAATGAAGGATTAATTTTATCAAATTGTAGTATGGTAGTATGTCTTATCAATGTTATAGTTTCTATAGAATTATCAGAGAATTATAATTTAATATATCTAAATATTGTGTGACGTCGTTGATACTAATTATATATTTTCTCCGATTCAAAATAAATGATACATTTTTGTTTTATGGTTTTAAGGCAAATGATTATAATGATAATTATATTAGCTTAATTAGATAATTAGTGAAGACCGGGTCACATATTTTTTGAATAAAGTGAGGTTAATAATGTTTAAAATTAAAAATAAGGATAAAGAATCATTTTACTATATTAAATTCAATAGTTTGTGGGTATGAGCCCCACTAATTTTTTTGGCCAAATAAGATAATTTTTTAAAATGTATCATTTATTTTGAATTAATCCAAGAAGGAAAGTATATAATTAATTTTGAATTAGAGGAAGTAATTGTCAAGGCCAATGAATAATTGATGAGTAGTAAAAAGGTTTTTAGACCAACTTATATTTATGTTTTTGTTTGTGCGTTTCTGCAACCAACTATTAATATGTTAGTTTATATATATATATATGTATATCTTTGCAACCTGCCGCGAAATCAAACCTTTATTCCTCGTTAGTATTAAAAAATTAGAATTGAGTGTAAATCATATGTTGTTTTTAATTAGATCACCAGATATAATAATCATGAAATAAGTATATCATATATGAGAAATACGTTATTTAGGTTGTGTCTGTTTGCAGCTTAATGGAACCATTCAGCGCTGAATGCTTAATCATTCAGCATTCAGTGCGTTAGTTTAACGCCTCTAAATGAAGTATATGCTGAATGGGATAACAAAAAGCTGCTGAATCATTCTTCCTTATAACTTATGCTGAATCATTAAGCAGTCAGAATTCTTATAAAAAAGTCTCTCACATTCAAAACAAGTTTTATACAAAACCTCTTAATCATTCAAACCGTTAAATCATTTAGCACTTAATCATTTTGCATGCACATTAATTAACTATTAACAACAAAAAGTAATCGTTACTTTAACTTTATTGTGTTGTCTTTAAAATGTATTACAGCTTTAACAATAAAGGAGAAGATTTCATAGAGGATTGTTGTCAAAAACTGTTTCAAATATAGAATTTTATTAACTTTTCACATAAAGTCCATATAAAGTTATTATATTCCATAGCTCTACATATTATACATAAGGGGAGAGTTCCTTTGAGAATTGGAAAAATCGTAATAATCTGAGAATTAGTGTAATCATCAATGATTACCTTATATGTATTCATAGGGTTCATCGATGATTAAACAGGGCACATGTGCCACCTCGCGCGGCGCGGAAAATTTTGCCGGGCCGTGATCCCCAAATCCACTCAAATCAATGGCTGAGATTTATTCTCACATTCTCACCTAATATATTAATTCTCAAAGGAACCCATTCCTTATACATAATATATTTATAAACTGGATGAATGATGTCAAGCTGCTTAAATATTATTATTATTATTCTTCTTAGCCGTTAATTTTGACTTTCTTTTTTCCTTTTCTTAATTTTAGTCTTTTGATATTTTGGTTTTGAATAACCTCTTTTGTTTTAATATGTTGATATTTTTGTCAAAAAAAATGTGATGTGCAAATTGATAATATAACATTTACCAACTTGATTATACTACTCAAATTATTTATAATATCCAAATTATTGAAAAATATAAATTTATGGTTGTAACTTGTATGAATATCAGTAAACATTAGTTTGGGTATCATATGAAAATCACACGCGGCATCGTGCGGGGTAAAACCTACTAGTTCAATGAAAAAATATCATATGTCTATCTAGATAAATTGGCCATCAAGGATAGACTTGAGAGTTTTCCCTCAAGAGGTCTTGGATTCAAAACTTGTTGGAAGCATTCATTGGAGATTAAAAAGGCGGTGGAGTTTACTCCCTTAAAAAAAAAGATAGGTTCGAGGAAGACATATTGCCCGTTTAGATGTCTGCATGGCTCGAAACACTAAATAATTTGCCGTTAAAATAAAAAACAGTGATTAAAGAACCATGTAACTACCAAGAAACATGTGAAATTAAGTGTAGTTGTTGCATGCCATAAATCATGTTATGCGATGGCATGATTCACAATATAAAGTTGTTTTATTTAATTACATGTTAGCATAGCCAAAACCTTGATTATCTGTATATACTTCGTATGTTTTGTTTGTTTTGTTATTATTAGAATTTAAAAGTTCGATTAATAATCAAACATTCTAGCCGAATAAGCTTATGACAAGTTAGCCCAGTATTAAAGCCCTTTAAGTTCAAAAGTGGGCCTTCATTTATGGGCTTTAAAGTGTGACTAAGTTTGTACTAAGTTATTGCCATTTGTCAGTGCTACAAACAGAAGGGTGTTACATGTTTGTGTTGAATCTGTAACAAGAATTAGAAAAATGGCACATTCGAGAAATCGTTACTTTGACTAAAAAAGTCAAACTTCAAACTGTTTTTAACTGTCGACAATCAGAGAAGAACCTTTGCGGGGCCACTTACGATGTGGCTGATATGCACCCATTGTTATACTAAGTGCCTAGTGAATAATAAAAAATTTATGAAAATCAACAAAATAGCAATGTAGAAAAGAGAAGGCTTAAATTGTGGTTTTAACTAGGCAATATCGACTCATTTATTTAATAATGGATCGATTTAGTTAATGTATTACGTCAAACGGGCCAAACATACCATGATAGTTTTGACCCACCCATTTTTTCAACTCAAAGAAACCTCAAACCAATTTAACCATACCCTGTTTTTTAGCATCTTTATAGTCTTTTGGGGAAACTTAAGCCCAAACTTTAACAGAATTAGAACCAGTAAGAACCGAAAGTTATATCATCAACATATAAGTACATTTTCGCTATCATAGTTAGGGGTGAGCATAGCAGGGTTCCCGCCGGTTCCGACCGGAACCGGAACCTCTTGTACCGGTTCTGCACGGTTACCCTGTCTCTAAACTCGTAAAATTAAAATGAGATGCAAAGCTTAAATATTAATCATTTTTTATCATTTTATCTACTAATCTTTGAATAATCATAATAACTAAACACTTAAACATATGATCGTCTAATTATTATATTGTTAAAACGCTATATTTAGACTGATTAATGATTAGACTCATTCAAAATTACATAAATTTATCATATTGTTAAATTTGGACATTAAATTTCTCAAATATATAATATTTTAACAAAAATAGACCGAATAATCGTCGGTTCCGGTTATCCACCGGTTACCGGTTCCTAAATTTTGAGAACCGGAACCAGAACGTCTTAGGGCGGTTCCATAATTTTAGGAACTGGAACCGGGGGTTCCAAAGCGGTTCCGGTTCTAATTATGGTTACCAGGGCCGGTCCGGAGATTTTGAAGGCCCGATACATTTTTTGAAAAATAGGCCCTAAAACTTAAACAATCAAAAAATAAAAATAAAGAAAATTCAATTTTTTTAATTTTTAATTGCAATACACAAGGAGAAATTTGATTCACAATAATACAATTTTTTTTGCTTCTATTTGAAAAAAGCAATCCTTCTAATATTTATTGAAATAAACTTTTCAATTACGTCTTCAATATTAATTTTGTCCAAACGTTTACTCTCTATCGTCATCAAAGCCAACCCATTATGCCGCTCTTGTGTCATTGTAGATCATAAATAGGATTTCAATATTTTCAATTTTGAAAAACTTCTTTATGAAGATGCAATCAAGAACATCCCAATTTCTTGGACTAAATATATCAAATGTGCAGAAATCATTACCATCATCAATATTAGCATCAACATTATCATTATCATCATTAATACTTTCAATTTTAACACTAGCATCATGCACAGTAGCATTTTCAAAATTAGCATAATCAATATTACTAGCATTAACATTCTGTCACATTCCTATGTAGTTCTTTTTCTGTGATTAATATATTTAGCCAGGGTAACCCCTTTACCCAAAAATATTACTAGCATTAACATTATCAGCATTACCATCGTTAAGGTTTTCATTATTGTTTTCTTGAAAGTTTGGTGTTTCTTTTATTATGAACTTATCCATAGCTCCTTTTTGAGATTTAATAAAGTCTTCATTTTTTTTGTTTCTTATTACGTTTTTTACAACCAAATTCATATTTTAAGCATAGTAAATTATATAAAGGAGAGAATACACCTTGTTAGTGATTTGCAGATTCCTTTCTTGACGAATTCGAAGAAGTCCGAGATGAAATCCGAAAGAACTCGAGCACCTTCAATGATTCTGAGAGAAAAAAAACACATAGTTAGATGAAAATTGAATAAAATAAGTATAGAGAACGATTCAAATTATATTATATTAAACTTTTGTCGAAAATTGCAATAATCATTATTTTCTCCATACTTTTTTCAGTAACCGAAGCATTGTTTTAGGCATTCATGCATTTGGTATCTCCATGCATCCTTTTGAATTCTCGGCTGCTTCATTTGTTCTTTTCAATTCCATGTGCACACTAAAACCTAATTATAAAAATTGGGCCAACTGAACCTAATCTAATAAACATGTAATAAAAAACTTTGGGCCCCGGGCCCTGTTCAAATGTACAGTTTGCACCCCATTGGGCCGGCACTGCTGGTTACCCACTTTTTCTGCTCACCCGGCCCTAGTCATAGTTTTGATAAGATACGTTAAACTAAATTTTCAAATTCCGGTTCTAAAACAAAAAAGGGACCCAACCGAAAAAGGAGAACCAACACGGCCGGAAATCGTAAACCGAATCCAACCAATCATGATTCTTATTCGATTATAATTATATTTTTGAATAAAAACTCATCCCTAATTTGAAATGCTTGTTGTGTATAAAGAATCTTGAAGTTATACGACCGAACAAACAAATTTGAAAGAACACAAGTACGCAGATTTGATTCTATCTACAACTACAATGGGCATGTAATGATTGGCATCATGAATATGCCGCAGATTGGAATATTTTTGTTAGCAATTTGGTTCGAATTTGAAGTATTTATTTATTCTTTAATAATAGGGATCACTTGAATTGCAAAGAAAGAATCATGTGATGTGGCCACTAGCTATTGGAGATTGTAGGCGTACTAAGGTTTTTATTCGGCAAATTTGGCGCCAAATAAAACGACAAAAAAGAGAGTTTCTTAAAGAAACATCAACTGTCATTTCGCTTTCAATCTTAAAAGTTTAATGGGATTTTTTAGAAGAATCTTTATGGATAATACTCCATCCGTCCCATAAAAAAGTTTCCATTTCATCTTGGCACAAGTTTTTAGGTGGTAGTTAGTGGTGGGGTCATTGGTATTAATTTTGATTAAAATATAAGGTTTGATTGGAGAGAGAATGATAGTTAGTGGATATTAGTAGTGTGGTCCTTAAGAATAATAATATTTTATTATGTGGAGCCCATCAAATGTGAGAAATGGGAACTTTTTTGTGGGACAAAAGTTTTGTTAGAAATGGGAACTTTTTTGTGGGACGGAGGGAGTAATACATAAAAGAAAATAAAAAGATTACTAAATTTTACTACTTAATAAAAGAAAAATAATACTCCCTCCGTCCCTAAATAAAATTCTTATTTCTTTTGGGCTCAATTTTTTAGAAGATAGTTAGTGGTGGGGTATTTAGTATTACTTTTGATTTAAATATAAGGTTTGATTGGAGAGAGAAAGTGTTTTAGGAAATAGTTAGTGATAAAAGTATTGACAATAATATTATTATATTAAGTGGGTCTCTTAAGTTTGGAAAATGAGAACTTTATTTAGGAACAAAAATGGAAGAAGAATGAAAACTTTATTTAGGGACGGAGGGAGTACTCTATATCTTTCTACTATTCGTTCAATAATTGTTCATATTCTATTTTGTTATTTAGCACAATACGACATGTCTTTAATCATAGTATCCTTTGCTTTTAACATTTATTCTGATCAAATAATTAAAAAGATAAACAGAGATCAGATAGGAAGAAAGATATAATATTGTTCTTAACAAAAATATTAGATCTATCAAATCAATAATTGTTTTATTGATCAATCATGACATTTAATTTTATCGAATTTGATTCTCAATTGATGATATCAGCATTTGAATACATACACTCCTAATTTTCAAATATTAAACCCCTAAACGAACTAAAAATTTCAGTTTCTCAGAATTTAAAAGCCAAACTATCGATTTTTAGTATGGATTTATACTAAAATGCACAAAATCCCATATGAAATCGTCGGACATTGTTATACACTAATTATACCTTGCATGGGTGTCAATATAAACACGTAAACATGTTCGTTTCATTCATATATGATATACTTTTTCACTATAAACTACCATCATACTCCCTCCGTCCCACAAAAAACTTCTCATTTCACCCAAAAATTTTGTCCCACAAAAAACTTCCCATTTGAGAATTGGAAGGATCCACTTAATAAACTAATATTATCTCATTAACTTTATGACATTTTTTATCATTTTTTAAAGTTTCTCTCACTAACTTTATGTCAATCCCCAAACTAATTCTATATTTTAATCAAATTTATTGTCAAATACCACACCATCAACTATCTCCTAAAAACATGTGCCCAAGTCAAATGAGAAGTTTTTTGTGGGACGGAGGGAGTATAATATTGCATCAAACCCAAACAAAATAATATTTAAAACTGCAAGACTATGATCACGATTTAAGCGAAAATGTGTTAGAATATTAATCATATACGCATTCCTTACAACTTGTTTAGTCCCCCATTGTTTTGGTCACAATATACATTCCATAATCCATATTATACCTACTATTATATATCCGTATCAGCATTTATATATATGGAATATATGTTTGAAAAAACCAAATTATAAGCACATCGATCTATCGCTTGCGCTTGGACTTGAGAGCAGTCATCGAATTCGAGTTGCTATGCCAATTTCTCTTCCTTTGATTGATGAACCAATTGTTAATTTGCTTTAGTTGAAGCCCCGTTTCCTCCACTAATTTTGCCTTGTCATCTTCCTGTTTAAAACCAAATTACATTTATAGTTAATTACTAATTATTGAAAGAAATATTCGGTTATTTTCACGCGTAAAAAGGAGTTATTACAGTTGGGTAAGGCCATTTCGAATGTTGTTGCCACCAATCTTTGAGTACCGAAGTAGTGTCACCGGGTAATTTTCCGGCACGTCTCTTTCGTAGTATTTCCTCTCTTACATCCTCGATTTTTGACCTAAATCCCTGTATAATGTAGGTATGAATGTGAACTAATTTCAACGCATTTATTTATGAATGTGGTCATTTTTTGTTACGATTTTTTTTCCAACATGATAAATTCGTAAAAGAAAAAAAAAGCTAAAAAGCAAACTAGTAATACACAAATAATTGTTTACAAGAAAAAGGAGACAAATTTTAAATGAAAAAAAGTTGTTTCATGTCAACCAGACCCATGTGTAACCAACTTAATTAAACCATTTTACCGACCATATTTTTTTATGTTTATACATTGTTAGTTGTTCCATATAAGTAATAAAGGTTCAATGAAAACCTGTTTAAGTTCGATTTTTAGTTCCTGGCGGACTCTTTCCATAAGAGAACGTTCGGATTCAGTAGGGAGAAGTGGGCCAAAACCCATCATGTCATGGCCACCATCGATACCGCCAGATTGATCCAATGAAAAATCCATTGGCATCTCGTCCTCATCATCCGACATTGTTGCTCCCGACCCTTCTCCAAGGGTTATTCCTAATAATGAAAATAATTAAGTAAATTTGAAACACATATTAGTCTATTCTAAAGTTGAATTAATCAAATATAGACTAGGGCATGGCTTTTAGTTATTCCGTAATATATTTAAGAAATGTCTCATAAAATGTATTCATAATCTCTTATAATTTTTTGTATTAAACATTATTAACTTTTTTCTAAAAGTCAAAACTTGATTGTTGTTCTAGAGTAAATAAGTAATACTCCCTCCGTCCCACAAAAAAGTACCCATTTCTCCCTAAACTTTTGTCCCACAAAAAAGTTCCCATTTCTCAAATTGATAGGGGTCCACTCAATAAAATAATATAATTTTCAAAGACCCCACCACTAACTATCCAATAACTATCTTTCTCTCTCCAATCAAACCTTATATTTTAATCAAAAGTAATACTAATTACCCCACCACTAACCATTTTCTTAAGACTTGTACCCATGAGAAATTGGTACTTTTTTGTGGAACGGAGGGAGTACTTCGTATTAGAATTTTAGTATGTTTATTGAATATGAAACTAAAATAAATATAGAAGACCTACATAAACTATAGTTAAGCAGATAGTCACATAAATATTCTACTTTGGCGACAAATAAATATTCCTAAGACTTAAAACCTACATCACAAAGCAATAACCAACAGACGTTGAAAATGATTAATTTATTAAAAGATAAACCATATCTTTATCTTTTGCTTAGAAAATAATTTTAAATAAAATATCAGCTGTTAGGTGATTGTGGTTTTGTTGTCACTCTTTGTTCCCTTCATCAACCCAACTAACTCGACCTTCCTTCTACTCCTAACTACTTCCTCCGTCCCTAAATAAAGTTCCCATTTCCTCCTTCAAGTTTGTCCCTAAATAAAGTTCTCATTTCTCAAATATGAGGGGTCCACTTAATATAATAATATTATTATCAATACTTTCACCACTAACTATCTCTTAAAAGACTTTCTCTCTCCAATCAAACCTTATATTTTAATAAAAAATAATACCAAATACCCCACCACTAACTACTCCGTATCTCCTAAAATGTTGTGCCCAACACAAATGGGAACTTTATTTAGGGACGGAGGGAGTATAAATTAAAGAAAAATATATAAAAAAATTAATTAATTTCTCCAACAACCTCAATTACACCCACCTTAATATCCCCAATTTTATTTTATATTTATATTTTCCCATGAAATTAAAACTCTTTGAATTGATATTTGTCAAAAACAAAATTAATTTTTTCACAAAGATAACATTTTCATCATATCCCCAAAACCCAAATCAAACCAAACACCAAAGATATCTTTAGACATATGTACGTATATGTGTGAGAGAGAGAGAGAGAGAGAGAGAGAGAGAGAGAGAGAGAGAGAGATGTACCAGTGAGAGCTTGTAGGTTGTGTTCGATTTCACGGCAGGCCATGACAGCTTCAACAGCATGAACTCTGACATGTTGCTGCAGCTGTTCTTTAAATGAACATAAAACTAACAAATACTGTGCCTGTTCATTAATATTTAATTAAAATCAATACCCATTAATTAAATAGTAAAAAAGATTAAAACTTTATATTAAGAAGTTGAAATCTTTATCAAGAAATACACGAACCAAGAAGTTGTCCAGGTCTTGGCGATCATGTGGCGAGAGCGGTTGGCTGTGTTGGTCGGAGATATATGACCGGAGGAGGTGGTGGGACTGCGAGAGTTGGGCGTCGATGAGCGGCAGCTGGTCAATAGGGGTGGCGACACGGAGGCAGGCAACGTGAGCTGAGAGAAGCTGTTCGTAAAGTGGGTGGTTGGCTATCTCCGCCTTGAGGTTGCGGTTTTGGTCGCCGGAAAGTGATACAGACATATCGGTAAAACCACCGCTACCGCCGCCACCCATCATCCCTAATCCTTGTTCTTGCATTCTTGTTTCTCTCTTAATAGTTTCTCTCTCTAGAAATGTGTATGTAGGATTGAATTGAGATCATGTGAAGAAAAGGGTTTGCTAAGGAAATTAGAGGACCACTTGTACTTTAGAGAGAGCAAGCTGGCTGGCTGGCTATCTATGGCAGTCTTTCTCTCTCATCAATCCTAGAGAGAGATGGAGAAAAAGTAGATTATGATTACTGATCTTTAGAGAGAGAAAGGGAGAGGGAGATGGACTTATTGGGATCAGAGACAAGAAAACTTTCTGGACCAGTTCTGTGAAGTCACAGATTTAAGCATAAAAAAGAATCATTTTTCTCTTTCTAAACAGATTTTATCAGGGTTAGATGGTGATGATTATTTCAGATAAAAGAAACAAACCCCAGAGATAGATTAAAGATAAAGTTTTCTTCTTTTTTCTTTTTTCTTTTTTTGTTTTATATTATCTTTTTTAATTATTCCCATTATCTTTATAATTTTATGTGACTTGATCAAGAGAGAGAAAGAAAATACATGTCAAATAAAGGGATAATAATGACCCCAAAGCTGTCTGTATACGTGAGTATATGGGCCCCATAAATTAATATATTTTTTTTTTCAAACTGCAAAAAGGGAACCTAAGCCGAAAAGAACTTCGGCAAAGCCATCAACCCTAGACAAATGACCTAGAAACTACCATAAAAAAGCTAGCAAGGAGCTAAGCAAAAAGTACATCAGGAAATACAAAGAAAACGGATTACAACACCAATTAGGCCAATCAAAATCTAACATATCCTTGAAACTCCTATTTTTACACCAGAAAAAAGAGAATTTTTGAACATCACTGAAAATCTTACAGCAAGCCAAGCCACTAGCAGTGTTTTTAAAGACGATCTCGTTCCGAGCTTTCCAAACACACCAAAAGATAACTGAAGAAAAACATTTTAAAACGGCTCCTTTAAGACCAATAGACGAACCCCAATTGAACAAGTCATCTAACGAAGGAGGGAGACAAACCGAGACCCCCCACCACAACCTGATTTTATGAAGAATAGAGGAGGTCACCGAGCAGCCGTGAAAGAGATGATCGTCAGATTCTATTTCCGAGCCGCAAAGAACGCACAAATCATTGACAGCCTTTAGGGCTGTCATTAAGAAGGCAAAATAACAAAAGACAACCCCCTGAATTTTAGAAATATTACTTTTTAATCAATGTACAACCTTTTTATGCATGTTAGTTACAGCCCTAAGGGCTGTCATTAACAAAACCCTTATAACTTTAGTATAACTCTAGCATAGAGAAATAGTATGCTGACTGCTATATATGCCTATTTATGTGATTATCAATTTAATCATTTAAGTGTGTAAAAATTAAAGGATGATATGGATAAAAAGAATCATTATATTACACATGTTATCTTATGATAAATATGCATTAATATCATTTCTCCTCAAGCATATTGTTATTAAATAAACAATTAAATGATAGACACGTTTAATTGGTATTTCTATGTTGATGCACTCATAGAATTGCAAAAGTGGTCATTATAATTAAAAAATAGTATAAAATGGTAAAATGTCCTATGTGAATTGCACGTGTGAGTTTTAACGTGCAACCACTAATACTGTGTTTGCGGAAAGACCATAACGGATTGAATATTTTCCTGCAACGATGCCATCTGCACTTTTGATATCACACGGATCAAGTATACTAGGGGTGAGTATAAAAACCGAAAAACCGAACCGAACCCGAAAAACCCGAAAAAACCGAACCGAAAAAACCGAACCATTTGAAAAACCGACATCAACGGTTTTGATTTTTAGAAAACCCGAATGTTTGGGGCGGTTTTCGGGGGCATATGAAAAACCAAACCGAAAAACCCGCCCCGCCCCGCCTTTATGTATATTTCAAGTTTTATAAAAATATTCTTATATTTTTAAAAGATTTGATATAAATTTATTTGCAAAAGGAAAGCAACCATGCAATGAAACTTCTATGGATGAAGACATTGACTAAGATTGTTGCGAAAGATGGTTGGATGTTATTATATTATTAATCTATTTCAGATTATGTTAGTTGAATTTATTATTACATCATATTAAACTTACTAGTTGTTTTTTTATTTATAATGAAATGAGTTAAGGTTTGGAAATTTGAATCATAATATTAGTTTTTAAGGTAACAAATTGGTAAATTTAAAGGAAACTAAAAAATCGAAAAAACCCGAAACCGAACCGAAAAACCCGAAACCGAACCGAAAAACCCGAAAAACCGAAACCGAAAAACCCGAAAAACCGAAACCGAAAAACCCGAAACCGAACGGGGTGTAATTCTCAAAACCCGAACTTTCGGGGCGGGGTTTGGTTTTAGTTAAAAACCGCCACATGCTCACTCCTAAAGTATACTATTTGGCTAAACTGACAGTTTTTACATTTAATTCTTTTCCTGTTGAACAAAGTCCTAAATGGATACATAAAACAATAATAGAAGTAGAAATCATGAAAGAAACTTACAAAAACCCAAGTTATGATAAATTTATAAACATATAAACATAGAAGATTTGGAATTAGCAAAGTGAAGTTTATAACTTTGAGAGCAATGGAGTTGAGAATCAATTAGAGAAGATTGTTTGTTTAATCAATGATAGAGTAAATTTTTTTTTAACGGCAAATCTAATCTACTCCTAAATAACCACCTATGTCTATTATGAGACTTGAACCCTCAACCACTAGGTTAGAGGGCAAACACCTTACGGCTAAACCATTGACCTTTTGATATCATTGTTAGAGCAACTAACACATAGAGAAGTTTTTCTTTTTTGTTTTGTCTCGTTTTCTTTTTAAAAATAAGGAATTTTTTTTAACTGTAGGGCCAAAATTATGATAATAATCTTAATATATATAAAAGTTATATTGTGAAAATACAAACTGATATTAAAAAACAGATGATAAAAAAAAATAAAAATGTGAAGTGAAGAGTAGTCATACTTCCTCCGATTTAAAATAAGTGATACATTGTTGATTTCATGGGTTTTGAGGCAAAATATGATAATGATAATTAAATTAGATTAATTGGATAGTTAGTGGGGAATGAGTCCCACAAATTTTAAATAAAGTGAGGTTAATGATGTTTAAAAGTAAAAGTAAGGGTAAGTTTTCAAAGTTGATAGTTAGTGGGTGTGGGCCCCACTACTTTTTACCAAATAGGGTAAGTTTTTAAAGTATATCACTTATTTTGATACACTTAAATATGAAAAGTGTATCACTTATTTTAAATCGGAGGAAGTATTAATTAAGGAAGTTGGCGGAGGGTTGAGCTGTCACATTGCGCCTCCTTGGTTGGTTCTTCTGATTCGACACATTTTTCTACTCTTCTTTTTTTTTTTTCCCATTTTTTTCAAGTCTACGTTATCCAGGAAAAATCTTTAATTTAATTAATTTCAATTTAAGATTTTAATAGAAAGAGAATACAGGGTTTTTTTAAACACATGAACATCACGAGAAATAAGTTTACCGATTGAGTAAGATATTGATTCCTATAATATATTTTTATTAATAGTCCCCCTCATTTATAAATATATGTGTCAAAATCAAGATATAATATTAAAAAAAACATATTAATGGGTTACATATATCATCCTGGGTAGGACTATGAGTATGAATAAAAGATATGAATAAATATTATTTCTCTTACCGATTAACTACAAGGGGAAAAATTTTGTTTCACGAGCAAAAATGTCCGGAGAACTCAAGTTCGAATCGTAAGTGCAATAAAAATATAGTTTTTGTGGCCATAGAGGTTATTAACATGCACCGACTCCGGACCACCCGTAAAGTGCGTGCTCATCCTGAGATTAGTGGGCTCGTAAAACAAATCAGAATTCAGATTACAATTTGGAAAATATTTCATAAATGGAATACTACAAAAGCTATGCAATTTTCTATTTCTCGTCATGGATTGAGGAAAGTTTCAACTTTTAACAAGTTGTGCACATATACGGACCATAATCTCACATGGGCTTTTCAGTATTGTTTAGTTCCATTCTAATACTTCTCTCATTTCAAATTAAGTGATACACTTTTCAATTTTGGGTGTTTTAAAATAAATGTTATACTTTAAAAACTTACCATATTTGGTAAAAGGTAGTGGGGTCCACACCCACTAACTATCTCCTTTAATAAAGTGAAAAGACACATGTACCCTTACTTTTACTTTTAAACATCATTAAATTCACTTTAATCAATATATGTGGGACCCATCATCTACTAACTATCAAATTTAATCTAATTAACCTTTATTATCATCTTTTACCTAAAAAACCGTAAACTCTAATTTGTATCACTTATTTTGAAACGGAGGAAGTAAAAGGGAAATTTCAAAGTTTGGGTTCGTTTTGAAAAATAAAATGATTTAACTGCATGCAACTTCTCTTAAAAAATGAGTATTTAACACTTTATATATGCATCTATTTTTTACTTGAATTAAACTTGGCCACTGAAGAGCCCTTGTAACATAATACCTTAAAAAAAATTACAAACAAAACAGAAGTAAGGAAACAAGTTATTTAGATAAAGAAATAAGTTAACTACAACCACAAGGGGTATTATAATGGTAAGAATTTACTATCTATTGACAAAATTGCTTTGAGGTCCCAAATTCAAATCTCACTTGAAGCAAAATAATATACTCCCTTGTGGCCACGGATGTTTATCTGTGTCAACTCCGGATTACCCGCAAAAAAACAGGTGGTCGCTCTGGGATTATCGCCTCGCAAAGCGAGTCGGAACGAATACAAAAAAACAAAAAACAAACAAGTTAATTACTTATTTAGTTATTTATGTGTGTATGCTTTAAATTATAATTCTATTATGGTTTTGGTAAGGTTATGTTGGATGCAAGGAAAGGCACATTTCTGGTAAGGTTATGTTGGATGCAAGGAAAGGCACATTTCTTAATTCAAACATAATAAATAATTCCTCGTGATTCTTGATTTATCTATGACAACTAAATCTTTTATGTTCCCTTTAAGCATTTTTATATATTATAAAATGGTTATATATATAAAATATAATATATGTAGCTCTTTTTACTTTGAAAATAGTAGATAACCATCCAATACTTATTGACAATACACATATCATTGTTACATTTCTAGATCAAGAAACAATCTTGTTATAATTAAATGGTAAATACTTCTTCTAAAAGTATTTATAATTTGTCTTATAATCACTATTAAAACTAAAATTACTCAGTAAAATTTGGGTTTTAAGATAGCTTTTACAACTTCTCAGTTAAGAAAATTTCGTTACAGTAGTATCATAGTGGTATCTGGTGTCCAGATATTTTATATACTTGTGAGTTTAAGTTATATTGTGGACAAAAATAATGTGAATTTGTGGGTATGTGTTAGCTGTTAAAAATATGTCCATTAATCATCTATTAATTCCTTTTACCCTTTTACCCTTATATCATGTTTTATTATGAAGTTTACGTTTTTATTTGGTACACCAACAAAAGTATATTCTAGCTAGAATATTGACTTCTCAAAATCAAGTTAAAATGGAAAGATTCTTCATACTACAATAATATATAATAGATTAGTAGTCGACTTGTCGAGTAATGCAATAATGCATAATTCAATGAATGTTTGGTTATTAAACTTTAGGTCGTGTTTTTAATATATGACAAATAGTTGAATTTGGTTGATATAAAATAACTAGTTGAAACTACCCCGGGTGATGCCGCGTGGGATTTTCATACCATATCCAAAAGATAGTTTACATCAGTATATGTTTCTGTTGTTTCTGGCATGGTTATTATGTAAATTCGTATTCGTTAGTTTTTGTTTGTGTAGTAGTGTGTGCACCTCATGTCAACCCAAAAGGTTTATGGTAAAAATAAGATCATATAATATGTTATTATGGAATTTAGGCATCTTTGAGACTAAATTTATACAGTTATTAAACAATAATACTAATCATATAAAAAAATTTAGACCTCTTGTGAAACCAAATTTATATAGAAATGTATATTTATCTTATTTAAAACATAAATTATTTTCACACGCCACCTAAAAGATAGTTTAAATCGATAAAAATTAGATTAAATTAAATTAGATAAGTAGTGGGGATGAGTCACACACAATTTGATTAAAGTGAGTTTTGTTGGATCCCAACAACACAAATGTGTTGCGTTATGACAAATAAAGACGATATGATAAAGAACACACAAGTTTTCAATGATTAGGAGTTTATTAAAACAACTTAATACAGTACAAAGTTTGCGGAAATAGATAGTACACACTAACTAAAACTCTATACGTGAAGTGACACTTTTGCTCGCTCAAACTCGAAGACAATGCAAGGAGAGTTATATCAGCTGATACAAACAACAGATATTAAATGCCTTAGTAATAACTATGAGAGAGTTAATACCAGACAATAACAAACTCTCAGAGAATGTTCTTGTGCTATGAATGTTAAAAGGTGTGTGTAAATGCAAGCATTTACGTCTCTATATATAGTCCACAAGTTAATCGACGTGTAAACATATCATTCGCTGATGTAGACTTGTCCACAGAAACATTTAATGCTCTTGCATAGTTTATAGTCCCAATTGTACTTTGTGTCAACTCCTTTTGCTACCTTTTCTGACGCACAGTGAAAAGGTGTACTATGATAGTACAAAAGTAGTTGACTTTCCCTTTACATAATTGGAGGGACAAACGATGATATACTGACATATTATCTTCTATTCCAAAATAGAATATCTTCATCGTTTTCTTCTTCTTTGAGCGGGAAAGGAAAATGTACAAAGTGTCAAGAACATTTTCCGCTAAGTCATTATCTGCAGCAGGTACCATCAACTGATTCCACTATCAGCTGATTGGTCTTCTTCTGGTCTTTGTCCTTTGGCCATAGACTTCGAATGAACACTCTTCTATAGCTGCTAATTTGACTTGTTTCCTAGAGCTAAGTACGTACTCAGCTGAAGGATTATGAATATACTTGTACTTCAGCGAAGTGCATACTTCAGCTGATTTATTCTTCTTAGATATTGATCATCAAATCTTATTTACTTAGTCTGGGGACTAACAATCTCCCCCTATTTGATGCAATCGAATAGCTGTATAAGTATGAACCTGTAATGATTCAGCTGTTTGGATCAGCTGAATGCTTATGTGCTTTGACCCTTTGGGTTCTTTTGTGTATGTTTGTCTTTTTACAATTTTTACAAGTATATTACAAAATTTTGATTTTCTATTAACAAGAAGCTGATAAAATACAAGTACAATGTCTTAGGCATTGCTTCCCCAACGACACTGTGATATAGTGAGCTAATGGCTGAGTCGATTAATTTCTTCATTTCTCTTCCCTCTCCAGAGGAGGGACTCAGCATCTTGTGATAGATCATAAGTTTATCAACATCGCATAGATCTAACTCATCAGCTCGTTGAAAGCAAGGCACCTTGTTTTCCAGATAGCAAAAGCCATAGATGGGTTCTTTGACGATCAGCCCAAGGACAAAGTTTACTCCCATGGGGATGGCTCTTGTGATATTGAGTCTTGGTCGTTTTGCAAATATTATTGAAGACCCAATATCAAGTGTTCTGGGTTCAGCAAAGGGCTCGGGGAGAAATGACTTACGTTTCTCCCCTCTTGCTGAGGAGCTTTCACCAGCAGGTTCTCTGACAGCAGCAGCTTGAGATTCGCACAATTCAGCTGGTATGCGATATACAAGGTCAGGAGATTGTCTCCTGATTTTATCGCATAGAGCCTTGAAGGAAATGATTGCGACTCTTATCTCATTTTCCAAATTTGTTATGGTAAGCGATGGTCTTGCAGATTTGGCAGCTGCTAGCATCTCATTCCATTCATCATAGTTGAATTGAGTGCTGATCTTGTTCAGACAGACCTTTCAGGAATAAAGGCCCCTCTAGCTCTATA
The DNA here is from genome assembly GCA_963853835.1 of Calendula officinalis. Taxonomy (NCBI): domain Eukaryota; kingdom Viridiplantae; phylum Streptophyta; class Magnoliopsida; order Asterales; family Asteraceae; genus Calendula; species Calendula officinalis. The sequence goes on from OY970826.1 coordinate 42,851,939, forward strand.
TATGATGACTTCAGGTGGAGAGCTGGATGTTGTTTTGGGGCCTCTGACGCTGGTGATTTTTGGTTCTTGCCTTCGTTTATAGAGAACCTTATTGAACAGCATGATGTTCTCAGTTCTCTCTGCTTCATATTTTTGAAAGAGCTCTTCTTGAGTTTTTCTTTGAAGAGCAACAACTGTTTCGAGTTCAGCAGAAGATCTGACTTCATCAAGGAGGCCAGCATTAAACTCGGCAAGAATTGGCTCCCCCTCAGCAGGTTGAGGATTCACCTGTACAATGGGCTGAGGGATTTGGATTTGCGGGGTTTGGACTTGTGGGACCTCAACTGATTTAAATGAATCAACGATCTTAACCTGATCAGTTGAGGTTTCTTCAGCCCTGAGACCTTCAGCAGAGATGAGTGTTGATTGCGTTGTTGTCTCATCTGCTGAAGCAGTTACCTCAGGTGTTCCAGTAGGGACGAGTGTTGTTATTATTGGGGCCTCGTCTACTGAAACGTCTTCTTTTCCTTGTATTCCAGCATTGGTGAGTGGTGTAGAAATTGAAGTCTCACCTGCTGGAATGTCTTATATATTGGCTCCAACAGCAGAGGTGACTGTAGTTTGTGAAGCATTTTGTTCACCTGATTGTTCACATGCTGAAGTAGCTTGCTCTTTCTCCCCCTCAGAGAGTTCCTGGAGAAGTAAGGTACTCTCTGGTGCTGAAGCAGGATGGACAGCAGCGACACCCTCATTAAGCTTTAGTAGAATGAGGTTAAGGGTGCCTTGAAGACCAGCTACTTGGGAGGTCAAAGAACTGACCTCAGTCTCCAGTTTGTCCATTCTATTGGACACAGCAGAAGCAGACTCCTCAATATCCTTAGAGAGATGGCTATGAGTATTGGTCAACAGTATTGGTCAGCAGCGATTCTTGCTTGGATAGTGCAAGACCAATACGATCAACAGCGGGTTGGAGAGGGAATACCTTGGAATGTAAGGCATTCAGCTGTCGGTCAACTTCTACTTCTGTTGCCCGGGCTTCGGAGAGAAGATTGTCTTTTTCGACTCTGTCAGATTCGCGAATGGAGTTCAACTCTCGATGAACATATTCTTTGAGAGAGATGAACTCGCTTGTGTTGCAGCGAATCTGATCAGCAAGAAGAGCCAGCCGAGGAGTCTTAGTATGAACCTCAGTGTGCAGAGAAGTGATGCTGGAGGAAAGAGTTTCAACAGCATCAACACACTTCTTTGGAACATCCCTGTGAAGGGTGTTCCATCTTCCTCAGTGTGGCCATCCCAGGTCGAATCTGGGATTTCACAACTCTAGACATCAGATCAGCAGCGGCTCTGATGAGAATGCTTTCTCCAGCTTTGCTGGATTCAACATGGGGCACTTGGACGCTTTGGGGGAAGGGGTACGGTATGTCTCCAGCTGGAGGGGTAACCTCAGCTGTGGAAGTGGGTGTTTCTGAGTTAGGAGGAATGGCTCATATGGGATGCTCAGAAACTATAAGAGGTGAGTTGGGTCTAGCTGAGACTTCTGGGTTTCTGTCAGAAGTGCCGACATCAGCTGTGAAATCAGTTTGAAACCAAGGTTCATTTACTTCTTCGTCCGGAGATGAAAAGTACTGCTGAATGGGTTCATCAGCAGAATCAAACATCACGGCGTATGCTGTTTTATAACCTTGAGTTTCAGTCTCACCAGTCGGCTGTAACACCTAAAATTTCAAAAATAATATTTAAACACTCTTCCATCCAAAATACATAACATTTCGACATTTCCAAATACCATAATACAAAACGGTAGGTTTCTTGTTTGAGATTATCAGAGTTTACAAAAACGATGTTACAAAATATATCTAAGCCATCGGATAAGAGCTCTAACTATGAACCTCTAACTATGAACACCAAGTTAATCTCAACAAGGCTTCCTCTCTAAACGGGCCTCCTATATCTTCGATCCCGATCCTGAGTACATATCAAAAACACAAAAATAGTACGTGAGACAAAATTGCCTCGTGAGATACATGAGTTTTAGACCCGATAAACAATTAGTCACATAATATCATTTATACCTAAAATAATATTACTAATTTCGTTTGGGTCACTTCATTACTTTAATCATTGGCCAATGTCAAGATAATCGGAATGCCTCCAATCTATCAAGACCGTCATATCCACGGTAATCGGAATGCCTCCAATCTACCGGGACTCATAGGTATTGGGTAAATCGGAATGCCTCCAATCTACCACTAATCTTAAGGTACCGTAATAACCGGAATGCCTCCAATCTATCACGGCCCTAGGGACATCATCATCATCATCATCATCATCATCTATCGCTTATCATTATGAGCTTATAGCTCCATCATTTCTTAATCAATTAGTTAATTCATCATCATATAAGCAATTCATCATAAATCACATAAATAGCTAAATTACTTATAGACTCGGTAAAACATTTAATCATAAAACATTTCCTAACTATGTACTCAGTTTTGAAAGTTCACATGTACTCACCTTAGCCAACCTATCCCCAAATTGTGATAATCAACACAATGCTTACTTCCCAATCAAGGAAGCAACTCCAATCACAAGATCTTCTTGACCTAGCATCAATTCCATCATAACAACCAATTATCAACCATAAATAATCACTAATTAATCCATATTAGCTTTCCTAACCACCAAGTTCATCAACTTGGTGGAAATCTTAAACCCTAGTTCAAGATTTCCCAACATCAAACCCAAATCCAACTTGTACACATTGATTACAAGTCTACAAGGAGTGTTTTACACCCATAATAGTTCATCTTCCCTAAAGATGACATGGTTGGTTCCCCAAACCACCATTTTTACCCATATCAAGCTCCCAATCAAGGTAACTAAGTAAAACAAGCAAGAATCCTTACCCTTGATGCTTGAATCCTTCAAGATGATGAAGATTTGAGCTCCTTACCGATCAAAATACTCTCAAATCGGCTGCTAGGGTTGTAGGGTTCGTAGGTGTTATGAAGCCCTAGCTTATACTCTTGTTTTTATAGTCCAGTCGCGGGTTTTCCATTTGGTCGCCGCATTTTACCAGACTTCGCGCCAGACTTCGCGCATGGCTCGCGCATGGCTCGCGCCGCGACCTCAACGCGAGGTCGACGCGAAGATGCTCGCGTTTCGTCTCTGAACTCTCTGCTTGAAGTCGCGTTTTGCCTCGCGCCAGGCTCGCGCCGCGAGTGTTGTTCAGGCCAGCTTTTTGGTCTTTAAACTTGTTTCCATCCAAGTTTCGACCCATTCTCGGTTATACTAAGTCCCAATCGATCAAATACTCGGTAAAGCACAACTCAAGACATAAATTAACATAAATACTAAAATTCATATAAATCCCGAATTAAATATACGTCATTACAAATTTGTAAAATTACGGTCGTTACAACTATCTACCCCTCAAGAAGATTCCGTCCTCGGAATCTCATCATAGTTTATGAAGTCCGGGTATCTTTTCCGAATTTCATCCTTGACTTCCCAAGTCAAGTTCGGTCCAAGGGAATGCTTCCACTTGACCAATACCAATTCAATCTCTTTGTTTCGAAGCTTCTTGGTCTTTGTCTCTAGTATGGCTTCGGGTTCTTCAATCAACCGGTTTGGGGCATCGACCCGTAATTCTTGCAATGGGATTATATTTTCAAATTCACCCACAAACTTCTTCAAATAACTTACATGGAACGTGTCGTGAACACCTTGGAGATCGGGTGGAAGTTCTAACTTAAATGCTTGCAAACCAACCCGTTTCAAGATCTTAAACGGGCCAACATACCTTGGGCTCAATTTGCCTTTCTTTCCAAACCGCATCACGCCTTTCCAAGGCCATACCTTCAACATCACCATGTCACCAACATTTAAATCATATGGTCTCTTTTTCAAACCCGAGTAGCTTCGTTGTCAGTCTTGTGCGATTTTCATATTGGCTTGAATTATCCCAATCTTTTCATTAGTCACTTTCACAATTTCGGGGCCCGTGACTTTCGTCTCTCCGGCCTCAAGCCAACACGATGGAGTTCTACATTTCCTTCCATACAACGCCTCATAAGGTGGCATTTTAATAGTCGAATGATAACTATTATTGTAAGAGAATTCGACCAATGGTAAATGTTCATCCCATTTACCCCCAAAATCTAACACACACGATCTTAACATATCTTCAACCGCTTGGATGGTTCTTTCAATTTGACCATCGTTTTGCGGGTGATAAGCCGTACTCAACCGCAATTTGGTTCCCAACTCTTCTTGTAACGATCTCCAAAATCTCGAGGTAAACCTCGCATCTCGATCGGACACAATCGATAACGGGACCCCATGGAGTCTAATGACTTCATCCACGTACAACTTTGCCAATTCCTCGAGTGGCATGGTTTCCCGAATCGCTAAAAATAATGCACTTTTGGTCAACCGGTCAACTATGACCCAAATGGCGTCATGGTTCTTGCTCGTCTTTGGCAATCCAACAATGAAATCCATTGTTATATCTTCCCATTTTCCGGCCGGTACTTGTAATGATTGAGCTTCCCCATACGGTACTTGATGCTCGGCTTTCACTTGTGCACACGTGGCACACTTCGAAATATACTTTGCTACTCTTGCTTTCATCCCGGGCCACCAATACGTCTTCTTCATATCTTGATACGTTTTTGTACTTCCCGGGTGGATCGAATACTTAGACTTATGAACCTCGTTTAGCAACTCTTTTCGGGTACCCCCGAACTTAGGAACCCAAATTCGACCACTTACGGTTTTTAACCCTTGCTTGTTTTCCACAAAATGTTGGTTCTTCCCTAACCGTTCTTGCCTCAACTCTTCTTTTTCCATCACTTCTCGTTGGGCCTTCTTGATTCGTTCTACTATACTCGAGACCACTTCAATAAGTGTTAGTTTTCCTCTATTCTTTTTTTCATACACTTTTCGGCTCAAGGCGTCGGCTACCACGTTGGCCTTCCCTGCATGGTATACAATCTCGCAATCATAATCATTTATCAATTCGATCCATCTTCTTTGTCTCATGTTTAAGTCTTTTTGCATGAAGACATATTGAAGACTCTTGTGATCCGTATATAACGTGCACCTTATGCCATATAAGTAGTGTCTCCACAATTTCAAAGCAAACACTATCGCCGCCAATTCTAAATCGTGGGTCGTGTACCTTATTTCCGCATTCTTTAGTTGTCTCGAGGCGTAGGCAATCACTTTTCCTCGTTGCATCAAGACACAACCCAAACCTTTATTCGAGGCATCACTATACACGACAAAGTCTTCCATTCCTTCGGGTAATGTGAGAACCGGGTCGTTACATAACTTTTCCTTCAGTATGGCAAATGCCTTTTCTTGCTTTTCTCCCCACACGAACTCGCTACTCTTTCGGGTCAACAAAGTGAGTGGTTTCGCCACTCGAGAAAAGTCTTGAATAAATCGACGGTAATAAGCGGCAAGCCCGAGAAAACTTCTTACTTCGGTTGGAGTCCTTGGCGGTTCCCATTTCATGACCGGTTCAATCTTTCGACGGGTCAACTTTGATTCCCTCTCGCGACACGACATGACCGAGAAATTGGACTTCTCGAATCCAAAATTCACACTTAGAAAACTTTGCGTACAATTTTTCTCGTTGTAGTACTTCCAACGTTTGCCTTAGGTGACCTTCGTGTTCTTCTTCGGTTTTTGAATAAATGAGAATATCGTCAATAAATACGATGAGAAATTTGTCGAGAAATGGTTTGCAAACCCGATTCATAAGGTCCATAAAAATGGCCGGTGCATTAGTCAACCCGAATGGCATTACCAAGAACTCGTAATGCTCATAACGTGTATGGAATTCCGTCTTCTCGGTATCTCCTTCTTTCACACGAACTTGATGGTAACCCGATCTTAAATCGATCTTTGAGAAATAGTCGGCACCTTGAAGTTGATCAAACAAGTCGTCGATTCTAGGTAACGGGTATCGATTCTTAATGGTCATCTTATTCAACTCTCGGTAATCGATGCACATTACCCCATGGAGACGAACTAGGACGGATAAATCCCTTGTCGAGTAATTCTTGTAATTGTGACATCAATTCCCGCATTTCGGTGGGAGCCAAACGCTATGGAGCACGAGCTATTGGTGTCGCTCCCGGAACTAAGTCTATACGGAATTCTACTTGCCTCTCTGGTGGTAATCCCGGTAAATCGTTGGGAAATACTTCGGGAAAATCCCGAATCACCTTCACATTTTCCACCGTCTTCTTTTCCTTCCTCCCATCTAACACATATGCTAAAAAGGACGAACACCCTTTTGCTAAACATTTTCTTGCTTTAACCGCGGTCATAAGGCATGGTAAATGGTGTCGTATCTCGCCATACACATAAACTTTTTCATTATCGGGAGTCTTGATCGAGACTATCTTTTTCCCACACAAAATCTTTGCTTGGTGTTCACCCAACCAATCCATACCAATAACTATATCAAATCCCGCAATCTCCATAGGTAATAAGTTTACCTTAAACTTTTTCCCGTCTATCTCTAATTCACAATTTCGAAACATATGTTGAACTATAGTGGTTTTTCCATCCGCGGTTTCTATATCATAAATCTCATCTAGAAGTTCTAAGGGCACGTTCAAACTTACAACAAAATCATGAGACACAAACGAATAAGTAGCACCCGAGTCAAACAAGATCCGGGCGGGAATAGAATTTACGAGTAGAGTACCTGAAACGACATCGTGGGCCTCCTTGGCTTCATCTCGGGTAAGTTGGAAGGACCGTCCTTTGACCTTCGTCGGTTCCGCTTTCTTTTGAGCGGTCGACACCATCGTCTCACTTCCCTTCTTCGGGCAAGCATTGCTATAGTGCCCTTTTTCATGGCATGAGTAGCAATCAATCTCATCCAACGGCTTGGACCGGCAATCCCTTGCCATATGTCCCGGCCTTCCACATTTAAAACAAGCTTTTGAATCCGCCAAACACTCACCCTTGTGGTCCTTGCCACACTTTCTACACGTGCCCACACTCGATTGCTTAGAGAAGGTCGGGGTGAACTTTCCCTTCTTCACCGATCCCGAGCTTCCCTCAAACTTCCTTTTTTCAAACCTTGGCCTTTCATTGATCTTTCTTTGGCCAACTTCCTCAACATTCCTCGCCGCACCAATAGCTTCATCTAGTGTGGCGGCTCTTTTCACTTCCAATTCATACACCCACGGGAGTCCATTAGCATAACGAACAATCCGGGATCTCTCATCCGAATACAATTTGATCACAAACGGGATCAATCCCGTGAACTTCTTAGTGTACTCATCGACACTCATACCTTCTTTCTTCAAGTGGACGAACTCTTCTTGAAGTTTTTCCAAGTTTCTTTCGGGGCAAAACTTTACCTTCAACCGTTTCACAAACTCTTCCCAATTCATCTTGTACACCGCCCTCTTTCCCAAGGATTCATACATCGTGTCCCACCACACGAGGGCTTCATCTTTCAACAATCGAGAGGCATAGATCACCATATCCCCCTCCTTACACTTACTAGCTTCAAGGACTTGCTCGGTTTCACGAATCCAACGGATCGTGACCTTTGGTTCGGAGCTACCGTAGTAGTTATCGGGCTTGAAAGCCATTAAGTTCTTGTATGTGCACCCTCTCCATTACCTTGGTTCGGGGTCACTTTCCTCTTCTTCCGTGGAAGACCTTTCGGTTTGAGCAATACTACTTGACTTGGTCTTTGAGCGGGGTGGGGATTCCTCCCGCCTTTCACGAGCCTTATGTTCATTGAGGATTCGGTTCACATCTTCATTCACGATGTCCCTCATTTGGTTGAACATAGTTTGGAGGTGTTCCACGGTGACCGAGGTGTGAGTGTTCCTTTCAACCCCTAATTCTCTACTTCCTCACGAGGTGGAGGGCCAAATACCGGTTGGACAATGTTATTCGAGTATTGCCCTTGATCAAACGGGCCTCTTCCACTTCTAGTGTGCACCGTATTGCTATAACAAAATATAAACTATTTAGAAGTCAACTCATCAAAGTAATGGGAACATTGACCGTTCCGATTTCGAACATGACCTATTCCCTCAAGGTCAACCCTATTGAACCTACACTTAAGGTCTCCATAGTCAATTCTTAAGTATCCTATGGAACCTATGGTCCTACTAGCTCAGCTTAAGTTTAGGATGGCCAACTCAACCTAGTTCACTTAAACTATAGCTCTGATACCAAGTTGTAACACCTCAAATTTTAAAAATAATATTTAAACACTCTTCCATCCAAAATACATAACATTTCGACATTTCCAAATACCATAATACAAAATGGTAGGTTTCTTGTTTGAGATTATCAGAGTTTACAAAAACGGTGTTACAAAATATATCTAAGCCATAGGATACGAGCTCTAACTATGAACACCAAGTTAATCTCAACAAGGCTTCCTCTCTAAACGGGCCTCCTATATCTTCGATCCCGATCCTGAGTACATAGCAATAACACAATCATAGTACGTGAGACAAAATTGCCTCGTGAGATACATGGGTTTTAGACCCGATAAACAATTAGTCACATAATATCATTTATACCTAAAATAATATTACTAATTTCGTTTGGGTCACTTCATTACTTTAATCATTGGCCAATGTCAAGATAATCGGAATGCCTCCAATCTATCAAGACCGTCATATCCACGTTAATCGGAATGCCTCCAATCTACCGGGACTCATAGGTATTGGGTAAATCGGAATGTCTCCAATCTACCACTAACCTTAAGGTACCATAATAACCGGAATGCCTCCAATCTATCACGGCCCTAGGGACATCATCATCATCATCATCTATCGCTTATCATTATGAGCTTATAGCTCCATCATTTCTTAATCAATTAGTCAATTCATCATCATATAAGCAATTCATCATAAATCACATAAATAGCTAAATTACTTATAGACTCGGTAAAACATTTAATCATAAAACATTTCCTAACTATGTACTCAGTTTTGAAAGTTCACATGTACTCACCTTAGGCAACCTATCCCCAAATTGTGCTAATCAACACAATGCTTACTTCCCAATCAAGGAAGCAACTCCAATCACAAGATCTTCTTGACCTAGCATCAATTCCATCATAACAACCAATTATCAACCATAAATAATCACTAATTAATCCATATTAGCTTTCCTAACCACCAAGTTCATCAACTTGGTGGAAATCTTAAACCCTAGTTCAAGATTTCCCAACATCAAACCCAAATCCAACTTGTACACATTGATTACAAGTCTACAAGGAGTGTTTTACACCCATAATAGTTCATCTTCCCCAAAGATGACATGGTTGGTTCCCCAAACCACCATTTTTACCCATATCAAGCTCCCAATCAAGGTAACTAAGTAAAACAAGCAAGAATCCTTACCCTTGATGCTTGAATCCTTCAAGATGATGAAGATTTGAGCTCCTTAGCTCCAAAAACCGACCAAAATACTCTCAAATCGGCTGCTAGGGTTGTAGGGTTCGTAGGTGTTATGAAGCCCTAGCTTATACTCTTGTTTTTATAGTCCAGATGCACCTCGCACCCCGCTCGCGTCTTACTCGCGCCGCGAAGTGGTGCGGGTTTTCCATTTGGTCGCCGCATTTTACCAGACTTCGCGCCAGGCTCGCGAATGGCTCGCGCTGCGACCTCAACGCGAGGTCGACGCGAAGATGTTCGCGTTTCATCTCTGAACTCGATGCTTGAACTTGCGTTTTGCCTCGCGCCAGGCTCGCACCGCGAGTGTTGTTCAGGTCAGCTTTTTGGTCTTTAAACATGTTTCCATCCAAGTTTCGACCCATTCTCGGTTATACTAAGTCCCAATCGATCAAATACTCGGTAAAGCACAACTCAAGACATAAATTAACGTAAATACTAAAATTTATATAAATCCCGAATTAATTATACGTCATTACAACTCTGCAAAATTACGGTCGTTACATCGGCTGAGCTGGTATAGAGACTGGAGGAAGAGTTCCTCTGGGTGGTGTGGTAGCTGCCTCGCAGCTCAGCTGGCGAATACGTTCGCGATCACTGGTAGCTTGGTTGGATGCCTCAGTAACAACTGTGTCTACAGTTGTCTCTTCATCGGCGGTGGTGGTTTCCTCGATTTCCAGCTGGTGTGTGCTGGTGACGTTGTGGGAAACACAAAGAACAGTTTCAAGAATGACTTGGTTTCCAGTCAATCTGTCATCAACTGCTGACTCAGAAAGTGATGAAGAAGTTGGTGGTGGTGTGTGTGCAGCTGACTCATGGGTGGCTTGGGTTGAGCCAAAAACTTCACCAGCAGTCTGTTGAGATACTGAGGTTGCTTGTGGATTTTGTTCCCTTGTTACAACGACTGATAATGAATCAGTCGAGTAGGTACGCAGAAGGTTGGAGCCGGCACTAACTCCTGAAGAACAAAATTGTCGTATTGAAGTCTGCTGACTTGTTGAGAAATCAGCAGATGGAGGTTGAAGAGCAAAAGAGAGAAAAAGGCGACCAGCCAGGAGTGTTTGACTAGGAGCTCCGATTGTTGGTGGAGTTCCTTGAGAAACACTGCCAATCTGAAAATGAGAAGGACTATTCTCGATCAGATGCTGACATAGCATCTGATCGTAATCCTTCCAATCTGGGACTCAAGTGAGTACCCAGAGGGTCCTGGCTGAATCCTGATGATGCTGCTGTCGCCAGGTCAGCATCATCAGCCACCACGCTTTCTCCACGGGTAGCAGACCCTCTTACCCTCAGCTGAGGAGAAGAAGGAGCACGTGAAGTAGGAAAAGGTGGGGGAAGGAAATGAGAGGTAGAAGGAGAGCGATGAGCGGGTCTTTTGACTCGTTTCTTCACCACTAGAGGAGCAACTTCCTCATCCTCATTTTCCACATCAACAGGAACTGAGGTCCCGGTTGAAATGGTAGTATTTCCATCAGCAGTTAGCCGACTACTATCTGCTGGAAAACACTTCAGATGAGAAAAGGACATACCTTCTTGTAGGGCAGATTTCTCCGTTGTGGTGCCCTGTGATCGATCCATTTTGGATCTGGTCCGATCATTAATGATCTTCAGCATGTATGAGGAGAGGGGAACATCTTCATCATCTTCCTTTTTGGAGAAAATGATGTTTGATAAGGAGCGAACCTCAAACGATTCCCCTTGAAGGTCATCATAATCGATCTTCAGCTTCTCAAGCATCACATGAGCGATGCAAAGAGTGAAGAATCGAATATAGGGAATGTGATTTCCCTTGGCCTTCAGCTTGGTCTTGACCTCCTCGAAAACCAGTCTCCCATAATCAATCCGCTGACCGGTGATTAGGGCTTCAGCGAAGACCTGAAGCTTGAAGTTGCACTGGTTTTGAGACCCATGGTTACCGCCTATGCACTGAATGATGTGAGTGAAGAAATAGGCCCATGGTATCGTCAGCTGAGACTTCGTGAAGATGTGAACCCTGACATCGTCCTTTTCTAATCAATATATAGTGATACCGATTAGACTCTCTTTACCATCATCAGTAGACTTCGTCTCCTGATAAAGTTGGATAGGGAGCAAGTAGTCGAACCCGCAGGCTATTCGAAAATCATCGACAGTGATGGTGATTTGATGATTTTCAACCCGCGCAACAATGTCGTCTCTAGAGATGGAGGCAGACATCCAGAAATCACGCAAGAGTTCATAGAAACTCTTGGTGAATCGAAAGAAAGCACCTCTAATAGGGCAGTGGCGCAAGAACTTTCCAACCGGATAGTAAACCTCTTGGAGGTTTTCTAGTGGAGATGTGTTTGCTATCAAGTTCGAGTTTTGGGCAAACTCGATAGCATCTCTAGTAAGAATAGCTTTTGAGGTTTTCTTAGACATTTTTGGGAGAAGAAAGACAAAAGCTTGAAGAGGAGAATAGGGTTTGTGAGAGAAATTGGGAAGAAGTTTAGAGGGTGGTGAGGATGAATGGGGTGAATGGATGGGTATTTATTGGGGATTGTAAGACGGTTTGGGTAAACATTTGAAAATAAACCGGACTATAAATGGACAGTTAGAAACCAACTATGGAAATGTTGGTATCCGTGCGAAAAAGGAGGACGAACGTGACAGAGAGGGGTTAGTGGAGCCGTTTCGGTGTCAGGGAGTCTTGTCCTTCATAAATGCCAAATATTTTCACTCGAGTGAAGATATTGGCCACATAAATCGTGTGGATGGGGATAAAAGATTCCTTCTCAAGGGAAAACCAAACGTTTTAACTTACAAAACTTGATAAGTTATCATTTTGAGATGTTTTATTCGGCTGACTGAGTGAATTCAAAACGTTTTTAGTCAACTGAATGTACTAAGTGACAAGGTGATCTTATCAACTGCTGATAGTACTTGAGCAGATGATTTAAGCATTTAACATGTCTAGCTCGCTGATTAAAAAATTGAAGCGTTTTTCATCTAAAGGTTTAGTGAACAAATCAGCCAGCTGAAGGTCTGTTGAAATGAAATGAAGTTCAACGTCACCTTGTTCAATGTGATCTCTAATGAAATGATACCTGATATCGATATGTTTGGTTCTAGAATGAAGAACTAGATTGTTGCTGATTGCGATAGCACTTGTGTTATCACAGTAGATAGGAACCTTGCAAAAGTTCATATCAAAATCAACCAGCTGATTCTTCATCCAAAGGACTTGAGCACAACAGCTTCCAGCTTCAACATATTCTGCTTCAGCTGTAGAGGTAGAAACAATGTTTTGTTTCTTGCTTGTCCAGCTGACTAGATTTCCACCTAGCAGCTGACATCCTCTAGTAGTGCTCTTTCTATCCATCTTGCAACCTGCAAAGTCTGAATATGAATAGCCAATTAGATCAAACCTGGAATCTTTGGAATACCAAAGACCTAGGCTTGGAGTACCTTTAAGGTACCTCCAACATAATACCTGGTCTGCTGGCAGTGAGATAGAGCAAAGACCCAATGATTCCTCTGTAGAATGTAATATCAACTGATTTCCCAATTGTATCAGCATCTAGATTATTTGGAGGAGCCATTGGAGTTTTCATGGATGATGATGAATTCATATCAAATTTCTTTAAAAGATCTTTGATATATTTTTCTTGATTTATGAAAATTCCATTTTTAGATTGCTTAACTTGTAAACCAAAAAAATATGTTAAGTCACCCATCATACTCATCTCATACTTTGTAGACATAAGTTTTGCGAAACGTCTACTGTTAGGACTTAAAATGTTGTAAATAATAGTCTAGGGGGTATATGGTAACATTGTATATTAGTTTAGTTAGTTAAATAGGATTAGCTAGGCAATTAGGGGTAGAAGTATAAATACCCCATTGTAATGGTTAATCCACAACTTTTGCATTAATCATTTCTATTTTACAGCAATTGTTCTCTCACCTTCTCTCTTATTTCTCTCACTAGAAACCCTCACTTGTTCTTCAAGTTTTCCATCTAAAATCATCATCTAACATTAAGTATGGATTGATTCAGTGTTTTTATGCTTTTCAATTGGTATCAGAGCATAATTTCAATCTGAAAACGATCCATTTCCATCACTTGGTGTTAAAATCAGAAGATCAAGAGGGTTTTTCAAGGTTTTTGAAGAAAAAGGGGTCTAAAATCAAAACACGGATTTGAGGTACTAATTCTTGTTCTTATGAATTAAACAGCTTCATTTTGTTCATATATTAAGCTTAGAATCGAGTTAGGATCGAATCCAATCCATTCTGATGAAGAATTTAGATTTTTAGGAAAAATCATTAAAGCTTCAAAAACCCTCTAAATTCAAATTTTCCATTAGATCTAGGTTGTTCTTGGGTAATATCATAATATGTTAATTCACCCATCATACTCATCTCATACTTTGTAGACATAAGTTTTAGGAAACGTCTACAAAGCTTTTCATCAGTAGCACCAAATATTATGTCATCCAAATAAATTTGAACAAGAATGATATCACCTTTGATTTTACGAATGAATAAGGTTTTATCAATCTTTCCCCTGGTGAAATCATTTGCTAGAAGGAACGTGGAGAGAGTGTCATACCATGCACGAGGAGCTTGTTTCAACCCATACAAAGCCTTATCCAACTTATACACATAGTCTAAGTACTTTGGATTTTCAAAACCTGGGGGTTGCTTCACGTAGACTTCCTCTTGCAATTTACCGTTTAAGAAGGCACTCTTCACGTCCATCTGAAAAACTGTGAAGTTTTTGTACGCAGCATAAGCTAAAAATATTATTATAGCTTCAAGCCTTGCTACTGGAGCAAATGTTTCATCGAAATTGATTCCTTCTTCCTGTCTATATCCTTGTGCAACAAGTCTAGCCTTGTTGCAAATAACCACACCTTCTTCATCCATTTTATTTCTAAATACCCACTTGGTACCAATTATTGTCTTACCAGCTGGTGGAGGTACCGGCTCCCACACCTTATTGTCCTCAAATTGGTTAAGTTCTTCCTGCATCGCTTGAATCCAGCTGGAGTTTTCTAAAGCAGCTTTAATATTTTTCAGTTCTTCAGCTGCTAAGAAACGTGACCATAGGCAAAGATTACATGATGCCTTACTTCTTGTGACAACTCCTTGTTGTGGATCTCCAATGATTAATTCAATTGGATGTTCTGAGGTCCACTTGGATTGAGGAGCGGCTGAAGAGGAAGAGGATTCAGCAGAATTTGATCCTTGATGAGCGGCTGAATGCTCAGTAGGATTGAGTACTTCATTTTGAACTAATCTTCTTGAAGTATGAAGAGGTGGCTTAGAGTTAGCCTTGGATGATGCTCTTGCTGTTGGAATTTCTTGTTGGACAGCTGCAATATCTACAAGATATGTGGGAGCATCATGGAATGTATCATCTGAATAATTTATTGGAACTTCAAAAAGATTCAAAGCATCAGAGAATGCTTCAGCTGTATCATCAGAAGGTGGTACATCTGATCTCTAGAATGCGTCAGATGATTCAGCAGAGGTGGAATTTAAGGCTTTAGAGTGTTCTTCAAAAGTAACATTTATAGATTCTTCCAATGTTTATCTTCTTTTGTTGAAAACTCTGTATGCCTTAGATACAGTGGAGTACCCCAAGAAAATTGCTTCATCAGCTTTAGAGTCGAACTTACTCGGCTGATCTCGTGTGTTTAACACAAAACACACACAACCAAAGACATGAAAGAAACCGATATAAGGTTTCCTCTGACGGAGAATCTCATAAGAAGTTTTCTTGTGTCTCTTCACATAGAGAAACATGTTTTGAGTAAAACAAGTTGTGTTAACAGCTTCTGCCCAAAATTGTTTTGGCATGTTTGACTCAGCGAGCATTGTTCTTGCAGCTTCTATTAGGGTTCTATTTCTTCTTTCAGCAACACCATTCTATTGAGGTGTTCTAGCGGCTGAAAAATTTTGTGAGATCCCAACTTCTGAGCAGAAGTCTTCCAATGTACGATTTCTGAATTCAGTACCATTGTCCGATCTCAGCTGCTTTACTCTTGACCCATTTAGAAGTTCCATCTTCTTGATGAATTTGATAATTTCATCAGCTGCATCACTTTTGTTACGAAGAAATATAACCCTAGTATATCGTGAGTATTTATCAACGATAACAAGTGTATATTTCTTTTCACCTAGACTTTCAGTGCTCATAGGACCAAAGAGATCCATATGAAGCATGTGCAGGCAGTTGTCGATGGAAAAACATTGCTTTGATTTGAAGGAGCTTTTATGTTGTTTACCTTGTTCACAAGCTGAACAAAGCTTATCTTTTTCATACTTGATCTGTGGCAAGCCATTCACTAGCTGTCCTCGGGACAACTTAGATATGTTTTTAAAGTTTAAGTGAGATAAACTTTTATGCCACAACCAATTCAGCTCTTCAGTGGAATAAGAGAATAGACAAACCTCTTGATTTTGAGGATTCATGTCAAGTGTGTATACATGGTTGTTTCTTGGTGCTATAAGCACGACTTTTCCACTTTTATCTGTCACCATTCCTCTGTACTTATTAAAGTTCACTGAGAACTCTGCATCACATAGTTGGTTAATGCTGATTAAATTATGTTTCAGCCCGTTCACATAACCAACTCTTGTGATCTTTATAGATCAATTTGAGATGGATCCATAACCTTCAGTTGAGCCTCTACCATTATCACCAATAATTACTGGAGGACCAGCACAAACTTCGAACTCTTCAAGCAGGGAATTGTACCCAGTCATATGTCTTGAGCAACCACTGTCTAGGTACCAGACGTGTTTGCTTTGATCACCCTGAACATAAGCTTCAAGAGTTAGTTCTTTTTGGGAACCCACACCTCTGTGGGTCCTTGTGATTTCTTGATGGAACTCACAGGGGTTGGGTTCTTAATGGACTCACAAGCTGAAATTGGAGAGGGTCTTAAGCTAGTGCTGTCACACTCACTTGCCATATGCCCACGATCTTCACACTTATAACATTTTCTGTTCTTTTGTAGTGGAGTGGAGGGCGAAGCAGCGGGGCTGGGTACTGGACCCAAAATCCCTTTCTGATTATCTGAGATAGTCAGAGTTTGCACGAGTGATGTCAGCTTGCTGACCTTTCCTTTCAGCTTCTTAGCAGGACCAGCTGAAGAAGGACTTGGAGTGTTTTTAAGAACACTCTTACCTTTGTTCTTTGCAGCTCGAATACGAACTCCAGCTGTCTCAACCTTGAAGGGTGTAAGAACAGTTTTCTTTCCTGTTGTCTTGCTAGTCTTCCTTTGACGTCTAGCAGAAGAGACATCAGGTGTTGAGCCCAGAATATACTTACTTGGCTCAACAATAACTATTGTGGGTGTCCTAACAACTATGGCTGAAGAGTCAGCTGATGACTCTTCACCAGTAGTTTCAGAAGGTTGTTCTTTGGACATCTCAGTAGCATAGGTTTTGGTAGACTTAAAAAAGCAACCAAACACCAACTCTTCAGCTGGCACAGAAGCATCAGCTGTCGAGTAGTACGAATCATCCGTACTGCTGTCAGGTACAGCTGCTGCAGCAAGGAAATCTCCTCCTAATACAGCTTGTACATGACTAGGAATCTGTGAGTTGACACACTCACTCACACGTTTGGATGAACGAGACTATGATTCACAAATCGTTTTAATTGCTTGTAGTTCTTTAACCTTTTCATTTAGATCATGTTGAAGAACTGAGTTTATATATATTGTTTCAGAAAGTTCTTCTTTTAAAGTTTTCTGATCAATTAATCTTTCTTTTAAAAAGCCATTTTCACGAAGAATAGCACTATGTTTATCCAAACATTCACCTTTCAGCTGATCAATGAAGTGTAAGTCACAGATAATGGAATCAACAATATATTTGGCTTCAGAAGCCTCACCAGAGATAAGAGAAGATACCTTTTTGTGAACTATGTTGACCCATTGATATGAACCAGCATCATCAGCTGTAATACTTTCATCAGCACAAGCCATCAAACACATTGTGGCCATTGGTTCATCATCATCAGATGAGCTGTCACCAGAGTCAGCCCAGTCGTGAGTTTCAGCTACAAGACCCTTGTCAGCAATTTTTCCTTCAAGTGCCTTCTTTTCTTCTAGGATCTTTTTGGTGAAGGCTTGTAGCTTTTTGTATTTTTCTTGAATGGACTCACCATTTGAAGAGGATGAACTAGCCTTCTTTTACTTGCAGTCGTTAGCATAGTGTCCCTTCTTGTTGTAGTTATAGCATGTTATCTCAGAGATATCAGGTGTACTTCCAGAGGATCTGGAGGGTGCAACTGATGAGATAGGTCTGCTACATGAGCCTCTAGCTGAGGAGCCCGATTTGCCTTTGAAATTTTTTCTATTTTTGACAAGTAGGGCAAGCTCAGTTATAAGGGCTTCATTATCTTCGTCTTCATCGATCTCTTCGATGCTGATTTCAGGTATGCTGAACAGATCAACAACTGAAGTTTTGTCAGCTTCATCATCTGAGGGAGGATATTCGATTCTGCTGGGTTTGTTTAGAGAAACAAGAGCAGCTGAAGATCCCGAGGAGCTCACTTTAGAGGCCTTTGGAGGTTGAAATTTGTTGAGTACAGTTCTCTCATGGCTTAGAAACATGCCATAGAGAGAGGAAAGAGTGTAATCTTTTAAAGTAGGAGATGTACTCATGCAAGTTTTAATGGTAGCCCATTTAGAGGGAAGAGCTGCCATAAACTTACACATCTTGGACATATCGTCCTTTTCAACCCCATGAGACTTTAGCTCGTTTAACAGAATGTTATAACGGTTGAATGTTTGAGCTATTGTCTCACTACGTTTGGCTTTAAACAGCTCGTAGTCATGTATGAGCATGTTTTTGTTGTGTTCACGCACAATGGATGTGCCTTCATATACTTCAGCTAACCTTTCCCACATCTCTTTGACTGGTTCACAAAATTAAATATTGTGAGAGAGTTCATCACCAACTGCTTGAAAAAGCATATCCCTTCCTTTGTTCTCAAGATGAACAAGACGTTTTTCAGCATCTGTCCATTGAGCTTTAGATTTCACAACATAGTGTTCTGGTACTTCAGGGGTACAAGGGATAAGGGTTTTGGGAATGTATTTTCCTATCGTTATATTATCTTGAAGTTTTGGGTGATAGGTAACCATGTGGGATAACATACGAGTTTTCCGCATGGGGTAGTTGGTTTGAGTGAGTTTGGGAAGTTTTCCAGATGATGGAAGATCGAATGTTGTAGGTTCAGCAATAACAGATGCTCAAGGTTGATGGAAACAACTTTGACACTTGCTCTGATACCAGTTGTTGGATCCCAACAACACAAATGTGTTGCGTTATGACAAATAAAGACGATAGGATAAAGAACACACAAGTTTTCAATGATTAAGAGTTTATTAAAGCAACTTAATACAGTATAAAGTTTGCGGAAATAGATAGTACACACTAACTAAAACTCTATACTTGAAGACACTTTTGCTCGCTCAAACTCGAAGACAATGCAAGGAGAGTTATATCAGCTGATACAAACAGTTGATATTAAATGCCTTAGTAATAACTATGAGAGAGTTAATACCAGACAATAACAAACTCTCAGAGAATGTTCTTGTTCTATGAATGTTAACACGTGTGTGTAAATGCAAGCATTTACGTCTCTATATATAGCCCAAGATCCATGTTCCTTTGTACACAAGTTAATTGACGTGTAAACATATCATTCGTCGATGTAGACTTGTACACGGAAACATTTAATGCTCTTGCATAGTTTATAGTCCTAATTGTAATTTATGTCAACTCCTTTTGCTACCTTTTCTGACGCACAGTGAAAAGGTGTACTATGATAGTACAAAAGTAGTTGACTTTCCCTTTACATGCTTGGAGGGACAAACGATGATGTACTGACATATTATCTTCTATTCCAAAATAGAATATCTTCATCGTTTTCTTCTTCTTTAAGTGGGAAAGGAAAATGTTCAAAGTGTCAAGAACATTTTCCGCTAAGTCATTATCTGCAGCATGTACCATCAGTTGATTCCACTATCAGCTGAGTGGTCTTCTTCTAGTCTTTGTCCTTTGGCCATAGACTTCGAATGAACACTCTTCTATAGCTGCTGATTTGACTTGTTTCCTAGAGATAAGTACGTACTCAGCTGAAAGATTATGAATATACTTGTACTTCAGCTAAGTACATACTTCAGCTGATTTATTCTTCTTAGATATTGATCATCAAATTTTATTTACTTAGTGTAGGAAAACCTTGTAGGATTCACATGGCGGAATTTGAATCCCACATTACTGGATCTCTACTATTCAATGAAATCACAAGAATAACAAGATGAAGAACATTACCTTTAGATTGCTAAAGAATGATCCACCTCTACTGCACCACCTGGACACGCTGCAAGACCGCGTTGTACCAACAAAGCAACACACTAGAACTCGTGTGTGTGTGTGTGTTCGGTCGAACTCGAACCCGAAAACCCTTGGGGTTGATCGGCCGTCGACGAGAGAGAGGAGAGGGAGAGATTAGGGTTTTTGTGGTGTTGTAATGTGTAACCCTTAAACCTTAACCTTAAGCCTTTATTTATAAGGGCTTAAGTTACAGTTAAGTCCTTGGAGTTTAATTATGATTAATCTCATAATTAAACTTCCTATTAACACTTTAAACCCTTTGACTTTTACTAGTTAATTAATTAACTATTAATTAACTGTCCGTTTAATACTTAACCCAATATTTAACCATCCTCACAAATAATAATTAACTCATTATTATTTATTCTCTTCTTTATAATTAAATTAGCTAGTTAATTATTCCACACAACTTACTTTATTCGGTTGTCCATTATTGGGTGTGTAGCGGTGTGACCCTTTAGTGTCTTATAACATTGGACACGGTGACACATGTACTTATCTGTGCACATAAATCCTTCAGACTCCCACTTGTGCAAGTTAAGAAACACTTTCTGATCATCGTTGGCCTAAAGCGGTCCCTAGCCAGACATTTAGGATAACCAGGTTATAAGAACTCTTACATCCAGAGATACTATTCATAAAATGAATAACACTAACAAATTTTCCTTTCGCATCATGATATTTCTTAATTTGAGTAATAGACATGGAGCAGGGATCTTGTTCTATATACTAGAATTTTCTCGACTCTGATTTCGACTTTCTGCAGTAACAGATTACCACATGATCTAATCATTCTCCAAGCGCGGCCACGCATTTCAGTAGTCTTAATCATCGAGCGACCATGAAATATCTCTTCTAGTTAAAGAAGGTGCAAATTCCATCTTGACATTTGCGTTATCTTGCCCACGACTTCCGCTGTCTTAGTTAAGTTCCTTATGATCACCCTTTTATGGTGTGACGTTAGATAAATGCTAAAGATCAGAAGTCATCGTGTCTCAAACCAAAACGTCTCAGGTCAGAGGACATCTACTCGAAATTACTCATGCTTAGGCTCCATGAATAATATCGATCTTTTGGTCACGTCTAATGTTTAGCAAACTCTATAAACATCTATGAATATTTATTTTAACAACACTTGTTTCTCTATTCAATAACTATGAAATAGATAAATATTCATAATGGTATTAACTCTTGAATCTAGCTCCCACTAAATTCAAGTAACCACAGACAATTTAGATACTAAAAAACTTTGTGTATCAAGGATAGGTTTAAAACATGTTAAGAATAGACAATGTGAAAATATTACGTAAAACTTCCTATTCCAATCCCACGAAATGTTATTACATAATGTATCGATTTCAAACATGTCTATGAATCTAATCAAAATTACTAGCTACCAATATTTAGATACTGCATGCCTATAGCGTGCACATGTTTCTCATGCTTTGGTCCAGCTAGTGGTTTTGTCAACGGGTCAGCAACGTTGTCATCCGTTGGTATTTTCTTAATTATAATATCACCTTCTCTAACATACTCACGTATGAGGTGATATTTCTTGCGTACATGCCTGGTCTTTTGATGCTCTCTTGGCTCAACAGCTTGCGCTATTGCTCCACTGTTATAACAGAATATTTCGATGGGTCTAGAGATACTGGCAATAACTCTAAGATCCTCGATAAAATTCTTAAGCCACATGGCTTCTTTCCCGGCATCGTTTGCGGCAGTGTACTCAGCCTCTGTAGTCGAATCTGCTATTGTATCTTGTTTCTGACTCTTCCAAGATATAGCTCCTCCGTTTAGTGTGAAGACAAATCTCGATTGAGATTTGTAATCGTCTCTGTCGGTTTGGAAGCTTGCATCTGTGTACCCAGTTACACGCAATTCTTCCAACGAACCTCCAAAGTCCAAGAACATTTCTTTCGTCCTTCTCAAATACTTGAGAATGTTCTTGACAGCCACCCAATGGGGTTCACCAGGATTCTTTTGATATCTGCTTGTGAGACTTATGGAGTAAGCAATATCGGGCCTAGTACATAACATGGCATACATGATTGATCCAATTGCCGAAGCATATGGTACCAAACTCATTCTAGCAATTTCCTTGCTAGATGTGGGACTCTGAGCTTTGCTCAGTGTAATGCCATGTGTCATTGGAATGAGACATCTCTTGGAATCACTCATACTGAATCTCTTCAGTACTTTGTCAATGTATGTACTTTGACTAAGTCCAATAAGCCGCCTAGATCTATCCCTATAGATCTTTATACCCAATATAAACGCGGCTTCTCCCAAGTCCTTCATCTGGAAACATTTACCTAACCAGGATTTTACTCCTTGTAATGTTGGTATATCGTTTCCTATAAGCACTATGTCATCAACATACAAGACTAGGAAGATCACTATGCTCCCACTAAATTTTGTGTAGACACACGCCTCGAACTCACTCTTGACAAAACAAAATTCTTTGATTCTTTTGTCAAAGTGTAAGTTCCAACTTCTAGATGCTTGCTTCAATCCATAAATGGATTTTAGCAACTTGCATACTTTATCAGGATTCTTTAGATCAGTAAAACCATCAGGTTGTATCATGAATACGTCCTCATTCAACTCCCCGTTAAGGAAGGCGGTTTTAACATCCATTTGCCATATCTCATAGTCGTAATATGCTGATATGGCCATAAGAATTCTAATAGACTTAAGCATGGCGACTGGCGAGTAGGTTTCAGAATAATCGACACCATGTGTTTGCGTGAAACCCTTCGCGATAAGTCGTGCTTTGTAAGTATGCACTTTTCCATCCATGTCAGTTTTCTTCTTGAAAACCCACTTGCATCCAACAGCTCGTGACTATGGTGGCAAGTCTGATAACACCCAAACTTGGTTGTCATATATGGATTGCATCTCTGCTTGCATAGCCTCGAGCCATCTTTCAGACTCTATGCCGTTAGCAGCTTCGCTGTAGATTAATGGTTCTAGTAGACTTCCATCATCTTCATCGATCATGAATCCAAGATTCCAATCTGGTTCTTGGCGTGGTCTACTTGACCTACGCGGATTGCGTGTTTCTTATTCCTCAACCGGTGGGTCTGGTTGGGAATAAAAAATTCTTTGTTGAACTACTGGTTCGACTGAAGTCACCGGTGGATCTTCATTCTCTTCAATTTCTTGAAGCTCTATTTCTTTTCTTGAAGTTTCAGTTCCTAGAAATTTCTCCTCCAAGAAGACACCTTTCCGAGCAACAAAGACTTTGTTGTCTTCTTGAGGATAGAAATAGTATCCTAAGGTTTCCCTTGGATATCCAACGAAGATACACTTGTCTGACTTGGGTTTAGTTTGTCTGTGAAGTTACGTCTAACGTACTCTTCACAACCCCAAGTCTCGAGAAAAGATAATTTAGGCTTTCTCCCCGTCCAGTGCTCGAACGGAGTCTTTTCTACCGACTTGGTCGGAACCCTATTCAGTGTGAATGCTGCAGTCTCGAGTGCATGTCCCCAAAAAGATAGTGGTAGTGGGGCGCGACAAATCATTGAACGTACCATGTCTAACAAGGTGTGATTCCTCCTTTCTGATAGACCATTCATCTGAGGTGTATATGGAGGTGTGAGTTGTGAAACAATACCACATTCCTTCAAATGATCGTCGAACTCTTGGCTCAAATATTCGCCTCCTCGGTCAGACCGAAGTGACTTAATTTTCTTGCCTAGTTGGTTCTCTACTTCCCTCTGATATTCTTTGAACTTGTCAAAGCTTTCAGACTTTAGTTTCATAAGAAAGACATAACCATACCTACTGAAGTCGTCAGTAAAGGTAATGAAGTAGCGGTATCCTCCTCTGGCTTCTGGAGTAAAGGGTCCACACACATCTGTGTGTATTATCCCTAACAACTCGTGTGCCCTTTAATTGTAGTGGTTGAAAGGGTCTTTTGTCATCTTGCCAGATAAACAAGCTTCGCATATTGCATATGATTCTAAATCAAATGGCTCTAGAACTCCATCATCGTGGAGTTTCTTTATGCGAGTTTCGTTTATATGACCTAAACGACAATGCCAAAGATAAGTTTGATTCAAGTTACTCTTGGATCTCTTACTTATATGATAAACGTCTCGTTCTATGTTATTTAGATTTAACGTGTATAGATCATTATGAGAATTTGCGTTAAAATATAAAATGTCATCTTTTAAACACGAAATTGTTTTTCCATAAAACTCATAATAAAAACCACTGTCTATAAGTAAATCAAACGAAATAACATTTTTAATAAGTCTAGGAACATAATAACAATCTTTAAGTTCCAAAACTCTTCCTGAAGGCAACTTGAGAAGATATGTTCCTACGGCTTCAGCTCCAACCTTGGAACCTTCGCCTACTCGTAGTTCAACATCTCCTCGTCCCAGCCTCATGTTCTTCTTAAATCCCTACAAATGATTGCTAATGTGTTGACCACATCCGGTATCCAATACCCAGGATTCACTAGAAGTAACGAGACAATCAATCATAAAGATACCTGAATCGCTGACAAAGTTAGTGTCCAACAGCTCCACGTCAGACGTGTGCTCGCAAATATCCTTGCTGCCAGAAGTTGGGCAACACAAATCAGCATAGTCATTCAACCAATCATAGAACTCATCCTGCTGAATCTCAGGGAGAGATTCTTCCTCTAGCCTTTGAACATCGCGTATACACAAGAGATTCTTGTGTAGACCTGCGACACTCAGATCAAAATTCCGGACTATACATACTACCTTGTCCTGATAGTACTGAGTGAGAGATCCAAACAAGAACAAGACTTATTCATGCTCGTTTGATGTGCCAGTAACTAGGGTGAGACAATATAGAAACCTTCTTATGTTAATAAGATGGTCACTCAATGGTTGATCATCTTTCATCTTTGACGAAAAGAATTCTTGCAAAATGAACTGCTTGCTATCTTCAGTACTATCTTTAAACATCTCCTCAAGATACTGGACAAACTCATAGCATGGTTTCTTACGTAGATTATCAGTAAGCTCTGATAATGAAGTAAGAATAAGAATCGACATAACTTGTGAATCGTCAGCCAGATACTGATAATAAGCGTCAAACTCATCATCCTGGGCATCTTGCCCTGGTTGTCCCTTGGGCACCTCGTCTATCACGTACAACAGATTCTGCGCTTTTAGGTAACTCCTAAAGTGTACTTTCCAAACTTTGTAGTTCTGACCAGCAAGCTTCCATTTTCCAGTGATGAACTTTCGCGATTCGTTTGGTGAGTAAAACGAAATTTCTGAAGGTACAGACATCTATAAGAAAAACAACAAACGGTTAGTGAGATTAGATAAATAAATAACTTCTAACATTATTACTTTTTAAGAATAATAGTTAGACTAGGATCCATATTTCACGCCTTCTAATGCAAGGTTTGGGCACTTCCCATTAGAGCCACGCTATTTCTGGTAGGTATAGCCATACCAATCGCCTCTAGACTAGAAACGATTCCTAGTTCCTCGGGATATCAAGTTGAACAACAAACTTGTACACGTTTTAATCCTTTTGGTGCATTTTGGGATGGGACTCCCGATTATCACCAAAATAGATCGTACCACCTAAGACAGTGCGATGCCTTGCGCCGGGACTCCCGATTATCACAAGACCCTACGCACCCTAACACTCGCAATGATTTGAATCCACATCTAAGGTTCTTTCTCCTTATAATGTGAGTATCGTTGAACAAGTGAGGTGTTCCATTAGGTGGGTTGCACTCTGATCTAAGATTTTCTAAAAAGGATTTTCCTTTGTTCGAAAAACGTTAGCCAGTTTTTTTTAACCTTTTAAAATTACTTGGTTTTATAAACTAACTGTTTATAAATTCCACTTTTAATTTTGTCTTTACAAAACTTGGTTTATAAACAAACTGTTTACTTTACCATTATTAATTTAAAACTTGGTTTTCTAAACAAACTGTTTATAATCACCATTATTAATTTTATACCTTGGTTTTCTAAACAAACTGTTTATAATTACCATCTTATTATTAAAACTTGGTGTTCTAAACAAACTGTTTATAATCACCATCTTTTTATTCCAACTATAATAACTAAACGAAATAAAAACATGCAATTTCGAAAATTGCTATGCCATAACCCCAAAGACTTGGTTTTGTGTTTTGTATATCTAAAAAAATAAAAACTTTATAAAATTTCCGAAAATTATAAAAATTTCGAAAAATTCAAAATAAACACAATATCACTTCTTTTGGGTTATGTCATATAAATAAATAAATAAACTGATAATTTAAATTACCGAACTGATAATTTTTAAATTACCCATAAACTGGTTTCTTATTTCCTCCGTAATTTTATAATTATCTTGATTTTAATAACTATTAAAATCAGTAGGTTTAATTTAAATGTTTATTAAACTTTATTGTTATTATTTTTGTAAAAAAAAATAATCTAGTCAAAATATCTTGTAGATTGACTTTTAATGATAAAATCATACATAATATCTTGTAGATTTTATCCATTATTTAGGATCACATACTTCTCAAAAACGTTGGGAAATCTTGGACCAAAAATAAAAGTTTCTTGACCACGAAGTTACCCCAACCGAAACTCGGTGGGATGGTGTGCGATGGTCACTCCATGGTCGAGCCTTGCTTCGACCGAAACTCGGTTGAGGCGGGTTCGACTATCGTAAAATATTTTTTTAATTTTTTTTTATTTTTACTTTATTTTCCGGTAATAATAACAATAATAAACAAATAAAGTGTTAAATCTTATAAACTTAAAATTTAACATAACCTTTTCCCTTTTTGTCTTAAAAACCTATTACTCCAATTATTCAAGAACTTTGAATAATATTCTTGGATTAAACATTCTAAGTTCTATTTTTTTAAACAAAAAGAAACCTAATTCATTTTATCTTGAAACCTATTTAATCCAATTGTTCATAAACTTGAACAATGTTCTTGGATCAAACTTACTAGGTTTCTTTCTAAGATAAAACAAACTTAATATAATATATACATATATACAAAATTCGTAAAAAACAAGGGAGAAAAAGAAACCTAACTTCTTTTTATCTAGAACCCTATTCAATCCAATGTTCATTCAAAACTTGAAGAACACATGCTTGGTTCGAAATTTTTAGGGTTCTTTTCTAGATGAAAGAAACTCAACCGAATCTCATTGAGATTAGTAGGGAGCTCTGATACCACTTGTAACATCCCAGAACCCTGTAGCACAATATTGTCCGCTTTGCCCACCGGCACATTTTTTTGTTCTTGGTATGGACCACTTCCACCCAAAAGGCCTAATGCTAAGAGAGGTATCCACACCCTTATAAGGAGTGTTTCGTTCACCTCTACAACCAATGTGAGACGAATCTTACAATTCCCCTCCCCTTGGGACACAACGCCCTCGTTGTGCACATCGGCCCGGGTCTGGCTCTGATACCACTTGTAAGAAAACCTTGTAGGATTCACATGGCGGAACTTGAATCCCACATTACTGGATCTCTACTACTCAATGAAATCACAAGAAGAACAAGATGAAGAACATTACCTTTAGATTGCTAAAGAATGATCCACCTCTACTGCACCACCTGGACACGCTGCAAGACCGCGTTGTACCAACAAAGCAACACACTAGAGATCGCGTGTGTGTGTGTGTGTGTGTGTGTGTGTGTGTGTGTGTGTGTTCAGTCGAACTCGAACCCGAAAACCCTTGGGGTTGTTCGGCCGTCGACGAGAGAGAGGAGAGGGAGAGATTAGGGTTTTTGTGGTGTTGTAATGTGTAACCCTTAAACCTTAACCTTAACCTTAAGCCTTTATTTATAAGGGCTTAAGTTACAGTTAAGTCCTTGGAGTTTAATTATGATTAATCTCATTATTAAACTTACTATTAACACTTTAAACCCTTGGACTTTTACTAGTTAATTAATTAACTATTAATTAACTGTCCGTTAAATACTTAACCTAATATTTAACCATCCTCACAAATAATAATTAAATTATTATTATTTATTCTCTTCTTTATAATTAACTTAGCTAATTAATTATTCCACACAACTTACTTTATTCGGTTGTCCATTATTGGGTGTGTAGCGGTGTGACCCTTTAGTGTCTTATAACATTGGACACGGTGAAACGTGTACTTATCTGTGCACATAAATCATTCACTTAGTCTGGGGACTAACAAGTTTAATGATACGTAAAAGTAAAAATAGAGGTAAATGTGTTATTTTATTATATGAAATGAGATAGTTAGTGGGTGTGAAACCCACAATTTTTTATCAAATAATGTAAGTTTTTAAAGTGTATAATTTATTTTTTAATACTTTAAAATTGAAAGTGTATCACTTATTTTAGAAGAGAAGATAAAATATTTAAACCTTTTAAATAGAAATGACAATATTTAAAAGTTGGAGGTACTTATTTGAAATTTTCTTGAAGACATTTGGACAACATCTATTGCGAGGGTAAAAAAGCTATAGTTAAGAAAAAAAGCTATAGTCAACAGAGACGTAAACAAAGTCAGTTGAGGGTAAAAAAATAATTAAAAAAATCACCTACTTGGCACTATTCATGGATGAAAAAAAAAGGAAGGATTTTAATTCTCTTAAATATTAAATAAAGTAAAAACAATGAAGCAGGAGGTGTGGACGTAGGTTGAGCATATGGCAATCCAGGGCAGAGTAATTGAAGCATGAGCTGGAAAAAAATGAAGCATGAGCTGGAGAAGAGTGGCAAACTTACTCAAGAAGGAGCTGGCGTTAATTAGTTGGAGACGTTACTGTTCACCAGTTCAAAATTGTAATAGATATAATTAGTATATAGGAGTATAATGTAATACTTCCTCGGTTTCAAAATAAGTGATACAAATTAGAGTTTACGGTTTTTGAGGCAAAAGATGATAATGACGGTTAATTAGATTAAATTTGATAATTAGTAGAGGATGGGTCCCACATATATTGATTAAAGTGAATTTAATGATGTTTAAAAGTAAAAGTGAGGGTATATTTGTTTTTTCACTTTATTAAAGGAGATAGTTAGTGGTGTGGTCCCCACTACTTTTTACCAAATATGGTAAATTTTCAAAGGGTATCATTTATTTTGAAACACCCCATAATGAAAAGTGTATCACTTATTTTGAAACGGAGGAAGTATAAAACTCTGTTGTTAACGTCAAAATCATATTTAATAAAATATTGGCTATATTATATGTACACAAGTTAGATAATCAAATTTCTTTTTTGCACTAAGTTAGTACATACTTCCTCTGTATCACAATAAGTGGTACACTTTTCATTTATGGGTGTTTCACAATAAGTGATATATTTCAAAAGTTACCTTATTTGGCAAAAATATGGGACCCAACCTCCACTAACTATCCACTTTAATAAGGTGAAATTACCCTTATACTCATACTTTTACTTTTAAAACTAATTAATATCACTTTATTCAAGAAAAGTGGGACCCAACATCCACTAACTATCTACTTTAATATATTTTAATCATATTTTAATATATTTTAACCTTATTTTAATCTTTTGTCTCAAACTCCGTGATCTTCCAAATGTATCACTTATTGTGGTACGGATGAAGTATAATTTTGTAATATTGGTTGACAAATTAAAAATGGGAAGAGTTTATTTAAAAGACGATGAGTTTACCGTACAATTTTTATTTCATATATTACAATTGTTACTTAATACTTCCTCCGTTTCAAAATAAGTGATACACTTTCTATTTTAGAGTGTTTTAAAATAAGTGATACATTTTAAAAACTTACCATATTTGGTAAAAGGTAGTGGGGACCACACCCACTAACTATCTCTTTTAATAAAGTGAAAAAGACACATTTACCCTTACTTTTACTTTTAAACATCATTAAATTCACTTTAATCAATATATGTGGGACTCATCATCCACTAACTATCAAATTTAATCTACCCATGACTTCTAGCCTAGTGGTATTGGTGAAAAAGATAAGGTGTTGACCATGGCCAAGGTCATGGGTTCAAGTCCCGTCGTGGACGTGGGGTTTATTCCCCATAGGTGGAAGGTTCGAGGGAAGGCATACTGCCCCTTGTGGATGTCACTGTCCAGGCTCGGACCACTAACTTACTAACTTGTCGTTCAAAAAAAAAAAAAAAAAAACAAAAAAAAACTATCATATTTAATCTAATTAACCGTTATTATTATATTTTGCCCCAAAAACCGTAAACTCTAATTTGTATTACTTATTTTGAAACGGATGAAGTATATTTGTACAATTAGCTATTGTACTATATCATGTATCAATTAAAAAATGTAATAAATCATTCTCTTATTCAAAATTAACAAAAATTAAAGAGGTTGGCAAAATGTGAGTTGCAGGGATGTCTTATTCAAAGATAAGGACGGGTGTTAGCGTGGTCCCTAATAGAGAAAGAACAGTACCGTCTTTTTCAACACACCTTTACTTTTTAATATTTATATATTCAGCCCCTCATCTTTCTTACAAGTCTCTCTTAACCTTTCTTTTTCTATAACTTCTAAGAGCACAAGGTATGAAGCGTTATAGTACTCATGTTATAGCTATAACGCCGTTGTGCTATACTGAGGTGCAAGTTATAGGCTAGGTATAAGTTTTTCGTTGTGGCCATGGCGGTTCGCCAAAGAGAGAGCTGGGGGGTGGGGGTGCAACAAATTATTAAAATACATTAAATAACAAATGTGCGAGTCCTATAATGCTATAACATATTACACCATATCAGGTGCATGTTATAATCATATTATAGCTATAACATCCACATCCAAACCTTGCACTCTCTAAACAAGTCTATCTTTTTTTTCCGTTAAAAAAAAACTAGACAAGTATTTCATTATCTCATAAATCATTCTTTGACTGATAGGTTTTTCATTACTTATTTCGTAATAGATATATAGATATATATATATATCTACATCTTTGTTCGGGCGAGAAATACTGGCATACACCTATTATTAAAGGGTTTTTATGAACTAGGTGTTTGATAAATAGATAGAGATTTTAACTCAGTTATGCACAATATAACTGAAATATCTTTATGGTTGTTTCATGATTTTTCTTTGATAACCCACAAGATTGTTTCATTAGTGAGATTTGGACCTAATAACTCTTGTGAGGAAGTTATGATATTTACTACGGCTATCTTGGTGGTGGTTAATGTGAATAGTTTGATCTAAAAAATGCGATATACATTCATACCATGACATGAAAACAAAACATAGGCCATCCACAGCGGGATTTCAAATGAATTGCAAATTAATTTGCAAGCCACCTATGCATTTGACTTTCATATTTTGAAATTCCTTTAGCAATTCACTCAATGAACAATATATTATATTTAGTTTCTTTTTTAATTTTCAGTAGCTATATATATGCAATAACCAAATTTAATATGTTTTATTTAAAAGAATATTTTTATATTGAAAAGACTATTTTATATTTAAAAAAATTATTATAATTATAAAAAATATATTTATGTTAGTTTATTAATAAGCTAATGTGACAGTAGTGACTACTTTTAAAAATGTATTGTAATTGTATTGATGTGGAAAACAATTGCATAGTTGATGTGGCACAAGTGAAAGTTCATAATATTTTATGAATGTAGATGACCTAAGATTTTGTAGCATCATGCCATCGAATTTAATTGGCACATTAGTAAAAAGGTTTATTTTCGACATTAAAAAAGATAGACGGATATAACATGATAACCAAAATTTTTGAAAATGATTTTATTTTAAGGGGGTGTTTTTTCACACCACAATTTTTATGTTATCTACCATAATTATTGCATGACATGCTTCTATAGTTAGCTGTAAAACTCGTATTGTGTGGTATAAGAATTAAAAGTTGTGGTACATAAATGAATTCCCTATTATTATATTTTATGTGACACTTTGTAATTGGTCCTTAGGTTGCTCGGGTTGGGACATCGATCTTCACGCCGTGGAGACGGCTGAGGTGACACACCTTCACGCTGTGGAAACCATTTGAAGAGCACCACCCTCACGTCGCGGGGGCGGGGGGGGGGGGGGGGGTGGGTGGGGAGTCTGTGGAGGAAATATAGCCACGACTAAGAGCGTTCATTCGGGGACGAGGAATTCAATGTAGTATATGAGGTAACAACTTGACATTTAGGGTGTTTTGATAGTCCCCCTTCCACATTTGGATGTGTGTGATGGTGTGATATGTATTTTCTTTAAAGTGTTGCGTTGTGTTTGCTTAGTTGACATCTGATGTCACAAAAAAATTGGTGTGCATGGTGATACTCATAGCAACCAATCTTAAGAAAACATAAGATCTTTTGTGTGAGTATTGCAATGAAGTGGAAAGTTAATTCCTACATGATCGAGAATCCTTCAACTCAGATTTTTTAGATGAAAATTTAGAATGCTGAGACCTAACCTAAAGTGGCCAAGTTTATACTCGTAATATAATTGTTGTCATGGTCGTTTTCGAAATTTAATCTGGCTATCTTGTAATTGTTTGCTGAGAGAGGAATGAAATTCAAGAGGCTGGAAGATGTGGGTTTAAATCTCACTGCATGGTGATGAGTTGGCCATGTGCCACACCGTGAAGCAAGAAAATACACCATCCCTTCCACGTCGTGGGGATTCTCGTGAAGGATTGGTGGCCACGGACACGAAGAAGCACGTCGATGTAGGGTCAATTTGATGGTAGAGCGGACCGTTAACGGTCAAAATGACATTTTCAAATAAAAAAAAAATGATATAATGAATATTATGAATTCTAGAAAACAACAAACACTTTGTTTCGTCAAGTCATGTTGAGTATAATACCTTATCATGAATATTGGAGAAAACAACAAATCTTGATTTGACATTAAGACATCGAAATGTCAACTCACATTAACATCATGATTTTGACCATCACAGAAGTGAATATCCGAAACATCTTGTGATATGCTGACACAATATTTTGATGTTCACTTCTTGAACTCACACTTCATATTCTTGCAACCCTCTCCCAATTCAAACGTATTTCGTAACTTATCAGTAAGATTATATCATTTTCTTCCCTACTAATATAAAAATAACAAGTTTATATCAGCAGCAAGCCAACAACTCATCACTAAATTAAGAAAATAATAAAACAACTTTAAAAAAGATTGTGCCGCCCCTCAACTTTCACACTAGATCCGCCTGTGGTTGTGATGATGCTCATAGGCATCATGGTCTTCTTCAATCTTCATTTGTTTCTTTTTTTGACTTATTATATAAAAAGTAAGTTAAGTTATAAATGTCAATGAGTAGGAAGTTATAAGACTATTTCTAACATTGACACGGACTGACATACTTATGTCAATAATGCCTCTTACCTTTTTTTTGAGACCCAATATTACAAAATACACACACAAAATACCCATTTGAACCTCATCCACCATCTGATCCCTCCCCTCCTTCTGGTCCCAAACCGGCGACATCAAACCGACACCATCAAGGATGTGCCCGTGCCACAGGTGGAAGCAAAAATCTAGGGCTACCGACGCCGTCGGCCTCTGCTGTTGGCAGTGGTCTGACTTCAAAATTTTGCAATAATATATACTTCCTCCGATTCAAAATAAGTGACACACTTTGGGTTTAACGATTTTTTAGGTAAAAAATTCTAATAATGATTAAATTAGATTAATTGGATGGTTAGTGGGGAATGCGTCCCGCATCTTTTGAATAAAGTGAGTTAGATGTTTAAAAGTAAAAAGTAACGGTAAATGAGTCATTTCACTTTGTTAAATTAGATAGTTAGTGGGTGTGAGTCCCACTATTTTCGCCAAATATGATATTTTTTCAAAGTGTGTCACTTATTTTGAATCACACCAAAAAGAAAAGTATGTCACTAATTTTGAATCGGATGAAGTATATAAAATTAGAGTTTTGTTAATGACAGCCCTTAGTGCTATTTTTAAGAGGTGATTGTATGTATAAAACGTTTGTACTTTTATTAATGGTGATTAATTCCTAAAATGCATGGGTGGTTATGTATTATATACAAATTTTTAGTGCGTGACTGGACATCTTATTGACAGCTCGGTTATCATTATCATTTCCCTTAAAATTATTCTAAACTATTTTAAAATTTTGCAGTAACTATAATTTTAATATAATTTTAAACTTCATGCAATAATATTTTTTGGGTTTGTATCGGGTAGTTGGATATCAAGTAAGTAGGCTAGAAGCCCAAAAAGAAGCCCACATAATAGATAGACCAATCAAAACTTAAAATAAGTGATACACTTTTCTTTTTAGAGTGATTCCAAATAAGTAATATATTTTGGAAAATTACCTTATTTGGCAAAAATTATGAGACCCACATCCACTACCTATTTACTTTAACAAAGTGAAATGACCCCTTTAACCTTAGTTTTTTACTTTTAAACATCATTAACACCACTTTATTCAAAAGATGTAGGACTCATTCCCCACTAACCATCAAATTAATCTAATTTAACCATCATTATACTTTTTTGCCTCAAAAACCGTTAAACCCGAAGTGTATTACTTATTTGAATGGGAGGAAGTACATAATATAAGAAATTTAAGTGGTTCAAAACAAGGCATCGTCCCTGGTTGTGTGAATGCGTTGACAACTGTAAGTTGGACCACATAAACATGGTTATTAACCTACCTTAATACCGAATCATTCATCCACTTATCGGATCTTCACACCATAATGCATGCGAAAACGATACCTCACGGCCACAATTAGTCCTAATACTTCTTAAAATGGAACTCATATAGTAACATCAATCAAAAAGTAAAACCGGAAAATGTTTAAATATAAGATTTTTGAGGATCATGATCTGTTTTTTCAAAAAAAAAAAAAAAAAAAAAAAAAGAAAAGAAAAAAATTAAACTTCAAATCTAGGTAAGATGTATATCAGTATATGCGATAAATGTCGGACTACAAACAAATATATAGTTGCGGGGATCATAAAACCGGTGAAGTAGTGCGATAAATTTGCTATAGGTGCCCCGATTGTACAAATGAATCTATATACTTGCTATGGACTTACGATTAATTGACTGAGTAGAAGTGACTATGTCGATCTATATAATGATGAACAAATCGATCTAAGTTGTTTATTTTTTGTAAAAAATTAAGAAATCAGCTAAAAGTGAAATGATTAACATAAAATAGGTTGAGTGTTGTCCAACGTTTCTTTAATGTATATAGCATTATAATGATACGAAGTGTTGTCCAACGTTTCTTTAGTGCGGTTGGGTTGTCAGGTGGAATTGTCTCAGTTTGGGACCCGTCCGTGTTCGTGAGTACAAGAATTGTAAGTTTTCAGAACGTTTTA
This sequence comes from Calendula officinalis, assembly GCA_963853835.1. NCBI lineage: Eukaryota > Viridiplantae > Streptophyta > Magnoliopsida > Asterales > Asteraceae > Calendula > Calendula officinalis. The sequence goes on from OY970826.1 coordinate 42,887,095, forward strand.
TTTGTGCATGGGGAATGGAAGGCTAGTAAGTTACAGTGTATCATGGTGAATGTCTATGCTCCGCAATCTAATGTTGATAAAAGAAGGTTGTGGGAGCTTATTTCTTCTTATATGCGAGAGCATGAAGGTAATTATGTTTTGTTCGGGGATTTTAATGCGGTTCGAAATGAAGCGGAAAGATGGGGTTGTGGAATAAATGAGAAGGAAATTGAAGATTTTAATGAGTTTATTGGCTCGGTTAGTGTGAATGAGGTTCCTATGGGAGGGTCCGCTTTCACTCGGTTAAGTACGGATGGTCGGAAAATGAGTAAGTTAGATAGGTTTTTGGTGACGGAAGGCGTGTATGCGGGTTGTCCGGACCTGAATGCAAATGTTATGAATGACATTATTTCGGATCACCGGCCCATTGTCTTGGTGCAGGATTCTATTGATTATGGGCCCCGGACGTTTCGATTCTTTAATTCTTGGTTGGAGGAAGAGTCTTTTAATGATATGGTGGTGAATTCGTGGGGTATGAAGGGTGTGGCGGCTAGTTCTAATCACTGTATTCGTTTTAAGGATAAATTGAAGTCATTGAAAGATAATTGTAAACGGTGGTGGAAAGAAAAAAAAGTTGATTAGGTGGCGGAAAAAAAAGGCTGATGGAACAAGTGACGGTTGTTGAGAAGAAGATGGAGGCTAATACGGCCTCGAATGAGGATCTTTTATTACGTCAGAAGCTAAAGCAAGACTTGTATAAGATGGATGCAAAAGAATGGCGAGATCTCGCACAAAAAGCTAAGATAAAATGGGCAATTGAAGGCGATGAAAATTCCAAATATTTTCACGGTATTATTAATAGCAAGAGGAGACACTCATTGCTTCGCGGTGTTAAACATGAAGGCAGTTGGATCACTTCGTCTTTGGCGGTAAAAGAAATCTTTTTTAATTATTATGCTAATAAGTTTAAAAAGGTGCAGGTGATAAAAATTGTGCGACGAAGTACCAATTTCAAATGTTTATCGGAGGCAAATGCTGCTTTGTTGGTTGCTCCAATCACGATGGAGGAGTTAAAACGAGCTGTTTGGAGTTGTGGTAACGACAAAGCGCCCAGGCCTGACGGGTTTACGTTTGCTTTTGTGAAGAAATTTTGGGAGGTCATTAAACTTGATGTTTTTGCCTTCGTTAATGAGTTTTTTGACACCGGTGTGCTTCCTTCAGGGTGTAATTCATCCTTTATAACGTTGATTCCAAAAGTGTTAAATCCTCTCTCGGTGAATGATTACCGACCTATTAGTCTGATAGGTATTCAATATAAAATTGTTGCTAAGGTGTTAGCATTGAGGCTCGCGGTGGTGGTGGATTGAAAAGCATAGATTCATTGATTCAATCCATTAAGAGACGTTTGATGATGATTTTGGTGAGAAAGATGAAGAACAAATTAGGGTTTTAGAGAGAGAAAGGTAGAGAGAAGTTAGAGAGAACAAATGCTGAATGTGTGAATTGATTAGTGAGCAAAAGTTAAGGAATTAAGCCTTACACTTTGGTATTTATACAATGGCTTAATTCCTTGTTAGTTAGGACCATTTCCTAAATAAAACTTAACATATATACAATGTTACACTTTACCCCCTAGACTATCTATTACAACTTTCTAGTACCTAACAATCTCCCCCTTTGTAATAGTAGACTAGGTTGCATATCTTTGAAGACTTCTGTGTTTGTAAGGCTGGAGCTGAGAATTGAACCGTTGAGCAGTTATGTTGATAAAACAGCATCAGCCTTTAATCATCAGTGACAGACATACTTTTAATCGGCTTTTCAACCAATATAAAGTATTCCAGAAGACTTCATGCAAATCGACTGAATGTAGACCCATAGATAGAGCGGTTAGCAGCGGGAGTCTCTTTTTGACGTTTATGGCTTTATGTCGATCTATGGTTCTTGATAATTGTTGTTGAGAAAACATGTTGATAACGGTTACGCTCCCCCTCAAAACAAACAATTATTTTTTCACGGGAGTAGGATTAAGCAATCATTAGCCTTAATTTCACCTATTTATACATCCTCTCACTAATCACCACTAACTAGTTTAACTCGCCCTAACAATCTCCCCCTTTTTGTGCTTGATGCACTCCATCCCAGTCTTCCGTCTTCAGTTGCTTCTATTGGCCCGTTGCTCTCCTTCTCACGTATGAAGTAAGTTCAAGATCTCATTGCAAATCCTTCATCTGATCAAAAGTTGATAGAGGATTGCGTAACCTTGTGAAAAGATGGGCAAGCTACAATGTTCATGTATTCTCAGATGTACTTCAAGATGGTGAATTACGTTTGATCATTTCAATTCTTTGTCAAATGCTGTAATTAACATCTCTAGGTTTCGCTTTTCAATAATAACATCTGAGTGGAAGTAGAAGCAATTATAATTTCCGTTACAGAACTTCCAAGTTTCAAACACTCAATGGATTTTTCCCATTGAATTAGTTGGTGTAAGAAAGATCTAAAAATGTCTCATTTAAGGTTAAAAGTTCTGGTAATGGAATGTCAGTAGGGAAGAATTTGTTTGGGATTTCAGTAATTGGAGATTTTGTTTTGGATTTTGCGATGGAGGTTTTGTGAGGACAGGATAATAATGTTTTGTGTTTTGTAAATAATGATTTGAACGGTTAAGGTTTGGATTTTGATGATAGAGAATTTGAAAGGAATGATTTATACGGTTAAGGTTTAGATTGTGGTGGTTGAGATTTGGTTGAGATTTTGGAGAGAGATTTCTTTGGATGAATCGGTTTCTTTTAATTCTGATTTTGCAGTTGATCTGAGTACATACGATGTAAATTTTCTTCTTTGATGGGATGTTTGTGGTTCTTTTTGATGTTGTTCAGTTATACATCTGATATTTTAACTATTTCTTGCTCTTTTTCTCCCCCTCATGAGGATCATGATAATGGTCCTCATGATAAAGCTGAATCGTTGCGTTTTGGAAACGGAGAGAGGAATGGTGTGTCGGTGAAAATCAAGAGCCAAGATCGGAATGAGAACCAGAAACATGTAGTACTCGACAAATTGATTTAATCCTTTGAATGTTTTGAGAAAAATATTTGAAAATGAAGAATAGCAATGTCAAAGATCACGTGAAGTCATATACAGATGCAATCTTTACTGAAGAACTTCAGTAAAGAGATCGTTTACGGATATGACAAACACGATGATTAGAGACATTGTTAATCAAATATTTAAAATTTAAACGAAATCAATTTGTTTGGTTATATCAAAGATCAGTGAAGTATACCACTTACAAAGATGCAATCTTCTCTGAACGTGTGTAGAGAAGAGATCGACGGATATACAAAGATCAATGACATAACAATGTGCATTCAAAACGATTTTGAGTGTGTGAGAACTGGAGAAAGTCAGAATTGAATCTGAGCAGTTTTGAGATGATGAAAAATGATTTCTCCACGGAGCGTTTAAGAATGAAAATCGTTTAAAAATAGTAAGAACAATCAATCCAAGATGGTGTTAAAAACAGATGCAATCAGTACTGATTGAAATTAGTAAAGAGATCGACGAATTTAACAGCAAATTGTGTTGAGTGTTACAAACAAGTCATTTAAAAATGAAAAATTTATGTTGTGCAAAATCAGGGTTGTGAAAAATTGAGCCACAACGCAAGAGACGAAAAATTTGTCATAAACAGATGCAATCTTTACTAATCGAGACTAGTAAAGAGATCGTTTACGAATATGACAAAAATTTGTATCCTACGTTGTGAACACATCATTGTGAGCACAAAGTGAGATAAAAAATTTTGGAATGTTGAGCGTCACAGAATAATAAAGAATTTATGAGATTGTGATGTCAACAACTCAATATGAGTAAAAAAAAAATTGTAATTGAGTATTGATTTTGAAAAATGTAAATTTTATGTAAGAAGAGAAAAATTGATTTACAATTAAAGAATTTTAACAATGAAGGAACACAAAGGTAGCAAAGAGAAATAAGAGAATTAGCAATAAACAGATGCAATCAGTACCAACCTAGACTGGTAAAGAGATCGTTTACGAATATTGCAAAAGCTAATACTCAACATTGATAAGCTTGTGTTATTGTAAAGTTGTAGGAGGTTGAAAAACTGTTTGAGGTAAAAAAAAATTTATTATCAAGATAGAATAAGAAAATTTGTAATAAACAGATGCAATCAGTACCAAGTGAGATTGGTAATGAGATCGTTTACGGATATTACAAAAATGGATACCCCATATTGATAATTCAAAAAAAATTTTGAAAGGAGCATTGAAACAGGATTTAGCGATTATAAAGAATGCTCCCCCTCGACAGTTGTTTTTCAAAAATCATAAAGCAGTTATGCTCCCCCTTGACATAAGAATGTCAATTTTCTCCCCCTTGACAAGTGAATATATTAATTCTCCCCCTCAACCAATGATGTCATTGAAAACTGGGTTTCAAGCAGATGTACTTGAAAGCCATTGCTTTGAAGCGCAGGTTATACACTGACATGTGCATAAGCCATTTCTTCGCTGAAATGCGAGTTATACACTGAATTGTGTATAAGTCATCCTCCAAACTCCAAACACCTTTATGGTAATTCTTATACATCGTCGGAGGGTTGAAGGAGAGGTTTTGCGGTTAAGCTTGATTGAGATTTGTGGTTTCTTTTAAGAGTGGGTTCTGAATCTGTTTTGATCAGAAGCCATCTTTCGTTGAGGTCCGGGTTTCAAACTGAGATACTTGAAAGCCATTTTCTTTGAGGCTCGGGTCATACACTGAAGTGTGCATAAGCCATTCTTATGAAGCTCGAGTTATACACCGAATTGTGTATAAGTCATTCTGTTGTGGCGCGAGTTATACACTGATGTGTGTACAAGCAATACTGTTGAGGTTCGAGTTATACACTGAAGTGTGTATAAGTCATACTGATGAAGTTCGAGTTATACACTGAATTGTGTATAAATCATCTCTTTTGTGGCACAAGTTATACACTGAAGTGTGTATAAGTCATTCTGATGAAGCTCGAGTTATACACTGAAGTGTGTATAAGTCATTCTAAACTCCAAACACCTTGCTGGTTATTCTACATAAAACAATTAAAACATGTTTGGTACCCAATTATCTATGGGTCCTATACGATAAGTGACAAATGTTTTATGTAGAATTGTTTTATGATCAATTTAGAGCTTTGGATAACTGCAAGGAGGCAGTTCAGAGGTTGTGGATTTGACGACCCATTTTAAAGATTTCTCAGAGGATTGGATAATCCAATGAGATTTTTCATTTTTGATCCAAGTGTATTTTACAAATGTTGAAGATTTGGTCGAAGTAGTGTTGTCGCTATTTGAGGAACCTGAAGACTTTGGCTTAGGTGCGGAAGATCCTCGAGAAACTTTGCGACGAGAAGACGAGTGTTTATCAGAGATTGGTGGGGTTTTGGAAGAACTCTTCGCCTTTTTGGAAGCATGTGAAGATGAACCTTTTTTATTTGGTTTGTGTGGATGAGTGACAGATTTCTTGCATGGTTGTGGAAAACATGTTTTGCATGATTTTATAATTTTACCAGATTTATGGAAAACATTGATTTTTAAACCACATGGAGCATTTAGCTTAACAAAAAATCGATCATCATTCTGAGAAATTTGTTTATTTGTAGATTTATCTCTCAATATCTTTTTACCAAGTTTTTCAGATTTGACACACACATTACCAAAATCAGGTGAGTGATTTACAGGACGATAAACTGAAGCATCATACACAGTTCCAAATGCAAGTGCCGGAGATTTAAATTTTATGGAGTTGTTATTGTTAATTTTAACAGTGGAAGAAGAAACTGAAGACGTATATGGTCTAGACTTCTTAAGCTCGCAAGGCTTCTTAGGCGTGCTAGACTTAGATGAACTCGGCTTCTTAGACTGCACATCTCCTTTGACTCCATTGGGCTTGGGCTCCTTGCTCCGAGGCTCTAAAGTACTAATGGAAGTATTTAGGACAGGTGAATTAGAGTTTCTCCTCAAGATGATTGGAACTGGGTTTGTTGGTGCTGGTCCTAATAAAGAGGCTTTAGAAGTTTGAGAAACAGTATTGTTCGTTTTAGCTTTTAATTCTAAAATGGTGTCCTCTAAATTATGTATTTTGTTTTGAAGTTTTTCTTTTTCTTTATCAAAGGCTTTATGAGTTTCATCAATTTCAGATTCAAGTTGGACGATTTTCTTTTCTAAAATCAACGGTGGAACATAAAGCTTTGGTTCAATTGTTTGTTTTAAAACTTCATTATCAGAAATGGAAAATTCTTCTGGAGTGACAATCGGGAAGTACTCATTGTTTTCAAATTTTGCTTTATTCTTTTCATATGTATAGTTCAACTCAGAATAGTTAAAGCTGATTTGAGCGTGTTCCTTCTTATCTCTGTTGAACTTCTCGATTTCTGCTTCCTCGTCCGGCATATGAAGAAAGCTTTGCCATATTCCCAAGTTCATGTAATCGTAATTGTATAGTGTGGGAACAACATCAGCAGCTTTTTCCAGAGGACGGGAGTTCTCAGCGCCGAGACCCACTTTTGACTTGAAAGATCTGAACTCTTTTGGCTGGTTTAATTTTATCGTTTGTTCAGTGTGACCAGCTTTCACAATCGTCTGCTCCAGTTTTGAGATGTGTTCTTCAGCATTTTCTTTCCGGACAGTAAGACTGTGTATAGTTGCTGATTGTTCATCGATTTCCTTTTTAAAATCGTTTGTTATGTTTTTGATTTGATCATTCAATTTTTGAATTTCGATGTCAGCCGTCTTCAACTGTTCTTGGTAGTCTTTTATCTTGATGTCTGAGGACTTCATCCATGTTTGCTGTCGACTGAGTTGGATAGCTAAGTCATTTATCAGCTGCTTGGAGTCGTCTTTGTCATTTGATACCGTCTTCATCGTTTTTAGGTTTGATATTTCAAGATTTTTTGTATTAATTATGTGATTTAGACGATTTACTTCACTGGTGTGAGCAGCATGAAATGTTGACAACTGTTGTTGTAACTCTTGTGTTTTTTGATTTGAAAGTTTATTTTGATTGACTTGAGGAACAAGAGTTTCAAGTTGACGACGAAAGGTTAAATTTTCTGCCTTTAATTTTGAGATTTGTGCATTTGATTCATTAGTTGTGTTTACTTGTTTTTGTAAACTTTCTTGTAATTCAGAAATTTGAAATTTATAAGCAGATTTTGACGTAGACAACTGATTTTGTAATTCCTTGTTTACTTGAGTTATTTGAAGAGAACATTGACTTAACTCACTCAAATCATTTAAGAGTTGTGCTTTTTCATATTCCAAATCAGTTATTTGTTTTGTCAAATGTGATTTCTCATCAATTTTAGTAAAAAGTTTTTCATTAAACAAGGAATTCTCTGATTCATAAGTGTCTGAATCAGATAATAAAGAGTCAAAGGAAAAAGAGTGTACCTCATTTTCATCATCTTTTGGAATGCCTAACACAGCTGTAGCCTCAGTTGGTATTGCCATGAATGCCAGGTTGGCAATGCACTGTTTATCCTCTTGGGCATTCGACCCGGCAGACAATGTTTCTTTGGTAGTCATGTTAAGAACAATTCACGGGAATTTTGATTGAAACGGGGTAAAGAAAATTTTAAGAATGAGAAGGTTCTGGAATAGAATATGTGATGTAGACCGTGGATTGGTCTTCAAAAATTCAAAATTACCGAAATCTTAAACTGGTTATTCCAGATGATAAAGTACACTTTAAATGTGCCTAAGATTTTCGAATTAGGGAAAAACGACGACCGGGTTAGAAACTGGGGCTAAACGAAGTTTGGAAATTGACCGAAAAATCACAAAAACGCAAATTAAGCGATCAAAACAAGCGTTTTTGGGCCGGCAAGTCGGGTAAACCGCCTATGGCGTTTATCACGTCGTAGCCTTCGTCTTTAGCTTCGATTTGGTTACTCGTGGGCTCGAAACGGACACCCGAGCTGAAAGTTATGACCGTTACAGTACAACCCCTTTTGTCACGCGAGTGTAGAAAGAGTTCGGGCCGAAGTTGTGTAGAAGTTCGGGCCGAAGTTGTGTAGAAGTTCGGGCCGAAGTTGTGTAGAAGTTCGGGCCGAAGTTGTGTAGAAGTTCGGGCCGAAGTTCGGGCCGAAGTTCGGGGTGAAGTTCGGGCCGAAGTTCGGGGTGAAGTTCGGGCCGAAGTTCGGGGTGAAGTTCGGGCCGAAGTTCGGGCCGAACTTTGGGTTGAAGTTCGGGCCGAACTTTTGGTTGAAGTTCGGGCCGAACTTGTTACTGTTCTCGGGCCGAACAGTTTCTTGCGCAGAACAGCTGCGAACAGCCTTAAAAACCCACTAATTTGATCCTAAAATGCTCGTTTCTAACCCAAATTCTTTGATTTAAATCACAAACTCACCCAAATACTATTTGCTTCAATCCATTACTACTATATTACTCAAAAACAACCTAGATCTATCTGAAAATTTGAATTTAGAGGGTTTTTGAAACTTTAATGGTTTTTCTTAAAAATCTTAATTCTTCATCAGTATGGATTAGATTCGATCCTAGCTTGATTCTAAGCTTAATATATCAATAAAAGGAAGCTATTCAATCCATAATAACAAGAAATAGTACCTTAAATCTGATTTTTGATCTTAAACCCCTTTTTCTTCAAAAACCTTCAAAAACCCACTGATTTTTCTGATTTTAACACCAATTGATGGATTTGGATCGTTTTCAAGATGAAATTATGCTCTGATACCAATTGAAAAGCATAGATTCATTGATTCAATCCATTAAGAGATGTTTGATGATGATTTTGGTGAGAAAGATGAAGAACAAATTAGGGTTTTAGAGAGAGAAAGGTAGAGAGAAGTTAGAGAGAACAAATGCTGAATGTGTGAATTGATTAGTGAGCAAAAGTTAAGGAATTAAGCCTTACACTTTGGTATTTATACCATGGCTTAATTCCTTGTTAGTTAGGACCATTTCCTAAATAAAACTTAATATATATACAATGTTACACTTTACCCCCTAGACTATCTATTACAACTTTCTAGTACCTAACATGGATACAATTGTAAGTCTTGAACAGTCCGCTTTTATTAAAGGCCGACAAATTTTGGATGGCCCGATGATGGTGAATGAGATTATAGCATGGTTCAAAATGAGGAAAAAACAGGCTATGATTTTAAAAATTGATTTCGAAAAAGCGTATGATTCAGTTGATTGGGATTTTCTTGATCGGATGATGGAGTTTATGAATTTCCCGGAAGTGTGGCGGAAATGGATAAAGGCAATTTTATATTCTTCTAAAGCGTCGGTTCTTTTGAACGGGAATGCCTCTAAAGAATTTAATTTAGAAAGAGGGTTACGACAAGGCGATCCGTTGTCTCCCTTTCTTTTTATCATTGCCATGGAAGGTCTTCACGTGGCAATGGAAGAAGCAACGGCTAATCATTTTTTAAGGGTTTGAAGATAAAAGTGAATTCAGTTTCCGTTTCACACTTGTTATATGCTGATGATGCGATTTTTTTGGTGAATGGTCGGGTGATAATATGAATAATTTGCTTATTATTCTACATTATTTTCACATGGCGTCGGGCTTGAAGATAAATCTTCATAAGTCCAACTTATATGGTGTGGGTGTTACGGATAGTGAAATTCAATTCATGGCGGATAATCTTGGGGTGCGTAAAGGTAAATTTCCGTTTTTGTATCTTGGTCTTCCGGTTGGTGCTTCTATGTATAGAAAAGATAATTGGGTTGGTTTAATTGATAAATTTAAAAAGAAGTTATCGGGGTGGAAAGTAAAGACTTTATCGGTAGGTGGGAGATCAACATTAATTAAATCGGTGTTGGGAGGTTTGGGTGTTTATTATCTATCTATGTATGTCATGCCCAAGAATGTGGGGAACACGTTGGAACAATTGAGGGCTTCTTTTTTTTGGGGTGGTACCGAAACTGAAAGGAAGATTCATTGGGTGAAATGGGATTCATTTTTGGCGTCTTTGCAAAATGGAGGCCTTAATATTGGGAGCTTGAATGCGTTTAATATTGCATTGTTGGTGAAGTGGGTTTGGAGGTTTGTGAATAATAAGGAGATGCTTTGGGCTCAAGTTATTACATCGATTTATGGTGAGGGAGGGGGATTGAACGAGGGTAGTGGGCGGGTGCTTGGGTCCGGGCCTTGGACGGGTATCTTGAAAATGTTGAATAAGTTTAAAGAGTCGGGATTGGATCTATTGGCTCATTTGAAGAAAAAGGTTGGGGATGGTGCAACTACTAGTTTTTGGAAAGATCCTTGGGTGGATTCCGGGAGGCTTTGCACCGTATTCCCTCGGTTGTTTAGATTAGAAGGTAACGAGTTTTGTACGGTGTCAGATAGAATTCATGGAGACTCGGTTTTGTGGAATTTGGTTCGAAGCATACGGGGCGGGAGAGAAGCAGCTCAAGTGGATGAGTTATATAACCAAGTGAATCGTATTGTCTTGACTAATGAATCGGATAAATGGTGGTGGGATATTGGTAATGATGGAGCATATGAAGTTAAAAGTACTAGAAGATGGCTTGATGATAGGTTGTTACCTTCTTCTTTGATTGAAACGCGGTGGAATGCGTTAGTTCCTAGGAAGGTTAATATTTTGGTGTGGAAAGTAATGTTAAATCGGATTCCTTCAAAAAAAAATCTTGATTTGAGAGGCATCCATCTTGAGGATCTTAGTTGTCGAGTTTGTGATGAAGCGGTGGAGGATGTGGATCACATTTTTTGGAATTGTAGTGTAGCTAAGGATGTGTGGAGGGCAATTGGTAATTGGCTTCAAGTGTTGGATTGCAATGCGGAAGATTTAGATGAGATGATGGCTTCGGTGTACTCGAGTAATAAAAGTACTAGGTGCAAGCTAATTGTTGAAGCGGTTTGTTTTACGGTTATTTGGGTGCTTTGGCGGTTCAGAAACGCGGTAAATTTTAACAATGGAGATACTCGGAAGTGCATGTTGATCGACGCTGTAAAGGAAGTTTCTTTTAATTGGATTTGTAATAGAAATTTAAAATATAGAGTTAGTTGGCCGGAGTGGCTTATTTTACCTTGTAATGATTGATCTTTTGTTTTTCTAGCTTTTTGCTAGTTTTTGTTTATATATTCAGCCGTTTCCAAAAAAAAAAATCAAGAACTCTGATTGTTAATAATATAGTTTTTGCAATTGTAGATAACGAGGATTTCAAGCCCCGCACGATGCAGCGAGATTTAAAGACACGTAATTTTACCTATACAAAAGTCTTTTTTTTTTCATTTATTTATATTTTTGGCATCGAGTTAATCCTACTTAGGACACACAAATAAAATGTTTTACCATAAATATTTATTTATACTACTAAATCAAAATATTAATGTAGTATTCTGTTTTTTAATACGTCAAAAAATTTATGTGCACAAATAAAATGTTTTACCATAAATATTTATTTATACTACTAAATCAAAATATTAATGTAGTATTCTGTTTTTTAACACGTCAAAAAAATTATGTGCAAATAAAGAGTTGTTTGATAAATAATTAAAAAAAAACAGAACCTTTGAAGCTCCAAGGAATCGAACATGGGTCAGTAGTAAGCAAACATTGACACAACATGGTAGAGCCACTTGGGCACTCACCACTTTTGATTATCATTTCAAATGAAACATTGACACAACATGGTAGAGCCACTTGGGCACTCACCACTTTTGATTATCATTTCAAATGGTTTATATATATAATGAATTTCTTTGTTCCACTATGAACAGTAATATCCTATGCTAAATGTATATAAGATGTAATGTAATACATTAGTTATACATTATTTATCTATTTTGACTTGCACACCAATGTTTTGTATATGATTTGATAAACTGCATAATTTTATTCATTATGTAATAATGGTAAAAGTCACATAAAGGTTGGTTTTCGATAATAATATATATAGGTGGATTATAAGGAACACCCAGTATAATGTACAAGTATCGAATATATTCAGCATATTAAGCATTTAGTGATGATTTAAGTTCACCAATTATAAGTATTTGACATTTTCCACTTAAAAATAGCTTAAAGAATATATTCAGCAAAAAAATATTTATAAAATATTGATTTATTTTAAAATTTGGTAAAGAAAAGTTCAAATACAGAACTACGTACAAACAAATAAAATGAAAGGAAAAGACACACCGAATTTCAGACCGCATAAAAATTTTCTTCTATTTTTGCGCAAACAATGCGATCGCTTTGAAGCATACATTATGTCAATTGTCCGATAGTACAAACGTGGGATTTGCTTCTACGACTCAATTGACAATCTGAAATTCTGAATAAGTGAAATGGTTAATTGCAAAGTGGCCCCTTAACTATATGCTTCCTTTTATTTTTCATCCTTAGACTATATAAGGCATGACAATTTGACAATTTTTAGTCCCAAAACTCACAAAAATCCAAATTTAGTTGATTAAATGTCATGTAATTGACCAAATTAAAAGTAAAAAAATAGTGTCCTAATACAGTTGAGCCAAACTCAAGCTCGACTAGTTATTGTTAGGTCAATTTTTAAGGCTCCATCTTGAAACCAGTGGTTGTACCTTGGAGCCTCGTTTATGGTTTTATTTAATGTAAAGAAAATGATTAGTTGTTAAAGGGCTATGTAAATGTCTATTATTTTGTGTAGGAGCTACTACCAATTTTCATTAAATAAAATACAATATAATAAGGGAAATTGACGAAAAACGTTTACAAAAGATTGAAACAAAATAAAATAGAACAAATAAGTACAAGGTTTTGGTTGAGTCTCTTGAAATTCACGATCCCCTTAAAATAGATTCGTCGTCTATCTTCCAGGGTAAAACAACCGAGTATTTTATACTACCAAATATAATTCAAGCCAGAATACTTATCGAAATTTATGTGTTTAAGAACATGAGAGAGATTGTGATGTAGATGTTTCAAGAGTATGAAATAATTCTTATGGTGTAAGAAAGTCTAAGACTTTTGGTGTGTCTACAAATGAACCATACACATTCTATTTATAATAGAAATGTGTCATCATGTTAATAACCATCATAATTGTCATCATGCATATTCATTACAAAGAAATAAAACCACCAAATTCAATTATAGATTTAATGACACACATTAAACCTCTTAATAATATTAATAATAATGTTTTCTTAACAATATTAATAATAATATTATTATTACTTGAATTTCTTAACCATAAAAACCGAACCCACATGATACCCGGGAGACGAGCGTCAATAGGTTCAAGTTCCCACTGGTTCATTTATTTTATTTCTTTGTTCCATACACCCAACTTTGAGAGTCGATATCTCATTCACCACAACTACATTTTGGACATGTCAACCATTAATTATATATAACAAATATACATATAATTATATATGTCCAAAATTTTCCAACAATCCCCCACATGAATAGAAATCGATCGAAAACACAACAAAATTTCGATAGATATTCAACAGTCAAGTCTTGCAAAGGATAGGTAGGTTTTGGCCTTTGAACCTTCCCTTGAGAAGCACACTTAGTCTCCAAGCAGTCAGTAGACGCGATGTCCTTGAACTGAATCCGCCTTTTGTGTAGACGACAGTATACATTCTCACAAGACTCTCCCTAACTTGTTCATATCCTCTTATCGTGCCCCTCTTGGTCATGGACACTGCCTGGTTCTGCTAGAGCTACTAAGAATTGTGCCCAACTATTCCATTCGAAGCGACCCCACTTCTCCCTCACATAGGTGATTCTCTACTGTAACATCCTAAAACCGGCCTAGTTGTTTTAGGTATATATTGATATTTGGAAAAAATATCTATTTGACCTTGCATGGAATAAAGTGACTTGATGTTAAATTAATTGTTTGACCTTTTGTCCTTTTGTGATATTTTAATCAAGGGATTAAAATATCCGTTTTCTGAAATGTTTAAATGAAAATGTGATTTTTATATCTTTAGATTCCTTGTCGGATTTCGTTTCCAGAAATGCTTTCATTTTTAAAATTGGAGTCCATTTGGTATTTTAAATAAATTAACTACGAAAGGGACTTTCGTGCTGTATTGTTTAAAAATGGAATAAAATCACCAAATGGGGCCCCCTCCTTTGTTTTGACGGATGAAGTAGGAAAGAGGGCAGCCCTCTTTTCTCACTTCTCACTTTTCTATCTCTCTCTCCCTCACGTCTCTCTCTCTCTCTAAATCTCCATCTTCTTCTTCTTCAAGTTCTTGAGCTTTTGGTGAAGATCCATAGCTTGTTTCTTGGCCAATCTTTAATTCAAACACGTTTTTGAGTAGCTCTTGAGGTAAGCTTCAACCTATATGTGTTCATTTTCGATTTCATGATAGTTGATAAATTAGGGTTTATGTGTTCTTGAGATTTTGTTAGTGATTATTGTGTTAGATGGTATATTAAGTGTTTATACAAAGTTTGTCATGTATTGTTGCTTGTGTACAAGTAATTTAGCACAAGGTACAACTATTTTAGCAAGATGTACAAGTTAGGGTGTTTATGCTAAAAGTAGGTTATGTGGGTTTTGACAAACCTTGGAGTTCTTGTTGTTTAAATGCTTGGAATTGTTCCTTAGGTTGAGAAATCAAGTATTGGATGTTTTGGTGGAATATGACTTGTTTTGGGTGAGATTGTTAGTTAAAATAATTGTTTAAGTTGATGTAGAAATTATGAACCAATTATTGCGTTAAATGACTAATTGGTGGAAACATGGTATTGATGTGTTTTTGCGGGTTTTGTTGCTTGGATATGTTAACATGATGGATTGGATGCGTTAGTTTTGAATTATGTCAAGATTAGTGAGATTGTTGAAATGCTAGCTAGTGTTTGGATGTTTTTGGTTAAAATGGTTTACTAGGAATTTGGAAGTAAAATACATGGATTGTTGGTGACTTGGAACTTGATGAATTGTTACATGATTATGACTTGTTAGTTATAGAGAATTTGTGCTAATTGATGGAAATTGGAAGTGTTGTAGTCATGTTCGGGTTTTTGACCCGTTTGGGCCAATGGGTAGTAAAGTGACTTAAAATAACTTGGACTGTGAAAGTATAAGTAATTGGTCGGGTTTATGTGATTAGAAATGTATTGATAACAATTGGTAAATTGTAAGTTGATGATATGATTATAGTGGTAGGATGTATTATTGTTTAATAATCCGGTTTGACCCGTTTGAATGAAAGACTTGCAAATGACTAGTTGACTTGTTAGGTACGTGCAAATGGTCATGACATGTTCACATGATGATTTAGGTGTTTGGTTATCTAGTTAGTGCAAGTGTTATTGTTAAATGTATATTTAACATTGTTTATAATTTTAGTGGAATTATATACTAATTCGGTATTCCTTTGGTGTACATGAATCGGGATCGGGACTCAGAAACATTAGACCTCTGAGTTCGAAAAGTGGAAGTAACGGTGAGTGGACTTAACCTCAAACTTGTGTTCGGTTACAATTGGTTCGGTATATTGCATACTTGTGAAAATGCAGGATTTTGGCAGGTCTGGGGAAGATAGCGGCGCTATCTCCTAGATAGCGACGCTATCTTGGTAATTTTGGGGACAAGCCGAAACAGTGAGCCGAAATAGTGTTTGGGTCAGAATTAGCGGCGCGATCCCAAAGATAGCGACGCTATCTCCTAGATAGCGACGCTATCCTTTGGCTGTGCAGCTTTTGGTTTTCGGGTCGTTCTCGGGCGCGAATCTTTGACAGTTTGGTTTGTTTGGTACATGTTCGATCGGGTTAGACGGAATAGGATGTGTGCACATAGATGTAAAAAGGTTTTGCTTGATGGGTAACAACTCGATTAGTGGAAATCGAGGATAGGTAAGAGGTCAGTGTCGGAAGGATAACGGCTGGGCAATGGGTATCGACTAGTAGGGTATCCGACCTTACCTGTATGCGTTACATGGTTAAGGGGAGGGAGTTGCCCGGGTGTTGGATACGAAGCGCCAACGGTTACTGTGGTTCCGGCCAACCACGGTTTAAGGCCCGCAAAGCCACCGTTCCTCAGTGATAGTGTTTACCCAACGCGGAGATGTTTTATAACTTCCGTGTTAGCAATCGGAGATGTAGAATCTACTTCCGAGGTTAGTAGGCGGAGATGTAGAGTTACTTCCGTGTTAGTGATTAGACAGTTAGCGGTTACTGGTTCGGTGGAACAGTGATTCAAGGGAACAACGGTCAAGCGGTTACGAGGAGTAACAATCGTAGAGATGTTGGTGCTTGCTTGTTAAGCTTTGCATAATTTAAAGTTTATGTCCATTCACTTAGCTTTGTGCTAATCCCTCCCTCGTTGAATCTTTTCAGGTTGATCGGTGCTTTGGACGGGATGATTGACCAAGCTCAATGGGTTGTGTTTGTAAAGTGAGCCATGTCGTTTAAGTGACACTGTTTTTGTATTGTTTAAGTAATGTTCATTTTGGAAGCTTATTGTGGGACCTTGTTTGTAAACTAAACTAAACTAAACTAAACTAACCTAGAGGATAACCTAATCGACCTCGGGCATTTTAAAAAAAAAAACGATTCCTAAATTTTGCGGTGTTACAGCTACCACGAATCATTAAAAGCCATAATGCTTATCCTCATTGTCACTGAACTAGGAATGGACTAGGAAGTAGTACAATGTACTCCCTTTAAGAATGTTTGGAGGAATTCTGTTACCCCCACAGTGACATCCCTTCGTTTATACAATTAGGTTGTCCTATTGAACCTAGATCTTGGGATCTCGAGTCAACTAGGTTAGGTTTCCTTCGCATAAACTTTTATTCCAAGGGCTTTAGTCCCATTCCACAACTAACTCTCTACTTAAGCCTTTTCATAAGCGGATCCGCAAGTTTATCATTTAACTTTTATAGTCAATCATGATAACTTCACTTGAGAGTAGTTGTCATATCATATTATGTCTTACCATTATACATTGTACACTTGACTAATGTAAATGTAAGACAATAATATATACCAATATATACATCAATTATTTGGAATATCTTCCTTACTTGATGTAATTTATTATTGAGATGAATTAATACCTTAGCAAGGTACCCCCACATTCGTAAGTATTTATTAGACGATTTTCTTTCAAACCAAAATTCATACGATGTTTCATCTTATCCTCACGGGTTACCTTATATAAAAAATAAGTAGTCGACACACGACTTACCCCCACATTTGTACAACTTAGTAAATTAATTGCTTCAATTTTACTTATCATTAAGTAAAATTAACAATATAATTTAATTCGTACATATCACTATGTAGTATAATCATCAATATACATTATGATATACTTGTGACCACCTTTAGAAGTTAAGTTCAAATCACACACTTTTGTATGAATCATATCAAGGAGTTTGGTTATTTCTTTCAACCAAATGGAATGATGAATTTGTTACATTTGTGAGTTGAATCAATATGGCATGTTGGTGGTATGCAATTAAATTTATTTAAAACCAAATTTAATTAAATTTATATGGCGTAATCAACCATGTTAAATATTTAACAATTCAAAATAAATGAAGAACTTTATTAGTAATTATTAAAATCGCGGTTAAAAGTTGTCACATTTAATTTTAGCATTTTTACCAACAACAATTCCACATTTTGATAACACAATTCCATTGGATTCAATCACAACCCGAGTAACAAACTTAGTAAGCAATCATCCGGACACATGATTCTTACAAATCTCCGAAACATACAAAATATTGCTTAATGTAACATCATTTCCGGAATTCATCCTTAAGATAACATTTCCTTCACCTTTTATATATGTGGTAGTCAACTTTTAAATAAAAGTTTTTGCTCATTTTCAACATCTTTGAAAATGATAAACATACTTTTATAAAAACACACATGACGGGTAGCACCCGTATCGACATACCATCCACTTCAATTGGTTCACATCAAATTCACTTCCGACAAATCGGAAATCATGGCCACATTATGCACATCTTCCTTCATGTACATTTCCATGTTAGGCATTGTCACAACATTTGTCATTTTTTCCAAATAAAAATGCAAATTTTGACCAATTAGCTTTAACAATCAAAATGTTCCAATTAGTAGTAAGATATATTTCAAGTATCATCTTATCAAGAATCAACTCAAGAAGCCAAAGACTATCTTGTATCTTACTCATTAATATAAACCAACATTTTTCCCAAGTCTCACAATTTGAAAGTAAAATTCTAGATGCCAAAACAATCCATAAATATAAAATCCGAAGAATTTTAACTTGATTACCAAAAAATTTCAAATCCAAAAATTCAAGTACATTTTCTCACTATATGAGATTAAAGTCAAGAAAATTCAAATTATCTTGATACTTGAAACAAAATAAATCAAAACATTTATATCCAAAAACTTTTAATTTTCAAATATCTCACACAATGAGACTATATTCAAGACACCAAAGTAATCTTGATATGTATAAAATGGGCCTTGCGAAAAGTTTATAAAATATTTTCTCAAACAAATTCTTTATAATTGAAGAATAACGACAACATTATAAAATATAAATCCAAAATATTTGATTTCCAAATAGTCTCACAAATTGAAACCATATGTCAAGAAGCCAAAGCTACATTGAGATGAAGAAAATGAAAATCAAAATCACTTACAAACCAATGTAATTTTTGATATTTTAATAATCAACAAATTTCACAATGATATACAAATGTTTGTAAGATTTATTTCAAATATCATCTCTAATGAGAATCAACTCAAGAAGCCTATGACTATCTTGAACCTTACAAACAAATATGATTGCAAAACTTAGAATTAACGACAATAATTCTTACAATTATAAATTTTAAATCCAAAATTGTTTTAAACGATTTATCAAGTTATTTAAAATCAACATTTAAAACTTGATATAATAAACTTTAAATCCAAAAATTTGATTTAACAATTTAAACAAAACAAAATTGGAAAATTTCTAAAAAAAACTCAATTGAACCTTTTGTTCTATATAAACATTTCAATCACCACTTTTTTCCGAATCTATGCTATTAATCAAGCAAAATCAGAAAAAAATATGTATTTTCCAACCGGTATTAGCAAAGAGAGGAAAAATCTATTTTAAGTTTGTAGGAGCTAATACCAATTTTCATTAAATAAAATATAATACAATAAGGGAAATTGACGAAAAACGTTTACAAAAGATTGAAACAAAATAAAATAGAACAAACAAGTTCAAGGTTTTGGTTGAGCCTCGTGAAATTCACGATCCCCTTAAAATAGATTCATCGTCTATCTCCCAGGGTAAAACAACCGAGTAGTTTTACACTACCAAATATAATCCAAGCCAGAATACTTATCGAAATTTATGTGTTTAAGAACATGAGAGAGATTGTGATGTAGATGTTTCAAGAGTATGAAATAATTCTTATGGTGTAAGAAAGTCTAAGACTTTTGGTGTGTCTACAAATGAACCATACACATTCTATTTATAACATAAATGTGTCATCATGTTAATAACCATCATAATTGTCATCATGCATATTCATTACAAAGAAATAAAACCACCAAATTCAATTATAGATTTAATGACACACATTAAACCTCTTAATAATATTAATAATAATGTTATCTTAACAATATTAATAATAATATTATTATTACTTGAATTTCTTAACCATAAAAACTGAACCCACATGATACCCGGGAGACGAGCGTCGATAGGTTCAAGTTCCCACTGGTTCATTTATTTTATTTCTTTTTTCCATACACCCAACTTTGAGAGTCGATATCTCATTCACCACAACTACATTTTGGACATGTCAACCATTAATTATATATAACAAATATACATATAATTATATATGTCTAAAATTTTCCAACATTTTGTGTTTTGACACATTTAGAGTTGTAAAATGAGGGGGAAAAATTTGTTAATCAACTCAAAAGAATTTACTCTACATGAATTAGAGAAAAATAGTTGAGTAGATTTTGGGATGGAGACTAACAATGCAACTTTTAAAATATTTGAGTAGTCTTTATATGCTATGCCAATGCATAAAAACGCAAGTACGTAGGGCAGAAGCCCACACTAAACCTACTTCTATCATCTCGTATCGAGTCTAAAGATATGTTGTATAAGAAGCATAAAGAGATAACTGAAGTTCGCAAAAAGTGTTATATAAGTCACATTAGGTGTAAAACATTAGAAAACCACAAAAGTTTTAAATCTTTGTTCAATATAGAACAAAATGAGAAATTAGCTCTAACTTGAATTTATGTTAGTCAAAACATTAAAAATATTTTTTTTTTTTAAATATAAAGAATAAATATACGGAAAAGGGATCGTTCGTTTAGAAAAGTAGATGAGGGTAGCGACTAGCGAGCAAGATCGTTAGGTGGGGAAGACCGGAAGGAAAGTAGATGAGTAGCGAGATTGTTAGGTAGGGAAGACAGAGTTGGGAAGAGGTTGTATGTAGAGGCGAAGGTGCCTGTTCGAGCAACGATTGTCAAACACGAAGACAAGGTGACATCAATTTTGGATCTCCTGTGATAACTACAGTGCAGACCCAACAAGCTCTTGGCGAACCTAGGGTGATCAAGGTTGAGTATGAAAGTAAAAGTGAGAGTATACGAACTCTGTGTTTTAGACTTTTTTAGTCTGTCTCCGTCTGAGGTCCTTCGACAATGATTTAGACCGTGTATTTATATGGCTAGTCTCAAGTATATGGAACGTTGGCCCCATTAATGATGACCGTGAACGCTTGAGCTACGCTGATCATCAATCAATCTTCTAATGCAACGCCTTATTATTATGATGGCAATAAAGCAGTCATGAAGCGCCATTATGGCGGGACGTCAGCCAATAAGACATGCGCTTCCAATGACAGGCGCCGACAATCCTGACAGACGGTGATAACTTGACAGACGTTGATAACTTGATAGGCGCTGATAACTTGACAGGCGCTAATAACTTGACAGGCGCTAATAACTCTTCAAGTAACAAAAGCCCATCATTAGTTGTAGTAGCGGGCTTTAAACAGAAAAGCCCATCATCGTATTTAGGTTTTGGGGAATTACCTATATATACATGGGTAATCCTTACTAACCTCATCATGCCCCCGAGTTAGGATTTGCCAAAACAATGGTTTGCAAGGCGTAACTATCATTGCTGCTTAAGGAAGACCGGAGGTATGAGAAAGACTGGCGGTCGCAGGGCAGTCGAGGTAAACCGGCTGCTCAAGGCAGACCGGCGGCGAGGTGAACCGGCTGCTCAAGGCAGACCGACGTTCCCAAGTGATCTGCACGAAGTGGACCGGCTGCTCAAGGCAGACCGGCGGTCGCAACCTGCGCAAGTTAATTAATTGTGCAGACCGGCGGTACAAGCAAGACCGGCGGTCGCAGGGCAGTCCGGCAGCAGACCGGCAGCGCAAGTTGGGCCGGCCGTAATGTGACCGGCTGTTTAGGGTTTAGACCAGTGGTTTAGGGTTAGTCCGGCGGATTAGGGTTTAGGCTAGGTGGACCGGCGGTTTAGGGGCAGCCCTTGACCGGCGGCTAGCCCCTAACCGGCAGACTATTTTGTACGCTTTAAATAATTAACTCCTTCCTAACTGTAATTGTATGTCTTGCTGCAGGTTGAACTGGTTTCCTCGCTACCTTACACGTACGTATTGTCGTCTCCAGTGCGTTGCTTTGTTTACACCCCTGTAGGTAGTAATAGCTTATATCCCTTGTTATTTTATTAGGCATATTGTAGTTGTCGTTGTTTTAACATGGGAGAGCCAGTGCCAGATGCGATTGTGGTGGAAACTCCATCAGTTGCTCGGAGCCCTAGCACAGTCAATGACAAAATGCTAACAAAACTTATGGATGAGTATCCATGCCTTAGGAAATATAATGCTATTGTACATACGTCAAACCAACGAGCCCATGCCCCTCCGCAAGGAAAAGTAGCCCTCTATATCCATTACCTTTCCCACTCCAATTTTAGATTTCCGGCCACCGCTTTTTATTTGAGTGTGTTGAACTACTACAAGTTGGGATTTGCACAGTTACACCCAGTAGCTGTATCAAAAGTCACGACTTTTGAGATGTTATTGGTGGAAATGGGAATAAAACCCTCAGTACCCTTGTTTAGGGCGTGTTATAAGCTGATGAAATCTCATGATTGGTATTCTGTAGAGTTAAAAGATAGAAAGAAAAAATTTATTCGGGAATGTTTTACTAGTCATAGGAATTGGAGATATAAATATGTGTTTTTCGATGCCGCTTTCAGAAATATTTGGGCTAGTAACTTGTTTAAATGGAGAACTGAGTTTGACAAATCGTTAAACGATGCTCCAATCCTGACGCCTCAAAGCGGAAGGCTGTGCAAGCAGATTTTACGAAAGTCAATTGTATTTCGAGTTTATGAGGAAGGTGCTTTGGTGTTAACTGGTATTTCGGATTATTGGGCTGAAGGGATGAAGCCTGTGATAGTGGACTTGGAGACCGGGAAACGTGGGTTCTTGTTGCTATATTGTCATGCTTTTATATTATCTTTTTACAGGTACTTACTCATTGTAAGTTTCCTGCAGCCATGAGCTTGATGGATTTCATGGAGGGAGATCCTGCTTTTATGGAGTATGAGATTGAAAGTCATCCTGCTGATGTTACCCTTGGTGAACAAGAAACTGGTGCCACTTCGCATGTTAATTCTGGGATAAACACGACCTCAACCAATGAGGTGACATCAAACTCGACACCAGGTAATTGCACAACCTCTACACATATGTATTTACTATGGTAAAAGGTAAGCGCATGCTTTATGTTTCACAGGTGCCAGAGATAATGAAAAGTCCCTGTCCAGGACTATTGCTGAGAGTGACAACGAAGATGAAACAGGTAACAATATAATTATAGTCGTTGCCAACTTATTACCTGTTACTTAACGATCTTATTGTGAATATGCAGAGGACTTCGATTACCTGGGGGCAACATCAATTCCAGATCCCAGATTGGATGACCAATATATGCTAGGACTTGGTAAAAGGACGGTGAGTCTAGATGTAAGCGATTATGACATCCCTTTGCCGAAGGTGCCAAAATTGACTTTCCCCTCTAATCTTCCCTCAAATGCTACTTTGGAAAATCGCGGGGGTAATACTGGATCGTTTGGTGCAAGCGCCAGAATTGGTTCAACCTGTAGTATGTTTGGGACGATCAACGCTCCTTTTGGATCTACCAGGTTAGCATTGAGCAGAAATTTTGGCATGACACAGTCTCCCGTTTTGCAATGTACTACCCTGCCTATTTCAACTAGCGAGGGTGTGCCATCAAGATCTATAAACGGGAGCACAAGGGGTGTAATTGGTGCAGCAGATATAGATATGTTCAATTGTTTTATGGCTTACGTCCGACAGCTTGTAAGCAATGAACATGGGGAATTAAAGAGGTCGTGCGCCGAGTTGCAGGTGCAAGTTGATAATAGCAAAGATGAGATTACCTCTCTAAAGAAAGGTCTAATGCATGAGCAGACTACAACTAGTCGTTGTCAAGAGGAAGTGCACATGCTTAAAGAGAAAATATCCCAGCAGGGGGCCATTTTGTCTAAGGCTGAAATGGAAAAACAGGACATGTCAGCAACTCTGAGTGCACGTGATGAGCAGTTGGCTCAAAAAGAGAAACAAATAATTGAAAAAGATGTTGAGCTGGAGACTATGAGGCAAGCGATGGTCAAGATGCATGAAGAACGCGATGCTGCCATGCAGATGAGGAAAGATTTAGTTGCTGCATTGCCTCAGCTATTTGATTTGATGCTTAAACATCCTGATGTTGCTAATGTTCTGAACGATTTTAACCATGCTTCTCATATGTTTGGGAGACATCTTGCCAACAAAAAAGTGAAAGATGCACTCCTCAATATTTCTTACGAGAGCTTGCCTTTTTTGGACCCTGCAACGCATGGTAACATGATGCGTGTGAGTGAAATATTTACAGATAGGGCTTTTCCCATTATGACTACCCTGGTGCAAGATTTGGAGTTGTCACTTCCAGCTATTATCGCCTTATTGTCGGGACAGCCACAGCCTTAGCTTGTTTGTCCATGCATGTGATACATTATGACTCTATGACTTGGTTTATTTTGTGATCGGATTATTGCTTTGTGGCCTTTGAATAATTTTGTGGAATTTCTATGATTGAAATTACTTGTTTTCTTTCTATGCGTGTACTTTGCTATAGAAATTATGTATGTATTTGTCGGTGAACCGTGGAAAAAAAATGTTTTACTCGCGAGGATGTCGCTTCCGAATAGGAAGTGCTTATCTTTTATCAAGTTGATCAAAAGACGAAATTAAATGCATGTGTATAGACCAAGCAAAGTTGTTTGTTTGACTTGGTATAATTTATATTGAACTATGTTCTTGACTATGTCATTTGTGCATGCATGTGTTGTAACATTGTACATAATAAAAAGTGTTATCGCATTGATTTCATTGAATAAACGTTGGGATACATGATCAAACCAAATTATTAAACATAACACTTCTTCAGGTTCATGACATTCCATGTCCTGGGAATAGGTTGTCCGTCCACGCTGACAAGGTGTAAGACCCATTGCCATTAGCATGAAGTACTTGATAAGGGCCTTCCCATGTAGGGCCTAGCTTGCCTTGACTCTCTACCATGCTGGCCTCATTCTTCCTCCATACCAAATCGCCTGGCTGAAAAGAGAGAGGATGGACTCGCTGATTGTAATATTTGGCCATCTGCATGTGACTGGTAGCCTGTTTGATGAGAGCGATCTCCCTACGTTCTTCTACGATGTTTAAGTTTTCTCGTAGTGCTTCCTCATTCTCTTCTGGGTGGAAGTCCATAACCCTTTGAGTTGGGTGAGTAATTTCTAGAGGAATGACTGCTTCTGTGCCATAAACCAAGCTGAAAGGTGTTTCAGATGTAGTTGTACTTGGGGTGGTTCGATGAGCCCAAAGGATACCTGGTAATAAATCGCCTGACAAAATTGATAACTCGCTTCCCAGTGATAGTTGCCAAGGGCTTTGCCTCTATCCACTTTGTAAAGTAATCAACAGCAACAATGAGAAACTTGACATTGCCGACGCCGGGCGGAAATGGCCCAACAATGTCAATCCCCCATTTGTAAAATGGCCATGCAGTGGTAACAGGGATAAGATCTTGCATTGGCGATTTGGCGACAGAAGCATTTTGTTGACAAGCTGTGCACTTTTCGATTTCCTCCCTTGCATCTTGATGCATCGTTGGCCAAAATTACCCCAATCTCATGATTTTACCAGTGACAGAGCGTGGACCTGCGTGAAGGGAGCACGTGCCGCTATGTACAGCTTCAATGATATTTTTAGCCTGTGTTGGGCCGACACAACGTAGGTGTGGCCCCAAATAAGATTTGCGAAACAGGCAGTTGTTCACATGCTGCTTTGCTGCGATCAATGGCAAGCCCGCACTTTTTCTGCTTGGTAGGGACAATGTTTGGATTGGCATTTAGAGCGTGCTCGACAAAACTCCTAGGGATACCTGTCATATCAGATGTCTGCTATGCGAAAACATCTAGATGTGATTTTAACAAACTAATGAGTTTGTTTTTTATCTGCGAAGGTAATTGTGAGCCAATAATGACCGCTTGATCAGGAAAATTGGCATTGAGTACTACCTTGGTTTCTGGACCTTCCGTGACCTCCGCCTGTGTAACTCGATCGGTGCTTTGCTTTGGCTTTTCGACTTGCTTGCATTCCTGTGGCCATGACATCTGCCCCCTGACAGTAGCAACTCCAGATGGAGTAGGAAACTTCACCATGCCATGAATACTGGAAGGTATGGCCTTTAACTTCTCTAGCGATGGTCTGCCAAGAAGAACGTTGTATTCTGAAGGGGCGTTGACAATGGCAAAGTCTATCATTTCAACCCTATACTGTGGATATTCCCCCATCATCATCGGTAAAGTTATTTCTCCCACAGGCCAGTGTGTTTCTCCAGAAAAACCGACCAACGGTGCCTGCACTGTCTTTTTGTGTCCTTGACTGTTTGGGGTAACTTCCTGAAACAATGCTCAAACACTATGTCAGTAGAGCAGCCTGTATCAACATAAGATTTGTTAATCTCATAATTGGACAATCGGATCTTAATGACAACAAGATTATTGGAAGTAGCTGCTACTGGGGGAAATGTAATAGGAACCATCATCCAGCTTTGGAGGACCGATGCTTTTCTCTTAGACGATGCCTCGCCTCGAACCATGAGCACTTGGCCATCAGGCGGTCCAGGATGATCACCATTGTCTCCCTTCTTCTCCCAACTATAAGCCTTTTTGGCCGGATTTTTTGTTGTCTGTTGTCTTCCCCTGGTACGAGATGTTCTAATTTCCCCTCCTCTAAGGCACGCTTGATTTCAACCTTTAGCTCTCTACATGCATTAGTATCATGACCATAATCTTCATGGAAATCACAGCGTTTGATCATATTTTTCTTTCCAGACTTGTGTAACATCTGAGGAGGTGCTTTGAAAGATGACCCCACCTGCTCTGTCTTCAATATCTCGCTTGGACTTTTACTTAGATTGGGACCTGTACCACGATCATAGGGAGTAGGCCTCCTGCTACCTCTGTCATCTCGCCTGAAATCTCTGCGGTGGTCACGTCTGCTATCTTGCCTGGTGTCCGGGCGATTGTCAGGTCTAGTGCTTGACGAGCTCCCCCATTTATCTCTCCTATTGAGAACTCCCCTTGTGAGAGTAACAGTTTCCTTGGATCTGAGGAAATCATATGCTCGGTCAATGGCTTCCTTGAAAGTCACCGGAGTTCGCTTGATCAGCTTCTCTTGCAGTTGTCCTGGGAGCAGGGAGAGGGTAAAACCCGAAATTTGTTGACTTTCGGGTAACGCGGCAATTTTCTGGCACTCTTGCGTGTAACGCTGAATGAAGTCGCGTAACCCCTCGCCTTCCATTTTTCGCAACAAATGCGCTTCTATATGAGTTATCTGGTGCTTCTTCTGCTGTACAAAGTGAGTCACAAATTTAGCCTTTAGATCTGCAAAGTCTTGAATACTCCTGTCCGGTAAGTCAGCAAACCAATCACGAGCGACTGGGTCTAGCCATTTCTCTGTCATAATGGCATGTTTAAAAAGAGCAAGGTGGTCATCGGATCTCGGGTACCGTCGTAAGTACCAACGATGGACGGAACTTTTTGCTTATCTGGGAGTGGGAACCTGGCCACCCAGTCACAGAACTTCGAACTAACCACCGACAAAAGCATAGTGGCTGCTCGGGGTGGTGCGGTTGCTGCCACTAGTGTTTGCAACACACGCAACATGTCATTAGATGTGTCCTGTGGTGGATGTGGTGGTAGGGTGTGAATGGGTGGTTGCCTTAACTGCTCCAATAATTGTGACAGTGGATCTACTGGTTGAACAAGTGTTGGCTGCGGGGCTGGGCGCAACGCCGCCACCAACTGAGACAACATGTCCGATGAAGTAGGTGGTGGAGGAGGTGGTGGTGGTGGCTGAGTACTCTGAGCCAACCTTCTAAGTAACTCCACAATTGGATCCTCCCGAACCCCTTGAGGAGCGGTCTGTGGAAAGTTTGAAACAGGTTGGCTGACCTGATCCGTGCCATCCTCCTGAGAGTTTGTCCCGTGGGACAAAAGAGGCTGAAGTGGAGGGATGGGTGTTGCTGGCTGTGGTGAGCTAAACGAACTTGTTCCAACCAGCCTTGTGGAAAAAAGGGGACTTGTTAAAGAGGGATACCCTCATGTCGACCTTACATCCGACACTGTCCACTCAGAATCAACGTATGGTTCCATGGTACGAATAGGCGAGGTCATCACCGCTTCCGGTGCAGTGGTATTCACGGTAGTGGTTATTGCTGGCGCTAAAGAAGTGGTCTGCGATGGATGTGTTGCCTCCATAGAAACGGTTGATTACTGAGAAGAAAATTTTTGGAAAAGTGAAACGCCGTGTAAAAACGGGTCCCACGGATGGCGGCAATGTTCGAGCAACGATTGTCAAACACGAAGACTAGGTGACGTCAACCTTGGATCTCCTGTGATAACCACAGTACATACCCAACAAGCTTTTGACGAACCTAGGGTGATCAAGGTTGAGTATGAAAGTGAAAGTGAGAGTATACGAACTCTGTGTTTTAGGCTTTTTTAGTCTGTCTCCGTCTGAGGTCCTTCGACACTGATTTAGACCGTGTATTTATATGGCTAGTCTCAAGTATATGAAACGTTGGCCCATTAATGATGATCGTGAACACTTGAGCTACGTTGATCATCAATCAATCGTCTAACGCAACGCCTTATTATTATGATGGCAATAAAGCAGTCATGAAGCGCCATTATGGCGGGACGTCAGCCAATAAGACACGCGCTTCCAATGACAGGCGGTGATAACTTGACAGGCGTTGATAACTTGACAGACGCTGGTAACTTGACAGACGCTAATAACTTGACAGGCGCTAGTAACTCTTCAAGTAACAAAAGTCCATCATTAGTTGTTGTAGCGGGCTTTAAACACAAAAGCCCATCATCATATTTAGGTTTTGGGGAATTACCTATATATATATATGGGTAATCCTTACTAACCTCATTAGTGCCGAATGACTAGGGATAGCAATGGGTAAAGAAAATCGTGACCCCCAGACACCTGACCGTCGTGGGTAGGTAAAATATATAAATATTACCCACGGGGGCATGTATGTGAAAAATTGTATTTGCGAGCGGGTAATAGGTGGGTGGCGATTATGCAGTATCCATCACAGTTAAACCCAACTCACAAACCCGTGAAATCCGTTTAATTTACCTTTGGATTAGCCTTCATATAATCCTTCAAATATACATTATAATCAAAGTGATATATTACTTTCAACAATTAATTCATTATTTTGATTTGTTATTGATTCTTTTGGGCATGTTTGTAATAAATTATTAGAATTTTTTGATGATACAATACATATCCAGATGTTTTGATAATTAACTCTTTTTTTTTTTAATGTCAAAACATCATTCTTACATTAATACTAATAGGTTTCTCCCGTCTGTGAGTGAAAAAAATACCCACAAGTTTGAGGATTTGAAAAACATGCTGACAAATACCCACAAGTTTGAAGATTTGACAAAAAAAACCGTAGGGGATATTCCGTATTCGTATCCACCACTACGGGTGACAGAACAATGAAAAGAGTAGCTCATTCGTTTGATATTATGCTATATAAATAGCAAGATATGCGTATGTTAAGTTGCAAGGATAAACTTACACAGTTACATGTATCGTATTTCTTTTTAAAGTTACTCTTTGATTATGTTTTAAAAAATGAGTGTTTAAGAGTATAATAGTCGTTTTGTGGTTTTCATTGTGGCTTTTTTATATGAATTTTGAGATCTCAATTTCTGTTAACCATATTATATTTTTATCCTTATTTTAATTGGTTATATGTTAAACATTCGAGCTACTTAGACCACTCCCAATGGTGATACTGTCAGTTGTTGCTTAATCAGCGACACGTCAACTCACCCTCTAACCGACACTAAACTGTCGTACTCATGCCAACAATACAACTTCACTTCATTTTTTTGGGACCCACCATTACAAAATAAACACCCATAAAATACCCCTTTGGGCCCCACCACCCAACTCACGCCATACTCCTTCCCCGCTCCAAACTGGAGAGAAGCAAAGTGGCGGTATAAAAAAGTGGTGGTGCCAATGGTGGAATAAACTAGTGTGAAAGTGGCAGGGTTTTACCCCCTCCGTTGGCACACGTCTTGAAGCTCTGATATCATGAAAAATGTTTTATATTTTCTTTATTGTCACACACTTTTCATTTTGAAATTTTAAAATAAGTGATACACTTTGATAATATACATTATTTGGTTAAAAGTAAAGAAACACACATCAATAAATATCTCTTTTAATATACTGAAATAATCATTTTACGCTTACATTACTTTTAATCATTGTTTACATCACTTTATTCAAATACTCCAGTATACAACCCATTTACTAACTATTTATTTTAATATATCATAACTCTCATCTTGATAATTTATCTTAAAAATAATACAAATAATCTATCATCATCACTTTCAAATTGTTCTTTTAGCCTATTGAAACAAATATTTTATCTAAGCTAAGATAAAGAGGCATTAGTCATATGCCCTTGATATTAGAAACAAACTTTAATCCAATGATCCTTATCTTTTACAAATTTCAATAAAGAACCATAAAGATAGGGCTGTCAAAACTTAACACGACACGATAAAAATACACGAAACGAAACGAAACGAAATTGGGACGAAATTGAAATTTGAATTCGTGTTCGTGTCATGTTCATGTTGTATAAAACAAACACGAAGTCGTGTCGTGTCATGTTCGTGTTCAGAGATTAACACGAAATTGACATGATAGTTATGATTTTGTCGTGTTTGTCGTGTTTTTTCGTGTTTTTAACGTGTAATAAGTAAAAATTTGTTATTTTTGTTATTTATTTTGTGTTTGTCTTGTTTATCGTTTTTTTAATCGTGTCGTGTTCGTGTTAGCAAAATAAAACACGACTTCGTGTCGTGTTGTTTTCGTGTTGAACGAATTCGTATCGTGTCATGTCGTGTTATCCAGAAAAACGAAACGATATCACGATTTGACAGCCAAAGTTACACAACACAACGGTACAACGTGGTGAATCCTGGGCCATGGAACACGTCAGCATCACCGAACATTCAAGCAACCTTCTTTTAAACGCCACGCTTCAAGCCGCTACACGCCATCTCTTTTCTTATGCTAATCTTCAAATGTTCAACTCCCACTTTCACTGCGTGTTCTTGGTGTTGTGTGTGCATCTAATACCCTTCTAAAGTGACCAAAACTAGAAAGCGCTAAAAACATCTCAGATTCAGAAAAAAATGGCTTCTTTGATCCTTCCCACACAGCAAGCTCTTCCACCATCTTCATTTCTGTATCAGAATCATCACAGCACTCTGTTTCTCACCAATAAAAGAAGAAAGCTGAAGAAGAATCAAGCCCTAGTTCCTGTGATTAAAGATCTTTCCCTTTTGCTTTATTTTGGTTTTTTTCTTTATGGGTGTTTTTTGTTTCTGATTCCTTTGAGCTAATTTTGATGGGTTTTTTGAATTAGGTTGCAAGATTATTTGGGCCTTCGATATTTGAAGCTTCAAAATTGAAGGTTTTGTTTCTTGGAGTTGATGAGAAGAAGCATCCTGGGAATCTTCCAAGAACATATACACTTACACATAGTGATATAACTTCTAAATTGACTCTGGCAATCTCTCAAACCATCAACAATTCTCAGGTAATTCGATATTTTCTTCTAATTTCGAAATCTCACATGAATTGTTGAATTACGTTTTGTTGATTAAAGTTAATAGGCTGAAATTAAGAACATAGCGACTAATCAGTGTTGGCTTATTTTGATTCACTTTAATCAGAATTTGTCAAACCTAGAAAACAGCCTATTAGCTTAGGGTATGTTTGGGAAAACTTATTAACGGGGCTTATGAGCTTATTAAGCTCAAAATAAGTTTTAATTTAGAGCTTATTCAGCTAATAAGCTCTGTTAATAAGCTTTCCCAAAAATGCCCTAAATGTTGCTCCAAACATGATCTCTTGCATTGTGTTTCCATCATGGTTGCAAAACTCGCGCTACCTGGATTGGATTGGTATTTTTATGCAATTTCTTTTATAAAAAAATATATATTATACATATAATTTCTCTAGTTTATAAAAATATAATATATTTTGGAGAAATTGACCGACTTTTAACCAAATTGGCCGAGTTAACACTGGTTTCGATGCAACTGCTACAGTTTTGTAAAAAAACAGGGCGACACGAGAAATTGTAATTATGGTTACTTAAAACTTAATTAAGATAAGTCTTGGGGAATGTTTAGGATTGCTTATTAATAACTACTTCTCTCACTCTAAAATAAGTAGATAAGGATTTCCATCCAAACTCTCCTAGCTCTTTGTGTGTGTTTTAATAAATGCAATTAGTAGATAAGCAATTTAAATAAGCAACCCCAAACACCGTTTATCCACTTACACAATTATATAAAGGAATATTATTATATTGGGTTTAGTATGGAGTAATACAAGATTTAACATCACGATTTATGCCAAGGTCTTCACTTTCAACACATTAAATAAATATGCATGTAGAATAAAAAAATAAATAAAAAGATACTACTGGTAAACACACGGTTATTCTTTCGTATGTTTTTATGACGCTTCGCTTAAAAGGCGACTTGAGGAGTTGAGTAACGTATTGATAATGCTCCTCGTTTGGTTGTGTTCATATCTGGATTTGGATATAGTCTTTTGGTTGATTGTAGTTTTTAGGGTTTTTGGCTGGCCTTTTTCAGGAAGCAGTTTTTTATCTCCGATAGAAATATGACTGTCTACATTTCACATTTTTTGTCACAGTTGCAGGGTTGGTACAATAAGTTATATAGAGATGAAGTGGTGGCAGAATGGAAGAAAGTGAAAGGGAATATGTCTCTTCATGTTCATTGCCATATAAGCGGTGGTCATTTTCTTCTTGACATGTGTGCTCGCCTAAGATTCTTCATTTTCACCAAAGAACTCCCTCTGGTAACTAACTAACTAACTAACTACTAATCTTGTTACAATCATCAATGCATAGAGTACAACTATCATGCACTCCCAATTATCAGGTATTGAAGGCATTTGCTCATGGAGATGGGAATTTGCTCAACAACTACCCCGAGTTGCAAGATGCATCCGTTTGGGTTTACTTTCACTCCAACATTCAAGAATTTAATCGAGTCGAATGTTGGGGCCCGCTTAAGACGGCTGTGGGACCCTTGTCCACGTCAGCATCATCTGGATCCACCATTGATGAAGGTGTGTTAGTTAACTGGGAAATACCAAAGCCATGTGTGGAAGAATGCTCGTGTTGTTTCCCGCCAATGAGTTCAATCCCCTGGTCTCATGATCTTGTTAAAAATCAAGATGATGATGATGATGGTGTCATCCATAATGGGTTGCAACAAAAAGCATGATCAAGATTTTTCTTGATTTTGTGTATAACTATAATGACGAAGATGAAACACACGCTTATTTACCTTTTGTATATATCATTGTTATTGATAGCAGTCCAAAAGTTTTTTTTTTTTTTTTTTTTTTTTTTTTTTTAACTTATCTAGCTATGTAAACAAATATGACTTTTGATTAAGGGTGTTCGGTATTGCTTATTGAAAATAAATTATATTTTTAATAATAAATAATTATATAATTAGTGGTTATAAATCATGATTCAGATTATGTATAGATTTGATGATTCTGTTAGAAATCACAATAATTAGATAATCGGTTTTTTTATGTTTGATAAACTTGATTATTTATTTAGTCAATAAGTCAAATGTAAATATATATTAAGTTTTTTTTCTGCACTGGGTGTATTTGAAATATGTAACTTATTCTACATCCACTAACAGCCGAATATTCTGTCATTTATTGTATTAATTGTAGCCACTAAAATAGCTAATCAAATATTGTAAAAATAGAATGTATATTGTATTATTTACTTATATAAATCAATGACAGTAGACTCCATATTATTCAAGGGAGATTATGAAACTCTCATGGTATCAGCCATACTCTCCATACCCTAATACTTCTTGGCCGCCTCTCGCCTCTGTTCTTTTTCTCCTTCAATCGTTGTTTTCACTGCTCCAAAATTATTCAATCTATTGACAATGGCTACTGATCACAGTGACACCACCGATTCCCCTCTCCCCCTTGCTACTATCCTACATATGACCACTCTAAAGCTCTCCTCTACAAACTTTCTTTTGTGGAAAAACCAAATGATTCCACTTTTGGCGTATCAAAAACTCACTGGATACGTTGATGGAACGATCCCCATGCCTCCCGCAACTATTACTACCGACAATACGACCTCCTCTCCAAATCCAACGTACAATACGTGGATTGCAGGCGATCAACGGGCACTGATCTTAACTCAGTTGTCCCAATCTGAAGAAGCCATG
Organism: Calendula officinalis; assembly: GCA_963853835.1. Taxonomy (NCBI): domain Eukaryota; kingdom Viridiplantae; phylum Streptophyta; class Magnoliopsida; order Asterales; family Asteraceae; genus Calendula; species Calendula officinalis. Next base: position 42,921,099 of record OY970826.1, read on the forward strand.
GCCGAAACCCTTGGCCACACTACTTCTCGTGCAATCTGGAAAGCCCTCGAGTCCGCATACAGTCATGTTTCTGTGGAAAGGATGCATACTCTTCGTGATTCACTCCGTGCTCTCAAAAAAGGTAACTCTACAGTAGCCGAATATGCTAAAAATTTAAAGGTATTTGTGACCAACTCAATGCTATCGGTCACTCTCTCGATGAAAACGATAAGGTTCACCCATACTTATGTGGTCTCGGGTCTCCATTTGAAACTTTTTCAACAACCCAAAGATTAATACAGTCTCGACCTACTTTTCAGGATCTTGTTTCACAGGCAGAAAGTCACGAGCTATTCTTGCAATCTTTAAACGATCCCGTTGTTGCACCTGTTGCTTTTGTTGCCGATAACACCGCTGAAAATTATGTCCCTAAAGGTCGTGGTTTCGCTCGGGGCCCATCTCAGTCTCGTGGTGGGTTTTCTCAGGGTCGTGGTCGTAACTTCCGTCGCCCCCCTCACTGTCAGCTGTTTCGTAAAGACGTGCACTATGCCACCCGTTGTCCAGATCTGCATACATTTGCCTGGAGTCCACAACAAATTGATGCCATATTGGCTCATGCATTTCAGGCCCAATGTAACACCACACCGGACTGGTCCGTCGACACCGGTGCCTCCTCGCACATGACCAAAACGTCTACTGGTCTTGATTCGGAAACAACTTACAATGGTAACGAAACAGTTTTTTTCGGTAATGGTAACAATGCATCTATATCTCATATTGGTCATTCTCATTTATATCCTAATATTGCTCTTAATGACGTTCTTGTGGTTCCACAGCTTACTAAAAACTTGTTCTCGGTTAGCAAACTTACACAAGACAACTTGGTTGATGTTTTATTTTCTGATCCGTTATTTTTTATTCAGAGCCGTCATTCAAAGGAGACTCTAGCAACCGGGCATCGTAAACATGGTTTATATGTTCTTAAAACAGGTCAACATGCATTTTTATCAAGTTTCTCCTCACGACAACTTAAAGCATCTTTTGAATTGTGGCACAATCGATTGGGGCATGTTTCTCATGAAGTTATTTCTTCTTTAAATAAATCGGGTTGTTTAACTATTACATCTTTATTACCAACCCCAACTTTATGTTCTTCTTGTGAGTTATCTAAAAGTAAACGCTTACCCTTTTCTATTAACATTAAACGTGCTTTACATGTTTTAGATTTAATTCATTGTGATTTGTGGGGACCTTCATCCGTTATGTCTATGGATGGGTACCGGTATTATGTTATATTTATTGATGTTTTTTCAAGGTTTACTTGGTTTTACCCTTTAAAGGTCAAATCAGATTTTTATCAAGTACTTGAATATTTTGTTGCTTTGGTTCAAACTCAATTTACATGCACCATTAAAACATTTCAATCCGATGGTGGTACAGAATTTACGAACTCTAGGGTTCAAACTTTATTCACCAAAAATGGCACCCATCATCAATTGTCGTGTCCATATACACCGCAACAAAATGGACGTGCCGAACACAAACATCGTCATATTACGGAAACGGGTTTAGCAATGATGTTTAATGCTAAAATACCGGCTACTCTTTGGGCTAATGCTTTTAGCTCTGCAACGTACATTATAAATCGATTGCCAACCAAGGTTCTTGACTACAAATCACCCTACGAACTACTATTTCATTCGCAACCAAATTATGGAAATTTTAGGGTGTTTGGTAGTTGCGTTTATCCTTATCTTCGTGACTACACCGCAAATAAACTTGCACCCCGAAGTTCACCGTGTGTTTTTATTGGTTATAGCACACAATATAAGGGTTACTGGTGTCTAGATCTTCAAACTCATCGCATTTACACCACGTGTCATGCTAAAATTTGATGAAACCGTTTTTCCTTACACGGGCCTCTGTGAATCCGTATGTATCGATTAAGCAACAGATTAAGCAATAACAATGATGAATTAGAAGAACAAGAAGAAGCTTTGCAAATGACACGTTCGATTACAAAATGTCGGCAAGCTTAAGCCAATATTAGGTTACAACTAGGTATTTATACCTAGGCCTAATATTGACTAATTACATGTTTAAACCCTAGACTATTTATTACATAAATGACCCCTAGACTATTGATTACAATAAAAGTGTCACATTACACCCCTTGACTATTGAATACACTAAAATGTGACCCAACAATCTCCCTCTTTGTAACAATAATCTGGGAAGCATATCTTCGAAGTTTTCATCTTTAGCAAAAGCCTAGCCTTGTAGATTTTTTGTTGTATAATGATGTATCAGTATCAGGCTTGAGCTTTGTTAATCTGTGAAAACAAATACTTCTTGTAGCTTTTTAACAACAAAAAGTATTTTGAAGACTTTACTTTGAAGATACATATTGATCAACCAAAACTGAGACCCATAATGGTAGAGAGATTAACAGCGGAAGTCTTTTCTTGAAGTTTGTGGCTTTATGTCGATCAATGATTCTTAATAATTGTTGTTCGGGGAAATTGTTGATAAGGTTTATGCTCCCCCTCAAACAGACAATTATTTCTTCATGGAGTCTTCGGTTCCTTGTTTACTCTACCTTCACTGGTGCATATGTGTCTTTTTGATGTGGAGTAAGTTAGGCTAATACATTCTCCCCCTCATGATGAACAAGATTTATCTGAATCATCATGTAACAGGAAGAATCTCCGAAGCTTGTGGATGAAAATGTGTTGAATAATGATATATTCATATTTTGAATGAATCAATCTATAACACATTTTACATCCTAGTCAAATAGGGTAAACCGGGATCACATAGATTTCCCGTTAACACGACAGTTGAAAAACTGTGTGACCTACGTTCAGTGTTGGCTTTGATGTTAGCACTGGTAGGATTTCCATTCAATCATCGTGGAATACCAATAAGTTTGGTATCACTATGAATGTTCCGGAAATATCACTAGGATATGCTTGGTGGAATGTCTGTGTCCTAGAGAAATTTAATTCGGATCTAGACTCTATACGTGGACAAACAAAGGCGAGGACTGGAGGTAGGTCCTCTTTTTCAATATCAACAATCTCCAAATGAGATATCGATAGTAGATGTGGTAATCTCCGTGATTTTGAAACAAGTACTTTTTGTACTTGAGTGGTCAGTGGGGTTGTGCATTGCATCACTGGGTCCATGATGACTTAATCAGATAGCAACTTATGCAGTCTGATATAGATGTGGGTACCCGGACTTTTGTTCGGTTTAGGAAGGGTTTTCCGTTTTCTTTAACCCTTTCTCACACACTCCTCACTCAACTCACTTTTTCATTTTCAACCACACCCTCGTTTTTGTGTTACCATGTGATAAGCTGATTTGCACCCCATACTTCATACCCCTCTCAATGTTTACCTCAACACACCTCAATCAAGATCCCACGATACTTGATTCTGCTCACCTAGACCTAGGTTCCTCAATTTTTAGTTCCTATATTGTCAGTGGCTCCGGGGAAGATCATGCTGGATATAGCAGATCATAGGAGTAATTTGAGAGTGATCTATTACGCTCATGTGCATTGTAATCAGCTTTGGAAAGATGTTGCATTTTAGTAGGTTCACATGGAACTTTTCATCGGAATGTGATGTGTGTCCGGATAAGTTGTTGCCTGAATGATTGTGGATTTTAAGGCACAACAACTTGTTTTGTTAAGGTAACACCGGACTCACATAGAGTATCCGTTATCACACGGTATGAATCGGTAGTCGTTTGCACAACCGTTGATTCAAATGTGTGACCTGCGTTTAGAGTTGGCGTGATTTTAGCTCTAGCAGGATTTCCACTCGATCCTCGTGAAACATTAGAATGTGATGCCACTACAAGTGTTCCGATGGATTCAGGGAGATCCATTTTTATAGTGCAAGTGTCCTATAGTGAAAGATTCTTGAGGGTAAGAACTAGACATACTGTGCATACAAAGAGACTTAACCCGGGGCAGGAGGTTATTATGTTTCAATACCTTCATACTCCGAATGAGTAGTCAGTAGATTTTGTGCTACGTCCCCTAATGAAATGTAACAAATTCCTGTTGAGAGGAATTTGAGTGGTTGGTGGTGGTGTGCATTTGCTTTACTGGGTCAGTAAAGTCTAGTGAAACATTCAACGTATGATTGATCACCCTTTATGTGTGTTTGCCCGGTTTTAGTGATAGTTTGGATGCACTCAAAGGTATGTTTTCTTGTTATTATCATGTTCTCACATCACCTTGCACTCACCTAGATCTATACCCTAGACTTATACCCTCACATTTACCAATTGGCTAAAAAGTATTTCCCTTGGAAGGTAAGACCGATTCTGGCAAACCATGGGAAGGTATTGTCTTTTGAAAGAAAATTTGTTTATTTATGCAATCGGGTATTAAATTTATAATTTTCAAAGTTTCTCCCCCTTGAAATACTAATTCTCCCCTTAGAATTATTATTTCTCCCCCTCGGCAAAATAAAGATATATAAAATTTTGTAGATCAGAAATGTACCTTGTAACAGCAGCAGAGGGGTGGAGAAGAGTTCTTACAATTTTGTATTTTCTGATTAAGAAGTTTTCTTCCAGCAGAGGGGCGGCTTTCAAGTTGATGTACTTGAAAGCCATTAAACGGTTAGGAACGGGTTATACACTGATGTGTGCATAAGCCATTGCTTTAAAGTGCGAGTCATATACTGAAATGTATATAAGTCATTGCTTCGAAAGGTTTAATCAGTGAAAAGCATTTTGCAGAAACAAAATTGAAATTTAAAGCGTAGAAAACGATTTATATTTTGAGATTTAACATACCAAGCTTAGGCACAAGAAAGTTAAACCGTTTTTCATCTAAAGCCTTGGTAAATAAATCAGCTAACTGAAAATCAGTGGATACGAAGTACATTTCCACAGTTCCTTGTTCAACATGATCTTTGATAAAATGATATCGAAGATCAATATGTTTAGTTTTGGAATGTTGAACAGGATTGCATGAAATTGCAATTGCACTTCTGGAGAGTCACAATATAAAGGAATACAGTTGTATGAAAAGTCGTAGTCTTTTAATTATGACTGCATCCAAATTACCTGGGATAGGCAGCTTGCAGCAGCAAGATACTCCGCTTAGGAAGTTGAAAGAGATACACAATTTTGTTTCCTTGACGACCAGCTCACCAATTTATCACCAAGAAATTGAGCACCTCCAGAAGTGCTTTTACGATCCAACATACATCCAGCATGATCAGCATCAGAGAATGCAGACAAGTCAAACGAAGTTTCCCTGGGATACCAAAGACTAAGATCTCGAGTACCTTTTAAGTAACGAAAGATGCGTTTGATTGCTTGAAAATGAGACTCTTTGGGAGCAGCCTGATATCGAGCACAAACGCAAGTTGAGAACATTGTATCTGGTCGACTGGCAGTTATATATAATAGTGACCCTATCATGCCTCGATAGTTTGTGACATCACCTAGCTTTCCGTCCGGATCAGTATGCAATTTTGAGCCAGGTGACATTGGTGTAGAAATTGGTTTACAGTCATCCATCAGATACTTCTTCAGCAGGTCAGTGATATATTTTGATTGATTTATGAAGATCCCGGTAGGTAACTGATGAACCTGTAGAACCAGAAAAAAATTCATCTCCCCCATCATACTCATTTCAAATATTTTGATCATAAGATCTGAAAATCATTTACAGTATTTAGGATTTGTTGAGCCAAAAATAATATCATCTACATAAATCTGAATGAGGACGATATCTTCCCCTTGGCGGTTGATGAACAGAGTTGTGTCCACTTTGCCTTTTGAAAAACCAGAGTCGACTAAAAATTTTGATAGAACATCATACCACGCACGAGGAGCTTGCTTCAGACCATATAAAGCTTTATCAAGAATGTAGATATGGTTAGGCAAGTGTGGATCGAAAAATCCTTTAGGTTGATGAACGAAAACTTCTTCACTAAGAATGCCATTTAGAAATGCATTTTTTACATCCATTTGATAGATTGTAAAATTTTTATGAGCTGCATATGCCAGAAATATTCGTATGGCTTCTATTCTTGCAACTGGGGCAACCGTTTCTTCATAATCGATGCCCTCCTGTTGAGAATACCTTTTAGCAACCAGGCGTTCTTTATTTCGAATGGCAATCCCATTTTCATCCTTTTTGTTCTGATAAATCCATTTTGTACCAACAACAGACTTCCCAGGTAGTTTTGGAACTAGACGCCAAACTTTCAATCGTTCAAATTGATTGATTTCCTCTTGCATTACAAGAATCCAGTCTGGGTCTGTTAGAGCTTCGCTGACTTTCTTAGGTTCATTAGAGCTTAAGAAGGATGAGTATTGACATTCATCAGCAGTTGCTCTACGAGTTTGAACAGAAGATTCAGGATTTCCAATTACTTGATGTAAAGGATGCTCTTTTGTCCATTTCAGAGTATGAGGAAGTGGAAATTGACCTGGAATTATGTTGGAGGTATCAGTGAATGCAGGATGCGGGATCATTGCAGTTTGAGTGTTGGATGTAGAAGGTGGAGGATCAACTTTTTGAACATTGAATTTTGAGAAATCAATCACCAACTGTGGAGCTTGAGCTGGTGCAATGATTAAATCAGAAACACCGACAGCTTGAGTAGGAGGAGAAGGAACATCCGGTGATGATTGAGTTCCCATTGATGACGAAGAAGAGTCTGAATTTGATACTGACTCGGTGTTATCAGGAGCAACAGAAGTTGGAGATGGAGAATCAGAGGAACTTGGAATTTGCATCTCAGGGACAGTGATAGACTGAACATCTGCAGCTGAAGGGAATGGAACGGCCTCCTGAAGTAATGTATGTCTGATGTTATGATATTCATCATAAAAATGTTCAAACAAAACATCAAAATCATTTTCAGAAGTTGAAGGAGATGACGATGGTAAAGGAGATGCAATATCTGAGGTTAGTGAATCAAGAGAAAATGTCTCATCAAAAGTAACATTTACACTTTCTCTTATCGTCCGATTTGATCGATTGTAAACTCTAAACGATTCAGATACACGTGAATACCCAACAAAGACCCCTTCATTAGCTTTTGCTTCAAATTTATTCAATTTGTCTTTGTCATTTAAGATGAAGCAACGACTCCCAAAAACATGGAGAAATTTAACATTTGGGATTCTTTTATTTATCAATTCATACGGTGTCTTGTTGCAGGTTTTGTTGATGATAGAACAATTTTGAGTGAAACATGTCGTGTTGATGGCTTCAGCCCACAGAGATAGAGGTAGTTTGGAATATGAAAGCATTGTGCGGGCTGCTTCAACTAAGGTACAATTTCTTCGTTCAACTACTCCATTCTGTTGTGGAGTTCTAGCAGCGTAAAATTGATGGGTTATACCAACAGATTCAAGATAAGAATCTAGGGTTTGATTCTTAAACTCAGTTCCATTATCAGTCCGAATGGTATTGACTTTCAATTCCAGATTTGTCTGAGTTTTCTTAATAAAGGCGATAATAGTATCAGCAGCTTCATCTTTGGTACGTAAGAAGTGAACCCAGGTATAACGTGAGTAGTCATCAACAATTACTAACACATACCGTTTACCAGCAATTGATTGTACACTCATTGGTCCACAAAGATCCATGTGAAGCCATTCAAGCGGTTTGGATGTACTTTGAACTGGTTTTGACTTATGTGATGTCTTCTTCATCTTTCTCATTTCACAAGACGAACATAGATGATCTTTTTCAAATCTAACATCTGGAAGACCAGATACATGGCCACCTTTTACCAATTTGTTGATGGTTTTGAAATTAAGGTGAGAGAGGCGACAGTGCCATAACCATGATTCATCTGACGATGATGTTGACATTAAACATACTTCTTCAAGTGGGACCACGTCATTGAGATTGATGGTAAACAGATTTGCGTCACGAGATTCGGTAGGAAGTTCTTTTTCCTTATAAGTGCGAACATCACACTTCTTGGTTCGAAAGTTTACTTCTAGCTCTTTATCACAAAATTGACCGATGCTAAACAAGTTATGAGCTAGATCTTCGACATAAGTAACATTTCGAATGATTAAATTTTCACGAATAATATCTCCAATTCCCATGATAGCAGCCAAATGATCATTTCCAAACCGAACAGTTCCCAAATATTTATCTCTAAAATTTGTTAATAGGTTCTTGTTTCCAGTCATATGTCTTGAGCATCCAGAATCAAGATATCATATATTCTACATAAAACAATTAAAACAATTTAGGTACCCAATTAATTATGGTCCTCTATGATTAGTAATGGATGTTTTATGTAGATTTTATTGAGGAATTAATTTAGAGATTTTGGGGAACTGCTAGGAGGCAGTTCTGTGTAGGTTGTTTTGACAGACCATTTAAACTTTTTCTTGGGGGAATATAAAATCCAGTTTGAATGTTCATTCTTGATCCAATTGTAATGAACAAACGTGGATTTTGTATCACTCCTTCTTGATTTGGATTTCGGAGAATTGGAAGAAGTGCTTGAATTTGACGATTCAGGTGTGGAGATTCCTCGAGATGTTTGACGTTGAGAGGACAGCAGTTTATCAGAGATGGGTGGGATAGCGGAACGAACATGAGTCGGTTTGGAAGCTTGTGGAGATGGGTGTTTTCGTTTATAGTTCAGAGGACGAGAAACGGATGTTTTGCATGAGTACGGGAAACGAGTTTTGCAGGACTTAATTATTTTACCAGATCGATGGAGAACATCATTTCTAGGACCACATGGAGCATCCAGCCTAACAAAATATCGTTCATCATACTGAGAAATTTGTTTATTTGTTTGTTTGTCACAATATATCTTTTTACCGGTTTTATCATATTTAACAAACATATTATCACCATTAACATCATAATTCACAGGGCGATAAACAGCAGAATAATAAACAGTACCAGAAGCCAATTTAGGAGCAATAAAATCCATGGAGTTCTTACATTTATTATTAACATAAAAAGAAGAAACTAAAAACGACGATGGGCTAGACTTCTTAAGTTCCTTTGACTTAAGCATACTAGAGCCGGACGACTTAGACTTCTTAATCTGAGCTGCTCCTCTATCTCCGATTGGCATGGGCTTCTCAAGCTTCGATTCTAAGGTTTTATCTGAAACATTTAAAGCAGTTGAGTCCGAGCTTCTTTTTAAAATAGCAGGGATTTTAATTGGAGAAGGCTTTTCAAGAGTTGCAGTTGGAACAGAAGAATCAATTTTAGAATCATTTTGAACAGAAGAAGAATTGGTTTTAACAAGTTTATCTTCTAAGTCATAAATTTTGGTTTGTAAAACTAATTTTTCTTTATTAAATGCCTTATGTGTTTCATCAATTTCAGTCTCTAATTGGCAAATTTTCTTTTCGAGAACTAAGGACGGAATATAAAGCTTTCGTGTCACTTTTTGTTGAACGACTTCATTCCCTTTAATCTCAAATTCTTCTGGAGTTATTATTGGAAAATATTCATCATTTTCAAATTTAGCCTTTTTAGTTTCATATGTTTTGTTCAATTCCGCATAGTTGAAACTGATGTGTGCATTCTCCTGCTTTACTCTGTTGAATGGCTCAATTTCTTTTTCTTCATCAGTCACTTTCATGAAGCTCTGCCAGATATCTCTTTGCATGTAACTATAGTCATATAGTGTTGGAAGTACACGCCTTGCTGAGATATCCTGGATTGTCCGCACCTAGACCTTGTTTTGAATTGTTTGATCAGTGTTTCCTCGTTTTGCAATTAATTCTTCAAGGTGTTTAACGTGAGCGACTAGCTGATCTTTGTCGTAGGTGAGACGATTGATGAATGACTGTTGACTATTTATTTCTTGAGATGATTGGTTTATTTGATTGCTTAATTTGTCTGTTAATTCTTTGATTTGTTTGTTTAAAGATTTAAATTGATTTTTATTATCTTCGAATTCTTGTTGTTTACGTTCCAACCAGTTCTTTGTAAGTTGATATTCATGAAACGTTTCAATATATAATTTGTAATATTTATCATTACGTTCATTTGATATTGAACCCGTTGAATTTTTAAGATTCTGAATTTCACTTTCTTTTTCTGAGATCGTATGAGACAAATTTTGAATTTCAGATTCATATTGGACCTTTATTTCTGATACCTGTTTTTGTAAATCCTTAATTTCTAGTTTGAAAATTTTATTGTGTTTAATATGATTAACAAGTTGTTCACCTAGATGAGCAGTTTGTTCACATTGATTTTCTAAATCGGATAAACGTTCCAAAAGTTTTGTATTTAGATCTTTTTCTTGTAAAATCGTTTGTTTTAGAGAATCAATTTCAGAAATCAGATCTTTATCAAAACACGTATCAGAATCAGTGGAAGAATCAGAAGTAGATAAAAGAGAACTGATTACCTCAATTTCCTTGTTGGCTTCCTCATTGAAACGGTCTGAAATGTGAAAGTGTTCGAGCCAGGAACTTTGTTCGGGCCGAGAAGGTTGTTCGGGCCGAACTGTGGAAGTGTTCGGGCCGAGCTCTTTGTTCGGGCCGAACTGTGGAAGTGTTCGGGCCGAGCTCTTTGTTCGGGCCGAACTGTGGAAGTGTTCGGGCCAAGCTCTTTTGTTTGGGCCGAACTGTGGAAGTGTTCGGGCCGAGCTCTTTTGGCCGGGCCGAACTGTGGAAGTGTTCGGGCCGAGCTCTTTTGTTCGGGCCGAACTGTGAAAGTGTTCGGGCCGAGCTCTTTGTTCGGGCCGAACTGTTTCGCTGTTCTTGACAGTGACGAACCGAAACAACTATATTTTTCACTAAATCGATCCTAGAATGCCCAATTCTTAACCAAATCGAGTGATTCAAATCCCAAAATGCTCGAAAATGATTTTCGCACGAAATGAGTCAATAAACTCGATCAAAACACAACAAATCAGACGATAATTTTGATTTTACGGTGGAAAAAATGTGTTTTCATGGTTTTCGTTAAAATCTCAAAATTAGGATCAATTGTTGATGGATTTGATCGAAACTTGATTCTAATATGCTTAGAATTACAAGAGGAATGTAATGAACAAAGAATATAAACGATTTAATACCTCAAATTCCGATTTTTTGATTCTTGAGTTCTTCTTCAAAAACTTCAAAACTTGCTTAATCTTCACTAAAATGGATCGAATCAAATATGATTTTTGCTCTGATACCAATTGTGAATCCGTATGTATCGATTAAGCAACAGATTAAGCAATGACAATGATGAATTAGAAGAACAAGAAGAAGCTTTGAAAATGACACGTTCGATTACAAAATTTTGGCAAGCTTAAGCCAATATTAGGTTACAACTAGGTATTTATACCTAGGCTTAATATTGACTAATTACATGTTTAACCCCTAGACTATTTATTACATATATGACCCTATACTATTGATTACAATAAAAGTGTCACATTACACCCCTTGACTATTGAATACACTAAAATGTGACCCAACAGCCTCTCATCCACCACACCATCCGCTCATCTTTTATTATCTACATATTGTGATGATTTTCAAACATCACCGACAACTCAACCTATACCCACTGCTCACAACCCAAATCCACCTACAAATCACTTACCTTGTGGTTTTTGTGACACTCACACTCCACCAAATTTATCTACTGCTCCACCCTCCACACCAACTCACCCTACGACCCCACCTATACCAAATCAAGAAATTAACCTACCTCATTCACCACCTCAGCCTAATGAAAACCCACCCTTACCAACTCAGCCTAATGAACCACCCCACTCACCACCTCAACCCCTTCCGCACCAATCACCACCTCCGTCCCCGGTTCCACCCAACCCTCCAGCGCCCGCAGCCATTAATGATCACCCCATGATGACACGTTCTAAACAAGGAATTTTTAAACCTCGACATAGGGCAGATTTATCTATTTCAAGCCTCCATCAGGCTTTGTTTGCTGCGAAGGAACCAAAAGGTTTTAAATTCGCCTCAAAAGATCCGAAATGATTTTCCGCTATGAACGATGAGATGCATGCACTTCATACAAATGGTATATGGCAACTTGTACCTCATCCCCAACGCTCAAATATAGTTGGATCTAAATGGATATTTCGTACCAAATTTCGCTCGGACGGTACGACTGATAAATACAAGGCATGTTTGGATGCTCAAGGATTCACTCAAGTTCCAGGGCTCGACAACTCGGCAACATTTAGTCCTGTTGTGAAAGCATCCACCATACGTACAATTCTTTCTATTAGTGTTCTCAATAAATGGCCACTTCGCCAATTGGATGTAAAAAGTGCATTTTTAAACGGGAACTTATCCAATGTCGTCTACATGGAACAACCACCGGGTTTTATGAATCCGAAATACCCAGATCATGTTTGTCTGCTCAAAAAGGCTCTTTATGGTCTTAAACAAGCTCCACGAGCGTGGTTTCAACGATTGAGCTCGTTTCTTATTAGCCTTGGCTTCACTTGTAGTCGTGCTGATATCGACGGATTTATACATATTTAAATCCGTCAATATTGTATTTTTTAGGCTTGATTTATAGTAAAAATAAGTGTTTATGCCTAATTTATGACGTTGTTGATAAAATGCAGGTCAAAAGTCCGAATTATAGAAGAAAAGGGCCAAAAACGTAAAAATTCAGCAAATTCCAAAATTCAGACATGCTCGAGCGGCGCGAGCAGGCCCCTGTCGCACCCCGTCGCGCGCGAGTGTCCCTGTGTCAAGCGCGCGAGAGACCCCTGGTCGAGTGCTCGAGCAAAACGAAAATTTAATAATTACTTGTTTATTTATATCACAGATCCTTTCGGTTAATTCTTGCAATTTTGATTGTTTTAACTGTTGATTATTAATTATTTTGTTGAGTGACCACTAACATTTGTAGTTAATAATTACTTCAACTTTTCACCCCGGTGACGTAGTTGGCAATCCACTAGATCTAGGGATTCGAGTTTAAGCATCAAATAACTTAGGTGAAACCGAAAGTCTAATCTTAGTAACGACCGAATTCGAGATTAGAAGGCGACGGAAATCCGGGCCTAGATATAATTAACAAGCTGAAGTGTGACCATAGTATGATTCTTTAGGAAAACCTTGCTTAGGAATGATAATACGGTCATTGTAGGAAGCTAGAGACCACTGCTTACCTGACTTCTAGAACATCAATTAAATCGGGACTTAACCAACCAAACCTAGAACTAGATGGAATCGATCATTGTGAATATTCCTTCTCATATTTGAACACAGTTTTACTACTTTGTCAATTTGTCTCAGTTTTCAAAAGCTCAATTTACTTTTAGTCAGTTTCTTCATTTAATTAGTTTAAAAACAAAAACCCCTACTTTATGCATTCATTTAGATTCAATCATTAGTTTTAGATTATTTAGTCGGCTTAACTGTTCCCTGCGGAAACGAACACCCGAAGTACTTACCTGAACTATATTGCTCACGATTAGGTCATACTTGCCTAAGAGTGTGGTAATCTAGAGAAGGACTCATCTCTTCTCTACTTATTGATTTATGTAGATGATATCGAGCCTTAGCAAACACCGCTTCTGAGATCATTTGGATTACCCATCTACTTCGGGAACTTCCCGCGGGACGTCCGACTCTTCTATTCGATAACCGAAGTGCACTCTTTTTAAGTCAAAATCTCATCTCACATAACTAGTTTTCACACATCAAGTTTTCGGCGCCGCTGCCGGGGAACAGTTGCCTGATTAGTTATTTAAAACTAATCTTTTAATCGATCCTTATCTAGGGATTTATTCTTGGACAAGTTTATTTTAAATTGTTGAATTACCTTATTGATTGTGTTAAACAGTTGCATTTTTAACAATTGCTTTGAGTTTTGCAGGTGTATGACCCGTAGCTCTGACTCTGATCCGATATCACCATATTCTGAGCCAGAGAGACTTCTTCGCCAGCGACTTAGAGCAGTTTTAGCAGCGCAATACCTAGACTCGATCAATTTTCAAGTTGTTGAAAATCCCATTTTCGATATGGGAGATCAACCACCACCAGAGCAACCCATGTGGAGTACCAGGCAGACAACACCAAATGCTCATACTTCATCCATCACAGTTCCCGAACTGAACAATATAAATTTCGAGATTAAAGGACAATTCCTTAGTATGGTGCGGGATCTGAACTTTGATGGCAGATTATGCAATGATCCCAACAGACATCTCGAAAACTTTTTGGAAATTTGTGAGTTGTTTAAACAACGAGACGTAACGTTGGATAGAGATGCACAAAAACCGGTTAGGCCAAAAACCGGTTTCGGTTTTGACCGTAACCAGTTTTGGTCAACGCTCGTAATAACCGGTTTTCGGTTAACCAGTTTCTTTGGGGACTCGAAAACTCTAACCGGTGTAAGGGGTTTTGTAACCGGTTCGGTTTAGGTTACAAACCGGTTAACCGGTCAAAACCGGTGTGTTGACCAAATTTGCCGTCGGTTTCGAGTCAAAACCGGTTCGGTTAACCGGTTACTAACCGGTTCGAACCATAAAACCTCCAACCGGTTACTAACCGATCGGTTACTCAATAACCAAACCGGTTATGGTCAAAACCGGTTTTGACCGGTTTCGGTTGCGGTTCGGGTACCGGTTTCGGTTTCGGTTTCGGTTATTTTGTGCACGGCTAACGTTGGATGCCATGAGACTAAGATTGTTTCCTTTCAGTTTAACTGGGGATGCACGAGATTGGGTTAAATCGTTAGAGCCAGGCTCTATTACGACTTGGGATGAACTCCGAAGTCGCTTTATTACACGTTATTTTTCACCAGCTAAGGCTGACAAACTAAAAACTGACATCATGGCTTTTATGCAGGATACAGGTGAAAAGATAACAGAAGCTTGGGAGAGATTAAAAAGCCTACTGAGGAAGTGCCCAAATCACGGTTTCGAGAAAAATAACATAGTACACATTTTTTTATAGGGGATTGGATCATACATCTCATTCTCTACTCGATTCATCAAGTGGTGGGCTATTCATGTACAAAACCCCAACTCAAGCATATCAACTTCTCGAAGACATCTCCATGAAAAGTCTGGAATGGACATCCGACAGACGAGTTGGACAATTAAATGCAGTTGATGATCGGCAAAATGATGAAGTGGCCGCGATAAAGAATAACCAACAGGTATTTGAACGTAAATTAGATAAAATAACAAGTTGTTTACATGCCATACAGGTTGGATGCGATAAATGTAGAGGACCACATCTCACTAAAGATTGCCAACAACACCAACCGATGATGTCTGCGGAAGAAGAGTTGAACTACATCAATAATGGGTACCGAGGTAATTATCAGGGAAACAATTAGGGGTACAACAACAACAATCAGGGGTACAATAACAACAGAGGTTATAACAACAATAACAAAAACAATAACTATCCCCCGAGAAACTCGAACCCCCTGGTTTCCAACGTGATAATCAAACAAACCAACCACCTCGAGAGAATACTGCAGGTCAAGGATCAAAGTCATCAATGGAACTCATGCTTGAAAAGTTTATAGAAAAACATGACAAGAAAGCTGAGGAACAAGATCAGATTAACAGAAATCAGCAAGCAGCAATTCAAAGCTTAGAAAGAAACATGGGTAGGATGGCTGAAGCATTACAAGAAAGACCGCAAGGCAGTCTACCACCCAGAACAGAAGACAACCCAAAAAGGGGATTTGAAAATATTAAAGCTATCACTACTCGAAGTGGTAAAACGGTAAGTTCACCTGTAGTAAATACTAACGAAAATTCTTCTGATGTACAGGTTAATGAGGAGACTCCAGCTGATGAAGAGGAGAGGGCCATGCAGAAGGTTGAAACTCCAACCGAGCCAGAAAAGACAAAACCGAAGGAGACGCACATGTCCAATAAAACAGATACAACAAACTCCTACACACTGAAGGTCCCCTTTCCTCAATGTTTGAGGAAAGAAAAGCTTAAGGAAAAATATGGTAAGTTTGTTGAAATGATTAAACATGTGCGCATTAACGTTCCTTTGGTTGACATGTTAGCAGGGATGCCAAACTACAGGAAATTCATCAAGGACTTGGTTTCAAGCAAGGAACAAACGGAGGAGGTGTCGTCAGCAATATTAAGCGAGGAATGCTCAGCTATCCTCCAACCAAACGTACCTCCAAAGAAGGGTGATCCATGGAGTTTTATAATCCCTTGTCTTATAGATAATTTACCACCATGTAAGGCACTAGCTGATTTAGGAGCTAGCATCAGCTTAATGCCTTTGTCTTTGTTCCTTAAATTAGGAATAACAGACCTTAGGCCGACTAGGATGCGTGTTAGATTAGCAGACCTATCACTTAAATACCCGGTAGGCATAGCAGAAAATGTTCTGGTTAAGGTCCATAGGTTCATATTTCCCGCTGATTTTGTTATCCTAGACATCCTGGAAGAACCAAGTGTCCCTCTCATCTTAGGAAGACCCTTTCTGAACACTGCCAGTGCCATAATCTTGGTTGCTAAACAACAACTTAGTCTAGGTGTCGGGAGTGACCAAGTCACTTTCTCCATTGAGAAAGCGATGAAGCATACCTCTGCCTCCGATGACACATGCAATTTCATCGACATCATCGATGTGTGCATGGAGGAGGAAATTACTTCATTTCTCGACCTAGATTGCGATGACATCACTACCTATGGTGATGTCACTCTAACTCTCCCGAATCTATCCAATATCTCTCAGAGCTCGAGGAATTACTTCACCTTGATGAAGAGGATTCGGAAGAAAATGAAGATGATTTTGAGAAATTCGACCCTGAACAAAATCTCCGAATCAAAACATCTTTAGAGGACCCTCCTTCCTTAGAACTTAAACCGTCACCTTCCTTTTGAAATTGAACATAAAGCATATTGGGCCATCAAGGAATGTAACATGGATGCTATCTTAGGAGGGACGGAAAGGCGTTAGCAACTCAACGAGCTCGATGAAGAAAGATTTCATGCTTATGAGAACTCCCGGATTTACAAGGAAAGGAGTAAACATTGGCATGACATGAGGTTGAGAATTCGTAAGTATTTTGAGGCGGGTGATAAGGTTTTGATATATCAATCTCGATATAAGTTTTCGCCTGGAAAACTAAAGTCAAAATGGGTTGGTCCGTACACAATTGTCAAACAACACCCATCGGGATATGTCGACCTTGTTACCGAGAAGGGTGGTCATTTTAGTGTAAATGGTCACCGCCTTAAATAATATTATGAAGGAATGGATGAAGAAGAGAAAGAAGGAGAGGTTGTGCATTTCGCCTCGATGAAGAAAAGCAAGTGAGAAGAGCAACACCGAGTCAAGCTCTAGACTCGTAAATCTTTGAAGCGCTTCTCGGGAGGCAACCCGGGGTTTTTAATATTTTTTTTCCTTTTTAATTCTGCATTTTTTTTTGGTTATTTCTACATTTTTTTTATATAGTTAAAAAATTAAAAAAAAATAAAAATCGTTTTGATTTTTTTTGGTGTCGAGTTCGCGACAAATTCGTCGCTCCGCGCGACCAGATCAGCAAAAAGGGGTCTCCCGTACGCGAGCCAGTTGTCGAGCCGCGCGACAAACACTGTGAATTCTCGTCGAATTCTCGAGTCACGCGAGCAGATCATCGAGCCGCGCGACACTATCTGGGAAATCTGTCGCCTTTCCGAGCCCTCGAGCCAGTCCCCGTCGCGCACGCATGCTGCCCGAGCAAAATCTTCGATCCGGATCCCGCCTCGGTCGCGTACTCGACACCCAACCCCTCGCACACTCGACCCGTCTGATTTATAAGCATTTGTTCGTTTCTGTCGTGACCCCAGAACCCGAACCCTAGACCCCATCGTCGTTTTCCCGTCGATTGACCACCGAAACCCACCATTCCAGCCCTAATCTCCGGTGAATCTTCTTCCTTTCTTCAATTCCATGGCATCTAAGAGACCACGAGGTACTACGAGATCATCCAAGTCCACTTCGGTGCACGAAGATGGCTTTCCCCGAGAATTAATTGTACGGGCAAGCATATTTTTATTAACTCCAACACCATTCCTAACCCCGATACAAAAGAGAAAATTAAAGCCAAATATGAAGAAATCAAAAACAGATCAGTTGCACCGGGTATAACTCTAGATTGGAAATATATGGAAGAGGTAAGAAAAGTTCAAAATCTACGGGAATATTATCCAAGATAACTCT
Organism: Calendula officinalis; assembly: GCA_963853835.1. NCBI lineage: Eukaryota > Viridiplantae > Streptophyta > Magnoliopsida > Asterales > Asteraceae > Calendula > Calendula officinalis. The sequence goes on from OY970826.1 coordinate 42,939,240, forward strand.
TTGATGAGAACGATGAACCAATTTTTGAGTGTAATGCATGGGAAGTGGCCTTAGAAATGAGAAAACCGATATACTCAGAACTGGTTTACCAATTCCTATCATCCTATCACTTCAACAGAGCGGACGCCAAAGAAGGTTTTGATGTTCCTTGTATGCGGTTCTGGTTAGGGGGTGAATATCGGGATTTATCTTTGAAAGGTTTGGCTACACGTCTTAAGCTCTATAAAGAAGACGAGATGGAACAACCCGAATTTCACCGTTACTTATCCTTATGTGAGATGGAACCCGCAGATGATATCCGTTATGGACCCATTTAGGCAGAAATTGGTGCTGGCAAGTATGAAAACGCCAATACAAAATCATCAAAAATGTACTCAACCGAGGATAAAGTCCTCCACCGGATAATTGTCAATACGATACACCAAAGGAAAGACAGTAGAGAGAAAGTTGGTCAAATGGACCTTTGGTTATTAAGTCGTTTGAGGGATTCACGAGCTTTCACTCATTTGCCATACGTTATCGCCCAATTTCTGAGTGAAGCCACGGGAAAGAAAGCTGCCAGTGGTCTGTGTGGGGGTCAGTACATCCCCCAACTTGCAAAAACCTACAGTATACTTACTTCACGAGTTAAGGATTCTTTAAAAACCCTAGAGATGGGATGGCTCGATAAAAATGCCTTAAAAGGAATGGGGGCAATCAAAAGAATTGAAAAAACCAAACATTATGAATGGGATTTCGGGGTTGAGAGAGAGAAAGAGCTAAGGAGGCAAGAAGAAATAAGGCTAAGTAAGGAAGCAAGACGAGAACAGGGGTTAGAGAGAGAAGACAAAGAAGTGGCGCCGACACTAAATCAAGAGGCGATGCAAGTGGATGTGGAAGATAACATTCAAAGTCATGGTCAAGATCTAGCATCGGGTTCTCGCATAACACCATCCGCATTTGACCCGTTTCAATCTTTTCAACAACTCGACATGCGGATGGGTGGTTTTCATAGAGATTTAGAAAATTTGCAGGTACACATGGCGGGCCTACAAACCAAATACGTTGGAGTCAGGCAATATATGGGAGATATGAAATTGAAACTCCAACGAAATTATTACCAAGGCGAGCGGTTGCAAATGTATCAGAATTGGCAAGCTCGGGCTATAACAACATCATTTGGGTCTCAACCCGCCTTACCAGTTGACTATAACCCAATGCCGTACTGGGCCCCGAGCATGACAGCACCACCGAACTTCGACACTTATGACGCATGGTACCAGCAGCACGACTCGACACCGCACCGCGATGATCTTGACCAGTGATCCATCAGTTCGTCTTTGAATTCGAACAATTTTATTCTCAGTTATTTCTTTTCGTTCGATTGGGTTGTACTTCACTATCCAACTATGTTACTGTTTTACTTTATTTTATGTTTTCTACTTTTATTTGTGTTTCTGTTGGTTGTGATGTTTAGAACAAAATTCATGTTTGGAGTTGAAACTTGGAATTGGAGCATATTCTTTTTGACCACAAAAGCATGGAATCAACACAAAGCACCCCAAGGGAGTACCTTTCTTTTACTCTTTTATTTACTTTTACCCGTGTGTTTAAAATATTATTGCATTGGGGACAATGCAAAGCTTTAAGTGTGGGCATGGGGGTGAGTTTCACCACTTGGATAGTTCTCTAGGAAATCATCTAAATACACAAAATTGTTTTAATCAGCAATTTTTTTTTTAGACACATCTCAACCTTAGAAAACAATTTTTGGACAATAAAGTTCACTTTAAAGGGCAAAATTTTACCTAGCTTTTATGTGTCAATTTTTGTAGCTTTTCGCCGATCTAATTATCTTTTTATTTCGTTAATTAAACCACTTCCTAACTTGGAAAATTTGAAATGTCTTGTAAAATCTATAAAAATTGTCTTTTAGAAAATTAAGATTAGCAAAGCTCGCTCCCGATGACATTAGGTTGAATTAAGGGCTTTTAGTTTACGTGAATAAATTGCTAATAATAAATATAAACGGAAAAATTTGAGAATCGGTGAGAATATTCATCCGGCCTTGTGTTCTCGACAAGTACGCCCGAGGGGTCCTTCAAACCTAGCATTCTAAGGTCAATTGATCTGGACATGTTGGTCGAAAGTCTTTTATGCGGGTTCACAGTGTAAGCTGAGGTTCGAATCGATTCTTGAATAAATACCTAATTAAATACTTAGGGAGAACAATTAGCCGACCTTGGGTTCCCGACGAGTACGCCCGAGGGGTCCTTCAAACCTAGCATTCTAAGGTCAACTGATTTGGACATGTTGGTCGAAAGTCTTTTATGCGGGTTCTCAATGAAAGTTGTGGTTCTCTCTTCCAAACAAAATCAATAAATTAAAATCATGCAAAGCATGTATAAAAAGAAATGAAAAATCAAATAAAATAAATACACATGCAAAGCATGTAAAATAAAGCAAATAAGCTTTGAAATGGATAAATAAACTAAATTTTCTTCTTTTAAGCTAACTAGTTGGGTAATTTTCATAAAGGTGGTATTTATAGGTTATACAAGTATGGATTAGGATCTAAGTTAAAAGTAGTATAATTAGCATAGTTAAAGATTTGATTAGATTTGTGAAAAGTTAGCTAATGTCTTACACAAACTTGGGCATAAAATATAGTGAAAATTTTAACTGCTAAATTGGACTAGGTTCCGAAAATTGTTGTATTTCTATGAATGAAATTGAGAAAAGTGTCTATTGTGTTAATTCATTATCTAGTTAATTAATTTTTCTTATGATGATTTGCTTGAGGACAAGCAATGTTCAAGTGTGGGCATCTTGATATCGACGGATTTATACATATTTAAATCCGTCAATATTGTATTTTTTAGGATTGATTTATAGTAAAAATAAGTGTTTATGCCTAATTTATGATGTTGTTGATAAAATGCAGGTCAAAAGTCCAAATTATAGAAGAAAAGGGCCAAAAACGTAAAAATTCAGCAAATTCCGAAATTCAGACATGCTCGAGCGGCGCGAGCAGGCCCCTGTCGCACCCCGTGGTGCGCGAGTGTCCCTGTGTCGAGCGTGCGAGAGTCCCCTGGTCGAGTGCTCGAGCAAAACGAAAATAAGGGTATTTAAGCTAAAATTCAGCCATTCTTTTGGTGATCTTTTGTTGACAGCCGACTTTTGACCTAGGAACACCATTGTGCACGAATTCAAGGGGTTTCAAGCTTCAAGATCTTCAATTCCATTCATAATTTTCGGTTCTAAATCATTACGATCTTTATTATGTTTGTTTTATTGAATTTTTACACTTGTTTTGCGATGTTTAGCACGTCTATGTGCTAATCATTTATATTCACTATGATTAGATGAAATCTAGGCTTTAGGTTTGGTATTTTTAGGATTTTAACATTGGTTTTGAACACTTGTTTATTTATATCACAGATCCTTTCGGTTAATTCTTGCAATTTTGATTGTTTTAATTGTTGATTATTAATTATTTTGTTGAGTGACCACTAGCATTTGTAGTTAATAATTACTTCAACTTTTCACCCCGGTGACGTAGTTGGCAATCCACTAGATCTAGGGATTCGGGTTTAAGCATCAAATAACTTAGGTGAAACCGAAAGTCTAATCTTAGTAAAGACCGAATTCGAGATTAGAAGGCGACTGAAATCCGGGCCTAGATATAATTAACAAGCTGAAGTGTGACCATAGTATGATTCTTTAGGAAAACCTTGCTTAGGAATGATAATACGGTCATTGTAGGAAGCTAGAGACCACTGCTTACCCGACTTCTAGAACATCAATTAAATCGGGACTTAACCAACCAAACCTAGAACTAGATGGAATCGATCATAGTGAATATTCCTTCTCATATTTGAACACAGTTTTACTACTTTGTCAATTTGTCTAAGTTTTCAAAAGCTCAATTTACTTTTAGTCAGTTTCTTCATTTAATTAGTTTAAAAACAAAAACCCCTACTTTATGCATTCATTTAGATTCAATCATTAGTTTTAGATTATTTAGTCGGCTTAAATGTTCCTTGCGGAAACGAACACCCGAAGTACTTACATGAACTATATTGCTCACGATTAGGTCATACTTGCCTAAGAGTGTGGTAATCTAGAGAAGGACTCATCTCTTCTCTACTTATTGGTTTATGTAGATGATATCGAGCCTTAGCAAACACCGCTTCTGAGATCATTTGGATTACTCATCTACTTCGGGAACTTCCCGCGGGACGTCCGACTCTTCTATGCGATAACCAAAGTGCACTCTTTTTAAGTCAAAATCTCATCTCACATAAGCGTGCTAAACACATCGATATTGATTATCATTTCGTATGTGAGCTTGTGCTAGCCGATAAACTTCACACAAAATATGTATCCACTCACTTGCAGCTCGCTGACATATTCACAAAGAGTCTACCTCGTCCCTTGTTTGAAGACTTCCGCTCCAAGCTTCAAGTTGGACCGTACCCCTCTTCGCTTGCGCGCGCGCGGGGGGGGGGGGGGGGGGGGGGGGAGGAACAGCCGAATATTCTGTCATTTTATTGTATTAAGTGTAGCCACTAAAATAGCTAATCAAATATTGTAAAAATAGAATGTATATTGTATTATTTACTTATATAAATCAATGACAGTAGACTCCCTATCATTCAAGGGAGATTACGAAACTCTCATCCACAACAAAATAAGTGACATTTAGTGACTATCACTTTGTATCTAAGTGCCAATATGTAAAGCCAAGATATAAAACTCTTTGAAGGGAATTGAGAATTTGTTCGACTTTTAAAGCGAGTTACAAAGATGAGGCCAAGGAATGGAGCTCACTTGAAATCGAAGGAAATGAATAAAATTATAATTGGTCAAGGGATGTGTTGACAGATTTAACAACTTTCAAACAAATTTATATATAATACATTAGTCATAGGCTTAAGGTGCACTATGAACAGTAGCTGCTAACTTGCGCCTTACTTTTATATATAATAGAAGTCCAGATAATGGAGCATAGTAAGCTCAGCAGAGTTGGTAAGATGCTTGACTACTTACCATGAAGTTCAGTGCGGCTGCATTTAATGTTTTATTTTTTCCTTCTGATACTTTGCACTAAATGTAACACCGTAAAATTTGAGCCAATTTTTTTTTTAAACAATACGGAAGCGTTATTTTATAAACATAAAACGATAGACATATTTTATATTTACATAATGGTTCAAAAGATTATTATAATTAAAAGTACGATGTTAACTTCTATATGGCTCGACAACCAAAAATATCAGAGTTTGATCAATCAATTCCCAACAAGCCAAACACCACCAAAAGCTTTCATTAACAACCTGAAAAATATTCAACGAGGTGGGGATTAACACAAAGCTAAGTGAATAGAATTAACAACCAAATTGTATGATAATATTAACCAAGGAACAACACATTGCATTTACACTTGTTCGACTTCCACATGAACGAACAAGTTCTAGTTCGACTTCCACAAGAACGAACTAGTAAGTTCCTGTTCGACTTCCACAAGAACGAACTGGCAAAACAGAGGACCGGCAACCTAAATCATTGTCGGCCTAACAATGATAACCGATAGCTCGTTTACTAAACGGTACGGTAGAACTTCCTTTAAAATAACAAATAAGTTGAAGGTCCAACTATCATAACCGAAAGTAACCGTAGCTCAGCTGAATTCACCATAGCTGACCTCTCCTATGTACACATACATCTATATAGCACCGCTATTAGGCAACCAAACTATACGTCATAGCTGTAATATTTCAACCTAAATGCCTTTTTCCAACCTAAATGCATTTTTCCAAAATTGATATTACAACACAAGTAAGATGGTTAAAACCACTCACCTTAGCACATCCTCCCGACACACTCAGTAATCGTATTTCACTGAGTCTCTTTTCCTTTACCTGTAAAACATATTATAAACCGAATTAATGTCAAAATTCACCAATTGACACCACTTACTTGCACAAATAAAAAAATCAGCCATATGCATTACAATTACCATCATTTTCTTGCGACTGCACTAAATGTGCAACTACCATTTTACTTTGACTTTTACAAGTCAAGATCACACTTATCAATTATCAATAATTTCTAATATAAGTTTCAAACTAACTTTAACCAATTACTTGAATGATGATAAACCAACAATTACCACAAGTTTAAGATCCTTACAAATCAAATTTGGCCAAACGGGTCAAAATCAATTATATTAATTAAACATTTACACAAACGAGTCAAAACGATAATATTTAGCCAATATTTACTCAATGATGCCACCAACGATCACCTAAAATTATTTTGACCTTTTGTAATAAATTTGACCTTTTTCTTGACAAAAGTTAAACCTTCATATTTTTAACTAAAGTCAAATTACTACCAAATTACCAAATCTCTCTTTTCTTAACCAACACCAAATCTTCAATTGAGATTTCTATAAAACTTGTTAAAAATCATATTCTAATCTCAATTGCTAACTTATATCTAACAAGTTAACCTAATACAACAATTTAAACACAAAAAGCCATTCCAAGGTTTTTAAATCAAAATCCATCTTCTTCCCTAAATCACTATTAATGGTGATTTGTTAAAACTTAGGAATTCGAAGTTATAATTAACCATGATTCACATATACCTTCAAAAGCTCAATTAATCACCAAATCATGTATCAATTTCATATTTCCAAACAAAACTATCAAGAACCCTAATAAACCCACTAACACCAAAAACCCTAGTTCAAGAATTCTTTAAGAACTAAAACTCTAACTTTAGAAGAAGAAAACTTACTTTGTACTAGCATCAAATTCGAAATCCCAGCAGCAACCAAAAGATTCAAGCAAGTCTTATTTGTTTGTTGTCAAAAACTCTTTTCTGTGTGTGGGTTACGACATAAGCAGACAAGGGACAAAAAGTGAGTCAAATTTTATAACACTCACATACATACACGTACACACATACTCTTGATTATTAGTTTACATTTAAACACAATGTTATTATTTGATTCGCAATTAGTTTATTTAAAATAGCTAACTAGCTTTGAATTTGACAACAAAGATATTTTAGGAACTTTGGTTCAAAAGTGAACTCAGATATATAAAAATCATCTTAATATTTATATATCTCAGTTTTTACTAATTTTTAACCCCGTGGTTAAAAATAAAATTAATTCAAATAATTCAAATAAAATTATATAAAATAACAAATAATAAAATATAACTTACCGAAAGTAATAAATACTAGGCCGGGTCTCGGGGTGTTACAAATCTCCCCCCCTTAGGAAGATTCCGTCCCCGGAATCACTACTCGGTCAAATAAAGCCGGGTAGCGATCTCTCATCTCGATCTCCGTCTCCCAGGTCATATCAGCACCCAAACTATGTTTCCATTTCACTAACACCATAGGAATTTGCTTCTTTCTTAACTTTGTTATTTTTCGGTCTAAAATTTCTATCGGTTCTTCAACTAAGCGTTTCTTCGAGTCAACCTTCAATTCTCGAACCGGTAATACTTGATCTAAGTTTTCGGGATTGCATTTTCTTAAATAACAAACATTAAATGTATCATGAATTCCCGACAACTCAGGTGGCAAATCCAAGGTAACTGACTGATCGTTAACTATACAACGAATACGGAACGACCCAATATATCGTGGTGCTAGTTTACCCCGTTTCCCGAATCGAATTACACCCTTCCATGGCGAAACTTTAAGATACACCATCTCATCTACTTTAAAAGTCACGGGTCTACGTTTTGGATTTGCATACATTTTCTGTCTATCCCGAGCGGCTTTTAATTTTTCTCAAGCAATTGCTACTTTATCTGCGGTTATCTGAACAATCTCGGGACCTACAAATTGTTTCTCCCCAGCTTCTAACCAACATGTAGGAGTACGACAACGTCTACCATATAACATCTCGTATGGTGGCATCTTAATACTCGAATGATAAGAGTTATTATATGCAAATTCAATCAATGGCAGGTGCGAATCCCAAGAACCACCATATTCCAAAACACACGCCCGTAACATATCCTCGAGTGTCTAAATAGTTCTCTCGGTCTGACCGTCTGTCTGAGGATGGTAGGCGGTACTTAAAGTAACTCGTGTACCCAACTCTCGCTGTAAACTGTTCCAAAAATTAGATACAAATCTCGGATCCCGATCTGATACAATTGAAAGCGGTACACCATGTCGAGAAACAATTTCATCAATATATAATTGTGCTAACTTACCAAGTGAAGCCGTCTCATTTGTAGCTAGAAAATGGGCACTTTTAGTTAACCTATCAACAATAACCCAAATCATATCATGATTCTTTTGCGTTCGAGGTAATTTCGTGACAAAATCCATCGTAATGTTGTCCCATTTCCATTCCGGAATCTCTAACTATTTCAACGATCCGTACGGTTTCTGGTGTTCGGCTTTTACCTGAGCACAAATATGACATTTCTCAACGAACCGTGCAACATCAGTTTTCATAGTCGGCCACCAATACAACATCTTTAAATCATTATACATCTTTGTACTACCCGGATGAATAGATAATCGAGATTTATGTGCTTCCGATAATATTAATTCTCGTAATCCCCCAACTAACGGTACCCAAACTCGTGATTGAAAAGTTTTTAATCCCCGAGAATCATCAACTAAATCATCTTTTCTTTTAACTAATATCTCGGTTTTCAAGTTTTCGTCTTTCAAAGCCTCAAGTTGAGAAATTTTAAGTCTATCCACCAAATCTGAAACTATCTCAATTTTCATGAATCGAACCGTTTCTGTAGTACCTTTTCGGCTCAACGCATCAGCTACTACATTTGCTTTACCGGGATGATATCTAATCTCACAATCATAATCTTTAATAAGTTCTAACCATCGTCGCTGTTTCATATTCAAATCTTTTTGTGTGAATACATACTGTAGACTTTTGTGGTCGGTACAAATAACACATTTTGTCCCGTATAGATAATGTCTCCAAAGTTTTAACGCAAATATAACCGCCGCTAATTCTAAATCATGTGTCGGGTAATTCTTTTCGTGTGGTTTTAATTGTCGTGAAGCATAAGCAATAACTCGATCACGCTGCATCAAAACACAACCCATACCGGCAAAAGAAGCATCACAATATACAATGAAATCCTCGGAACCGTCAGGTAACGTAAGTATAGGAGCTTGACATAATAGTTGTTTCAAAGTCTGAAAAGCCTTATCTTGTTCATCACTCCATATGTATGGTACATTTTTACGTGTTAATTTCGTTAACGGACCCGCAATTTTGGAAAAGTCTTTGATAAACCTCCGGTAGTAACCCGCTAACCCAAGAAAACTTTTGATCTCTGATGGAGTCTTCGGTGCAGACCAATTCATAACTGCTGTTATTTTAGACGGATCAACTTTAACCCCGTCTGAACATATCACATGACCCAAAAACTGCACTTCCCGAAGCCAAAATTCACATTTTGAGAATTTGGCATATAATTGTTCACGTTTAAGTGTCTCTAAAACCTGTCTCAAATGTGTCTCATGTTCCGATTCAGTTTTAGAATAGATTAGTATATCGTCAATAAACACAATAACAAATTTATCAAGAAAAGGACGACATACCCGATTCATTAAATCCATAAATATAGCCGGAGCGTTTGTTAATCCAAACGGCATAACTAGAAATTCGTAATGACCGTACCTGGTTCGAAAAGCAGTCTTTTGAATATCATCCTCATGAACACGAACTTGATGGTATCCGGATCTCAAGTCAATTTTGGAAAAATACGAAGCCCCTTGTAACTGATCGAATAAATCATCAATACGCGGTAACGGATATTTGTTTTTAACGGTTCTTTTATTCAGCTCCCGATAATCTATACACATCCGCATCGTACCATCCTTCTTTTTAACAAATAAAATCGGAGCTCCCCAAGGTGAGGAACTCGGTCGGATAAAACCTTTGTCTAATAATTCTTGAGTTTGTGTCATAATTTCCCGAATCTCTGATGGTGCTAACCGATACGGTGCTCGAGCTACAGGATTAGCTCCCGGTATCAATTCTATTTTAAATTCTACCTCCCTAATTGGAGGTAACCCAGGTAACTCATCAGGAAAGACCTCCGGGTATTCCGAAACCACCCGGATATCTTGAACTATCTGTTTCTCCTTTTTAACATCAATAGCATAGGCGATATAAGACTCACACCCTTTGGCTAAAGATTTTCTGGCCTTCATAAAAGATATAATTGGAAAGGAAGAATTGGGTCTTACACCACGGGCTACTACATGTGTCCCGTCGGCTAAAGGAAAAGAAATAATCTTTTTATGACATTTAACACTAGCCTTGTTTAGACTTAACCAATCCATCCCTAATACCACATCAAAGCCTGATATAGGCATTAAAAGTAAAGAAGCAGGAAAACAAGTACCATCAATATCAACTTGAGCTCCAGACACAGATGTTGTGACTGGAATTGTTTGACCATCGACTACCTCCACTTCCAATGGAGTAGTCACCACAGATTTAGGTAATTTTAATTTATCACAAAAGCACATAGTAATAAATGAACGATTCGCCCCTGAATCAAATAATATACGTGCAGGAACATAATTAACCAAAAACATACCAGTAATGACATCATCGGTGGCGGTAGCATCTTCCACCGACATCCTGAATGCTCTACCCTCAGGTGGAGGGTGAGTCTTTCTCTTTTGTGCTGTAGATGCCGTCGATCCCCCAGCTGACCCGGAACCCGAAACTGAACCCGTCTTCTTATATGAAAAACATTCACTCGCTCGGTGTCCCTCTTTCTGGCAATTCCAACACACAGTCCTCGGGAACCTACAACTACCGATATCATGCCCTACCTGACCGCAACGAACACAACGAGTGGTTTGTTTTGTACACGGACCCAGATGTGGTGATCTACAACTACTACACCAAGGCAATCGTTGACTTGAACCGCTACTTATCAGTCGACGATTAAAACTTCCCTGCCTTTGGTTTCCCTGCCACCTCCTATTTTGTTGAAACCCAGATTGTGTTTGTGTTTGTTTTGGTCTTTGAAATACCGACTTGTCTTTATTTTCAACATCTTGAGCATGAAGATCTTCCTCAATTGATTTAGCCATAGTAAAAGCTTGTGATAGGCTATTAGCAAACCTTGTAGTTGATCGATAAGCAGGTAATAAGGCTCTGACAAAATGTTGTATTTGTGAAGGCTCATCCGGCACCCATTGTTTCACAAACCTTAACTTATTATTAAACTGTTCTATTAACTCATCAACTGTCATCTGGTTTGTCATCTTTAAATTCAAAAATTCTTGTTTAATATGATCCATCTCAAATGAGCTACAATATCGAGCACATACTTTTTCATAAAATTGACTCCAAGTTATACTATCCTGTTGTTCCCTACTAAGATGAAGTGTTATTGAATCCCACCATACTAAAGCAGCCTTTTGAAACATACGAGATGCATACTTAACTTTCAAATGGTCATCACAACCGCAAGCATCTAAAACTTTTTCCATATGCCTCAACCAGTTTAGAGTCACACGCGGGTCATTACTACCTTCATACTCCATCGGTTTACAATCTAGAAAGTGTTTATAGGAACAGGGTGGTTTGGTTCCTGTTTGAGGAGTAAATCCTCCAAATTGTATCGGTTGAGGTTCTTGTGAGGGATATTGAAAATAAAATGTAGGTTGTGACATACCAGATGTTGAAGTAGTAGGATTTGGTATTGGATTTTGAGTAACTGGAGGGGTCGGTATTTGTGTAGTTTGAGTGGTCGAATTCTGTTGATAACCCCTTAAAGTATCCCGCATCTCCTGTAACTGACTTTCTAGTAACCTGATACGTTCCTGAGTATCTGTTTCATTATTAAAATTTCTAGATGTTCCCTCCACAACAGGGTTCTCGGGTGGAGGGATCGGAATGTTTGCATCTTCATTATTTGCCATATCTGTACATCACAACATCTCAACATAATTTAGTACAAACTCGTTAGTACTCTACCTACTAACCAGAATTCATATTCACGCTAATCCCTGCTTGTCAAGAATGATTGATCAACACGAGCCAAGATTTGAGAATGGTACACCTAAATATGCACACATTGCCAAACCAATGCTCTGATACCAAACTGTAACACCGTAAAATTTGAGCCCATTTTTTTTTAACAATACGGAAGCGTTATTTTATAAACATAAAACGATAGACATATTTTATATTTACATAATGGTTCAAAAGATTATAATAATTAAAAGTACGATGTTAACTTCTATATGGCTCGACAACCAAAAATATCAGAGTTTGATCAATCAATTCCCAACAAGCCAAACACCACCAAAAGCTTTCATTAACAACCTGAAAAATATTCAACGAGGTGGGGATTAGCACAAAGCTAAGTGAATAGAATTAACAACCAAATTGTATGATAATATTAACCAAGGAACAACACATTGCATTTACACTTGTTCGACTTCCACAAGAACGAACAAGTTCTAGTTCGACTTCCACAAGAACGAACTAGTAAGTTCCAGTTCGACTTCCACAAGAACGAACTGGCAAAACAGAGGACCGGCAACCTAAATCATTGTCGGCCTAACAATGATAACCGATAGCTCGTTTACTAAACGGTACGGTAGAACTTCCTTTAAAATAACAAATAAGTTGAAGGTCCAACTATCGTAACCGAAAGTAACCGTAGCTCAGCTGAATTCACCATAGCTGACATCTCCTATGTGCACATACATCTATATAGCACCGCTATTAGGCAACCAAACTATACGTCATAGCTGTAATATTTCAACCTAAATGCCTTTTTCCAACCTAAATGCATTTTTCCAAAATTGATATTACAACACAAGTAAGATGGTTAAAACCACTCACCTTAGCACATCCTCCCGACACACTCAGTAATCGTATTTCACTGAGTCTCTTTTCCTTTACCTGTAAAACATATTATAAACCGAATTAATGTCAAAATTCACCAATTGACACCACTTACTTGCACAAATAAAAAAATCAGCCATATGCATTACAATTACCATCATTTTCTTGCGACTGCACTAAATGTGCAATTACCATTTTACTTTGACTTTTACAAGTCAAGATCACACTTATCAATTATCAATAATTTCTAATATAAGTTTCAAACTAACTTTAACCAATTACTTGAATGATGATAAACCAACAATTACCACAAGTTTAAGATCCTTACAAATCAAATTTGGCCAAACGGGTCAAAATCAATTATATTAATTAAACATTTACACAAACGAGTCAAAACGATAATATTTAGCCAATATTTACTCAATGATGCCACCAACGATCACCTAAATTTATTTTGACCTTTTGTAATAAATTTGACCTTTTTCTTGACAAAAGTTAAACCTTCATATTTTTAACTAAAGTCAAATTACTACCAAATTACCAAATCTCTCTTTTCTTAACCAACACCAAATCTTCAATTGAGATTTCTATAAAACTTGTTAAAAATCATATTCTAATCTCAATTGCTAACTTATATCTAACAAGTTAAACTAATACAACAATTTAAACACAAAAAGCCATTCCAAGGTTTTTAAATCAAAATCCATCTTCTTCCCTAAATCACTATTAATGGTGATTTGTTAAAACTTAGGAATTTAAAGTTATAATTAACCATGATTCACATATACCTTCAAAAGCTCAATTAATCACCAAATCATGTATCAATTTCATATTTCCAAACAAAACTATCAAGAACCCTAATAAACCCACTAACACCAAAAACCCTAGTTCAAGAATTCTTTAAGAACTAAAACTCTAACTTTAGAAGAAGAAAACTTACTTTGTACTAGCATCAAATTCGAAATCCCAGCAGCAAACAAAAGATTCAAGCAATACTTATTTGTTTGTTGTCAAAAACTCTTTTCTGTGTGTGGGTTACGACATAAGCAGACAAGGGACAAAAAGTGAGTCAAATTTTATAACACTCACATACATACACGTACACACATACTCTTGATTATTAGTTTACATTTAAACACAATGTTATTATTTGATTCGCAATTAGTTTATTTAAAATAGCTAACTAGCTTTGAATTTGACAACAAAGATATTTTAGGAACTTTGGTTCAAAAGTGAACTCAGATATATAAAAATCATCTTAATATTTATATATCTCAGTTTTTACTAATTTTTAACCCCGTGGTTAAAAATAAAATTAATTCAAATAATTCAAATAAAATTATATAAAATAACAAATAATAAAATATAACTTACCGAAAGTAATAAATACTAGGCCGGGTCTCGGGGTGTTACACTAAAGGACAACACAAAACTCAAATTATTGATATTGTAACTACGGTACATCTTTTTATTCATAAATAAAAAAGGTAAAGAAATTAAATCTGATCAAAATTGATTATTAATCTCGATATAGAAAAACGGACATCTAAAACCGCAGCAACGCGTGGAGAAAATCATCCTTGTTATTAAAAAAAACCGAGTAACACATGGAATAGAAAAGAGCAAGTTTGTTGACAAAGTAACAAGTGATGAACATATTTTATGATCTTTTTACTCTTATAATTGTATACCCCAAAAAAGAAAAGAAAAATGAAAAAGAAAAAAACGTGATATCAACTTTAAGGGTAAATATCATAAATTGTTCATGTGGTCTTGGGTTTTCTGGCTTTTTGTCCCTAAACTTTTTTTTCAAATTTTTTGTCCCTGTACTCTTTAAAATTCTGGTTTATCGTCCTTCCGTCCAAAATCATCCGTTAACTAACGGAATATGCCAAACATGTGAGGGTATTTTCGTCCTTCACCATTTTCTTTTGTATTTTCATTTTTTTCCTATCTACTTCCTTCATCTTCTTCAATCTTCAAACCCACCTTCAAGGAAATCAGATCTTCATCTCCATTATGCAATTTCTAGTTCATAGAAACCCAAACCCAAACCCAAACCCAAACCCAAATCAAACCATATATTCATCTCCTTGGCCAGATTCAGATCTGGTTTTTTTGTTTCAGAAGCTCTTCTTCGTGTGTTCTTCATCTCAGATACAAGTCGGAACTTATGCACTGAATCTGGCCATCTTCATGGTAAAATCGTGAACAGGAGCAGAGAAAGGAGTAGCAGATAAAATCGTGAACATGAGCAAATAAAAATCAGAACTTATGCACTGAAGCTCTTCGAATTCTGCTTCGGTTGATGCTCATATCTATAAACTCATATCTATAATCAAAAAAGAAATCGAAAAAGGAGTAGCAGATACGATGCTCAGATCAATGAAGACGGACGGTGGTGGGTGCTGTTGTTGAAGACGGACGTTGGTGGTGGTGGTTTATATTGTGGCGGTGTTGAAGAGAAAGAAGAAAAAAGGGTTTGATTTTAATGGTTTGAGTTGAGAGTTTAGATCCGCGATTTCAGATCTGTGGTGTTGCACGCCACCACCGGCGGATCTGTGGTGTTGCACGCCACCACCGGCGGTTCAGATCCGGCGATCTTCAGATCAAAGGTGCGATTTTACAGTTTGTTCATGGTGATTTGCAAGGAAGAAGAAGTTAGAATTAGGGGTAATTTGGTAAAAAGGACAAAATTTGCGTTAGTTAACGGATGATATTGGATGGAAGGACGATAAACCAGAATTTTAAAGAGTACAGGGACAAAAAATTTGAAAAAAAAAGTTTAGGGACAAAAAGCCAGAAAACCCAAGAACACAGGGACAATTTATGATATTTACCCCAACTTTAATTTATTGACGTGCAAATTCATGGCAATCTAAATTTAGAGTAAATTACACGAATGGTCTCTGTGGTTTACACAATGTTTTGGATTTGGTCACTAAGTCTCAGTAATTACACCCGTGGGCACTGTGGTTTACACTTCGTATTGGTTTTGGTCTCTAATACTAACAGCCGTTAAAATTTTCTGTTAACTTTTTTTAATTGACAATTTTACCCTCACCCTCATCATCTCCTTCCTCTTTCCTTCATCTTTGCACACAATAACACATTCAAATCAATACCCTAACCCGAATTAAAAGATCATCCAATCAAAACCCTTCTTGACGAGAACGTCCCGCCAATTTGGGTATTCCAAGTCGAACCCCTAAGTTCCGGCTGCCCAATTTTGCCGGTGAGACCCCCTACGGTTAGATATGCACCGGCCACTGGAGGTTGCTCACAAGCTAACGACGGAGCAGAAATGGAGGAGGGATCCCCCCCCCCCTACACATACCATTCTGATTGTGATGGTGGTGGTCTGCGCTCTCCGGCGGACCAACGAAAACAGCTGCATTTGAGCTTTTCCGATCTGGAGCTGTAGGAGACGAAATCTGTTGAATCGCAGGTGTATTCCACTAAGTTGACCCTTCCGAATTGACTGGTTCGGGTCCGCCCGCCCATACACGCCGCCAACGGCCGCCGCCACCTCCGCGTCATTTTTTAGCCATGGAGAAAGTTTGGTTTCTGGAGGTTTTCTAGCCCGATTGGAGACATACCAGACTAATAGTAATGTTGATTCCGAGCAAGATGGGGGAATTTTCAGACCCAACCTCCGGCCGGTTTGGCCGGAAAATCGAAAAAGGTGCCGGAAAGGAATTTTCAGACCTTAATGGAAGAAGATAATAGAAGAAAGAGTATAAGTTAAGGGGTAAAATTGTCAATTAAAAAAAGTTAACAGAAAATTTTAACGGCTGTTAGTATTAGGGACCAAAACCAATACGAAGTGTAAACCACAGTGACCACGGGTGTAATTACTGAGACTTAGGGACCAAATCCAAAATATTGTGTAAACCACAGGGACCATTCGTGTAATTTACTCCTAAATTTATATCAGGCAATGCTTTAAAAACTAGCTTTTTTATTGTATTAGTGAATGTTTTAAACGAGTATTTTTCTTCTCCACGCGTTGCTACTGACACGGAGTTTTGTAAATACGTTTTTTACGTTAAAATTAAGGTTGAATTTTTACTTGATTTAATACCTTTTTGTATATATGAACAAAAAGGCTATAAATTAGTCAAATTTAATATTTAAATGGGGTTGAAATTGTAAATTAATACTATTAAGTTAAAGTTATAAAAAAATCTGCTTATTTTATATTTTTTATAAAGTATACTATTTTGTAATTTACACATTGAACAATAAGTTTAGGGTAATAAATGGTTATTTAAGAAAAAGTTAAAGTTAAGGGGGTAAATTGTACTTTAAGAAAACTTATAATAGGAAGGGGAAAAGGAGCAAAAATTATAAGGGTTGGGATGATTCGAGATGGAGATCTTTTGTTCAAGAGCTCATGGCTTTATCATCTTGGAAAACTTACATACATTGGATATACCACCTACTGTAATTAAAATTGAAGAAAAGAATTTTAATTATTCCCTTATGAACAATAAAACGTAAATGAGAAATGTATATACGAAGTATAAGGAAATAATCGAACCAGATTATAACATTATTGTGTATATATAATGTATGTACTAATTATGTAAATTGTGTGCAAATGGCAATAAAATTTGAAATATACAAAATAACTTATAAACTATTACAAAAAATAAAATAAAAAAATCTATTTTTCAACTAAATTTAATACTTTAAAGTACCAAAATCTATATAAAAAATCCATACATCTATTTTATTTATCAAGTTTTTCTAGAAAAATGTTTTTTTTATTTCAACTGCCGGATTCAACTGGCCGGTTTCCACCGAGTCTAAACACCGTTCTACTATCAAATTTCAACCAACTACTTTTCGTGTCCAGGTTCGACTGGTCAATATTAGGGGTGTAAAAGAGTCGAGTCGAGCCGAGTTCTGCCAAGCTCGAGCTCGACTCGCCAATTAAAACTCGAGCTCGAAACTCGACTCGAAGCTCGAAGAGGTTTCATTTTTAAGCTCGAACTCGACTCGGTCAAAGCTCGAAACTCGACTCGGCTCGAAAAATTTTGATTTTTTTAAAAGTGCACTTTTTTGTTGTAAATATGTATATGGAAAAGGGTACAAAGGTAATTATGTATATGAAAAGGGTAAAAATGTAATAAAATAAAAACTCGATAAGGCTCGCGAGCCTAGCGAGCTGTGTATTTTGGAACTCGAACTCGACTCGAATCCCTACTCGAGTAGCTCGAGCTCGAGCTCGACTCGGTTCACAACGAGTCGATTCCAAGTATTATACGAGTCGATCTCAAGTAACTCACGAGTTGTCTCGACTCGATTACACCCCTAGTCAATATGGCACATTCAACCATATTTATAAAACATTGGTAACAAGTTTAGGTTCATAGGACTTGATAACATGAATTATGTTTCTATGTTGGTTAGGGGCCGGGGTCTATGTAAAAATGTAGGATGTTGTAATCGGCACTTAAAATTAAGTAGGCAGACTATTAATGAGATAAATGTAACTACACATTCTTCAAAATCAATGAAAAATGATGTATTTGGTTTGGTTTCAACTTCATTCAGTATTACTCGTAATAAATATAATGTATTTTTGTCTCCTTCGCTATGGTAGCATAGCCACTCTAACTCGTAGGTGCATTCAATAAGCACACATTGTTTATGCAGACCCAAATATCCATGATTGAACCACAACCGACTCCAATGTGGTGTTAGTTAACCAAGAATTAAAGAATTTAAAATAAGTGGGCCCAAAATCTACATTAGTCGAATTGAGTAAAAGAGGGCAATGATCGCTAAAGCCTTTCGGTAAAATTGTAACATTCGGGATCGGCCATACCTGAAAAAAGTTATCGGAAACAAGAACTCTGTCCAAAAGGCTTAATTTTCCACATTGGAGTCGGTTGTGGTTCAATCATGGATCTCGGTAATCCCCGGTTCGCACCACCCCATTCAATTATTTTGTAAAAAATTAAAACAGGTTAAAATTGCAATTAAAGATTGGAGAATAAAAGAATCAGAAAATAGAAAGATGGATTTATTAAAACAGGAGGCTTTGAAACTTGACACAAAAGCAGAAACATGCGGGTTATCTATACACGAGAAAGAAAATAGAATGCTCATTGATGTAAAAATTCGTGAAGAGGAATCTGTACAAATTCGAGATATTAAACAACGATCAAGAGTAAAGTGGTGTGTAGACGGTGACGAGAACTCAAAATTTTTCCATGGTTCCTTAAATCATAACAATCGGAAAAACTATATTCACGGGCTAACACTAAATGGTGTGTGGACCACTGATCCAACGATCCTGAAAAAAGGTGCGTTTGAACATTTTTCAAAACAATTTTCGGATACTAGAATTAAAAGACCTCAATTCTCTAGTAATAAATTTAGAAAATTATCCTCTTCTCAAAATTTTCTTTTGGAGGATAATTTTACTAGAGATGAAATTAAAAAAGCGGTGTGGGATTGTGGGATTGAAAAAGCACCCGGGCCTGATGGATTTACTTTTGCATTCTACAAAAAGTTTTGGGTCGTTTTACAAGATGATCTTTTTAATGCGGTAATTGATTTTGAAAACGGTGGGAGCTTGAAACATGGGTGTAATTCGTCTTTTTTCACTCTTATTGCTAAGTGTGAAATTCCATTATCATTGGTGGATTTTAGACCGATTAGCCTCATTAGTAGCTTCTACAAGATTATTGCAAAAGTCTTAGCCAATCGGTTAAAAATGGTAATTGGTGATTTAATTAGTTGTGAACAATCGGCCT
The DNA here is from genome assembly GCA_963853835.1 of Calendula officinalis. Classification (NCBI taxonomy): domain Eukaryota; kingdom Viridiplantae; phylum Streptophyta; class Magnoliopsida; order Asterales; family Asteraceae; genus Calendula; species Calendula officinalis. Next base: position 42,958,887 of record OY970826.1, read on the forward strand.
TCATTGAAGGACGAAATATTCTAGACGGGCCATTAATTTTAAGTGAAATCATCTCTTGGTGTAAAAAAATGAAAAAACAACTTCTGATTTTCAAAGTAGATTTTGAAAAAGCTTATGATTCACTTGAGTGGGATTTTTTAGATTCGGTGATGGCTCAAATGGGATTTGGGGTAAAATGGAGGGGGTGGATTCAAAATTGTTTATCATCTACTAGAGCATCCGTTCTCCTTAATGGGTCACCAACCCGGGAATTTGATATAAAAAGGGGACTTAGACAAGGTGATCCAATGGCACCTTTTCTTTTTATTATTGCGGTAGAAGCTATCCATGTCATTATGCTTGAAGCGGTTGAAAATGGTATTTATCATGGTATTAATTTACCCCATAATGGACCGCTAGTATCACACCTTCAATATGCCGATGATACAATCTTTGTGGGTGAGTGGTCCTCGATTAACGCAAAAAATCTCTCACGAATTTTATTGTGTTTTAATCTAGCATCGGGACTTAAAGTTAATATGAAGAAAAGTAATTTACATGGTATTGGCGTGACGGATGATGAAACAAGTAGAATGGCCAACCGTATTAATTGCAATGTGGGTTCTTCCCCATTTAAGTATCTTGGCTTGGTAATCGCGGCTTCCATGAATAAAGTGGAACATTGGGATACAATCATTAATAAATTCCAAAAGAAATTATCGGTTTGGAAATCTTCCACCCTTTCTCTTGGTGGAAAATTAACTCTTGTTAAATCGGTTCTCGGTGCCCTTGGAATTTATTATTTCTCGATATTTAAAGTGCCGGTTAAAATTTTGAAAAAACTTGAATCTATACGGGCAAATTTTTTTTGGGGGGCAAAAAACGGGGAACGTAAGATAAATTGGATTAGTTGGAACCAAATTCACTATCCAATAAAGTCAGGTGGACTAAATGTTCCAAGTCTCAAAGCCCAAAATATAGCATTATTATGTAAATGGTGGTGGAGGCTAAAAACCGAAAACGAATCCCTTTGGAAAAAAGTAATAATTTCTCTTCATAGGTTACCAAATGTCATAATTCCAAAAGCTAAATTCTCAGGGGTGTGGAATAATATCATTAAGGTACGTTCGTCTCTAAATGCTCTAAATATTCCATTAGATTCGTGGTTTCAATTATCACAGGTGGATGCGCATCAAACGGGTACGTGGAAATGGGCACTTGAGTCGGACGGTAGATTTATGGTGGCGTCCGCTAGAAATGCGATTGAAGTCTCCATGAATGGGCAACTAACTGATGTGAATTATCCCTGGTTGCGTAATGTTCCTGTCAAAGTTAATATTCTTTATTGGCGTTTGCACTATAACAGATTACCGACGTGTTATAACCTATTAAAACGGGGTGTACTTTTAAATAGTGCAGTTTGCTCCGTATGTGAACGAGAAATAGAAAACGAAACACATTTATTTTGGGGATGCAAGATGGTTCGAACTGTATGGGCTGAATTTTGTAGATGGTGGGGTATTAATATTACCCGAATGCAATGTTTGGAAGATCTGCTCGCATGGAATGATCGGCCACAATTGACAAACGCCAAGATGAATCAGTTCCATGCGGCCTTATATACAACAGCGTGGTTAATATGGAAATTCCGAAATGATAGGGTGTTCAATAAAACCTCGAATTGCATATCACAGGTTTTGTCGTCGGCTCAATCTCTTTCTTTCTTTTGGATTAAAAACAGGTCGGCGGTAAATTGGAGAGGCTTAGAATGGGGATTATGGTGCTCTGATCCTATAGTGCTATAAGGGTTTTTATGGAGCTGCTCGTGAATGAAATCAGACACTCATTTTGGTGATTTAAAGTGGTGGCATGTTAAGGGGCTAGAAACGGTTTTATATCAATATTTTTAGGATGTGCTTTTCATATGGTTGTGTATTTTGTAATTTCTGTGTTTGTATATATCTATATGTATATGCTAGTTTATAACTAGATCTCGGTTATTAATAAAATCTTTGGGTGGTCCTCGGGCGGGTGATGGCTTTGCCGAAGCTCGATCCGTTGCCCCTTTTGCTGTTCAAAAAAATATATTTGACTTATTCTAAAACCACTTCATAGTAAAAAATTAATGATATTCATAATAATTTGGTGGATGATATTTAATTACAATGATTATGATGATTAGTAATAATTTTCTTTCTTTTTTACTTTTTCTACTAATAAAAAATGACATTTATAAAAAGAAAATTTATTTCATATAAAAATAATCAAATACTAAAATTTTCATAAAATATTGTATCACATCCTTTGCTTGACACCGAACGGTGCAGGTATAAAAAATGTCAAATATTAAATCAAGATATCTTAATTTTTTAATATGAAAACTAATTTTATATATAATTTAGTTTTCGTCTAATATCTTTTAATACATAATATGTAACACAAATTCAAATACTTCCTCCGTTTCAAAATAAGTGATACACTTTCCTTTTGGGGTGTTTCAAAATAAGTGATACACTTTGAAAATTTTCCTTATTTAGTAAAAATAGTGGGACCCACATCCACTAAATTTCTCATTTAATAAAGTAAAATGACTTATTTACCCTTACTTTTACTTTTAAACATCATTAAATTCACTTTAATCTAAATATGTAGGACCCATCTTCCACTAACTATCCAATTTAATCTAATTAATCTTCATTACCATATTTTCCCTCAGAAAACGTGCAAGCTCACATGTATCGCTTATTTTGAAACGGATGAAGTATGTATTTATGCACAATTTATTTTTATCTACATTTCGGTATAAATTTTATTATAATAGGAGACAGAAATATAATTGACTAAGGTGTTGTTTATTAAACCTCTTAATGATTCAGCTAAGAGGACAGTCTCTGAATAAAAAATTGAACATGTTCTGCATCTTAACCGGACAGATGTAAGGGGAAGTCTGAATGATTCAGACCTATGCATCATTCAGAGTTTAATCATCAAGATGCTACCAAACAACACATAAATATATTACTTCTGTATCAAAATAAGTGATACATTTAATGTACCAAAAATAGTTTATCATTATACTATTAACGTAGTTATAAAATATTAGTTTTTTTAAAGATGTAGACACAAAATGTTCAATTAAATATTATTTACGTATTCGGTTTTTTCCGGGATTTAAAGTTATTTAAGAAAAAGAAATTTAAATATAAAATAATTGTATAGTATTAATTCTTGTGTCAAATTATTTTGATGTCCACAGACATAAATTAAGAATATGGGTATTGTTTTTTGTAGACAGAAGAAGTAAATAGACTAGCTACAGTAAAATAAATAAAATTTATATATTAAAAAATAAATAGTTATGTAGGCTATGTGTAGCATTGAATGCAACTATCTAGTTGGTAAAAGAACAGACAGTTGCACCTACCTGACGATCCAACTACACATTTTCCAAGAATTATCTTTTTAACTATTGAAGCATATTTAGTAGCACCCTAAAAATTAAGACTGGGTATAACCCATCGGTCGGTCACCCCATTTCATTCTCCACGACGCGTCCAAAGCCGCTACACACTTGACGAACGACGCGTACCAAAAGGTTAAGGGTTGTCCACACGACCGGTAACATTTCAAAGGAGATGGGTTTTTTTACATGGGAATGGTGGTCGCCTGGCTACGTGGGTTTGGTCGTGATTTTTTATGTGTTTGGTCGGGCTGATGTGGCGCTGATGTGTCAGGGGTGACCAATATAGTATCGGTCACCCATTACGCCCACTCTAATGGGCTCCGTTGGAAAGGATATAACTTTTCTCTCGAGTCTCCATTTCAGGCGAGTAACGCATTAAAAGTTCCATATTTACGAAGGCCTACATAACTTCTGAGCCTAAAAACACCATTTTTGGAGAATTATTTGCATGTTTATGTTTTTTGTTTATTATTTTGAACTTTGTTATAGGTAAAGTTTATGACCTATTTGTCTTTCTGACCCATTCGAAATTCTAAGCCTTATTTAAGGTTTGTTTGTGTGAATTGGAAAGAAAGTTTATGGTTGTTAGTCCCGTGATAAGTGATTAAGCACACTTATACAGTTTTACTGACCAAATAAAATTATGGTAACGCTCAACTATATATAAACTCTTCTTTATTAATCAATAATGATAAACAAACATACAAGTAGTTGTGGAATATCTAATAACACGAATTCTAACTAAACTACTTGTAAGAGGTAGACACTAACAAATACTATCTAAAACAAGTATTGATCAACAAATGACCAAGCACAAGACCATATACCTTTGTTACTAAGATTCAATTCTCAAATCTTGTAACAAAAGGTATCACTGGTTGTACACACTTTGCTCAAAGGATGTTATCTGAGAAGGCATTTAGTAAAGTGAGAACTTGTTGGGTGCACAAGGAATTCGTTCATTAAGTCTTCTATTTATATTGTTTGAAAAGCATCACAACTAAGGAATGTACGAATGATCCACGTGTAAGAATTCTGTTGGTCCAGATGATATTTCATGCGGCGAGCACTACTAACGGAATTCTGACAGTACTTTATGTCGTTTTATGATCGCCGATATCTTCTAGAAGATTTGCATAGGATTCTCTTTCTCGGCGACATACAATCTTTTACTATACTTGTGTCTTTCTGTGACACTGAAACTTCAGGCCTTTATACGCTTCATATCACTATGAGTCTTCGGATAGGCGGACAGCTTCAGTGACCTTCACTAGTGTAGGGTTTCACTACGCACCATGCGACTGATCAACCACTTGGGTCGACCTCCTAGTGTACTTGGTTCGAACCATGACTGACCAAGAACATGAACTTGTTCTTGACCGGTTAAAACCAACTAGCTGATTTAATCCCTAAATGCGGAACTGGGATTAAACCTAATCCTTAAACCCTAAAGGATTGGGATGTTGGAGTTCTAGATTAGGTTAACAAGAAAGAAACCTTGTACGAAGAACTCGAACACACACATTGCTTGTGTGGTTCGTTCGACCATCAACCAAAGAACCCTAGGGTTCTTTGGCCGAATTCGTCCAAGAGGGGAGAAGGGAGAAAAGTGTTTCCCAAAACATACCTTGTTGATTGCTTAAGATAGATCCACTGATGATGAACAAATCGAGCGATCTTCTAGTTGATCTAAGCAATGAACTTGGATCTTCAAGACTTGAAGAACACGAAGAACACAAGGCTTGTGTTTTTGTGTGTATTCGGCCGAAGCAAAGGGGGAGGAGGGGAAGAAATCCGTGAGGTGTTAGGAACAAATAAGGGTTACCCTAAGCCTCTTATTTATATACAAATAAGTTGCGCTTAGAACCCTTCTAGTTTAATTAATATTAGATCTTTAATTAAACTTCCTTTTTAACATTCTCATCCCTTATAGTTTAACTAGTTTATTATTATTGCACTTAACTATTAAATGTCTAGTATTAATACACTAATAATTCGGTACCCATATACACGAATTATATACTTGTATTTATACTTTCAATAATTAATTATATAATAAACTTTATATAATTTATACAACAATATTATCCAATTACTATATGATTTAATAGCTTTAAATCATATCATGGATAATCTATAATTAACACATTGTATATTTACTCAACTAGTAAATGTACAACTACTTGTATCAATTAGTTAGTTAAACTAATCTAGTAATAAGTTAAACTTAACTTAATACTTAACTGATTCATAATGACTATTATGAATCATTCCTCTTCGTAGTATCATTGATTATTTTGCTCGTATTACATGCACTCACCGGTGTGACCCTTAAGTGTTTTGTAGGCATGGATGTATCATCATAGGTTGACTAACTATGCACATAATTCCTTCAACTAGGAGTTTTGCTTAGAGAAGTATTTGTCCTCATGGCTCAGCGTTATTGTCAAGTGTACGCTGAACCTACTTCAACTATCTGATCGGTTGATCAGGCTCTGATTCCGCACGAGGAACTGATTGTTGCTTCAGATGATGATCATATAGTGTAGCCAGGTAACTGGAATCCGAACAGATCAGATTCATAGTTACCCATAATAGAAGAACTAATATTCAGATTGTTTTCTAATTATTTGCCTTTTTGTCTTCATTAAATCTCTATCAATGGTGGTTTCTTTCAGCGACCCAACAATGGTTTTATGAAAATTTTCTTGAGTTGAACATGTTTTGAATATCAAATCCATTAATTTTTTTGAATCAATGTGGTTTTTAAAATAGATTATCTCAGTATTTTCAGAATCAACGGGATCAATATGTATTCTTGTTTTTTTTATGTACATCACTTGCACAATTTATTTCAACAACATAACTTTTATACGTAAATCTGTACACAACATTGAGAACAACACCAACAAGTAACAAAAGAAGAACGACAACAACAATAACAACATTAACTTTACATTTCTTTACCGTAAATTGTGTTTAGATGATACACGAAAATTATATTTTGTCCGAAAATACAACGGTGTCCAATTTAAATTGTTTCAACTTAATTGACCGATGTGCGTGATTATGTGTTTTTCAAAAGCAGTACTTAAGTTACATATTTGTTAAATTCTTTACCGTGATTTATTATTATTATAATAATTGCTGCCGTTAGGAAAAAAAAAAAAAAAAAAACTTAAGTTACATATTAATTTGTTAAATTCTTTACCGTGAATTATTATTATTATACGATGCAACAAGGCTGCACAAAATTCATGCTTCTATTGATTAAAGTAAAAGGGCTAAAAAAACACTTTGCTTTTGGTTGTCTTTTGAGTGTTGACAAAGACACGATGATCATGCTTTTCATCATACCATTGGTTTGTTTATAATTTCCTTAATTCTTGTGTGGAGGGGAAATAAAGACAATTTACCATGGGATATTAAATATATTTAGTTAATTAAATTTTTTTATTTTGGAGATGAAAAGTACTTAAACTCATAACTTCATATTAAAACTTTTAAACACCTTAATTAACTTTAAAAAAATATTGTCTACTTTTATATATTATAACTTGAAACGGGTAACTAGATTTCTGGTGTAAATTAGAAATTAATAATACCACAAGAAAAAATTATGGATACAAAATTTAGTATAAACAGTTGACCAAGTCAAACTCACCGAGGAGGTCTAAGACTTTGTTCAATTCTTGGAGCAGTTCTAGTTGCAGAAGCCGTATGAACCCTAATCACATGTCCCACCATTGAAACTTGAAGTGCTTCTTCTTCATAAGCTCTTCTCTCCATTTCTTCCAATCTTTCCTTCTTCTTCACCTTCACAAACATTGCAATCAAAAGCAAGCCCACCAGAAAAACCGCAATTCCGGCACCAACCGAGCACCCAAACGCCACCGTCCACCGCCTCATCTTTTTCCTCACCGGCAACAATGGTGACTGCACCACCAGCCCAAAATGGCCATGGCTCATTGCACCACACATGTTGGGTGCAACCTCTTTTTCTAGTGTCACCTTCCCATCACCTCCGAATGTTGCACACATTTTTATCCTACCATCTAATGTTGCGCTTTTATTCGATGTATAATTAGTAAAATCTATTTGAATACCGGCTTTATCCAGGGACTCAATTTTAACCTCAAACTGCGTGTTAAAATTGGTGTCGTCCCCAGAGTTATAAGCTAGTAAACCTAGTATAGGTGACACAAGTTGATAACCTAGTAATCCATCATAGTTATCATAGTAAATATTTGACCAATTGTTTCCTAGGTTTTGTGTGACTATAAGGATTCTTTCTATGCAAGGATGAACATCCACACCAACTTTCAAGTGGAATTCATTGATAGTTGCACCATACCTCTTGAGACTTCCGCATCGATACCTTGATGTATAAACCCTAATGCCGGTGAGATTTGATGGTAAGCCGATTTTGTAGGGTGTGCCGGTTTTGAAGTACTTGTTGTTGTATGATTTGAATGTGTAATCTCGGATCACGAGATCAAGGAGTCTTGTGGATTTTATTCCTTGGCCTTCAATAAGTATTAGTTTTGATGGTATTGATAGGAGCACAAGCAGGATCACCCAAAAGAGAGAAAGATGATTAGATCCCATTAAACAATCTTAGGATTCTTGACTTTTAGATAAGGTCTTTGAAAAATTTCTTAAGAATCTTGACTTTTGTCTAGTTTGTTGTGCTTGTTTGGAGAGATGGGCATTAAAACCCCAAAGGAGTGGATGAATAATGCAAATCTTGAAAAATATTATTGGTTTCTTTCAAGTTAAAGTAAGATTGATTGAAAAAATGGGTATCAAAACCAAAAGGGGAGACCAAGAAGGTAATTCTTGAAATTTGGTCTTGGTTTATTTAGGGAAACTTTATGTTGTCAAAACAGAAGAGTCTTGGATGATCAAAATGGGGTTTCGTGTTATGGTGTTTGTGTGAATTAAAGATAGAACTATAGATGGGGGTGGGGGTGGGGATGGGGTGGTAACTTGGTGATTGATAATTGTTTATGCCTAAAAGAAGATTGCTTTAGAAGGGTGTGGGGATGATGATAGTCACCTAAAGGTTTCTTTTGCATAACTAATATGTAAACCATCATAAAAGATAATGTAATTTGAAAGCAATCTCTCTATATGCAAGTAAAAATATGACTGATACATCTTATATTTTACATATCATTGGTTTGAATTGGGTAATTATTGGGTAATTATTTATTTGAGAAATTAGAATATTGAATAGAAAACAATGTTATAACAACTCATATTCATCTACTCTAAAGTGTAAAGAATCTTAGAGTATAAGAAAAACCGATCCAAATTGATTGTAATTTGGTTTGAATTGATTCGATCTCTTTTCAACTGAATACTAATTGGTTAGTTTCAACCAAATTCGTTAAACCTTCAACCGAATGAACAGCTTAGTGGAGCTTCAGTTTTTAGTGATAGCAAAAATGATTCCCTACTGTTGGAAAGAGTGTCCAACACATCAAATAAACCGTTATTCCGGTTCGGGTATTTTAGAGTCCTATTTGAGTTGCCCTCAAGGCGTCAACGAACACAAGAATTAACGAAGTATTTAATTAATAGTTTAATTAAATGACTATCGGGCCAAACAGACTAGTGTAGTTAATGGGTAATTGACTAGCTATAGAAATCGGGCCATAGGGTATGGATCGGATCGGGCTTGTGGAGCGGGCTTAGACTAATTAGAGTTTGACTCTAATTAGGTCTACACAACTATAAATAAAGGGTTACGGGTATAACCTAAACACACTTAATACTTGTTTGTGCAATACCCCATTCGGCCGAATCCCTCATTCGACCGAACCACCACCGCCGAACCTCCGACCGCCGCTGCCCCGCCGTGCGCCGCCGCCGCCGTCGACCGAAATCGTTTTCGGTCGTGTTCTTCGGTGCTCGTTTTCTCAAGGGTATTTGTACTACCTCGTGGTACATCGTCTCATTCGTGACCAACCTTGGGTGTGATACGATAGAGGGATTCTTCCTTGAATCCTAGTGCTTTGGTTGATCTGGCTCGTACTAGATCATAAGGTTTACATAGTTTTCCAATTCGCGAAGAACAAGTAAGTCATTCGAATTGTTCTATTTAATTATATTAAATATCTAGTTGCATTAGAGTTGTAAACCTAACGGTCCAAATACTTTTAAATCGGGTCAATGTTCTACCAAGTTATTTTTGATTTCCGCCTTAAACAAATTGTGGCTAGATGCATAGAAAATCCAACAGTGGTATCAGAGCGCCATTGGTTTACAAGTCTAATAGTGCTAGACAAAAATTCGAAATCCATAAAATTTGTTTTATGATTTTCGGAATTTCCACAAATTGTTTTTGGGATTTTCCGAAAATTAAAAATACATTAAAAATAGGTTTTTATTTTTTTTCGGTATTTTATAAAATTATTTTGATAATTACCGAAAATTAAAAATATGATTTTTATAATTTCCGAAAATTCGGATATATTTTATTTAATATTTAGATTCGTTTTTGTTATTAAATAATTAATTATGGATAATTTCAAAAGGTTTGGAATTATCAAGAATTTAAACAAAAGGATTTTATCAAATCTAGGTTTTATTTAAAAGGTTTAAAATAAATATTTTATATGATTTTATATATTTTTCGGAATATGTAAAAAGATGTATAAAGTTATTTATTTAATAATTAAATAAAAGTAAAAATCCTATTTTAGTATATGCATATTTTTCGAAATATATATATGCCAAAAGTAGTTGATTTGGCAAATCTAGATAAATATTTAAAGGAGTTTAAATAAGGATAAAGTTTAAAAGTTTAAATTAGGATATATATGATATATCCAATATATATTTAAAAGGGTTTAAAAGTGAATAAAGATTTAAAATCAAATTTTCATATAGATATGTATATATCCGATAATTTTCGGATATATATATATATATATATATATATATATATATATAAATTTCGGAAATTTTAAATAATTATAAACGATTGGATTTTCGAATAATTAAATTTATTTTATCTTGTCTTATAATTGTTTATAATCAAGATAAATATTTAAATTTAAAAGTATTATATATATAATATATATTAATTAAAAGTTTAATTAGAATATATATATATATATATATATATATATATATATATATATATATATATATATATATATATATATATATATCGAAATTCCTATATATATCAAATAAGATTTGATATTCCTCCTTTATACATATATAATATTATGTAATAATAGTTTATTAAATATTATATAAGATATAGTTATAATAGAAATTAAAACGTCGCGTCCTCGCGCGTTTATAAAATTAATTATACTATATAGAACTTTAGTAAATGTAATTAAAAGGTTTTAATTAACATAGATATAATTATATAATAGTTTATATTTATTATAACTAAAGTTAAATATATCGTCGCTTATGTCATTAGTAGGCTCACCCGTAGTCTAAGACATCTAAAGGATGAAAAGGAAGAGATATAGATCTCTAAACGGGGTTGCGTTTTTAACACGCCTTGCGCTGACCTGCCCCGCCGCTTCCCTTGTCTTAGAATGGAGCTACCGAACATGCATAATAGGATGATGTCAAGATTAAAAGTATAATCATAAAATTAAACAAATCTTTCCCGTTTAATATAAATGTGAACATTGTGTGCTCTCCATAGAATGACACGCGCTTGTATCATAGTCTGATTAACGGAACTCGTGTGGTTAACCGGTACGTTAATTGTGAGATTATTTTATGAGTGAAACGATTCTCGCGATACTCAAGCGAACTTGAGCCGAGAAGTCCACGTGGGTGTTCTATGGTCGTTTCACCTTCTAATATATGATCCACGGTATCCCTGTCATATAGATTAGAATGAGCATTGATTCGAGATTAACATGCCATTCTCCTCGAGAATGAATCTCAAAATACTAGGGATTTCATAAGATTGAAATTGACAATAGTTTGCCTATGATACGAAATTATTCGGTGTGAAATACGGCATCCCTCTTCACATCGTATAACTAGTGGTCGTATCCTAGCCTTATGAATAAAGATTGGGAAAATTATTATAAGGATTAATTAATGAATTCACTAACAAAGAAATTGTTTCTTTTGTAGATGGGTTCAAACAACAATGACAACACAATCCCACTTCCTCCACCACCTCCACTCCCGATTGTACTCGCACTACCGTGTCCACCAAAGTCATCTACTAATAAGGTTTCGTCTCGAAAAGCTATTGGAAGTTTTGACTATGTGGAATATCTCGGTAATGCTCATGCTGTCCATGAAAACATGGAACTCTTCAAGAATTGCAAAATGCAAGATGGAGAATCAGTGTGTAACTTCATCTCGAAGATGAGAGAATACATACATCACTCAGAAAGTCTGGGTATGCCTATCTCTAACGAGTTAGCTGTCGGTATGATTCTACACAAGCTAACTCCAGAGTATTCTTCGTTCGTATCAGAATACGACAAGAATAAGAGGGAATCACAACCTTTGAATTGTACGAGGAATTAAAAGTTGTTGAGAATGACTTGTTAACTGCCTGCGACTGTGATTTTGAATCTCCAGTCTTGAGCATTGAGTCGAATGATGCTGGAAGAGGTAAACTTTCTCATCCTAAGAGGAAAAGAAAAGCTAAGGTGGGACATGCCCAACGAAAGCTTAAAAGAAAGAGAACCTACTTGATAGCACCTAAAGACTCTGTATGCTACCATTGCGGTGAGGTGGGTCACTGGAAGAGAAATTGCCCAAAGTACCTTGATGATTTGAGAAATCATAGGATCCAACAGTCTGGAGTCCTAGGTAAGTTTATGATTGAACTCCATAATACTTCTATGTCTAATTCTTGGGTTCTAGATACAGGGTGTGGTACTCACATTTGCACTGATATGCAGGGACTTAAGAATTGTAGGAAGTTGAAGCATGGAGAGCTTAATCTGATCATGGGAAACAGAGTCTCGACTGCTGTCACCAAGATAGGAGATTACGAGCTCATGCTTGGGAATGGATGCTCTTTACTTTTATTAGATGTTTGTTTTTCGCCCTCTATGGCACGCAACATTATTTCATTTTACGCATTGTTTAAGGATGGTTTTAATTTCGTTTTTAATGAGAATGGTTCTATTTTGGTTTATAAAAATGATGTGTTATATTTTAAAGCTAATCCTTATGCTGGTATATATGAAATTGATGGTTGCGTAAACAATAGTAATCTAATATTAAATGTTGATTCATCCAAAGGTGTATTGGATAAGTCATGGCTATGGCATTGTCGCTTAGGACATATAAACAAGAAACGCATAGCTAAACTCCAAAAGGATGGAGTGTTAGAATCATTTGACCTCAAATCAAATGATGTGTGTAAGTCTTGTTTACTTGGCAAGATGACAAAGGCGCCATTCACAGGGTCATCTGAAAGAGGCAAAGACTTGTTGGACCTCATACATACTGATGTTTGTGGACCGTTCAAGTCTAACACTAGACATGGTGAATGATACTTCGTCACATTTACTGATGATTTCAGTAGATATAGATATGTTTATTTGATTAAACATAAGTCTGATACTTTTGAAACGTTCAAAGAATATCAGAAAGAAGTAGAGAATCAACTGGGCAAGAAGATTAAGATGCTCCGTTCTGACAGGGGCGGGGAGTATCTTAGTCAAGAGTTTATCGAGTATCTAAAGAGTTGTGGAATAGTATCCCAACTCTCACCTCCTCGAACTCCACAACTTAATAGAGTGTCGGAAAGGAGAAATCGAACCTTGCTTGACATGGTACGATCAATGATGAGTCGATCAACACTTCCAGTGAGTTTCTGGGGATATGCCTTAGAAACTGCAGCACATATCGTTAACCTTGTACCAACTAAGAAGGTTGCCAAAACTCCCTCTGAGATGTGGACAGGGAATCCTCCCTCCCTCAAACATTTGAAAATCTGGGGTTGTGAAGTTTATGTAAGACATGAATCTCATGACAAGCTAGATAACAAATCAGAGAAGTGCTACTTCATTGGCTACCCACGACAGTCTTTTGGATATCGGTTTTATAATCCGAAAGAGAACAAAGTGTTCGTATCTCGAAGAGGATTCTTCCTCGAGAGAGAGCTATTATCCAAAGAAGACAGTGGGAGCAAAATTGATTTTGAAGAGTGTCAAGAGTCGAGCAATGAAGATGTAGTGGAACCTAAGTTGACACTAGCACTCAACCAGAGGATGAGACTCCTGTTGAACAAAATGATGTAACTCCTACCGTTCCACGTAGATACTCTAGAACTGTTCGCCCTCCTGAGCATTTTGGTGATTATTATGATTTCCATATCGCTGAAGGCGATGCATCTTCTGGCAATAGTTTACCAGTTGATGACGATGAGCCATCGAGTTATAAGGAAGCTATGGAAGACCATGAGGCCGAAAAGTGGAAAAGGGCTATGGAGAGTGAGTTTCAGTCCATGTATGACAATCAAGTATGGAACTTGATTGAGACTTCTCCCGATATTAAAACCGTTGGATGCAAGTGGATCTTCAAGAAGAAGATTGACATGGATGGGAATGTGCACACCTATAAGGCTAGGTTGGTTGCAAAAGGTTATACTCAAACTCATGGGATTGATTATGATGAAACCTTTTCACCAGTAGCCAAGATAAAGTCTATCAGAATATTACTTGCCATAGCTGCGTTTCATGATTATGAAATTTGGCAGATGGATGTTAAAACCGCCTTCCTTAACGGAAGACTTACTGAGGATGTCTATATGGCACAGCCAGAAGGTTTTATCAATATGAAATATCCTGATAAAGTGTGCAAGCTTGAGAAATGCATCTATGGATTGAAACAAGCCTCTCGAAGTTGGAATCTTTGCTTCCATGAGAAAGTCAAGGAGTTTGGTTTCTCTAGGAGTGAAGATGAGTCCTGCGTTTACATCAAAGCTAGTGGGAGCGTTGTAGTCTTTCTAGTACTGTATGTGGATGACATACTCCTTATAGGAAATCATATTCCTACACTGCAAGACGTGAAGTCTTGGTTGGGAAAATGTTTCGCTATGAAGGATCTAGGAGATGCAGCGTACATACTCGGTATAAAGATATACAGAGATAGAGAAAGACGTCTAATAGGATTGAGCCAGAGTACATACTTGGATAAAATACTAAAACGTTTTAGTATGGTTGATTCCAAGAAAGGGTATCTACCCATGAATCATGGCATAACATTGTCTAAGAGTCAATGTCCCAGTACTGAGCAAGAACTGGAGAAAATGAGTCGAGTCCCTTACGCCTCGGCGATTGGATCGATCATGTATGCCATGGTATGTACTCGCCCGGATGTCTCATATGCGCTGAGCATGGTGAGCCGGTTCCAGGGCAACCCTGGCAATGATCATTGGACTGCGGTGAAAACGATTCTCAAGTACCTAAGGAGAACAAAGGATATGTTCTTAGTGTATGGTGGGAAAGACGAACTTGTTGTCGAAGTTATTGTGACGCGAGTTTCCAAACGGATAGAGATGACTCGTGCTCACAAACTGGGTGGAAGAGTTCCAAGCAGGAGACAGTTGCTAATTCAACTTGCGAATCTGAGTATATTGCTGCCTGTGAGGCATCAAAAGAAGCCACATGGTTGAAGAATTTCATTGGTGATCTTGGTGTCGTAACAAGCATCAAGGAACCAATGAAAATCTTCTGCGACAATGAAGGTGCAGTCTCATTGACTAAAGAATCCAAAGATCATAGTCGAACCAGGCATATACTCAGAAAGTTTCACTATGTGAGAAAGCGAGTTGAGGAAGGGGACGTGATAGTGACAAGAGTATCGTCGGAAAACAACCCGGCTGATCCTTTCACAAAAGCACTAAGTCGTGCCAAGCATGGTGCTCATGCGAGGACGATAGGAATTAGATTTCATAGTGACTTATCATAAAATGGTCATTCATTTGAAATTGTAGCGAATATTAAATTGTATGAATTGATGATTTATTTATGGAGATTAAATAATTTGCAAGTGTTCTATCATTCATATAGTATTTAATTATTCCATTTCAACCTTTTTGCATGTTTAAAACCTATTCCAAGGTAACCTAAGAGATTACTTAAACGTCCACAGTCGATCGTTCTTATGGGAATAAGAACTGAATTAAGATGTCATGGGAGAGTTAGTAGATTGTTCAAAGGTATGAACATTGCATAGAGATTGCTGCTACTCTCATGAGCATTTAAAAGGTGTATTTAAATGTTGGACCAACCCACGCTCAGAGTATTACCCCATGGACTTCATCATGGGTAATAGTGAGGCGATAATATCGTTTGAGTCTTCAAACCAAGATGCATCATTCCTAAATACGATTTCGTGATGCATTGGTCTAACTCCAACGCTATTCGTAACTGGTAGCTATACAGATTAGTTCCATGTATCATGTGATGATCAAAGTGATAGAGGAGATATCCATGGGCCCCCTGTTGATTTGATGTGACACCAAAGTACCTGCGCAGGTCATGACTAAATTGAAAGTTCAATTGTGTAGTCAAATCGTTATCATAAATCTCGAATCAGGAAACATAATCGTAACTAGAGTGATTGACATGTCCATGTCACTAGTTACATGATATCGCGCAACGAAGGACATATGATCACTTATCATAGGACAGTTTTCGATAGTTCAGAGTTCAGCAGCTGCACATGACATGCACACTCTAAAGGTTACACGAACGCATACCGTTTATATTTGACGAGGTGTCCAAGTGGGAGACTGTTGGAAAGAGTGTCCAACACATCAAATAAACCGGTATTCCGGTTCGGGTATTTTAGAGTCCTATTCGGGTTTCCCTCGAGGTGTCAACGAACACGAGAATTAACGAAGTATTTAATTAATAGTTTAATTAAATAACTATCGGGCCAAACGGACTAGTGTAGTTAATCGGTAATTTACTACCTATAGAAATCGGGCCATAGGGTATGGATCGGATCGGGCTTGTGGAGCGGGCTTAGACTAATTAGAGTTTGACTCTAATTAGGTCTACACAACTAAAATAAAGGGTTAAGGGTATAACCTAAACACACTTAATACTTGTTTGTGCAATACCCCATTCGGCCGAATTCCTCATTCGACTGAATCACCACCGCCGAACCTCCGACCGCCGCTGCCCCGCCGTGCACCGCCGCCGCCATCGACCGAAATCGTTTTCGGTCGTATTCTTCGGTGCTCATTTTCTCAAGGGTGCTTTGTACTACCTCGTGGTACATCGTCTCGTTCGTGACCAACCTTGGGTGTGATATGATAGAGGGATTCTTCCTTGAATCCTAGTGCTTTGGTTGATCTGGCTCGTACTAGATCACAGGGTTTACATAGTTCTCCAAATCGCGAAGAACAAGTAAGTCATTCGAATTGTTCTATTTAATTATATTAAATATCTAGTTGCATTAGAGTTGTAAACCTAACGGTCCAAATAGTTTTAAATCGGGTCAATGTTCTACCAGGTTGTTTTTTATTTCCGCCTTAAAAAAATTGTGGCTAGATGCATAGAAAACCCAACACCTACAACGTGATCACAATGGATGTTGTGTAGGTCAATGGAAATGGGACCATGCTTAATAGAATGAATAATTACAATTTACTTAATAAAAAGTAATAATTACTATATTTTATAATTTATTTTAGAAAATTATGTTAGTAATATTTTTTTCTCAATTAATTGGTCTGGATTAATTGGCCACCAAGGGACAAGGGTAGCCTTGGGGTTTTCCTTCAGTAGGTCTTGGGTTCAAGCCTTATTGAAGGTAAAACTTGGAGATTAAAAGGTGGCGGGGTATATTCCCCATATGTGGAGGGTTTGAGGGAAGGTATACTGCCCCTTGTGTATGTCACTGTCTAATCTCGAACCACTAACTTACTAACTTGCTGTTAAAAAAAAGGTAATATTTATTCCCATTACAATTTAGTCAATTTGTAGTTTCAGCATAAAAATAGTTTACTTCATGATTATTAGACCACTGCCAACAATACCGCCACTTTACCATCACTTATTCCGCCAGTTGTGCACACCATTAGCACCATCTGCCACTTTAATCCGCCGGTTTGCATCCGCCAGTTTGGAGACGAGAGGGAAGGGTTATGTCGGTTTGGTGGGTGGGCCCAAAGGGGTATTTTGTGTGTGTATATGTGTGTGTGTGTGTTTTGTAATGGTGGGTCTCAAAAAATTAAAGGGAAGTGGTATTGTTGGCACGAGTACGTCAGTTTAGTGTCGGTTGGAGAGTGAGCTGATGTGGCGCTGATTTGGCAACAACAGACGGTATCAGTTTGTTTTACCATTGGGAGCGGTCTTACTCTTTAGGGGGAAAAGGTTTATAATATGTTTTTCGTAAATTAAGAATCTAAATTAGGTTGTTATTTCTAAAATAGTAACCTAATTTTCAAATAATAATAATAATAATAATAATAATAATAATAATAATAATAATAATAATAATAATAATAATAATAATAATAATAATAATAATAATAATAATAATAGAGTTGTATTCTAGGAAGTCCAAAGGATTTGTCTAGTCCTAAGGGACAAATCCTAGCCATTAGATCAAGATGGTCAAGATCAAATCCCCACCTATAGCCACCGTCGGCCGCCGCCGATCGCCGTCGTCCGCCGCCGGCGATTTGTCTAGTCCTAAGGGACAAATCCTAGCCATTAGATCAAGATGGTCAACATCAAATCCCCCACCTACAGCCACCGTCTGCCAGAAAATACCAAAAACAATCAACAACTAAGACAAATTTGTGATATAATTCATCAACAAAATACATATTAATTACTAAAAATATAATTAATTAATTTAGCTTAATGTATCATACCAAGATGAAGGCTTTATGTAGTGTGAGGTAGTCAGCACGGACAACTGAACGCTCAAATTGCCGAAAAAAAACATATCTTAAAAAGAAATTTAAACAAAAATATAAACATTTTTATTTTAAATAAATTTTGTGGACCAATATTTAAACAATTATTTTTAATAAGTAATTTTGTACTTACCATCCAAGTAAAGAGACCATTTCTAATCAAAGGATTTGATGTGTGGAATTTAGCCATTGTTGATTGCCTCTTCATTGTCTAAATTCTTGATATTTCTGCATAAGAAAATCATTAAATTAATAATATTATTTATTAATAATATAATAAGGTAAAAGTATGTATACATGTATATATATAATACCAGTTAGCACATCATGTCGATCCACTTGAGCCTCATCCTCCCATCTCCTCCAACTGTGGATCTAGCAAGATTAAAACAAACACAAATTAAAAAAAAAAAAAAATCTTTTAAACAATTATCAATCAAAAATATTATCAAAACAATTAATAAATTAATAAACCTTGACTACAGCCAGAAGCATCGTTAAGAAACTACACGATACGTGAGTTATTGCCATAACAAAGATAAATTGATGCAGTTGCTCAAGGCCTTCATATGATACAAAAGGCTCATAATCCTGAAATTTTTTTAAAATATATTATTAAAAAAATGATAAATAATGTAAACATTAACATGATTGAGTCACCTTTTGACAAGTGTTTTGATTCAATGCATTTAAAACCCTTCTTTGAGGATAAACAAAATTCATTAAAAGTTTTCTTTTATTTCCCTCAATTTCTTCATCAACTTCAGATCTTGTGCATGGAGCAAATGTACCGTTGTAATATTTTGATGGGATACAAATATTTGATATAATGCTGGAAGTTGCTGTTAGAATGAGGGATATGAACCCTAAAAGCATAAATTCTGCATTTAATTTAAATAAATAACAAAAGATATTATTAGGAAAAATGTTTAATATTGTAACATGTGTTTGTATAATTGTTAACTGAACATACCTTCTTTCATTTTTTCCACTGCAGCAAGTAATGGATTGCGATTTGTTTTCTTTAACCACTGTCAAATTGTTATTGTTATGACCAAATAAAACTTATGAAAATGAATAAACTGTCATGAACAACCCTAATTGTTACATACAGGTTACAAGCAAAGGACTTTTTCAAGATTATGTGTAAAATTAGTCACAAAAGGTCTTGTAAAAATGTTAATATATGAAATAATTATAAATAAACAATAGAATAATCCGAATTTAATTTAATGAGCAGAAGACTTACATTGCTTAAACGATGAATTGATCTTTCGACAAGCAAAGAAACAACAAGAAAAATAGTCAACACAGTAGCAACAGACCATGTTGGAGTCAAAGCTAAAGATCTTGATTCTTCTTTGTCTTCCTCCGATGACATTTTTCACCAACCAATTTAAACTTTAATCAAAACGGATTTTGATTTTGACCGGCGAGATACCGGTGGATAGACATTTATG
Organism: Calendula officinalis; assembly: GCA_963853835.1. Lineage (NCBI taxonomy): Eukaryota > Viridiplantae > Streptophyta > Magnoliopsida > Asterales > Asteraceae > Calendula > Calendula officinalis. The sequence goes on from OY970826.1 coordinate 42,978,688, forward strand.
GAGAGTTGATCCTGGTGGATAGAGCACCGGCGAGATACTAACCGACGCAAGGGTTGATGAAATTGAAACCTGACTGAGCCAATTTCTCGAACCGACCCCATTTCTCGACGATCCCTACGCTTGCTTGGTCTACGCAACTCACAAAAATACACGACGCGTTCCCCATCACCACCTCCTTCAATCAATCGATCAATTATCTGCGTATGTATAGATATCTTCTACTATGAATTAGGGTTTCCCTAGAAGACGGGGTGATTGGTGATATTACGGTACAGTGGTTAGGGTTGAAATTGGGGGAAGGAGAGTGGAGAATGGAGCGTACGGTGGTTAGGGTTGAAATTGGGGGAAGGAGAGTGGAGAATGGAGTGTGAATGGGAGAGGGAATTGGTTGACCAATGGAGAGGGAACGAAGCACTATGAAGTTTGTGAGGAAAACGTTGGCCAACCAGTGAATTACACGTGGCATTATCATCCAATCAAATAGCTTGAAATGGGTGATGTGTCAAACTAAAATTATATGTAGCTCCATATATAGGGGAAAATATAATATTATTTTCTTTATGTCTTTAACCAAATATTTAATGTTTAATTCCGAATTTCATATACAAAGCAAATGTTTAATGCTTGGAAAACTAATGCAAAGTATATTATTCATAAACTGATTCAATCATAACTTAGTTTGCTTTTATCTTTAACGCGATTTAATTATTTAAAATTTAATATTTTGATGTTTAAAATATCCATTTTCAAACATTTTTATTATGTTTAATGCAAGTATATTATAAATAAATTGCTTTTTTAATGTTTAAAATATGTATCAGTTTATTTAGCATATAAATCAAGACTTATTCAAATCGGGGATAAAATGGTCGCTTTTGTCATTCAGATTGTTCATTCAGCATAAAAAACAAACAATACGTACTTATTTGTAACTTACTGCGTACGTCCATTATATACCAATACAGCTCTCTATATCCATACAGGACTTAATGGAATAAAAAAACAAACAAGCCCGACACCCGGTGATCAATGTTTTAAAACCCGGTTTTTAAATCGGACCGGCCAATACTCTAAGACCGGTCGAACCGGTCCAACCGGATGGTTGAACCGGATTACAATATTATTATGTATATATGCTAAATTAGTTAGTTATCTTTACATAAATGCAAAATAAAACTCTAAAATTTATAAAATATGATTGGTTTAATAGGTTTAATAATTAAAAATGAATTTTTTTAAAAGAATATAATAGCTTAACGTAACTGAAAAAAACGAGAAAATCCGTATATATTCATGATGGTTATATAAATTTTTACATGCAAAGTAACTTCAGCAGTTCAGCCAAAACTATAAATGTTCTCTAATGAAATTAATGATATTGGTTTGTCCCACATCGCTATGGGGATTCATACCAGTAGAATTGGATGCACTATAAAAATGAATGGAAGGTAGCCTTTTATGAGATACAATAAACTTGCTGAGCCTTTTTTAATTGAAAATGAGGCTCAAAGCATACTTTGCTGGTTGAATCCGGATGTTTTAAGAAAAATCCGGTCCATTACCCGGTTTAAAGGGACGGTTCAATCCGGTTTTCGCGTAAACCACCCGGTTCATTCCGGTTTATAAGTTTAGTATTGACCCGTGTTGTTTGGCCTGACAGAATGCTCAAATCCGGGCCGACCCGGTCCGGTCGGTCCGACCCGGTCACGAAAACACTGCTGGTGATATCTAATATCTTACTTCCTCTGTATCAAGATAAGTGACATATTTTCTATTTTGGGGTGTATCAAAATAAGTGACACACTTTGAAAACTTTCTTTATTTGGTAAAAATAGTGGGAGTCATAATCACTAACTATCCACTTTCAAAATAAGTGACACACTTTCTATTTTGAGATTGAAGACGCGGGTCACTTGTTTTGGCATTGTAGTAAAACGCGGTCCACTTGGGTTGATTTTTGTAAGTGGTGGGCCATCGATATAGGAGAAATAAGGGAGATCGATCAGTTGATGGAATGGCATATACAAGCGCATATGTCAAAGGAGAAGGCACAAAGATACTTAACTGCATTCATATCCACACTTTGGCATATCTGGAAAGCTAGAAACGAAATAGTTTTTAACAAAAACTCCCATGCGTACCATACAATCAACATGCAAGCTCAAGCTCAATCCTTCTATTGGCTAAAAAACCGGACAAAGGTAAAATGGAGTTCTATAGATTGGGGAACTTGGTGCACACATCCATCATCACTTTGAGAAGGTGAAAGTCGGATCCAATGGTGTTCGGAATTTTATTATATTGTTAAATAGTATGTATATATTCTTAGGCTGTTGATGTGTTTTTGGAGGGTATGTGTTATCTCGTTTTATGGTTTAACACAAATGTAATAGGTGTAATATGTACTCTATAGTTCGGTGTATCATTTAAAAAGTTTAATGGTATTTGGGGTTGGTCGGGGTGGGTGATGGCATTGCCGAAGCTCACTCGCGATTAGCCCTGTTTCTTTTTGCTGTTCAAAAAAAAAAGTGACACACTTTGAAAACTTTCTTTATTTGGTAAAAATAGTGGGACTCATACCCACTAACTATCCACTTTAATAAAGTGAAATTACCCTTATGTCCTTACTTTTACTTTTAAAACTCATTAATATCACTTTATTCAAAAAAAGTGGGACACATTCTCCACTAACTATGTACTTTAATCTATTTTAACTTTTACTTTAATCTTTTACCTTAAAATATGTATAAGCCAATTTGTGTCACTTATTTCGATACGGCAGAAGTATTACTTGTTACAATCTTGTTAAGTTATTTTTCAGATTGATAAATTAGTATACTATCTCAAGACTCAGTTATTAAATATATATACCGTAGTTACTTTCGATATGCATATCCAGAACACACTATTTTTTACTAATTCTTTTCTGTAGAGGTTTAATTTTTATAATGTCGGGCAGTAAAAAAGAAGGATGTAGATCAAGGAAGTGAAGTTGGTGAAATGATTGGGTGGGGAAGGTGAGGGTATGAGAGTTTCATGATTATGTTTGAAAATAGCATATAATGTAAGGGGCTTTTTGATTCGCCTTTTATTCAGTCTTGTAGAAGGTAATCTCTGACAGATTAGACTGTTAGATAGATATAATTTTTATCTCTTACTCGACTCTAACTTCTTATTTAACCTCTTATCCAATTAGAAATATAAAGTATATCAGTCAGAACTAAACAAGTCAGGAACTATTAAACAACCCCTAACTTTATAAAGGTGAAACTATGTAACATAGAATGTTAAGATCAATACTTATTTTGGACTGTTTTCGTTTTTGCAATATCGAGATCCTAGTTTGGAAACTAAAAATCCTTCGGGCCTTTCCACAATACATACAAAAAAGTTACGAAATTTAATCAAATACCGCATAAACTATACAATATAAATAAATAATACAACAATTCAATTCTTCGACGAGTTTTTTCCGTATCACAACTCAAATTTTACAACTTAAATGACAAAAAGAACATTATGCAAACCCAAAATAAAAATTTGCAAAAATCGACATAACTTTAATGTCGATTAATTGATTAATGGAAGTTGACTTTGGCTTGGTAAGTCAAGCCAAGGTTCCAGTTAGCCGGGGCAACATTATAAGCCGTTATGGTGTGTTTGGTCGTGTATGAAGTTAGCCTAAACGAGAGGGCTTGACCACGAAGTGTTGCGAAAGCTTGATACGACGCTCCCCAATTATGGCTCATGCTAATCCAAGCCGTCTTGGTTCCTTTAACCCACATGCTTTTAATGTCACCCGCGCCACCAACATTCATCACATACACAAGTAGCCAGTACCCGTTGCCCTGGAAAGAAAATCTAAGACCGCCTTTTCTAACACAAGGCACCCTACACAAAAAAATGACATATTAGGTAAGTTAAATGAGTCATGTTCGGGTTGTACTTTGTGCAATAATAGTTGTACAACATACCTACGGTACATGACGGGAACAATTCCGGCTTTCCATTGGGCGATTTGCATGAAAGCGGGCTTGGCCATGTCGAAATGGGTTCTAGGCGGGTTGCACCATCCGCCTGCATTGGAATCCTGGGACCAATTAGGCGGGCAGAGGTTTGTGGCGGTGATAGTGACAATCCCTTTCGAGCACCATTTTGACTCGGTACACTTCATTTGGTAACATTGGCCACACGCGTAACCGTTGCTAAAGATAGTTGAACTCAATGCAGCGGTATTCGTCCCGTATCCATTAGTCACCAAGTTTCCATATCCACAAGCGCCTCCTGGTATATTTTAATAAGGATATACATTTAGATAAAATAACTAAATATTTTATCACGGGCCCAGATTGTGGGCCCCATGTCATGTCTGACATGTTATCTGATATTAATTACTTATAAAAAATTGAAGTTAAAGTGACACTTTCTCAATGGATTAATGTAGTACTACCCATGGTTGAAGCGGCGGACTTATCTCCATAAAACGTAGCATGGGCGAGAGTCCAAGCACTCGGGCGGTACACAGTTGGTGCACGTGGGACCGCATAAGCAGCTCCAACCAATACCGAACCAAAAGAGGCAAATGTGGAGATCATAAGGAGACAAAATATCGATGAACTTTGAAATGAACCCATTGTTTTTGTGTTTTGTTATTGCCTATTGACTTCTAAAACTTTTAAGTGATATTTATAGGATAAAAAACAATGCTAGAAAAGAGTGGGTTTGTGACCCTCACGAAGAGTTGTATTTTTCTAAGTCAAAACTGAATATATATTTTTAATGGAAAAATTAAGACTTGTACTTTTAGGCAATAACGGTTTGTACTAAATGATATTTGGTTATAACGTGCGAGCAGGTTTTTTTTGTTGTCTTTAGTGTTAAAGCATGGGTTGTTGTAAAATCCATAAACAGCAATCCAAATGGCCTTACTTACATTTGCAAATCGTAAGTTACATGATTACGGCCATAAGATCATATTTGCTGATTTTCCTAACCGGATACGGGTTGTAAATTCATATGTATGTGTATTTCTGAACACGCAGCCTACAATTTGAGTCTAACATGTTTTGATCAAATACACATTTGAAAAGACAAAAAAAATAAAAAATTCCCACAAATATATGTATTTAATGCCAACGATCTTAAACGGTATACCTGTCTAAATCTGACATCTGCAATTCATTGATCGACCAAGTGTTATTCTTGTTTATTTATGGTTATCAGACAATTCACGAGTTAGACAGTTCATGCGTGAGATTGGTATTAATCCAAGACCGACTCAGATAAAATTTTGAATCATGTTGAGTACATTTTAAAAAGGTAGTATTTCGACCCAGCAATTGCCTACTAAATCTACAATCGAAAAATTTAAAGTCACACTCAAGTTTTTAGACATAAAAAAACAGAGGAAAACACAAATATTGTTATTTTCTCAGATCCTACAAACCAAAACTGTCTTTTTAGTAGGCACTAAACGAGGCGTCAGTTGGCAACCGTCATTTGTATGGAGTTTCCGGATTGAGATTTTTATAAATATGATTGGGTTTTGTTAATGACAGCCCTTAGGGCTGTCATTAAGAGGTGGTTACGTGCATAAATCGTTTGTACTTTTAGTGGTGGGGGTTGATTCCTAAAATGCAGGGGGCGATTATTGATTATTGTACAAGTTCTTTTTGCGTGTCTTGACTTCTTAGTGACAGCCCTTAGGGCTGTCATTATGATTTTCCAATATGATTTTATAAGAATATACATTTCTAAGTTTTGACCGACTTTATGAGTTGGACGAGTTTGACCAAGTTGGCCGAGTTTTGACCCATTTTTACATTGACTAAGTACTCGGTACACCACCGAGTAGTGAGTACTCGGTAAAGTTGGCCGAGTTTTAGAATAGTTGCATCCATATTAGAGCTTAAACTGAAATCCTAAATTTCAATTACAGAAAATGATTAATCACACCATAATCACCAACATTTGCAACATACAGTTTGAACAAACTAAAACACCATAACGAGCTTAAAATTGGTCCAAATCATCAATAATCAGAAAGATTAAGTTCAGACAACAATGGCTTATTCGAGAAGAACGCTTTTAAGTTTCCGATTACCACCTCCCTCAATGTCGAAAAGGATTCTGGAGTTAGAATAGCTTTATGCGGAGACAAAACAACGTTGTCTAGTGTAAATAGTTGTTTTGGTACATCGGGTTCTTTCTCAAACACATCGAGACCCGCTCCTCCAAGATTACCTTCAACCAAGAATCTCACTAACTCCTTTTCATCCACGAGGGCCCCACGCCCAATGTTGACGATAATGCCCCTGCTCCCAAGAGCCGTCATGACATCATGGTTGACGATGTGGCGTGTTTTGTCGGTTAATGAGCAGCAAACGATTAGGGCGTCACTATTGGTTGCAAGATCAAGAACATTGGAGTAGAATTCATAGGGTAGTTGGGATTTCTTGTTTCTTGAGGTGTAGGCGATGGTGCACCCGAACGGCTCGAGCCGTTTAGCAATTAATGTGCCGATGCTTCCTAGCCCGACGATTCCAACTCGTTTTCCCCCTAACTAAACAAGGAAAGTTGATTATCATCTTAACAATAACTACAAGTGAGTTTGTGCATAAAAACTGAACCGACCAACGTCTTGAATATGGTTGAACCGGTTGGATCGGATGAAAGGGGTAGTCGAACCGGATGACAATATTGAGTATTTATGATATAATAAATATGAAATGGTGTACAAATGACAAATACCAGAAAAATACAACAAAGATACCAGAAACAATTAAAGAAAAACCTAAACTTACTTTCAACTAAATTTAATACTTTTAGATTTCAATACTTTTAGACTTCAAGACATATTTAAAAGCTTCATATTTATATTTTATTTAACTAATATTTTTAGAAAAATCATTTTTGTCAGGTTCACCAGTTCAACCAGATTTTTATGTCAAACCGACTAGTTTAAACCGAGTTATAACTATCAATCTAGATTGCTCATTCCAACCGGTACTAATCTAAGTATCTAACTTGATTTTTTATAATATTGGTGCAAACATAGTTAATTTGTCACGAAAATAATAAAAACTTCCAACATACTAATCACTTTTTATAAACTCGTGTCACGGTTTCAATCCTATAGTCGCAAATTGGATAAAACGATATACCTTGTTTGCAAGAGGATAATCGCCTTTGACGGGCCACAACCCGGCCCGAACATACCTATCCGAAGCAGAGAAACGTCGGAGTACGTCGATCAATAGACCTATAGCGTAATCGGCTCCGTCTTCAGAGAAGGCATCACCGGCGCTGGTGACACGAATATTCCGGCGCCGGCACTCAGCTAAATCAACATGGTCAATACCGGCGGACGTTCCAAAAACGCACTCGACAGAAGGGTACTGGTCTAAGTGCTCGGATCTGAGCGGGGTAGGGCCGATGACGATTAGGGCCCGAGCAGATGGGCCGTGGATCGGGTATAAGGGATCCGAAGATTCGATCGGGTTGACAATGTCTTTAACCCAGGGGATTAAGGAAAGAGTGAAATTGGGGAGGCGGTGGATAATTGCCGCAGGGCGGTTGTTATTGGTGGGGGTAATAGATTCCCGCGAGTCCGCCATTGAAGGAAGAGTAACGGTGAGTGTCTCTGGTTTTTGGGTGTTGAAATTGGGAACTTATCACACTAGTTTGGACTTATCTGCATATCATATTATGAAGTCAATTTGTTAACACCATTCTCGATCATTATTTTCATCGCTTATATTTAATTAAAAAAAGTTAATTCGATAATACAGTCATTAGATGATGTATGGTTCTCCAAAATAACCGGAATTTATTATACTCATTTGACCCTTCTAAATTCGGGTAGTTTAGGTATCGGTTAATAACATTAAAGTATCAATTAACCCAAAAATAAAATATGTGAGACATAAGGTAATATTTTAAGTGGTTAGTTATACCTGAATAATTAATTTTTTTGGAATAAGTTCATATTATTCATTTACTAGTACGTTGACATATGTTTCTTTTTCTCTAATCACTTGATCAAGTTTTAAAATATAGTAAGATGTTTCACTTCCTTCTTCTACGATTGACGACTTTCATAACCTTAATATCCTGCCTCTTTGTCCATTCTTCCTCCTATTTTCTACTTTCTCCTCCGATTTCTAGGTATAGTTGGATTATGGCTGTCAAATCGTGCTATCGTTTCGTGTTTCTGGATAACACGATACGACACAAATTTGTTCAACACGAAAACAACACGATACGAAGTCGTGTTTTATTTTGCTAACAAGAACACGACATGATTAAAAAAAACAATAAACACAATAAACACAACAAACACAAAATAAATAACAAAAATAACAAATTTCTTACTTATTACATGCTAAAAGCATGACAAACACGATAAAATCATAACCATCGTGTTAATTTCGTGTTAATCTCTGAACACGACACGACTTCGTGTTTGTTTTACACAACACGAACACGACACGAACACGACACGAACACGAATTTAAATTTCAGTTTCGTCCCAATTTCTTTCGTTTCGTGTATTTTTGTCGTGTCGTGTTAGGTTTGAACAGCCCTAAGTTGGATACTAGCCAGTAAGGTACCCATGTACCCGACTTATCACCCGAACCACACATATACACATAATCGAATTTATTTTGATTTGTGTATTGAGTATTTTTTTATATTTGAAAAAATCCAAATTACTCGACTTTAGCTAAGTACAATTTTGCTATCCTAATGGTTTGATTATTAATTATATGCAAACTTGATGTTATTAATTTATGTTATAGATTATTCTGTCTATTTTCCTTTTGAAATTGTTAAACTTTCATTAAATATTTATCTAAAATTCATCTATAATTTAATAAAATTGATTTAATAGATAAAATATCAGATTCTGTATTAATTGATATTTTTCTTACACTTTGAAAATATAATTAATTAATTTTTTTTTTTACATTTCAACCATGTAATGAACGAGTAAAAATGGGTCCGCGAGTTCCACGGAAATTTAAAGCTTTTCTTTTCCGAAGCAAAAATTAAGATGTGATTATATCGAATTTTATCTTTTTATTTATTAATAAAATTTTGTAGGATCGTATGTTATAACACTAAAAATAACAATGATATTAATAATAAAATAAAAATATTACATTTACTATTATTATACATTACATATTGCAGTTTTATAAAAATACACTTATATTTTAATTTACAACATATATACCAATATTTGAGATTTTATGTATTTAAGAGATAAAAAGTACTCAATGAAGGTTTTTTTTTACTTCTCTTATTGATTATTAGTAAAATGTTTATTATGTTCATATTCTGTGTGAGTTATAATTATAATAAAAGAAACGCAATTATGCAATATAGACATTAAATGTGGGTTTGTTCTATATTTGTACATCTTATTAACATCCATTTTTATTTATGTTTATCGATTTTTATTTGATTTATCTTGTAATTCGAGCATACTTGTTGGTTACATGAACTATATATTATATTTAAATTTAGCGTTTAATATATAAATTATTACAAAGTGTTACAATTAAAAACGTAAAATTTCAAGCCAAAAACGTACTTACCAAAAAAAAAGTTTAGGGTAAAAACTTTTAGCAAGAAATGTATATATCAATTTTTTTTAATGAGCAAAATAGAAATATCTAGTGATCAATGGTGAATATTCTTAAAAAAGAAAATGGAAAAAAAGGCTTAAAGTGGTTTCGAAAACAGGTGAACTGAACAACATAAGTGTTAACGAAGAAAACTGTAACAGAGAGAAACTATAACAGTAGTTGTATAATCCAATGGTTTGTCGAATTGAAAAAAGGATGATCTCCTACAATTGAGGCGAGTGATGAAGAACGAAAAGAAAAAGACAAGTGATGATTTGAATTAGAAGAATTACAACCCAGATTTACAAAGCAGCTCACGATTTGGATTTCGTTTCACGATGGGTATAGCGGCTAGAACAACAGGCAGAATAAACCCTCAAATGTGATGACCAGGACTTCCCTTTCTTAGAATGTTAAAAAAATTACCTAACTGCCCTTTGAGTCAACAATTGAGTCATCATTTTGAGGCATTGTGATTGGCTGCATGGGACATGTCATTATCTAGTCATCATGGAAAAATCATGTCCTTATTTCATATATATATATATATATATATATATATATAGGTGGGAGATAAGAATAAGCAAGGAGCTTTATGGTATATACTGCTTTTTAGGCCCAATAATTGAACCAATACAAATAAGAAAACTGACTAATTTGACAAGAATAATTGGGTCTAATAAATAGAAATTGACCTTTACCAAGAATAAAGTTAATAATATCTTTTGATAGTAAGTCTTTTGAATTTGAGAAATCTAAGATGGTTGATGATGTAGTAGTTATATGTTACTATATAATATATATTTTTAAAAGAATTCAAACTAATCCTCATACAACCAACCTACGTGACTATGTTCATACACAAAGTTTTTCCTTTATGAAATTCTCCCACCTAAAAACATAATTAAAATTTCCTTAATTTTACTTTTGTTTCTCCAGTTAACATATCTTTTCCATCTTCATTTTCACCAGGAAAGAAAAACCAGAAATACTCAAATTGTAAATGTGATTGAAAGTTTGAAACCATGTTACAACATTCATCTAGACTTGTCGAGTTTAGCTTGTGATTATTCATATCAAGTTTATACAATATCGTATATAGAGTTTTGTAGATATATAACTACTCTAATAAAACGTTATAATTACCTTTTGACATTCACAAAGCGGTTCATTTTTCTATATCAACCTTGGATTTTGTCTAGTGAGTTGAGTGGTACCGGGGTAGCAACAAGTGGTGTTAAATGAATTGTTGCCTTGTCTTATTGCATGACTAGTCTATAAATATACACGGAAGAACATAATTCTAACCTATAAATGCTATACTACTATAATTACAATATTGACTACATAAATGCAATATATTCTCCTTAATGACAATTAATCATAATATATTCTAACACTCCCCCGCAGTCGTTGCGGGAGAAGGACGAACGCTTAGACTGTTTCGAAAATCTTCAAATAAGACAAGTGGTAGGCTTTTGGTGAAAATGTCGGCAATTTGATATCGAGATGGAACATGTAAAACTCGGACAAGTCCACGAGCCACTTTTTCACGAACAAAATGAATATCCATTTCAATGTGATTTGTCCGTTGGTGTTGGACTGGATTGCCGGCCAAGTAAATTGCACTAATGTTATCACAGTAAACAATAGTAGCTTTGTTGATTGGGCAATGAAGCTCTAACAATAAGTTTCGTAACCAACAAGAATCGGCAACTACATTAGCAACGCCACGATATTCGGCTTCCGCACTTGATCGAGATAATGTCGGTTGGCGTTTAGCCGACCAAGATATCAAATTGTCACCAAGGTACACACAATAACCGGAAGTGGACCGCCGTGTGTCCGGACACCCGCCCCAATCGGCATCTGTGTAAGCCGTGAGAGTCGATGTGGAGGTCTTATACTAGTGAATACCGTATGCTAAAGTACCTTTGATGTAACGTAAAATACGATTAAGTGCCGACATGTGAATGTCACGTGGGTCGTGCATAAATAAGCAAATTTGTTGAACCGCGTATGAAATATCTGGCCGAGTGAATGTGAGATACTGTAGAGCACCCGCCAGACTGCGGTATAAAGCTGGATCGGAAAACTGAGGGCTAGTGTTTGCACTAAGTTTTGGTTTCGTGTCAACCGGCGTTGCAGACGGTTTGCAATTTGTCATCCCGGCTCGTTCAATAATGTCTGTCGCATATATACGTGGATTGAGACAAAAATAATGAGTGAGGATGATGTGTAACCGAAATACCCAAAAACGAGCTTAGCTTGCCAAGGTCTTTCATAGCAATTTCCGATCCAAGAGTTGTGATGATTTTGTTGAGAAGATCATCAGATGATGCAGTAAGAATAATATCATCAACATATAAAAGAAGATAAGCCATATGTTGTCCCTGTTTAAAAATAAACAACGAATTATCCGAGACACTGTGAGTAAAACCAAACTTGGATACAAAGTCGGCAAATCTGGTGTACCAGGCCCGTGGGGCTTGCTTTAACCCATACAATGATTTCTTAAGTAAACAAACATAATCTGGATGAGTAGAATCACAAAATCCCAATGGTTGATGCATATATACTGTTTCATTCAGTTTACCATGGAGGAACGCATTTTTAACATCAAGTTGTCGAATGGGCAACACTTTAGAAAGTGCAAGACTGAGTACCGTTCGTATTGTAGCGGGTTTTACGAATGAGCTAAACGTTTCTCCACAATCAATGCCAACTCGTTGAGTTTTTCCATCACCTACAAGACGGGCTTTATGCCTCTCAAAAGAACCGTCAGCACGAGTTTAATGAGTTAATATCCACATACATCGCATAATATTAACATTTTGAGGTCGTGGGACTAATACCCAAGTCTCATTTTTAATAAGAGCTTGATATTCGTCGGTCATGGCCATTTTCCAATTAGGGTCACGGAGAGCTATTACGAGATTTTTTAGAGTGGGTGAAGGGGTAGTTTGTGTGTGAAGATTAAATAAAGTCTTAGGCTTAAAAATCCCCTGTTGGCTACGCGTAACAGGTCTAGACGCAATTGGTGGAGGGGCCATGGTTGGATTTATTGGTGTTGGTGGGGCCTGTGGTGTTTGTGGATTTTGTGCGTGAGTATTTAGGGGATGGGTTTGTGGTATATGGATTTGAGGAGGATGGGCCGTACCTGTAGGAGAGTTGGATGGATTTGGTTGGGCCAAAGGAGAAATTGGGCATGTGATAGGCGAGTTTGGTTGTGGATGGGGTGGGTCATTTATTTGGGTAGTGGGCCACTGGGTGTGATGTTGATTATATGCAGTAGTGTTATCATCTAAAAATTCATAGGTGAGTGGCGGAGATTCATACGCAAATGGAAATTGACTTTCGTCAAAAATGACGTGACGACACGTAATAATTTTTTTAGAAAGCATGTCGTAGCACCTATAGCCGCGATGGTTATCCGGAAACCCCAAGAAAACACATGGTTTTGAGCGTGCTTGAAGTTTGTGAAGAGTAGTTGACGGGAGAAGAGGATAACACAATGACCCAAAAACACGAAGATATGAATAATCCGGTTGTTTTTTATACAAAATTGAGAGAGGAGTTTGAAAATTTAGAATTTTGCTTGGTAAAACATTTTGAAGATATGTTGCCATATTCAAAGCATATGGCCAAAATTTCGGTGGTATCGATGCATGAGATAAAAGAGTGCGAACCACATTATTTAGTGACCGGATTTTACGTTCGGCTTTACCATTTTGTGAAGAGGTATATGGGCATGAAAAACGTAAATCGACTCCGTTATTGTGACAAAAATTTCGAACATCTTGATTATCAAACTCTTTTCCATTATCACATTGCAAATTTTTAGTAGCCCGTTCAAATTGAGTGTGAATAAGTTTATGAAATCTTTCAAAAATGGAGAAAAAATCCGATTTCCTGGCCAATGGATAAGTCCAAACAAAGTTAGTAAAATCATCAAAAAACACAACATAATAGCGATAACCCGAATTACTCAATATTGGAGAAGTCCACAAATCACAATGAATAATATCAAAAGGAAATAACTTATTATTTGGTGAAGTATGAAATGGTAATTTGGTATGTTTCCCAAAAACACAAGAACGACACAAAGAAACATGTTTATTTGGACCACAATCAATACTTTTATTTTTTCGTAGAGAATCAAAAACGGGAAGGCCCGGATGACCTAACCGGTCGTGCCACAACGTAGAATGTAAAGCTGCAAAAACAGAATGTTGAACCGGTGCTTTGGAAGTAACCGGATAGAGATCTCCATGACTATCACATCTCATTATACGTTTCCCCATCTGAAAATCCTTCACAGAAAATCCAAAAGGGTCAAATTCAACAGAAACAAGATTATCAACAGTGAATTTGCGTACCGAAACCAAATTTTTAATGATATGAGGTGCATATAAAACATTTTTTAAAGCTAAAGGTGGGTGTGGGTGAGGCATTTTGGTGTGTCCATAACCCAAGATTGGAATATGTTGGCCATTCCCAACTAAAATACCATTTTGTTTGTTCAAATTAAAAAAAGACTTAAGTTTACCTTTCTCGGAGGTAACGTGTGATGAAGCACCGGTATCCATAACCCAAGGATTCGACGGTGGATTAAGGCTCATGGTGTACATAGCGGCCTCAATATCGGTTGGAGTATAGTGAGTACCTGGGCCAGTGGCATATGCTTGTGGGGCTGTTTTGGGCTCTCGGCCCAACAGGCCATCAAACCTGTTGTGGGTGTTGGTCGATGTTTGCTTTGGCCATGGAACAGAAGGGTACAGACAAGGTGGAATCGTCCAAGGAGAAGGACCTTGCCAATTGCTACCCGCATACCATGGACCCCACGAGAAACCTGGTGGTACCGTATTATTACTACCCCACCTTTGATTGTTATTGTTGGTACTGCCGCCGGTCCGTCCGGTGTTACTCCGGTTTCCATTTTTACGCCGGTGACCGGTTTTTGGTGAATTACGAGGTCGATTATTTGAGGCAGAATTTTGCCCACTGCCCGACTCAGAATTTTGAGGCAGAATCATGGCGGAGTTAGAAGCAGTGGCCACCTTCTTTGCGAGACCAGCCTCTTCAAGTGTTAACATAGATCGGGCGTGATGAAAAGAGGGCAACGGGTTGCTTTGCCGGAGTAGTGTTCCAACCCCATTGTAGGCGTCGGTAAGACCCGATACCATTTGGAGAACCAACCTATCGTTCGAGACCTCGGCACCAACATTTCTCAATTGATCGGACAATTCTTTGAGTCGTTGACAATACGCCGAAATGTTCTCAAAGTCGGACAAAATAGTATGAGAAAACTCCTGCTCGAGAGTCACACAACGAGCATGTTTGTTGTCTTCGAATATGTCCCGTAACCAGTTCCAAGTATCCATAGCCGTGAAACCCGGAACCAAGATTGTTGCGATTAAATCACGAGAAATGGTTGCATATATCCACCCTGATACCGTAGCATCAAGGGTGGACCATAATTTTTCTTTTGATTCGGTTTTTGGTGTGGTTGAAGTGGGTTTGTCAGAAGGAATAATGTGATGAAGCACCTTCATAGACCGAGCACATATCTTAAATAACTCCGCCCACGTAGAATATTGGACGTTAGTTGTGTCAAGTTGAATGGGAATGTGATTTCGGATGTTAGAAACACCCAAAGCAGGATGGAATTTATCGTTTGCCATTGAAGATCGAAGCAAACAGTAGAGAAATGGGGAAGAAATTGATAACTGGTTATGGCCACACAAGAAGACAAACCGAATACAGAAGGTAGCAAGAAAGAAGGAAAGAAAGAAAAGCAAGGAAAGGATTCCTAGTGCTCTGATACCATAAAAGCAAATGAATTGTTGCCTTGTCTTATTGCATGACTAGTCTATAAATATACACGGAAGAACATAATTCTAGCCTATAAATGCTATACTACTATAATTACAATATTGACTACATAAATGCAATATATTCTTCTTAATGACAATTAATCATAATATATTCTAACAATTCATGTCCATTTCTTCTTTGGCATAAGGAAGCTCCCAATCAAAATGATACACAAACGAGGCCACAATCAATGTCAACATCCTATGAGCCAAAGGCAATCCGGGACACCTCCTTCGACCCGACCCAAATGGTATAAACACAAAGTCTCGCCCCTTATAATCAAGTTTATTTTTTAAAAACCTTTCTGGCATAAACATCGTCGGATTTTCCCAGTATTGTGGATCCCGTGCCATGGCCCATGCATTCACAAAAAGTTGTGTGTTTTTGGGTAGAACATAATTACCGATTTTGACTTCGGTCTCAGTTATGTGAGGCGCTAATAATGGTGATCCTGCATGAAGTCGTAATGTTTCTTTGATAACAGCGTGCAAGTAGGGCATGTTAAGGATTTTGGCTTCTTCGATTTTTTCATCTTCTCCCACTACTTGGCTGACTTCTTCGCGGACCCTTAGTAACATATCAGGGTTAAGTAACAATTCTGCCATTATCCATGCCGTCGTGTTTGCAACCGTGTCTGTTCCTGCTACTATCACGTCCTATAATATATATATTTTAAGCAAATTATTTTAGTACATATATATATATATAGCTTTTCATAGCATAGTCCAATTGTATTTCTTGTTAATTTTAATTTGTTGACTATGAATTATCTAAGTAATCTATTAAATCTTGTTAACTTCGTCATTCGTACATCAGTCTTAAAATAAATGTCTATTTTCAAGGTACAAATGAGCACCAATAGTATTTAATTTGGATACCACACTGATTTTGTTTCCACTCTTGTCTCTAGTACTTGATTGTATAAATAACTTATGCTGTGTAGCTAAAAGTTAGTTTATATGTATATCATGTTATAATTAAATATAGTGTTGGTTAGAAAATGTTTTGCTTGGGGTTAATATAGTACTTCTGTCACGTTTTTATGTACTTTAATATTAAGCGATCAATAGCGATCGAGAGCAGTTACCCCAAGTAATGTTTTGATATGTTTGAGATTAAAGTCGACTTCATTATCTTCACTGTAATCCAGTAGTGAATCCAACATATCATCAAACCTTGGACGCTTCGACTCTCGATGGTTCAATCTCTTACTTACAAAATCTTCAATCACTCCATCCAACCAGTCGAAAACCGACTTTGCCTGCCGTCGTACGTGTTAAAATAGTCAATAAACAAGAAAAGGAAACAATATTACTACCTTATTTCGGTCACTATCCAGCCAATGTCCAGCCATAATACACGTTTCCAAGCTTGATTTGAGGGATCCTCAATTAATTCTTTTCCTTATGTAATTCTTTCTTTATGCTTAAATAAGCATCAAGCTCCTGTAATGTTATTCATACGAAAATAATAAAACAATAGTTCTACAATTGATCATGGTATCAGAGCAGGTTTATTCTTCTTTTACCGAATAAACTTTCAAAAATTCGATCTCAACAAGTCGCCATGCCCACTGATGGCAACTTGGAGACTTCTTTATCACTTCAAATAGCAAATTTGTTAAATAATGGTGTGAATTCCCAACCTCAGAACCCATAGCTTTCTGATAATCTTCACATAAATCTCAAGCTCAATAATCAAAATTATGCTCTCTGGACTCGAATGATTCGGGTCGCCATAGGTGGAAAATCCAAGCTTTTATTATCCCACTTAACCTCGAATCCTCCTAATCCAGACAGCGAATCTTTCGAGCAATGGGAACAAGAAGATTTGATTGTCTTCTCATGGCTCATTCAAAACATTGAGCCAACGCTTGCCGGCAACCTCACCGAATATCCCACCGCAAAAAGCTTGTGGGATGCTTTAGTGGTCACGTACAACAGCGGAAAAGACAGTCTTCAAACCTTCAATCTTCATGTCAAGGCCAACGGGATTAAACAAAATAGCAGCTCGTTGGAGGAACTATGGATTACACTCCAAGGGATTTGGGGAGAAATTGATAGAATTGATCCCAATCCCATGAAGTGTTCAGAAGATATCCAAACATACTCCAAAATCAGATCGGAGCAAAAATTGTTTCAGTTTTTGAATTCTCTTGACCGGAAATACGAATCAATTAAACGAGAAATCCTCCGGTTAGAAATCCTTCCGTCGGCAGAGGCAGCATATGCGACTGTCAGAAAAGAAGCAGCTCACCAGATTATTCTGGGAGCCACGAACTCAGAAACGCAAGGTATTGCCTCCGGTCTTATGGCTGCTGAAACAGAAGGATTGGGCATGGCTGCCAAAGGCTATCGTAGACAAGAGGGATGGAAAACCGGCCAAATCGTTAAAGTAGACAAGTCTCACTTACTGTGTGATAACTGTGGGATGAAAAAGCACACCATCGATCAGTGTTTCGAATTGGTGGGATATCCCGATTGGTGGAATCAAGGTCACAAAACGAGCAATAAAAACAGCGGCGGTACCGGAGGAAACAAATCTGATCGGAAACTAAACTCGGGATTTGGTGGTGTCGCATGTAGCTCTGGATTTGGTGGCTTCGGTGGTGTCGCAGGAAGTGTTGCAGCGCCGGCTTCCGATCGAGAAAGGGACGAAGGGTTTACGGTTCAAGAAGGTACAGGGGGTAAAAGTAATAAAAGCTTTAACCCCCGCCCTTATCTTTCTAGTTTATTTAAAAACAACCCTTTTTCAATTTTACAAGAACATATTTACCCCAACATTGATTTTAATGATAAATATAAGAATCGAAAAGGGGTAGACGTAAATAAAGAAAAAGATTCTGTTTTTAATAGAAATAATAATTTCATGTTTTTTTTAAACAAAAGTTTTAATTTGTGTAAAAACTTAAGGGTAAAGAATAGAGTCGGTCTAGTAAATATGGTAAAAAATTATAAAAATCGTGAACAATTTTGGATATTTGATTGTGGGGCTACGGACACCATGACCCACGACCTATCCGATTTTACAACAACAAATAAACCAACCAAAACGTATATTCACACGGCAAATGGAGAAAAATTACGTGTAAAAACGGGAGGAAATATTGAGATCTCTCCAACTCTTAAACTCTCTAAATGTCTTTATATTCCCGAATTATCACATAAACTTTTGTCTGTTAGTCATGTCACAAAAGAGCTAAATTGCTCTGTTCTTATGGAGCCTACGTTTTGTATTTTACAGGATATCAGGACGGGGGCGATAATTGGGCGTGGCACTGAAAGAAATGGACTATATTATGTGGACGAGGTAACTCAAAATGGGAGTGTTATGTTATCTCACGGGACAACCGAAAGGGAGGCATGGTTATGGCATCGAAGACTAGGTCACCCATCTACCAGTTATTTACATACTTTATTTCCTAAACTTTTTCCATTAAATTGTAAGTCACACTGTGAAACTTGTGTGTTTGCTAAAAGTCATCGAAAAACATTTAAACCAAATTCTACAAGAGTTGCTCTTCCATTTTCTTTAATTCATTCTGATGTTTGGGGTCCAGCGCCAATCATCGGGGGACAAAACTTTCGTTTTTTTGTTATGTTTGTAGATGATTGCACTCGTATGACCTGGGTATACTTGTTAAAAAATAAATGTGAAGTCTTTGAAAAATTTAAATCCTTTTTTAACATGGTTAACATTCAATTTAAAAAACCCATCCAAGTCCTTAGATCGGACAACAGTGGAGAATTTGTTAATACCGATATGAAATCATTTTGCCAAGAAAAAGGTATTATTCACCAAACCTCATGCCCTCACACCCCTTAACAAAATGGTGTCGCCGAGCGAAAAAATCGAATCCTCCTAGAAATTACTCGAGTATTGTTAATAGAATCACAAGTCCCAAAATCTTTCTGGCCCGAAGCTCTTGTTACAGCCGCATATCTCATAAATCGTCTCCCAACCCAAATTTTGAAATCAAAAACTCCCTTACAGGTTCTTACTGAATACACTGATCCTCCCTCTACTCTTACCATGGAACCTCGGATCTTTGGTTGTACTGTCTTTGTTCACATACCCAAATCAAATAGATCCAAACTTGATCCTTGTGCAGAGAAATGTGTCTTTGTTGGGTACGGGATAAATCAAAAAGGGTACCGTTGCTACAATCCAAAAACCCGACGCATGTTTACCACTATGAATTGTGATTTTCTTGAAACCGAATATTACTACACCACCAATCTCAGTGGTCAGGGGGAGAGTATGAATGACACAAACGACACACTGAGTTGTCTTGAAACCGTTAGCACAACCAAAAGTGTTGACATGCAAAATGTTTCCTCAACAGAAGCTCCTCGACATACTGAAGACAGTGCCCCCCAAGACGCGATCCCCGTCCCGATACCAGAGGTAAGTAACCCAGTATTTTTGAATGAAACTAATAGTCCATGTGCACAAGATAATCTACAGGAATCAGAGGATGAAGATGAGGAAGAACCTACAACAGCTCCAAGAGAGGAACCTGAACCATATACATTACCTCCAAGAGAAAACCGGGGAATCCCACCCAACAGATACTCACCAGAAAGGGAAACAAGGAAAAGTAGGTATCCAATGGCCAACATAGCCGAAGGAAACCTATCTCAACAAGCCAAAGCTTTCGCAGTTGCTCTATGTTCTGAAGAAATCCCTACAACTACTGAGCAAGCTTTGAAATCTAAAAAATGGAAAGATGCAATGGAAGAAGAAATGAAAGCCTTAGAAAAGAACCAAACTTGGATAAAATGTATCCTACCACCAGGGAAGAAAAATGTCGGGTGCCGTTGGGTATTCACAAACAAATACAAGCCTGATGGTACAATTGAAAGGCACAAAGCAAGATTAGTGGCGAAAGGGTATACACAAACATATGGAATTGATTACTCTGAAACATTTTCTCCCGTAGCAAAAATCAACACTATCAGAATTCTCTGTTCTGTAGCTGCAAATCAAGGATGGCCCTTACATCAGTTTGATGTTAAAAATGCCTTCCTACACGGAGAATTACAAGAAGAAGTGTATATGGAAGCTCCACACGGCTTCAGAGAAGACTTCAAAAACAGGGAAGTGTGTCGCCTTAAAAAATCTCTTTATGGTTTAAAACAGTCCCCTAGAGCTTGGTTTGGTAGATTCACCATAGCTATGAAAAGCTATGGGTTCAAACAAAGCAACTCAGACCACACTTTATTTCTTAAAAAAAGGGAAAAATTAATAACATGTCTAATAATTTATGTTGATGATATGATCATTACAGGTGACGACAAAGAAGAAATAGCAAGACTAAAAGGAAATCTATTCTCAGAATTTGAAATGAAGGACCTAGGAAATCTTAAATACTTCCTAGGAATTGCAGTTCTAAGGTCGAAACAAGGAATCTTCATGCACCAGAAAAAGTATGTTCTTGACCTATTGGCAGAGACTGGTATGATTGATTGCAAGCCAGCTGAAACACCAATGATTATGAACCAAAAACTTCTTAACGAAGAAAGTGATGTATTGGCTGACAAAATGAGATATCAAAGAACGGTAGGAAAACTAATATACCTTTCACATACTCGACCAGACATAGCATACGCTGTAGGGGTAGTGAGTCAGCATATGCACAAACCTCAAAAGCCTCATATGGAAGCAGTCTTAAGAATCATAAGGTATCTAAAAGGAACAGTGGGGAATGGAATCTGGTTTAAACCTAATGGTCACCTTGATGCCCAACTCTATACTGATGCAGATTGGGCAGGGGAAAAAACGATAGAAGATCTACAGCAGGGTATTTCACCCTTGTTGGTGGCAACCTTGTGACTTGGCGTAGCAAAAAACAAAAGGTGGTTGCTTTGTCAAGTGTTGAGGCAGAATTCAGAGGAATCGCAAGAGGGGTCACAGAAGTATTATGGGTAAGAAAACTCCTAACCGAAATTGGGTACCCTTCAAGGAAACCGAGCAAAGTTTTTAGCGATAACGAAGCTGCAATACAAATATCTGAAAACCCGGTCCAACATGATCGAACAAAACATGTAGAAGTGGATCGTCATTTTATAAAAGAGAAACTAGAATCCAAAATCATTACACTTCCGTTCGTTTGGTCTGAAGATCAACTCGCTGACATCTTAACCAAAGCCGTTAGCGGAAAATCTCTACACGAAGTTCTAGGCAAGTTGAATTTTGGTGATCCCACCATTCAACTTGAGGGGGAGTGTTAAAATAGTCAATAAACAAGAAAAGGAAACAATATTACTACCTTATTTCGGTCACTATCCAGCCACTATCCAGCCAATGTCCAGCCATAATACACGTTTCCAAGCTTGATTTGAGGGATCCTCAATTAATTCTTTTCCTTATGTAATTCTTTCTTTATGCTTAAATAAGCATCAAGCTCCTGTAATGTTATTCATACGAAAATAATAAAACAATAGTTCTACAATTGATCAGTACGTTCTGCGGGTCAAACGGCTTTAGCACCGGAAATATGTCTGCTATGTTGAACTTCCCCTGGACCTCCATGACGGCTGAAACAGCCGTCTCAAACCGTTTGATATCTTCGGGGTGGCAGCTCGTCATGTTCTGTGAAAAAAACGTGTTTGAAAATTGGTTCAGTGACACCCCAAATGCCATGGTTCCGATATCCACCGCCGCCTTTTTCCGCCCGGACTCCTGGAGGAAATCCACCATCCCTTCCACCGCGTTTTGGCGGATGGCTCTGAGAGCGTCAAGTTTCGATTGGTTGGTGAGGTACAAGTTAAGGGCTTTTCTAATGGCCCGCCATGTTTGATTTGGCGCTATCCATAGGACCTCCGTCTCAGGGTGTTTTAAGGCGGTGACAGCGTCCGGAACGGGGCGGCCGGAGCATGCCACGTCATTGTGTTGAAGGATTTCTTGGGCAGCATCGGGTGTTGATGCCACAACACTCGTGATGCTGCCCAATCGGATGGTCATTAACGGGCCATGTTTGTGTGCGAGCTTGGCTAGGGACTCGTGGGGTTTTGGTCCGAGGTCAAGAAGGTTTCCGATGATCGGGAAGCCGACAGGGCCCGGCGGGAGTCTTCTTTTCCGGTAAAGGTCGAGGCCATGGAGAATGAAGAAGAAGAAAATGATGGAGGTAAGAAGTAAAGATAAAAGCTCCATCTTTTTAGGTTGTGTGAATAGTAGTACATTAGCAAAGGGTCATAGACTCATAGTTGTTTATATAGATATTTCATTTACAAGAAATTTAAAATAAATATCTACCGTATTTTCTTTTAGGTCAAGCAATATCAAAATATTAAGTTTAAGTTTTATTTTTGAGAAATGATATTTAATCCGTTTATTTGTTTATACTCATAATCTTACTCATTTGATAGTTAGACACGTGTAATTTACTAATTATCTCTTATAATATTAATTTTTGATTTTAACACATATTTTAATCTAATGAGTAGAATTAAATGTTAGGAATGAATATAATTATTCTTTAATATTTTTTTAGTACTAATAAATGTTATGAGTTTTTCTAATGTATGTCCTTGGGGCATCTGATAACAACATTCAATGAAGCAATAATTTCCTTTTAAACTTTAAACCGTATTAAATGCATCTTCTAAAAATGGCAGGAGTTAGAGCTCATTAATGTTTTTCAATACATATTAGGAAATTAATGTTTCATTGAATGCCATTATCGTATGCCTCAGCGGCATACGTTAGAAAACCCAAATGTTATTATATTATGAGTTTGTCTAACTCATGCCCTTATGGCATGAGATAAGAAGTATTTTATTAACTCAAAATTTCCTTATTTCATATTAGTTTATCTTAATTTTTACATGTATTAATTGCATTTGTGAACATAAATGGAAAATTTACTTCATTGAACACTTTTTATCTCATGCCCTAAGGGCATGAGTTGAATTAACTCCTATTGTTTATACATAACACGCATCATTAGACATTTATTAGTCGATGTAAAAGGCGACTTCATGAAAAAATGAAAATAAGGGTCATATTTTTCACATTTAATTTGCATCTTCATATATAGTTACTGTATTTATTTTTTATGATTCTCAATCTTTTATTAACACAAATTTTTTTTAAAATAGCGAATAAGAACTAACTTTTTCCTTTTAAACTTTAAACCGTATTAAATGCATCTTCTAAAAATGGCAGGAGTTAGAGCTCATTAATGTTTTTCAATACATATTAGGAAATTAATGTTTCATTGAATGCCATTATCGTATGCCTCAGCGGCATACGTTAGAAAACCCAAATGTTATTATATTATGATTTTGTCTAACTCATGCCCTTAGGGCATGAGATAAGAAGTATTTTATTAACTCAAAATTTCCTTATTTCATATTAGTTTATCTTATTTTTTACATGTATTAATTGCATTTGTGAACATAAATGGTAAATTTACTTCATTGAACACTTTTTATCTCATGCCCTAAGGGCATGAGTTGAATTAACTCCTATTGTTTATACATAACACGCATCATTAGACATTTATTAGTCGATGTAAAAGGCGACTTCATGAAAAAATGAAAATAAGGGTCATATTTTTCACATTTAATTTGCATCTTCATATATAGTTACTGTATTTATTTTTTATGATTCTCAATCTTTTATTAACACAAATTTTTTTTAAAATAGCGAATAAGAACTAACTTTTTTCTTTTTACCTCCACTTACTAAAATGCATGGGTAAAAGTTAATTGAACAGAATTAAAACGATGGCAATTGATATTAAAGTCAAAATTAATGTGTTTGCTTATTAGCACATAGCTAGCGCCTAGCTGGTGTTATCGTGTAACTTCCATCTCCTGTTTTGTAGCCAATAGAAACTTCCAAAAACAATAGCTAGTATATGTTACCGTGTCACTTCCATATTATTAGAAATCTACATTCAAGTATAGATATAGACCATTCGAAGCTTATAGCTTATTAGTATTAGTAGCTTATTAGTATTAGTGTAAGATGTTGTTTACTCCATCCGTCCTATACAAAGTTTATATTTTATTTGGGCATAATTTTTTAGGAGATAATTAGTGGTGAGGTCCTTTGTAATACTTTTGATTAAAATATAAGGTTAGATTGGAGAAAGAAACTGTTTTATTGGTGGAATGATTGGTGATAATCTTATTTTATTAGATGAGCCCCAAATTTGAGAAGTGTAAACTTTTTTGTGGGACAAAATTTTAAGGGAAAATGTAAACTTTTTTGTGGGACGGAGGGTGTATAATTTATAGGTTATGAGTTTAAATCTCGTAGTAGACAAATATGAGTAAATTAAAATATATATATATATATATATATATATATATATATATATATATATATATATATATATATATATATATATATATATATATATATATATATATATATATATATAGATCTCGACCAATTTAGAAAATAAAGGTTGAAGTACGGTCCAGAGAAAATTTAATACTATTTCCGTATCAAGAGAAAATTTAATACTATTTCCGTATCAAAATAAGTGATATATTTGACTAATTGCGGTTTTTGAGGCAAAAAATTAAAAAAATAGTTTAAAATAGATTAAAGTAAATAATGACTCTCACTTCTTTTGAATGAAGTGATATTAATGATGTTTAAAAGTAAAAGTAAGGATAAAAGAGTAATTTCACTTTATTAAAGTACATAGTTAGTGGAGAATGAGTCCCAGTTCTTTACTAACTAAGGTAAATTTTGAAAGTGTATCACATATTTTGTTGCACTCCTAAATAGAAAATGTATCAATTATTTTGATATGGAGGTAGTATAAAACTATAAACATTCATGTAAATGAATAACAGAAAATTACACGGAAGGTCCATGTGGTTTACCACTTATTACAGCCACAGTCACTGAACTTCATTTATTACACCAGACATCCCTGGTATATACAATTTGTTACACCCATGGCCCTTACTTTCCTTAACTTTTTCTAAATGACGAAAATACTCTTTTGATCTTTTGTAATAAGTGAATATAAGGGACCATGAATGCAATAAGTGATAAATTACATGGATCATCCGTGAAATTTACTTTATTTAAGTGATTTTTTTTTCTTTTTTCTTTTTAATTCATATTCTTCCGCTACATTCAAACTCACCACCCACGTCTATCTCTTTGAATTCAAACCGCAATTGACCTGAATGTGCAAAACACCAACTCTTCTGGCGACGTTCATTAATTGTCTGAATCACCGCGTGTGCAAACCACAAACTCCTCTGTTGACGTGCATCAATTGTCTGAACCAATTCAGGTCGATAGAACGTCATAGGCGGCAGAACAATTAGAGAAGGCAACCGAAGGCATCAGTTGGTGATGGATCGACTTTTTCAGGGGGTTTGGTGGCGCGACGATAATGGTTATTGATTGATGTTTGAATTCAAAGAGATAAAGGTGGGCGGTGAATCTGAATGTGGGGGAAGAACATGAATTATAGAGAGAAAAAAAATCAATCAATAGGGTAAGTCTCACTGATGGTCCCTGTGGTTTATCACTTATAATATTCACAGTCACTTATCTTCGCTTTATTACAAAAGGCCAAAGGGTATTTTCGTCATTTAGAAAAAATTAAAGGCAGTAGGGCCCATGGGTGTAACAAATTGTATGCACCAGGGACGTTCAGTGTAATAAATGAAGTTCAAGGACTGTGGATGTAATAAGTGGCAAACTACACAGACCTTCCACGTAATTTACTCAATGAATAATTAAGATTATTCTAAAATCAAATACTCCCACTCTGCCTACAAAAAAAAAAATTACTTCTTCCGATTCAAAAGAAGTGACACACTTTCCTTTTTAGGATGATTCAAAATAAATGACACACTTTGAAAAATTACCTTATTTGGCAAAAAATAGTAGGACCCACACTCACTAAATATCTACTTTAATAAAGTGAAATGACCATTAATTTACCCTTATTTTTTTACTTTTAAACATTATTAACCCACTTTATTCAAAATGTGTGAGACTCATTCCTCACTAACCATCCAATTAATCTAATTTAATCATTATTAAAATATTTTACCTCAAAACCATAAAACATAAATTGTGTCACTTATTTTGAATTGGAGGAAGTATATCTTTTTAGCATAAATATTTAGGAGATAGTAGTTAGTGCTTGCTAATAATTTTGATTGCTAATAACTTTGATTAAAATATAAAATTATTTAGAAGAGATAAAATGATTTTATAAAATAGTTAGTAGTGAGTCTCTGATAATAATAATATTTTATTACGTATGCTTCTCAAATTTGAGAAATAAAATTTTTTTATAGGATAATTTTAAGTGTAAATGAGAAATTTTTATAAAATTTTTTTATAGGATAATTTTAAGTGTAAATGAGAAATTTTTATAAAATTGTTTTATAGGATAATTTTAAGTGTAAATGAGAAATTTTTATAAAATTTTTTATAGGATAATTTTAAGTGTAAATGAGACATTTTTATGAGACGAAGTAAGTAGTTGTATATATTAATCGTGTTTCTTTCGTAATTCGTGGGTAAATTTTTATAGAGACAACAAAAGCTCTATGACGAGTTCTATTAATATTCAAAAGAAACAAATATGCGATTACGGTTAGGAAAAACCTTCAACGTCTGCAAATACATTTATTAGTTAACGACCGATATGAGTTTAATTTTTTTACCAACTACACACTCTATCAAATGGTATCTACCTTAATTTAGGGGTGTTTGATCGGGTATTGTAACACCTTATTTTTTAAAACATCATTTAAAACATATTTTTAAATAAAAATATTACAAGTTCAATATTCCCAAAATACGGTTTAACAAAAACCGTTAAAACGTTTATCAGAGTTATTAAATCCGGTGTTACAAAGATAATATCATAACCATAGGATAAACGGGATCTACCTACAAGCTCCCGAGCTAGACAACACTAGGCCACTTCTATCGCGACCCTCTAATCCAACGATCCTGAACCTGAGTACACAGCCAAAAACAAAGTAGTACGTGAGACAAAAATAGTCTCGTGAGATACATGGGTTTTCGACCCATTCTCAAAAGATTTATAAAATAATATTTATAACATTATAAATACTTATCCTTATCATTTCTTATAAATTCATAATTCATCTTCTATTCATTTAACCATATAAACTAATAAGCTTACCATAAGCTTACTCATCATCTAATCACATACTTGTAAGCTATCTCCAAGCTTACACTTTCTTTATCACATATGCAACGTACCTCTCCGAAGCCAACTGATGTTTTGGATCTAGTTATAAAATTTAAGCTCCTAAATACCACTAATCTAGATTACCACATTCATAGGCAAGTATACCTAATCGTGGGTAATATAGGCTAGGTAAGTATTTCGGGTTATCGAATCCACAGGGAACAGTTTATGTAATCCAGTTAAAGAAAGTTAAAGAATTAATCAAGAAAAGATTTTTATTCATGTTTTGACTTATATGAAATGTAATTAATGTTTGAAATGACAAGAAACGCAAATTTGAACGTTTGAAATGAGATTTAAGGGATATTCACTATGTATGGATTCATCTAGTTCTAAGTATGGTTATTAAGCACCGGATAGTTTAATGTTCTAGAAGTCACGGTATTAGATTTCTCTTAATCCCATTTAATAAACTAATTACAACTAATAGGAATTTCTTCTCTCAAAAGTTATAACTAATCACACTTCTATTTGCTGAAATTACCGTCTTGAATTAACTAAGACTTCTAACCTAGAATTTTCATTACTAGGGTTGAACTTCTTGTTTAATCTAACTTATTGGAATCTTGTCTCTAATCCCTATTTCTATTGAATTACCAACTAGGTCAAAATGAAAAGTTGGGGAAGTAATCAATTGAACCAAATGTTGTCAATATCTAATTTAATCAATTACCAACGATAAAGAAACGAAAACTCATAAATTAAACCAAGAAGAGTATTTAAACATCAACAATTGTTTTGAACACAAACAAACCCTAAAATTAAACCATACTTAATCCTAGAATCATCCAAACATAGCGAATATAAAGATTACTAGCACATAGACATGCTAGAAATCAACAAACAAGAGTTAAAGTATAGAATTACAACCATGAAATTGTTCCAAAATGATAAGAAATCAGTAATTGCTATAATCTTGAAGAATTTCTTGATCAAATGCTCCAAAATTCGTCTCTATTAACTGCCCAAAAACACACACGTCCAAAAGATAACTGAACTCTTCACCTTGATCTGCCATAAAACACGATCAAACGCGCATAGTTCACGGCGCGAACTATAGTTCGCGTCGTGAACTTTGCGTTTTTTATACATCCCGATCGGTAACTCTTGATAGCGAACGTGAAAACCATACAGGGACTTTGGTGACTGATCGTGAATAGTTCACGATCAGTTCACGATCGGGAACATTTTTCGGCTTGAAATCTTGTATTTTTCTTAATCTTTTGGCCCGTTTTTGACACCTCTTTTGCTATATAACCTGAGGATGTGTTGTGTTCATTCTCGGTGAAGTATTGAATTCCGGAGCAGTTTACACGATTCCTCAACAAACAGCAATCACGACGAACACCTAAACAAACAAACAAAAACAGAAATACGTTTATTATTATTATTATTATTATTATTATTTTTTTATTTCTGCCTCTTCACCTTCATTGTGGTGGTGGGTACGGATGGTACCAAGAATTGGAGTCTTGGTACCAAGCATCGTAATCTGGGTAGTTCGGTGGTGCGGGGAAACTCGGTGCCCACGTGGGTATGTTGGAATGATCAAAGGGTGGGGGTCGGGGAAATTGATTGGGATATAGATTATAGTTGGCAACATCGGTTTGCCAACTCACTTGTTGCCCGACCCGCATCTGATTGTAGTACGACCGTTGCATATGATTTTGGACATTAGATTGCAAATGGTCGTTTGATGATCGAACATAGGCGACATCGACTTGCATCGCGTCCATCCTCTCGACCATTTGATTATACGAGAAGTAAGGATCGAACGAGGATTGACCCGACCCGGATCCCGAGGCGCCCGAATGCCCGAATTGGGGACCCGTTGGTCCCGGTTGACCAAAGTCTTGACCTGCTATTGGTATTTCGTGACCTGGTGCATCGTCCATATCCACATCATCATCACCATCATCCTCACTACTATCACTACCACTTCCCGGATGTTCCACACAGGGATGTTCATTCCAAACATAGTCACCCGCAAACTTAACGATGACTTGCCTACCCGACAACAATACCTCGTCCATTGACCCCATTGGTCGATATGTCATGCTCTCCCAAACTCTCTGAGGAATGGCAATTGCGGCCCGAGCCAAACGAGTGACATAGTGACCGGCACCCATCGGACTGTTCCCTTTTAGCCCCTTTCCTTGTGTACTCAAAAATTTGGCGATCACGAACGGAATATTCGTTATCGCATTCTTGTCGATGAGTTGGTGGAGCAACCACATATCGTATTTGTTAACTTTTTCGGGCCCTTGGTTTCGGTGGCGGATGGTGTATGAAATCATTCTATGAAGATACCGATGAGTGCCGCTTCTAATGCTTGACTCTTTTGTATGAGCCATTCGGTAATCACCAACCCCGATTTGACGCCAATATTCGTCAACATTTCTAACCTCATTCGTCGCACACCACTTCATATAATGATTAAAACTTCCGGATGTGGTTTCATCTACGGTATAAATACCTAAGTTGATTGCAAACTGAATGAGGTTACAATGGACCCATTAGTTTTCCACTCGGTATTGGATGGAAGGAGCGCGAGGATCCTTCATGGCTACGCGGGGTTCGAATTTTATAGTATAGTAAAATTCGAGGAGGTGCTCATCATAAGTTGGTTCATTGATGAGAAGAGCTCTCTCCCATGCCCGACATATAAAACGTATTTCGCCATCGTGATCTCTATGATAACGAACCAGGTAACTTTCAATATCCGCTCATCGACCTACCGCATCTAACAATTCCAAATCAACACACCTTCCCACAACTACTTTTTTGTGTGAGAGTTTATTTTTCCTACTCTCACTTTCCTGTGCAAGACCCTCTCGAGGTGCATTCTCAAAGTTTAGGAAGATGTGTTCCCTATTAACCTTAAGAATGTCCGGGAACCCATCGGCTAAGAGTGCGGGCCCCGGTGCGGGTTCTGGGACAGGTGAAGGTGCTCGTGCACGTCCGCGCCCGTGGCCACGGGCCGATGTGGAGGCAGCGGTCTTTTGTTGTTTCTACATCAAAGACAATAATCACAATGTTAAGAATATAAATATGAAAGGATAGAAGGGTGTCTAATTATGTAAAACATGAATGTAAATGACGTTACTCCTTCCCACACTTCGTTTTAAAAATAAGAAAATTGAAAATAAAATTAAAGATTTGACATTGTTAATTAAATTTTATTTCAATTTGATTTAAAAACTAAGTCTTATAAACATATTAACATTGAAAAAATAGTGTCTTTGTGAATATTCCTTACATAACTTTGAACAAAAGACTTGACATTTGGTGCCCAATTTTATCCAACCCGAATTGTTAAACTAGTCATCTAAAATATTGAAAATTGAAGTATGATAACTAGTTTAACAACTTAAATCCAACTTAAACACTTGCAAAAATCCGAAATTTGACCCAATTTGTTCACAATTTACCAATTTCATACAATGTAGGTCTAGAAATCTACTAATCTTAAGAGGTTTCTACTAACTAAGAACAAAGATTGCAGATTTCAACTAGGGTTCAACTACAAATCAACTATTAAGCAAAAAGAACTAAGATTTAACTCAAAAAGTTCAAGAATAGTTCAAAATTTTCGGACCTATACCGAAATACTAGATAAATCTATGAAGAAAAGTAGAAGAACTAACCCTTGGACTGTAACACCGCAAAATTTAGAAAGCGTTTCTTTTTAAATGCCCGAAGGCGATTAGGTTATCCTCTAGGTCAGTTTAGTTTATCTTAGTTTAGTTTAGTTTACAAACAAGGTCCCACAATAAGCTTCCAAATAAACATTTCTTATACAATACATTAACGGTGTCACTTAAACGACATGGCTCACTTTACAAACACAATCCATTGAGCTTGGTCAATCATCCCTTCCAAAGCACCGATCAACCTGAAAAGATTCAACGAGGGAGGGGTTAACACAAAGCTAAGTGAATGAACATAAACAACAAATTATACAAAGCTCGACAAGCGAGCACCAACACCTCCACGATTGTTACTCCTCGTAACCGCTTAACCGTTGTTCCCCTGAATCACTGTTCCACCGAACCAGTAACCGCTAACTGTCTAATCACTAACACAGAAGTTATAAAACATCTCCGCGTACTAACCTCGGAAGTAGATTCTACATCTCCGATTGCTAACACGGGAGTTATAAAACATCTCCGCGTTGGGTAAACCCTATCACTGAGGAACGGTGGCTTTGCGGGCC
Source organism: Calendula officinalis (assembly GCA_963853835.1). Classification (NCBI taxonomy): domain Eukaryota; kingdom Viridiplantae; phylum Streptophyta; class Magnoliopsida; order Asterales; family Asteraceae; genus Calendula; species Calendula officinalis. Next base: position 43,010,633 of record OY970826.1, read on the forward strand.
TTAAACCATGGTTGGCCAGAACCACAGTAACCGTTGGCGCTTCGTATCCAACACCCGGGCAACTCCCTCCCCTTCACCATGTAACGCATACAGGTAAGGTCGGATACCCTATTAGTCGATACCTTTTGCCCAGCCGTTATCCATCCAACACTGACCTCTTATCTATCCTCGATTTCCACTAACCGAGTTATTGCTACCAATCAAGCAAAACCTTTCCATCTATGTGCACACATCCTATTTCGTCTAACCCGATCGAACAGGTACCAAACAAGCCAACTGTCAAATATTCGCGCCCGAAAACGACCCGAAAAACCTGTAACCTGCAGTTCACGATCGTGAACAATAGTTCACGAACGTGAACTAGAGTTCACGCCATGAACTAGAGTTCACGATCGTGAACTCTCTACAGGGAAGTTCCCTGCATTTTTCCTGTATTTTCCTGCATGTTTCCTGTATTTTCCTGCACCTTTCTCCCAACAGGCAATACCAAACCGATTGTAACCGAACACAAGTTTGAGGTTAAGTCCACTCACCGTTACTTCCACTTGTCGAACTCAGAGGTCTAATGTTTCTGAGTCACGATCCCGATTCCTGTACACCAAAGGAATACCGAATTAGTATATAATTTCACCAAATTATAAACAATGTTAAATATGCATTTAACACTAACACTTGCACTAACTAGATAACCAAACAATTGAATCATCATATGAACATGTCATGACCACTTACACTTACATAACAAATCAACTAGTCATTTTGCAAGCCTTACAACCAAACGGGTCAAACCGGATTATTAAACAATAATACCTTCTATAACTACAATCATGTCATCAACTTGCAATTCACCAAACGTTATCAACAACATTTCCAACACATAGCCTAACAAACACTTATACTTGCACAATCCAAGTTTCTTAGGTCACTTTACTACCAAATGGCCCAAACGGGTCAAAACCCAAACATCACTATATACTTACCAAATTTCCACCATCTAGCACACACTTACTACAACTAACAAGTCATAATCATATAACAATTCATAAAGCTCATGGCTATCAACAATCCATGTGTTTTACTTCCAAATTACTAGTTAATCATTTTAACCAAAAACATCCAAACACTAGTTAGCATTTCAACAATCTCACTAATCTTGACATAATTCAAAACTAACATATCCAATCTATCATGTTAAAATATCCAAGCCACAAAACCCGCAACAACACATCAATGCTATGTTTCCACCAACTAGTCATTTAACACAATAATTGATTCATAATTTCTACATAACTTAAACAATTGTTTTAACTAACAATCTCACCCAAATCAAGTCATAATCCACCAAAACATCCAATACTTGATTTCTCAACATCCATAACTTACTAGACATATTTTCTCAACCTAATGAACAATTCCTAGCATTCAAACTACAAGAAATTCAAGGTTTGACAAAACCCATACAACCTACTTTTACATAAACACACCAACTTGTACACTTTGCTAAAAAGGTTGTACCTTGTGCTAAATTACTTGTACTCATGCAACAATACATGTCAAAACTTGCAAGAATACATAATATACCATCCACAACAATATTCACTAACAAAAAACCCAAGAATCATAAACCCTAATTTATCAACTTGCAAGAACTCAAAGACAAATACATATAGGTTGAAGCTTACCTCAAGGCTTATTCAAAAACGAGCTTAGATTTGAGGTTGAGCAAGAAACAAGCAAGAGATCTTCCCAAAACCTCAAGAACACAAATGGTTTTTTGAGAGAGATGATTTAGAAAAGTATAAAAGAAATGAAAATGGGAAAAGGTTGGTGAAGAGGAAAAGGAGAAAGAGGGCTGCCCCTCTTTCACCCACTTCGTCCGTCAAAACAAGGGAAGGGGGGCCCATTTGTCTTTTTTTCTAATTTTTTAAACAATACAATTCAAAAGGTCCCTTTCGTAGTTAATTTATTTAAAATAGCAAACGGACTCCAATTTTAGAAACGAAAGCATTTCTGGAAACGAAATCCGACGAGTAATCTAAAGATATAAAAATCACATTTTCATTTAACATTTCAGAAAAACGGATATTTTAATCCCTTGATTAAAATATCACAAAAGGACAAAAAGTCAAACAATTCATTAAACATTTAGTCAATTTGTTCCACATATGGTCAAATAGATATTTTTCAAATATCAATATATACCTAAAACAACTAGGCCGGTTTTAGAATGTTACAACTCTACCCTCCTTAAAGAGGATTCCGTCCCCGGAATCCAACAACAATATTCAAATAGCAAGTATTTATCACAATAAGTTTACGATTCTATTCCAATCACTTTCACGTATACATGCTCAAACAAAATCACATCCAATTTGTTATACACTTCATATAGCATATACCATTCATAACAAGATAGCATTCCTCATGCCATAAAAATTAGTCAACTAGCATAAGTTACAACATAATCTCCATACACAATGTCACACAATTATTTCAAGTCTCAAATACCTACTTGTTCTTCTCCTTTATTCTATCAAGACTTACAATTTTGCACGGTTTAACTTGTTAAACGACCCATAATTTTAAGAATTTCCAATAAAATTTCCGGCCTTAATCAATTAATTCTCAAAAATACTTTTTCATAACATAAAGTCACATCAATTTTGCATACTAGGCACAAACTGGTCAAAATCAAGCAATTCATCGTGACACTATCAAAGTCCTTAGTTAACAATACTTCTAACAATCATCAACTATTTTATGCATAAATTAGCCATATTACAAGGATGACAAAATTTTACAAAGTCAAGTTGCACGTTTTGACGAAACAAGTCGAAGTCTACACAATTCAAGTCTACCTCACATTTCTCATTACAATCATGGCAATACAAATAGCAACATCTTTTATACCCAATTAGTCATACCTGTGACCTAACAGATCAAAACAAGTTTTATTATTAAAAAAAAATGTTTTATTACATCCATAACATGTTAAAGCTACCCACCAAACCAACTCATGCAATTATCAAACGATTATCATCATGATCAAGATCTAACAACTAAAAGCATCCAATCCAGTCCTGACACTATTCACCTTAAACAGGTCAACATTGAGGAATTTATCACAACAATTCCAACCATACAACTAACGGTTCATTAAACATATCAAACTCATATCATGACTAATAAGTGTTTTCAATTAAATGTCAACTTTTACTTAGACTTCAAGTCAAACAATTACAATTCACTAGTTCTCGACTCTTACTTATTAACATCCAAATAACATGATACTTTTCGTCAATTCAATTCACAATTAAGCATAAACAACTTTTATTACAATCAATAAGACATCATCATCACCTTGAGTAATTTCAAAATTACCAATTCAAACTATGATCAATTTTTATTAACATTAATCATTTTAATATAATCATCTAATTTCCAAACTTGTCTCAAATAATTTCATAATCAATGCAATCACTTAACAACCTCTTTTATCTTCAATTATTACTATCGCAAGTCAACTCAAAATAATCTGAACATACAGTTCGTTAGTCACTTTCTAGATCCCAAATTCAACATAGGAAACCATTCACTATTTATCACAAACATTTCAGGTCATTCAGATAACTAACATTGATTGAGTGTCATAATTAATGGCTATAACAAAAGCAACATCAATTTATTCACATTGGACAGACATTTCCGATTTTCACCATACAAGTCACTATATGTGACCCGACGGGTCACAACAAAAGTTTCAACTTTTTCACATAACAAACACTAGTCCTACTTGGACTATTCAATTCACATATACAATTCCTTCCATTTTAAATACAAGCATCACATTCAAGAAGTCTACAATAATTACCATTATACTCAATTTGATCCACGGTCACATATATTGTGACCGAAACCGACATGCAACCGATTCTCTTCGCTTCTCCCGAAGTGAAGGAACGACTAAAACAATTGCAATCAACTTATCACCAATTCACACAATATGAAAACGTGTAACTCTAACCACCGAGACACTATGTGTGTCCCGACAACCAAGAAAAGAAGCAATCTTTTATAACTTTTAATTCATAACTTTAATTAACTAGACTAATCCATACATCATATCACTCTAAACTTAGTCCAAGTTTCAATAAAAGGAACATGTAAGCATACATCACTTATATCTACACAACTCCCGACACATATGAGGTGTCCCAAATCAATAAGCAATCAATTATTATAATTCAAGTGACAGAAAAACACCACGGGTAAGCAGTTCAGTTCATCACAACATTTCACAAATCCTTAGTTAAGCAATCTTCTCAATTAACAATTCTACATAAACACAAGTATTGAGTTTATTAAAGCATACCCGAGCTATCATTGTCGGTCCACGGTTGGTGAAGATTCCCCGACCGCCCCCGTCCTTGACCCACAACCCATTTTCTTTTCCCAAGGTCAACTTCCATCTTGCCCAAATTGACCACCTCTAATGTACTTCATTTCCCCACGTGCGTATATATGCTCCTCGGGTAGTTCCCGCATCGTTACTTGATGTGCCAACATTTCCTAGGGCCAAGGGGGTCGAGTTATCTGTACCTGTCATATCTATAACAATCACAACAACTCACGAAAGCTTAGTTTAAATCGTTAGTAACTACATACTAACTACAACTAACTTCATTCACCGTTGCTCTAATCCCACTCGTCCGGAATGCTTGACCAAACTTGAGCCACGATTTGGGAATGAAACACCAACCCCGTGTGTCCATTGCCAAACCGAAGCTCTAATACCAAGTTGTAACACCGCAATATTTAGAAAGCTTTTTTTTAAATGCCCGAAGGCGATTAGGTTATCCTCTAGGCCAGTTTAGTTTATCTTAGTTTAGTTTAGTTTACAAACAAGGTCCCACAATAAGCTTCCAAATAAACATTTCTTATACAATACATTAACGGTGTCACTTAAACGACATGGCTCACTTTACAAACACAATCCATTGAGCTTGGTCAATCATCCCGTCCAAAGCACCGATCAACCTGAAAAGATTCAACGAGGGAGGGATTAGCACAAAGCTAAGTGAATGAACATAAACAACAAATTATACAAAGCTCGACAAGCGAGCATCAACACCTCCACGATTGTTACTCCTCGTAACCGCTTAACCGTTGTTCCCCTGAATCACTGTTCCACCGAACCAGTAACCGCTAACTGTCTAATCACTAACACGGAAGTTATAAAACATCTCCGCGTACTAACCTCGGAAGTAGATTCTACATCTCCGATTGCTAACACGGAAGTTATAAAACATCTCCGCGTTGGGTAAACCCTATCACTGAGGAACGGTGGCTTTGCGGGCCTTAAACCGTGGTTGGCCAGAACCACAGTAACCGTTGGCGCTTCGTATCCAACACCCGGGCAACTTCCTCCCCTTAACCATGTAATGCATACAGGTAAGGTCGGATACCCTATTAGTCGATACCTTTTGCCCAGACGTTATCCATCTGACACTGACCTCTTACCTATCCTCGATTTCCACTAACCGAGTTATTGCTACCAATCAAGCAAAACCTTTCCATCTATGTGCACACATCCTATTTCGTCTAACCCGATCGATCAGGTACCAAACAAGCCAACTGTCAAAGATTCGCGCCCGAAAACGACCCAAAAAACCTGTAATCTGCAGTTCACGATCGTGAACAATAGTTCACGCCGTGAAATAGAGTTCACGATCGTGAACTCTCTACAGGGAAGTTCCCTGCATTTTTCCTGTATTTTCCTGCATGTTTCCTGTATTTTCCTGCACCTTTCTCCCAACAGGCAATACCAAACCGATTGTAACCGAACACAAGTTTGAGGATAAGTCCACTCACCGTTACTTCCACTTGTCGAACTCAGAGGTCTAATGTTTCTGAGTCACGATCCTGATTCCTGTACACCAAAGGAATACCGAATTAGTATATAATTTCACCAAATTATAAACAATGTTAAATATGCATTTAACACTAACACTTGCACTAACTAGATAACCAAACACTTGAATCATCATATGAACATGTCATGACCACTTACACTTACATAACAAATCAACTAGTCATTTTGCAAGCCTTACAACCAAACGGGTCAAACCGGGTTATTAAACAATAATACCTTCTATAACTACAATCATGTCATCAACTTGCAATTCACCAAACGTTATCAACAACATTTCCAACACATAGACTAACAAACACTTATACTTGCACAATCCAAGTTTCTTAGGTCACTTTACTACCAAATGGCCCAAACGGGTCAAAACCCAAACATCACTATATACTTACCAAATTTCCACCATCTAGCACACACTTACTACAACTAACAAGTCATAATCATATAACAAATCATCAAGCTCATGGCTATCAACAATCCATGTGTTTTACTTCCAAATTACTAGTTAATCATTTTAACCAAAGACATCCAAACACTAGTTAGCATTTCAACAATCTCACTAATCTTGACATAATTCAAAACTAACATATCCAATCTATCATGTTAACATATCCAAGCCACAAAACCCGCAACAACACATCAATGCTAAGTTTCCACCAACTAGTCATTTAACACAATAATTGGTTCATAATTTCTACATAACTTAAACAATTGTTTTAACTAACAATCTCACCCAAATCAAGTCATAATCCACCAAAACATCCAATACTTGATTTCTCAACATCCATAACTTACTAGACATATTTTCTCAACCTAATGAACAATTCCAAGCATTCAAACCACAAGAAATCCAAGGTTTGACAAAACCCATACAACCTACTTTTACATAAACACACCAACTTGTACACTTTGCTAAAAAGGTTGTACCTTGTGCTAAATTACTTGTACTCATGCAACAATACATGTCAAAACTTGCAAGAATACATAATATACCATCCACAACAATATTCACTAACAAAAAACCCAAGAATCATAAACCCTAATTTATCAACTTGCAAGAACTCAAAGACAAATACATATAGGTTGAAGCTTACCTCTTAAGGCCTATTCAAAAACGAGCTTAGATTTGAGGTTGAGCAAGAAACAAGCAAGAGATCTTCCAAAAACCTCAAGAACACAAATGGTTTTTTGAGAGAGATGATTTAGAAAAGTATAAAAGAAATGAAAATGGGAAAAGGTTGGTGAAGTGGAAAAGGAGAAAGAGGGCTGCCCCTCTTTCACCCACTTCGTCCGTCAAAACAAGGGAAGGGGGGCCCATTTGTCTTTTTTTCTAATTTTTTAAACAATACAATTCAAAAGGTCCCTTTCGTAGTTAATTTATTTAAAATAGCAAACGGACTCCAATTTTAAAAACGAAAGCATTTCTGGAAACAAAATCCGACAAGGAATCTAAAGATATAAAAATCACATTTTCATTTAACATTTCAGAAAAACGGATATTTTAATCCCTTGATTAAAATATCACAAAAGGACAAAAAGTCAAACAATTCATTTAACATTTAGTCAATTTATTCCACATATGGTCAAATAGATATTTTTCAAATATCAATATATACCTAAAACAACTAGGCCGGTTTTAGGATGTTACATGGACCCATGAGGATGAAGAATTGATGAAGGAATCGGAGGATTTGGAAGAGAAAGGAGCGAAATTGGGTGAAAAAATGGGGAATCTTTGGCTGCCATTCACGATTTGGTGTATTAGGGTTAACGATTGGAAGAAACCTGGAAAGAACGACGGATTTATACCATGCATAGTTCGTGACGCCATCTAGTTCCCGATCGGGAACTTTCCCGATCCGAATAGGCCAAACCGGGTCGACCCGGATCCGAAACGCGAACTCAACCGTTACCCGATCGTTAACTCTTCGCGACGATTAGCCCAACTCCCTGGACAAACTTCGCGATCGGGAGAAAAGTTCACGGCGTGAACTTTCCTCCAATCCCACACTTACGAAAAACAATTTAAACAAGCAGATTTTTAACAAAAATTCACCATAAGACTAAAACGAGCAGAAATAAAACACTAACAACTAAAACAAAAATGAAGAACGGAAAGGGAATTAACCACAATACACACGGGTTGCCTCCCGAGAAGCGCTTCAAAGATTATTGAGTCTAAAGCTCGACTCGACGCTACTCTCTTCTCACTTACGAGCACCAACCGAGATGAAATGAATCACCTCTTCTTCTTCCAACTTCTCCTTCTCAAAATTACCATTTCCTTCATGATAAAGTTTCAAACGGTGACCATTTATGCTAAAACGACCACTATCACAAATGAGCTCCACATACCCGGAAGGTTTTTGTTGGACAACGGTGTAAGGACCGACCCATTTGGATTTAAGCTTCCCGGGAGAAAACTTATAACGAGATTGATAAATTAGGACTTTATCTCCCGGTTTGAAACATTTGAAGGTTTTCAATTTATTGTCATGCCAACGTTTCGTATTTTCTTTGTAAATTCGAGAATTCTCGTAGGCATGAGATCTTTCTTCGGTAAGAACATTTAATTGGAATTTGCGGTTGTGACCCGCCATGATTACATCCATTTTACATTCTTGAAGAGCCCAAAAGGCTTTGTGTTCAATTTCGATCGGAATGTGACATGCTTTCCCGTAAACCATACGGTACGAGGTGTAACCTGTAGGCGTTTTAAACGCGGTTTCGGAATGCCCAAAGAGCATCATCTAACTTTTGAGACCAAATTTTTGGATTTCAATCAATGGTTTTCTCAAGGATCCTCTTAAGTGCTCGATTAGTGTTTTCAACTTGTCCACTTGTTTGTGGATGATAAGAAGTTGAAAAACGGTGATGGACACCATATCTTTGCAAAGTTTTCTCCATTAGGTGATTGGCAAAATGAGTGCCCCGATCACTAATGAGAGCACGAGGACATCCGAACCTACAAAAGAGAGCTTGAACGAATTTGACTACGACCCGGCCATCATTTGTTGGTAATGCTTTTGCCTCGGCCCATTTGGAGACGTAGTCGACGGCTACAAGAATGTACTTATTACCATGGGAGCTCGGGAATGGGCCCATGAAATCAATGCCCCAAACATCGAACACCTCACAAACTTGAATGCTATGTTCAGGCATTTCGTCTCGTTTGGAGATGCTACCCGTTCTTTGGCAAGCATCACAAGCCTTGACCAATTTATATGAGTCTTTAAAAATTGTTGGCCAATAAAATCCCGCATCTAATACTTTCCGGGCGGTAAGGTTAGGTCCGAAGTGGCCCCCGGTGGGTCCCTTATGACATTCGTTGAGAATAACATAAGCTTCCTCACCGTACACACATCGCCTATGAACAAAATCAGGCCCGACCCGGAATAAGTAAGGATTCTCCCAATAATAGTACTTAAGATCGGAGAAAAATTTCCCTTTTTGTTGATGAGTCAAACCCTTTACAAGGATACCCGCCGCCAAATAATTTGCCATGTCGACGAACCACGGGTCATCAGACACTTGTAAAGCGTTGACTACTTCAAGGAATTCATCGGGAAATTTATCATTTATCCCATTTTCATCACATTCCTCCAAATATGGATTTTCGAGGCGGGATAAATGATCAGCTGCAAGGTTTTCCGCCCCTTTTTTATCCTTGATCTCAATGTCGAATTCTTACAAGAGGAGAATCCAACGTATGGGTCGAGGTTTGGCGTCTTGCTTAGCAAAGATATGTTTCAATGCGGAATGATCGGTGTGAACAATGGTTTTTCGACAACACAAGGTAGGGTCGAAATTTGTCAAAACCGAAAACAACCGCAAGTAATTCTTTTTCGGTGGTTGTATAGTTCACTTGAGCATCATTGAGTGTTCGGCTAGCATAATAGATTGGTTGAAAGTGATTGTTCTTTCTTTGCCCCAACACCGCACCGAGTGCATAATCACTCGCATCGCACATCAACTCAAATGATAATTCCCAATCGGGAGAAACCATGATCGGAGCCTCGGTAAGTTTTTCCTTTAACAAATCAAAGGATTCTACACATTCGTTCGAGAAAACGAATGGTATATCCTTCTCAAGTAAATGGGTCATGGGTCGGGTGATTTTAGAAAAATCTTTGATAAACCGACGGTAAAAACCCGCATGACCAAGGAAACTCCTCACGGCTTTCACATTCGAGGGCGGAGGTAGCTTAGATATGACATCTATTTTAGCTTTATCTACCTCAATTCCCTTCTCAGAAATCGCACCATGAAGTGACATTTCTCCCTATTAAGCACTAAATTGGATTCCTCACACCTTCTCAATATCCTCTCAAGATTTGCTAGACATGAAGTAAATGAGTTCCCGATAACCGAGAAGTCATCCATGAATACTTCCATACAATCCTCTATCATGTCTTGGAAAAGAGCCGTCATGCAACGTTGGAACGTGGCTGGAGCGTTGCATAGACCAAACGGCATTCTCCTATAAGCAAATGTACCAAAGGGGCACGTGAATGTGGTTTTTTCTTGATCTAGTGGGTCGATTGGGATCTGAAAATAGCCGGAAAAGCCATCGAGGAAACAATAAAAGTTGTTTCCCGCGAGTCGTTCCAACATTTGATCAATGAACGGTAAAGGAAAATGATCCTTACGGGTGGCATCATTTAGCTTGCGGTAATCAATACACACACGCCAACCCGTGACAGTTCGAGTAGGGATTAGTTCACCCTTCTCATTTTTGATAACTGTCATACCCCCTTTTTCGGTACAACTTGTACCGGGCTCACCCACGGGCTATCGGAGATAGGGTAGATGAGTCCCGCATCAAGAAGTTTAAGAACTTCTTTCTTAACCACATCTTTGACATTCGGGTTCAATCTCCTTTGCCTTTGTACACTTGGCTTGAAATTTTCCTCCATGAGGATTTTGTGTGTACAATAAGCGGGATTTATACCCGGAATGTCAGCCGTTTTCCAAGCAATGGCTTGTCTATGAGTTTTGAGAATTTTAATAAGATCGGCTTTTTCGGTGGAGGATAACTCAGATGAAATGATGACCGGAAGATCAGAATCACCTTCTAAAAAGGCATACTCTAAATGGTTTGGTAAAGTTTTAAGCTCTAGAGTAGGTGGCTCTTCTAAAGAAGTTTTGATTCGAAGGTTGTCTGTAGGGTCAATTTTCTCAAACACAACATCTTCTACCTCGGATTCCTCACCATCTACATGAAGCAAATTCTCGAACTCTTGGAGATCTCGGATTGTTTCATCGGAATTAATAGTGAAATCACCTTTTGTGGTGACATCATTATAATCGAGGTCGAGAAAGGAAGTAACCTCCTCATCGATACATGAATCGATAACATCAATGAGATAACAAGAATCATCGGATTTGGAGGTATGCTTCATGGCTTTCTCAATAGAGAAGGTGACCCTATCATCATCTATTCCTAGACTTAGTTGTTTCTTAGACACATGAAACATGGCGTCCGCCGTGTTCAAGAAAGGTCTACCTAGAATTAGCGGGACTTTGGGATCCACATCCATTTCTAGGACAACGAAGTCTACGGGGAATACGAATTTATCAACTCTAACAGGAACATTTTCTGCTATGCCAATGGGATATGTGTATGAAAGGTTTGCTAATCTCAAGATCATCCTAGTCGGCTTAAAATCGGTTAATCCTATTTTTGTAGCTATCGACAAGGGCATTAAACTAATACTAGCACCTAAATCTGCTAGACCATTACAAACCGGTAAATTATTAAAGAGATAAGGGATTATGAAACTCCATGGGTCCTCTAGCTTTGGTGGCATCTTGGATTCTATGATCGCCGAGCATTCTTCACTCAACATAGCTGAAGATGCTTCCTCCATTTGCACTTTGTTTGACACCAAATCCTTAATAAATTTCCCATAATTTGGCATACCTGCCAACATATCAACCAAAGGCACGTTAGTGCGTACCTGTTTAATCATTTCAACAAACTTACCGTATTTTTCTTTGAGCTTTTCCTTTCTCAACCGTTGTGGGAAAGGAGCTTTAGGTATGTAAGAACTTGTTGTTGCTTCCTTCTTTGATTCACTCTTCTTCGGTTCATCTTTTTCTACAATCTTCTCAACAAGCACCTCTTCTTCATTCAATGGTGTCCCCTCTTCTACAAGTACCTGTTCACTAGAATTATTAGTAGTAATTTTAATCATTGGTGAACTTACCTCTTTACCACTTCGTGTGGTAATGGCTCTGACATCCCTTGAGTTGAATTCTCCCTTGGGATTCACTTGGGTAGAAGGGGGTAGATTGCCTTGTGGTCTTTCGGTTAAGGCTTGGGCAATTCTCCCAATATCTCTCTCTAAGTTTTGAATGGTGGCTTGTTGGTTTCTAATACTTTGTTTCATCTCCTTAGAGTCTTGTTTGGTTTCTTCGTTTGTTTTGGCTTGGCTAGCCATAAACTGTCCAAACATGCTCTCTAGAGACATTTGTTCTTCGGGTTTAGAACTCGAACCGGGAATGTTAGAATTATTTCGAGGAGGGTAATTTGGTTGGTTATTTTGAGGGAAACCGGGTGGATGTGATGGTCTAAGGGGAAAATTGTTGTTATTGTTGTTGTAGCCCCTATTGTTGTTGTATCATTGGTTTCCTCTTTGATAGTTTTGCACGTAACCTTGGTTCAAATAATTGACCTCCTCCTCGGTCATCATCGGTTGATGTTGTTGGCATTCTTTTGCAAGGTGTGGTCCACCGCATTTGTCACATCCAACCTGTATTCCATGTAAAGAAGATTTTATTTTATCTAATTTACGTTCTAACATTACCTGGTTATTCTTTATGGCGGCGACTTCATCATTTTGTCTATCGTCAACCACATTGACCGAACCTGTTTGTTTACCGGCTCTTCTATCGGTGGCCCACTCCGCATTGTGTATGGCCATATCCTCCAAAAGTTGATATCCTTCCGTAGGGGTTTTATACATGAATATTCCACCACTCGATGAATCAAGGGTGGATCGTGCATTGTTGGACAAACCCCTATAGAAGAGATGGACGATATCGCTCTTCTCAAACCCGTGATTTGGGCATCTCCTCAGCATTCCTTTGAAACGTTCCCATGCTTCCGTTAATGTTTCCCCAGCTTCCTGTTGAAAAGCCATAATATCAGTTTTTAATTTATCCGCTTTCGCGGGTGGAAAATAACGGTGTATAAATCGACTTCGGAGTTCTTCCCAAGTCGAAATGGAGTTTGGCTCAATGGATTTGACCCAAATTTTAGCCTCTCCAATTAGACTAAAAGGGAATAGTCTAAGTCGTATCGCATCTTGCGAAACGTTAGGAATTCTAAACAATTGGCATATGTCATTAAAGCACTTAATATGGTGATTTGGGTCATTTGTGACTCTACCATCATAACCCAAGTCACGAACCATACTGAGGAATTGACTTTTTATTTCAAAATTTATGCCATTTATTTCCGGGAGTCTAATTGCCGGAATGGCATCAATCGGGGCATTTAGCCTCGTTTGCCACATCAGACGTTCCGGTGGTGGGTCTTGGTCACCCATTTGATTATCAAGAATCGGCTCTTGATTGACTATTGGTTCTAAATTAACAGGAATTTGCTCCTGACTTTCAGAACTTTGGACTTGAACTTCAAAAAGCGGATTTTGATTTTCAAGACTCGGTTTCCCAATATTTTGAGATTTCTTTATGGTTGCGTTGTATCTTGCTTCTAATTGAATCCTCTGTCTCCTTCGAAAAAGTTTCTCTGGATCAGAGGATGGTGAGGGTTGATCAGCTTTAGACTTTTTGCCTCTAAGAGTATTCTTATTGCTCATGCACCTGCACAACTCAAAGCAAAGAGTTAACACGCAACTGATAGAAAAAATAAAGGAAAACAGAAATTGCAAATTAAATAACTTATTTAAGAATAAATTCCTAAATAAGGATCAATTAACTAATTAACTTTCAAAAACCTAAAAACATAAAACCGCTCCCCGGCAGCGGCGCCAAAAACTTGATGTTTTGGATCTAGTTATAAAATTTAAGCTCCTAAATACCACTAATCTAGATTACCACATTCATAGGCAAGTATACCTAATCGTGGGTAAAATAGGCTAGGTAAGTATTTCGGGTTATCGAATCCACAGGGAACAGTTTATGTAATCCAATTAAAGAAAGTTAAAGAATTAATCAAGAAAAGATTTTTGTTCATGTTTTGACTTATATGAAATGTAATTAATGTTTGAAATGACAAGAAACGTAAATTTGAACGTTTGAAATGAGATTTAAGGGATATTCATTATGTATGGATTCATCTAGTTCTAAGTATGGTTATTAAGCAAGTTTAATGTTCTAGAAGTCACGGTATTAGATTTCTCTTAATCCCATTTAATAAACTAATTACAACTAATAGGAATTTCTTCTCTCAAAAGTTATAACTAATCACACTTCTATTTGCTGAAATTACCGTCTTGAATTAACTAAGACTTCTAACCTAGAATTTTCATTACTAGGGTTGAACTTCTTGTTTAATCTAACTTATTCGAATCTTGTCTCTAATCCCTATTTCTAGTGAATTACCAACTAGGTCATAATGAAAAGTTGGGGAAGTAATCAATTATACCAAATGTTCTCAATATCTAATTTAATCAATTACCAACGATAAAGAAACGAAAACTCATAAATTAAACCAAGAAGAGTAATTAAACATCAACAATTGTTTTGAACACAAACAAACCCTAAAATTAAACCATACTTAATCCTAGAATCATCCAAACATAGCGAATATAAAGATTACTAGCACATAGACATGCTAGAAATCAACAAACAAGAGTTAAAGTATAGAATTACAACCATGAAATTGTTCCAAAATGATAAGAAATCAGTAATTGCTATTATCTTGAAGAATTTCTTGATAAAATGCTCCAAAATTCGTCTCTATTAACTGCCCAAAAACACACACGTCCAAAAGATAACTGAACTCTTCACCTTGATCTGCCATAAAACACTATCAAACGCGCATAGTTCACGGCGCGAACTATAGTTCGCGTCGTGAACTTTGCGTTTTTTATACATCCCGATCGGTAACTCTTGATAGCGAACGTGAAAACCATACAGTGACTTTGGTGACTGATCGTGAATAGTTCACGATCAGTTCACGATCGGGAACATTTTTCGGCTTGAAATCTTGTATTTTTCTTAATCTTTTGGCCCGTTTTTGACACCTCTTTCGCTATATAACCTGAAATCTAAAATAAACACATAATTGAGTAATATCACATGTATTTGCTTCTAAAACGTACTCAAAATAGGCGATATTGACGGGTTTGAACGTGTCTAAAAACGTCAATATCACCAACTCTCCCGATATGGGATGTCATAGGTAAACTATCAAGGTAATTGGGAGCCCCCATCTTACCGAGATTCATAAGCTCTCCCCGTTTCCGGGTCGTCATGCTCACCCAACACTGGGTGTCGTAGTCTGAGACATTCTACTCTTTACGCAGGGAGGTACCACCCCAAGTAGGCGTCTCATGCTCCCCCATTTCTGGGCGGTCTTATTCCGGATATCTCATTAACACTTATGAGCCTCAGCTCCTTTCATCAAAATATGAGCATTAGCTCCTTTCATCAAATTCATCACTTATTAGAATACACCTATTCTAATTCATCATATTATTCTTCTTACTTATTCAGTTTCGATCTCGACTTTACTAAGTCCGTTACTAATTTAAAACATATTTATCGTTTATCAAAACCATATTACTTTGACTCTTCTTTGACTAGAATACATGTTTATTACTAGCCATTCCATACTTACTTTCCTAGTAATTCAATAACTACTTTTATTAGTATAATATACTAACCGATACTTGTTACTTAAAAATCATTGTCTCAAGTTTTATTAACACATACTATTAATAAATCGATTATCAAGCTCTTTAAGTCATGATCTCTATTCATACATCTTACTTATAAAAACTCGTTATTTACCTTTTTATCATCAAAATCTCTTTCAAAATCATTAATCATTTAGACATACTCAAATAGCCCATTACTAGCACTTTCTCATCATATCATTCTTTTCTTTATTAAAAACGTTATTAATAAAGACTCTTAAAACATCATAGTTTCCAAAATCATTTGCTATGTACTCAGTAAAAGTCTCATGTACTCACCTTAGCCAAGCTAACTCCAAATCGTGTCTAATAACACGAATCCTTGCTTTCCAACTCGTGAAATGTCACCAAACTTTCGGTCTTCTTGACCTACCATCAGTATAATCACAATAACTAGTCATTATCCATAACTAATCACTAATCAATCCATATTCACATTCCTAACCACCAAGTTCATCCAACTTGGTGGAATCTCAAACCCTAGTTCAAGATTTCCATCAATAAACCCAAATCCAACTTGTACACATCGATTACAAGCTTATAATGAGTGTTCTACACCCATGATTAGTCATCTTCCCCAAAGATGACATGGATGCTTCCCCAAACCACCATTTCTACCCATACAAAGCTCACAAACTAACTACCAACTATCAAGGATCAAGAATCCTTACCATTGATGTTAAGATACACAAGATTGATGAAGATTTGAGCTCTTGAACACCAAAATCGCCCCTCAAGAGCTCTCAAGTCGGCTGCCCTTCAACAATGGTGGAAATGAGTGAAAACCCTAGCTTTCCCGATTTAATACTGGCCTCGCAGAGTTCGCGCCGTGAACTCTAAGTTCACGCCGCGAACTATCTTGAACACGCATAAATCGCGATCGGGAGCTGGTCGTGAACATCGATCGTCTAAAATACCCAAATCCCTGTTTGATGTTCACGAACGTGAACAATAGTTCACGCCCTCAACTCTCTGGTGCAGCAAGGCTGCACTTTTTGTTCCACGACTCGACCCGGTTTCGTCCATAACTTCTTCATACGATGTCCAAATGACACGAAACCAATTCCTACGATCTTTATATGATTTATCCTTATTTATCATAATTTTACATAATTTGTTTAACACAAAATTTCGGGTCGTTACAGGTGTATTTTTCGGGTATCAGGTAGTTCGGGTTGGATAGTTCGGGTTTTTTCAAATATAAAAACTACCCAATACCCGAACCAAATTTAATTAGGGTATTTGGGTATGGGTAGTTCGGGTAACGGGTCAGGTATGGGTATATCCATTAATATCCGAGAATTTGCACATTTGTGTTGCAAGTGACCACAATGCTTATATTTCGATCTTAATACACCATCATTGTCTATAAATTTATCAAATTGCAACCAACATAAGGCTCTATCAATTTATTGCCGAGTTCATCTTCATCCTCTTACAGATTCAACTCATTCGTTGGATCGTCAAATCAATGTAATTTAGAATCTTTGTGTCAAACATATAAATCAAATATAATAATTTGAAACTCACCACATATATAAATAAAACGATTAAATTTATGTTGTTTGACATATAACTGAAATCCGTGGACTACAAGCATAACTCTTGTATTTTATTTATAAACCATCCAAGATTATCTTCTAAAAAACCCTTTTAAAAAGTTCGGGTATTCGGGTATACCCGCCTACTTAAAATATTACCTTATACCCGACCCGTATTAAATTCGGATTACCCGATACCCATATGTTTCTACACGATACCCGAACTACCCGACCCGATTTAACCGAATTCGAAATGAGTCGGGCGGGTAAAACGGGTTTCGGTTATTTCGACAGCCCTACCTTAATTTGATTGATACATGAGTTTTACTTTCATATAATGCGTGAGGTTGAGAGTTGGATTCCTGTAAACATCTCTTTATGATATCAAATATGAAAGATTTTCCTTGGAAATCCTTATTGGGAAGTTTTACTTTCATTATTATTTTCCATTTCCAAAAGAAAAAAAAAAAAAATCCTTTTAGAAATAAGATGTATGCTTACTGAAATTATCAATGATTAACTAATGGTAAGTACGCTAAATAATTTCGTAGAGATCAAAGTAAACATTTCATACTACTTTAGTTTACTATAACTTCTATCTTTATTCAAAGTTAACATCTAAAATTTATACGCATTTCTTTTAGTTGTTTTGTATACATTGAATATTACTAGTATAGTGTTAAATATGGGGCCTTATGAGTTATGACCCAGCAAATACTTAATGGGCCTTTTTCACAAAACAAGAATTTATTTAGAACATTTTTATTTAAAAGCTAGAGCACTATTTATATGCAGTATATTTATATCATTGAAGAAAAAGAATACTACCTACTTACCAACTTTACATTTTAAATATCAATGTGCGGTATCATGCTAGTATGTTTACAGTTTGAATTGATAGATAATGCATTTGATTGATTCAGTGAAGTGTTACTCTTGGTTATTAATGTTCCACCATACACAACAAGATGAGGAGCAAATTGATACAGCATTATATATAATTGTGAAGTTGATCCATATCAACATCACTTAATTTCAGACACCAATGGCTTATTTGAAAAAAATGCTGTTAAGTTCTTGACCATTAACTCTCTAACTCCTTCAAATGCCTCTGGTGTTAAAATAGCTTTATGCGGAGACAAAACAACGTTGTCAAGCGTTAATAGCTCTTTCGGTACATCAGGTTCATTTTCATACACATCGAGTCCCGCACCTCGAAGCTCACCTCCAACTAAGAACTTCACTAGTTCCTTTTCATCCACGAGGGCCCCACGCCCGATGTTCACGATAATACCCCTGTTCCCTAGGGCGGTCAACACATCACAGTTGATGATGTGGCGTGTTTTGTCGGTCAACGAGCAGCAAATTATTAGAGCATCGCTGTTGGTTGCAAGATGGATAACCGTTGAGTAGAAAGGATAGGGGATTTGCGGTTTCTTGTTTCTTGAGGTGTAGGCGATGGTGCACCCGAATGGCTCGAGCCGTTTAGCGATCAAGGTGCCGATACTTCCAAGCCCAACAATCCCAACTCGTTTCTCCCCTAACTGAACAATGAAAGTTGGATTTTAGCAACGGATATATATTTTTCATATTGCCAACAATAACATTTTTCATATTGTTCATCTATGTATATGAATATACATTTTTCTTTTAATAAATTGGTGTTTGAATATAAGGTTTAATACCTCTCTAAATTTTTCAAAACAACAGATAGCGTGTTTTATATAATGTTAAGAATATATTAGTTTATAAATATCATGTGTATCTTTACAAAGTTATGATTATTCAAAACAACAAATATAGTGTTTTATATAGTGATACGAATATATTAGTTAATAAATATCATGTGTGTATTTTAGGGGCGAGCGCGGTTCAAAAACCGAATCAATGTTGTAGAACTTGCTACTCGCTACTCGTTCATTCGCTGACCTTGTAGCGAGTATTCGGTTACTCGGCGAGTACTCGAATCGAGAATTTTCATGTATAAAATTACAAAAATTTATAATATACATGTAATTTACCTAATTATTAAAATAAATACGTATTAAATGATAAATTTTAAGTTAAATTATACCCGTGTATAATATTAGTAGCATAGGGCAAATAACATAGCTTCATTACCTTGTGGGCCTAACAGTGCATTCCCTTTAAATCTATGAACTTAAAAAATTTAAAACCCAATTGGGCCTAAACCGATATTTTCACCACCGTTGACCATTGTTGACTTCTGTTGACCGAGTAATCTACCGGTCAGGACCAACCCGACTCAGTATAACACCGGGTAACGGCTACCAACGAGTACTTGGCCGAGTAGACCGAGTGTTACAACACCGAACGAAACCGAAAACGTTAAATTTTCAAAACTAAAACCGAACTAATAACGTGTTATCGGTTTCGGTTCGGTTTAGGTTCGTTTTCGGGCCGGTTTCGGTTTGGGTTTTGTAGGTTAAATGTTAATCCTTATCCAAAAACCGAACCGCAACCAATATAACGGATACCGAAAATGATGAATTTTCAAAACTGAAACCGAACTATCAGTTCGGTTTCAGTTGATTATCGGTTCGGTTCAGTTTTTTCAGCCAAATGCTCACCCTAGTGTATTTACAAAGTTATGATGAAACAGAGTAAAAAATTTGATGACACTATGCAACAATACTTTATGATATGGATATGATCAGTTATTTTATCAGTATTTATTCAAAATTGAGAAACAATTTGTTTTCAGTTCTCCATACTCTGCATGTAGATCGTTGGAACAAAGCGAGTAGGTAGATTAATTAAGCACATTTGTTTTTAGGACAAATCATGTGATATTGGCAAATTGGATCGTAGAATTAAAAATATACCTTGTTTCCAAGAGGATAATGGCCTTTGACGGGCCACAACCCGGCCCGGACATACCTATCGGAAGCAGAAACAAGTCGGAGGACATCGAGCAGTAGCCCTATCGCATAATCGGCTCCGTCTTCAGAGAAGGCGTCGCCGGCGCTAGTGACGCAAATTTGACGTCGGCGGCATTCTGCTAAATCAACGCCGGATGTTGTTCCGATAACACACTCAACTGAAGGATACAGGTCCAAGTGCTCCGATTTGAGCGGAGTGAGAGCTAACACGATTATAACTCGAGCAGATGGCCGGTGGAACGGGTACAGAGGATCAGAAGGTTCGATGGGGTTGGAGATATCTTTAGCCCAGGATGAAGAGAAATTGAAATTGGGGAGGCGGTGGATGATTGCAACGGGGATATTGTTATCGGCGGCGATTGTTGACTGATGCCGCCGGAAATCGGCCATTGACGGAAGGGAAACAATTTTTGGTAGTTGTTGAAATTGAAAAACAATTAATACATGGTTGGAGGCTCCACATCTTATTATTACCATAATTTAATATATATTTTAACTAGGTTATATTACGTGAAAAATTACAAGTTGTCATTCATTACGATGAACACGTTAATAATATTTAATTCAAAGTTTTTTTTTGTTGCTAAAACCTTATGATTACAGCAAAGTAACAAAATACAAACTGCTTACATTCACATTTGATATGAAACGGGTCATTTTTAAAATTGAAAGTTAGTGCTGGTCACAACTCACAAGTACAAGCGGCAAGAAGAGTGTGTTGGGTAACAGGTGATGTCGGGTTAGTTTGACCCAAAAATATATTAAATGATGTTTGAAAAACTGGTTATATCTAAAATTTTCATTCCATTCCATTCCATTCCAGATATAATGGTAAAATAAAATAAGCAAAATAGAATTGTTAATGGTCTATTCCGTTCAAACAAACCGTTTCTTACTTTATAAAGCAAAACAAATTGAAACTCAAATAACTTAGTGACTTAATCAAGTGGAGGATAGATTACCATAAAGTTGACTTGTTTGTAAGTTGACTTGTTGACTTCAGTATCTAGGACCCTGCCTTTAACTGTACCAAAAGCAAACCTCAACAATTACAAATTATCTATATATATTCTTATTAAATGAAAGGATTTCAAATCCACTTTTTTCTATAAAAGCCACGTAGGTTGATGAATCACAATGACAAGTCACTGCTGACCTGGTGTGCGATGTTAACTGTTCTGGCCACGTTTGAATTGGATTTGACATCTTTCTGGCCACGTTCACTTTTCTGAGTACATGTTCATCCTCTTCCATTATTTCAGGCATGATTTATGGGAGTTATTTTGGAAACACTTATACTTTACTAATTTCATCGCCCCGTCTCATAATGGTAACCCTATGCATCGTGAGAATTGAAACTCAATTACAAAGAATATCGAGCGATTGTGTTCATCTCTCCCGTCGTCTACTACCACAGTACTTCTCGGAATCGCCATTTAAATAGAGTATACTTTCTATTTGTTTGCTAAAACTTCAAAACTGGAATACTGAATGTTCTAAATAATTGAGTAAGTTTGAGTAATTTTATTGGTTTTCACCAGCCAACTCACAAATGGACTCATGATATCAAATTTACCTTTTTCAGTGAAGATGAATCTCTCCATGTTATCCTAGGGTGAGGTTGATTTTTTTTCTCGAGCAAGGGTGATTTGGAAGGGATTAAGAAGCTGTTGGATTCAGGAACTGATGTTAATTTTAAAAATATTGATCCCCAATATAAATCGGGTAGTACGGTATGAATTTCTGGTTCTATTCTCTAATCTCATAACAACTCAGGTTAGGGGTTTATGTGAGGATACAAATCATAACAATAATATAATACGTGTTCAATTGCTGCGGAAATTGAAATTTGATGAAATAATAATTGTTAATGTTAATTTTGCAGTCGACATAACAGGCAATCACCAAAGGCTTAATTCAATTGTTAAAATCTTTATATATGGTTGTCTTAATTATGGATGCAGGCCAGTCACAATACATTTACATATTGGTTTTCAACCCCTATTGTGTAGGTTAATCAAATTATAGTAGAATTCTTTTGATATATATATATATATATATGTATTAATTATGCTAATACTAAAACATTTAATTAGGTTATCTAATTAATTCTATATTATTTTTAGATAATTATAAGAAAACTAGCAGGCACCCGCGCAATGCGGCGGCGGGTACCCTGTGATTATATTTTTGTGGCAAGCAAATGCTATTTGGTTACATGTTTTCTCTACAATCGTATTTCTACTGATTTACTATTTGCCATATTTTGTTTATGATGAATCATTTTGAAGTAATTATGTTTCTACATGTGATGCTCGTTTTTTGTGAGATGTGAAATTTATCTTAAATTGTATGGATTATTAGTAATTCAGAATCCATATCTTATGAATGTATACAGAATTATGTCTCTACAGAAGTACAGGGATAGCAACTTACATACTAAAGTTTCATCTGTTTTTCTAGATTCTAATTTTGGAGATCTTAGTTGCCAATTAATGTTTAAGTACCATGTGAATGTCACTTAACCATGTGAATCTTACTTTTTATGGCTGATAAATAACAAAACACTCATGATAAAAAACACAATTTCATTCTAGTGAACAAATTGACATGATAATAATCAAGAATCCGTATAACACAACAAACTTTTTCTTAACTATAATGCTACCTATATATATTACTCACCTTCGAGTAATTATCAAGGGGCCAACAACTACGCCAACCTCACTAATTAATATTTAATACACAAAATCATACACATTCTATACTGAACATACAGTTTCAATATGATCCCAGCTAGCAGATGGTGCACCTTGTCGCATACAATCAATTTCCGGGACTGTAGGTGCATATAATTCCCCAAAAAAATTGCCAACAAAATGAGTCATACATATGGAAGCTTATAGGAATTGCTTTTAGTTCAACATCGGTCAACCGTGGCAGTTGGCTTTAATATTAGGCATGTTTCCATTTAGTGAGCTGCTTATCTGCCACAAACAATTTTTTAAAAGATAATTACTAACATGAACCGTTTATTCATGCATTATATAAGATATGCTGTTAAAAGTGTTTAATATGGAATTTTAGTGGTGAATCTTCTGGAATTGTGATATTATTAATATTAATAATTAGTTTTTCTTTGTTGTCATCAAGTAAGACTTTGTCCACCAAAGGGACCCTCTTCCACTGATGGTTCTTTTTCCCTTAATTGTGAGTCCTACAAGTTTTGTAAATAGATAGATAAACATGTATGTTTTACCTGTTATATAACCTGGATCAAGTTGTGTGATTGCAGAAAGATCACTATCTGGGCGGGATTTACATTCAATGTGATCTGTAAGACTGTAACATATTGCATAATAAATAAGAAAGTGATAAAAGTATACCATATGGTCAGCCTGATTATCACCTGTAAACTATGTAATGAACATCGTGCTGCAACCAAACTTCATGAAGCTGTATGTTCAACCGAGATTCAATACAAATGAGCTTCACAAGTAAGATAAACTCACATACAAATGGGAAAAGTAAAACTTTTTATTCAAAAAAGGAAGTAAACTTACATTCTAGCGATGTTAACCAAATTCCCGATTTCATGAGGAATCGGTCCAGATTTCTGATTATTCCTTAAATCTAGAATTCTCAGCGATCCAATTTCTTTCAGCATTGAGCCAGTAAGTTCATTACCTTGTAGAAAACTACATACAAAATCATTTTTAAATAAAGTTTGTTACCATGACGAACCAGAGAAATCGAACCAAAGCTTAGTGAGAGACCGGTGGCTTTGGTCACCAGAGAAGATGCGATTCAGGGCAATGCCGCAATGGTGGTTTATCTGCGAGATTCAGGGCAATGGTGTTTTCTTAATGTTGTATCTTGATTTGGGTTAAGGTTTAGGGAACCGAGGAGGCAATGTAATCGAAGAAGATTGGATCACAAATATCACTTTACCAGTTTACATGTTCTCCTTATGGTACAGTAAGCATTTACCACCTTTGAGAAAACACCAATTTCGCAAGATTTCTCAAACTTGTCCTGATGCAACATTAAGAACAGGAATTAAAGAAAAAAATTTTTAAAGAAAAATACACATTAAATAGCTCTTCACCACAAACAAGACAATCTTTACCCTTTACAAACTCTTCACCACACCCTGTAAACAGAAAAAAACCATGGCACTGTTAATGATGGTGCCTTTAAGATCCTTTACAGTTAACATGCTCCAATTAGGGGAAATCACTAAAAAGATAGAAACGCAAACAAAACAAAACTAAAAAAGAGGGAGTAATCGGAATATAACAAACTTGTGCACTGAAAACGGTCAGAGAAGGATGTGGTGGCGAATAGGTCTTCGGGATGGGGCGACGGGGCAAGCGGCAGCCAAGGGCGGCGGCGCTGTCTGTGTGACCTCTGGAAGAAATCAGATGCTTTGCTGGGTGTGAAAACTGGTTTGTATTAGGGTTCGTGCTAATGTGCAAAAGGGAAGGGAGGGAGGGAACGTGATTTTCAAAATAATCCTTTCAGTTTCCAAGAAATAATCGTTTAAATGTTCAAGAAGAAACTATTGGTTAGAAAAGAAAACACCGTTCAAATAGGGCAGTGGGTTTTAGGAATACACTGAAGGTGTGTTAGATATATTCTTCTTTGTTATAAAAGATGCGTAAGATCCAGGTAGCTCAGTTGGTAGAGTTCCATGCTCTTCGGCTGTGCGTCCCGTGTTCGAATCTGGTTTCTATCAATATTCTTTAGTAAATGCAAATTACTCCCAAAATGGCAAGTGTTTGCTGAATTTTCAATCTTGCTAAATATGAAAGGGGTAAATGCTTTATAATATAGTAGAGATATGTTGGCGTTCAAGATTTTAAGTCAATTATAGGATTTGATACACAACATATATTATTGTTTTTATTAACAGATATTGATTTTGATTGTGTAATCAGGTAGCAACTATTTCTGCAAATGGAATCATAGTTGTAAGAATTTAGTAACCCCCATTTTTTCAGTTACTAAACAAAATTTTGGTTTGATCCCAAGCTTGGGTTCAATAATGACCATTTAACCGATCTATAATATTTGTATCTTTTACTTTTAAACGGGTCTATTTGGATCATGATTTATACTTAATGGGTCCACATGTCTCAAGTTAGAAAATTTAGCTATAAGGGAAACGGGTCAAATGTGTTAAATCATACAAGTTGAGAATCACCAAAGTGTATTTTGGTGCTTGAAATAACTTGAGTGGTTTTCTAAAAAAATATAAACATGGACAAAAATGTTTCGGGTCAACTCGACCTTACCATACAAGAAAATTTCCCGTTTCAACCTGTACATGTTTTGACCCGTTAGGTGACACCATCTTACCACTAATATTTATGAACTCTTTGTACCTTAATCTCACACTCTTAAAGCCGCGTTTACACACTATTTTTTATCGTGAATAACCATTATTTTGTATTTTTTGTTCTTTAACTACAATCACAGCCTTCTGTACAAACGATTTACCGAGTTACCCGAAACCAGTTCTGATCCAGATATAGCAGCCACTTTAAGATGACTACCTAAAAGGTATTTTAAATAATTTTACATGATATATAGTTATATACTACTAAGAAACTATAATTACCTTAAACAGGCATCGAATGCATTATGAAAAAAGTGATAAGAAATAAAATCTTATCAAAGCATTAATGACTTATTTTCTGCTATATTAAGACATGTACAACTATACCTGTTAAGCTATGCGAAAACTCATTTGTGTCAAAGGAAATAGCTCAATTTGATTTTCGATTCGAGACTCAATTCTCTGTAATGTAATTATTGTAGGATTATAATTCAAGAGCTATGGATTTTATTGAATAATCACAATGGTTGATGCTAACCAGTCTGGATTGAAGCCTGCACTAGAGTTTCGAGACTCGAGAGGATTCACGAGCTTCTCTAATCTATACAACCGATTCCAATGACTTGTGGCTCATACACTGGCTTAAAGATCAAGTAAGTTTTTTGTTTTCAATATGCAGGCTCAAATCTACATATTGTTTAAATTCATAAAACTTGTATGGATTTAAAAATTTCATAATTACAATTTCTAACATAATTTGAATGGATACATAATTTGAATCCATAAATGCATACTGGTTCAAAAGGAATTTGGTATATCAATTATTCGAAGTATCTAGCATAATTTGAAATATTCAATATCGTTGGGTTTTTTTTTAATAGGCTTAATGGAGACATTAATTATTTTTATCGTTTGATGGTGTGCAGTGCATGGAATGTGTTCGATGAAATGTCCTAGAGAAACATAATTACATGGTGTTCGAGAGAATGAATGGAATTCGAGGAGAAAATGATTTTTCTATAAGAATTAGAACGGAAGAAGAAGATGAATAGCGAATGAATATTGTAGAGAGAGAATAAAAGCTAATAGAGGTTTGTTTCTTACACTACCTTCATTATAATCTAATTTGATTTTACATATTTAAGTTTTATAACTTCATATTTTGATGAATCGAAATGAATGATTCAAATTGAAGTCAGAATTATTATTCTGTAGGATAGGTATTGAGCTATTTACTTGCAAAAATCACATGATATCGGTATATAGATTTATGATTAAACACTTAGTTCCTAAATGTAAGGAAGTACTAATGAGCTAACTTTTATGTCCAAATGCATCTAACTTTTATGTAGTATTTTATTTCAGGAAATTGAATAGCCTCCTCAATCTAATTAAAGAATTCCCACAAATTTAAAAATGTTTATTTAGATTTATTGCATTATACATATTTCATTGTGTGGTCGATTGCATAGGGATTAGTTCAAAACTTTTAATAACCGCCCGTGATTCATCACGGGTTATAGGCTAGTTATGTAAATAAAACTAATGATTAGCATCAACAGAAGAAAGTACATATGCAGTTTCATTTTATCAGATCATGTGTATTATTAAAGTGAAACCCCATGTCCGCATCAGTAAAGAATATTTTTCTTCAACATATCTCAGGTTAACTCACGGGGGTCAAAGGGTATATCTTTGACTTTTGAGGTTCTTCAAAATATATTTTCTTCTTCAAACAATGAAAATATTTTCTAATACTACTAATTTTTCATATATGAAATCAAAATGAAATCATAAAAATTTGAAACACATTACGTAGATAATTTCAAATTATATCCATATAAGGAATCTGAAATGGAAAAAAGACTTCCAATTAAAATTCAGCTTTAATAGAAGTTGCATGCCAACCCGAACCATACCAAAATAACTACTCGTCTAAAACCATAACACGACCCGCCCGATGGGATGGTGGAATAAAAATTGGTGTCACTTATTTTGAATCGGATGAAGTATATGGGCCTTATGAGTTATGACTCACTATATATACGGGCCTTTCTCACAAAACAGATATTTATCTATGACATTATTACATAAAAGCTTGAGTACTAAACTAACTTGTAGAATATATATGTTTATTGTTCTCTATTTTTCATTTGTGTCAATTTCTGTTGTAGAATTTCGTGAAAATATTCAAAATAGAATATTGGATGAATAAGAGGCGTTAGGTTCCCATTTATATCATTCAAGAATAAAAAAAAAATATTACCTACTAACCAACTAACCAACTTCACATTTTACCTATTGTTGAATAACGAGGATGATAAACTCGCGCTCCACTGCGAGTTTATTAATACAATTAATTTATTATGTATTGGAATTTTATTAAAATTTTATTTCTCGTAAAATTTACTTTACTGGTCATAAACTACCTTTATAAATTTGTTCTATGGTTTTTAACGCTACCAACTCATCAATAATTATTTAATGTGCATTTTATTAAAATTTTATTTCTCGTAAAATTTACTTTACTGGTCATAAACTACCTTTATAAATTAGTAAATTCTTTATTTACGAATTATAGTACATTTTTATTTAATTATATTAACTTCTATTATCTGTTCAAAAAAAAATTAACTTCTATTACATTAAAAATGTGCATTTATAAAAATAAGAATATGACAATTATAATAATCTAGTTCTATAGTCCGTGTAATTTTAATTTTATTAAAAAGGGTAGAATAGATGCAGCAAGCGATAATCTAACATCTGGCCAATGGATAATAGTCAATATTAGTTACCATTTTCAATGGATAGCGTTATTTTAATAATTGTTAGCAGGCACTTTTTATATAGCAGAATAGATTTGTGCATAGTTTTAAAAACACTGCAGAACGGAACGGTATTAAAGGAACGGAGTTAAAATTCTAATGAATAGTGAATATGTACCATGAAGCTCGACCCGTTGAATTCTTTTTGCTGTTAAAAAAAATGCTACTATATTTAGATGCAGGAAGAAATTAAAGAATAAATAATTACGGAAAATATTTCAACAACACAAAGTCATGACAAAAAGTCCAGTCGGGTATGACGAAGGTTGCGCGAGAAACTTTAATTAATTGTCTTTAATGAAGTAGATAGAATTTTCACAAATTCATGATCCATTGAACATTTTTATGTAAAATTATACTCCCTCCGTCCCTAAATAAAGTTCCCATTTGCTCTTCAAATTTTGTCCCTAAATATAGTTCTCATTTCTCAAACATAAGGGGTCCACTTAATATAATAATATTATTACAAATACTTTCACCACTAACTATCTCTTAAAACACTTTCTCTCTCCAATCAAACCTTATATTTTAATCAAAAGTAATACCAAATACCCCACCATTAATTATCTCCTAAAATGTTGTGCCCAACACAAATGAGAACTTTATTTAGGGACGGAGGGAGTATTACTCTATATCATTGTCTTTAATGAAGTAGATAGGTTTTTTTGGGTTTTTGTTTTTCTTTAAATTTAGTAATTTGTTAACCTAAAAATTAATATTGTGATTCAAACTCTCAAACTTAACATATTTCGTTATAAATTAAAAAACAACTAGTATGTTTAATATAATTTAATAGTAAATTCAACTAAATAACTTCAAACCTAGAAAATATAGGAATAAATCACCGAGAAATTCAATCATGTCTTTTATTTAAAAGATAATTAAATGTCAAATATTATATAAATATAAGAATATTTTTAAAAAATTGAAAGATATATAATGACGGGGCGGGGCGGGGTTTTCGGTCGGATTTTTCATATGTCCCCGAAAACCGCCCCAAACATTCGGGTTTCCAAAAATCAAAACCGTTGATATCGGTTTTTCATATAATTCGGTTTTTTCAGTTTTTATGCTCACCCCTAATTTCAACAATAAACAACTTCCCAACCAACCCATTACTCGTGTCTAAAGTCGAATTGGGAATGTGAAACTATAAAGTATACAAATTAAAAAATAAATAACGTTATATTTTCGGTTAAAGAAGTAGTGGTGGCTATTTATAAAATTGAAAAAATTGGGACGAAAAGATCCAAATGCAAGTCAATAAAGTGAGATTTAAAAAGAAATAAGAAAAGAAAAGAACTTGACCGGATCTTATACATCGCAACTAAAACGTTAGACAAAACGTAACTAAATTGTTCCTGGTTACTGAAAAGGGAGGAGACTCTCAAGTCTCAAACACAGAAAAAGATCTAATAACTTTAAAAGAATTGAGCCGTATCGTGAAAATATTGTTAGATCAAATGAGATTGAACACTAGCTAACCTATGGTGATTTGAACAATATTGAAGATCTAGTGTGTGAAAGTGTGTGTTCTTGGTGTATGAGTTGAGAGAGAAAGATGGAGGGAAGGAGGGCTTTCAAAATTGTAATTCTATTAAGTGAATGAAAAGCTTACAATTAGTGAGATGAAAGATCCCTTAAATACCTATCTCACTAATCATCATGATTAAGGCTAAAGACTAGTTTATCATTTATACAATATTACACAACTAGTCCCCTAACTATTGAATACAACTTAATTGACCCTAACAATCTCCCCTTTGTATCAATAGTTTGGATTAGCCTGTTCTTGAAATCTTCTTCTCTTGCAAAGTCTGAAACTGAATTATCCGGTGAGTAGTTTTGATGTATTATCAGCTTTAGCTTTTGAAGATCAGTGGGAAAATAATACTTTTAATTGGCTTTTCAACCAATAAAAAGTATCTCAGAAGATTTCATGAAGTCTTGACTTAAAATGTTTTTATCATTATCCAATCTCCCTCTTTTCGAGCTTTTATAACTTCATCCATGTCTTCCTTCAAAAGAACTAAATTTTTATCGTTGAGTTTGTTGGTGTAAGAAATGCCAAAAACTGATATATTGAAGATTTGAAGGTTCTAGAAATGAAACATCAGTTAGGTAAGGATTTGACTAGGATTTTGAGATGTTGTGGTAGAGGTTTTTTGTGTGGATATGATAATGATGATTTGTATTATGAACAGAATGATTTGAAAGCTAAAAGTTTTGGATGTGTGTGTAACTTTTGGTAAGAATGATTTGTATTGGTTAAAATTTTAAATTGAAATGTGAATGTTTTGTATGTAGGAACGAATGATATGTACATTTAATATTTTGGATGAATGGTTGTTTATTGAATTTGGAAAGAATGATTTAAACGATTAAATTTCTGATGGAAATGGATGTGAATTTGAGATTTGACATTTCTGTGAATGTACTAGCTTCTTCTTTTTCACAAATGTAAATCGACGAAAATAAAGACCCATAGATAGAGTTGTTTTGTAGCGGAAGTCTTTTGTTGAATTTGTGGCTTTGTCGATTTGTGATTATTGATAATTGTTGTTAGGGAAAAATGTTGATAGAATTTACGCTCCCCCTCAAACAAACAATTATTTCTTAACTGATCTTTGGTTTCTTGTTTACTCCCCCTTAACCGGTGCATATAACTTTTAATGCGAAGTAAACTGAGCTAATATATTGTATCTCCTAAATGTAAGCATTTATCTTTATAAAAAGAACTTCTGTAATAATTTCTCCCCCTCATGATGAACAAGATTTATCTGAATCATCATGTAAAATTTGAAGTTCTTCGAGTTAGTAGTAGAAAGAATCTTTGAAGCTCAAGTATAAAAATGTGTTCAATAATGATAAATTCATATTTTGAATGAATCAATATATAACACATTGTATCAGATAAACCAGATCGTCGTTGAGTATGAAGAAATATGATCAAATCTTTTATCGTTTAATCGCAATGACCGTTGTAGATGACATAAAAGAACAGTCTCGTGTTTCTCATCTGATATCCCGACTGTTGTTGATAGCGATGGAGTACAGTCATCAAAAATGTACATGTAATCGAATAGGGTAAACCGAGATCACATAGATTACCCGTTAACACAACAGTTACGAAAACTGCGTGACCTACGTTAAGCTTTGGCTTAGATGTTAGCACTGGTAGGATTTCCATTCAATCATCGTGGAATACCAATAATTTTGGTATCACTATGAATGGCCCGGCTATATCACAAAGTGTTAGGTCACAACAACCCTGGTTTGTTTGATAATTGTTTAGATTAATAATTTACTTAAGACAATTAAGGTGATTAACACAATAATTTAGTCAAACGTATATTATTCCACAAAGTGTGGCTTGTAGCGGAAATACAAGACCACTTGAACAATTACAAAGAGATATTAGTGAACGTGTAAATTCGTAAGTACTCCTTTGCAAGATGATCTCTATTTGTAATGTTATAGAGATCTTACATAATGGCAAAGGAGTAACCGAAGGACTAGATAAAGGAAATGACTAAGATCAAGGGATTTGATCTTAGTCCGTTAGCATATTGACTTGTAACTCAGTCCTTCTACTCAGTATTGGATTTCCAATACTGAGTGCTGATACTGAGTGGCCAATACTGGCCAAACTCAGTATCATACCTAAACATAGCTAATTTAATCTACTATTTAATCTAAGCTAGTCTAGGTTGTTTTGTTATCCTAAGATTCACAAAGGGGTAAGGCTTTTTGCCTTAACAATCTCCCCCTATCTAATGATAACAAAACAGTTACAAAGAGAAATAAAAAAATACATAAATACAGGCTGCAACGTCTTCTTCTTCTGTTGATTGATTCAAACTCATAGAAGACTTCCTTCTTTACATGGATGAACTCTTCTCTTTTCTTCAGTTCATCTTGCCTGTTGTTTAGCACAGCAACTATCTTCTTTCTGAACCAAGCATCTTATTTCTTGGTTATCATCCATTTCAGGCCCACCAGATGGCTAATAGGAGCTGTTGGTAAATCTGCTTTAGTAATGAAGCACTCCCTATCATCTGAGTCAATATACATATATCCAGATGTTGGATATATGGTACTCTTTTGATCCTGAAAGATAAGATTAGGAGGAACAGTATATTTGGGAAAAATTCTGAAAGTATTAAGACATTCAGGTTTGTTGTTTTTCATAGCCTCAGTCATCACACTGAGTGCCCTGTAATCTGCTGCATAAAGGATGCCCTTTTCATAGCATATAGCAGATACAACCCAGATTTCATCCATCATCACTTGGGCTTCAGAAGATCTAGATGGCATCTCCTTTATCAGTCTTGCAATTTTTATCCAGTCTTGAAATCCCATATTCTGAATATCATGAAGGAAAATCTTCATTGGAGGACTAACTGGCCCAGTGCAGGTTGCAATAATAGATCTGTCAACAGTTTTGACTTTTATTTTGTTGACAAATTCATTTAGCCAGTATATGTTCTTCACATTCAGAAAAGCTTTATTTCTCAGCATACCCATCCTGTTCTCCCTATATCTGAATCTTTGAGCAACAATGTTCCAGTACTGCTCAAGCAATTCATCTCCTGTTCTTGTTAGTATATGTGATTTTCTTGGAACATCTTCAGACTCAGTTTCAGGTTCTTTTCCTTAACAGGGAAGAATTTCTAGGCCTCAATCTCATCCTCAGCATCACTCTTTTCCTCAGTATACTGAGTGGATCTTCTAGGTCTAGAGATCAGAGGAGCTGGATCTTATTCTTCACTTGATTCTGAGGACATAACCACATTTGTCATTCTTCTGGTTATTGGTCTTCTAGGAAGTCTAGAAGGTCCTTCAGCTGGAGGAGAAATTGGTCTTCTTGGGGGCTCTTCATCATCTGAGGATGATGATGAAGAGCTTTCTTTATTTGCTTCATCCAGTGCAAAGTTTAGAAAATTTTCAGATGGCACTGGATGTTCTTCTTCTTCATCATCAGCAATTGGCCATACAAATGGCCTGTACACAATAATCTGCAAGTTATATTCTGCAGTATCAACTTGCTGTGGTTGGTCAGTCTCAGTCTCCCCCTGAGCAGATGGCTCAGATGATTCTTCTTCAAGTTGTTCCAAAACTGACCTTCCCCTTTGTCTGCTTCTTTCATATCTAAACCTAAGTGGTTCAGTAGGAGGTGTTTGCTGATGTTGTTGCTGTGGAGGTTGATCTTCATTTAACTTCCTTCTTTTCTCCCCATGAGCAGATGGCTCACGTTGATCAACCTCTTCTTCTCTTTGTCTCTTCTCCCCCTTATTGTTATTATTGGATGGGGAGGGAAGAGGTTCAGTATCACCACCGATGCCCCCCTGTTGATCTTCAGGAGTTGGGGAGAGCATAGGTTCAATAGCAGCATCATGCGCACCCTCAGTATTGGCAGGAGAGGGTGACCTTCGAGGCTCAATATCAGGGCCTTCTTCATCATTATTTCCTCCAGTTGGAGATTGTGGAGATTTTTGTTGTTGCTGAAGGAGGGCCACTGACTTCTTTAATGAGTCTATCTCAATACTCATGGCATCCATCCTGGCCAGAATATTATTCTGAGTGACCTGCATGGCCAGGATTTGATTTAGAATAGTCTGTAAAGCCCCCTGTACTTCTTGAGACTGAGTGGCTTGTGCCCTTTGGCCCTGCACAGATGGTGCTAAAGAAACAAAAAAAAACTGGTTAATAAGAAAAGTTTATCAAATAGAATTGTGGTGTTGTTTAACTCTATAATCATATAAATAGATTTTTGAAGTCTGTATTCCATCTGGTTCATGATGAAATATTGTGAACTTGTGCATAGCATGTGTAAGAAAGTATTTTAGTAAAAGTGAGTGTGAAAATTTAAGTAGCTCAATATAGGATAGGTCACATTTACTAAAAGGTATTGGTTTGGGAAATCGAAGCCTGGGATGTGCTTCTTATTATTTTCAATGTTTATCACTCAGTATCAGAGTGATAACAGAAATGTGGCTAAGCCCATGGAAAATTTTGGCTAATGTGGCTTAAAAGGTTTGTGATCATTTCTAGAATCATGTAACCCAACTCAAAAATAAGTTGGACATAATTCAAGCAGCACCAGTGGGTGTCAGTATGACAGCAACCACCATCATCTCTTTAAATGTTGAGACAACTATAGACTGACAATGATCGTTGAGGTGCTCAGTGTATGAATTTTGCATAGCAGCTGTGGGCTAACTATGTTGGCCATAGTTAGATATATTTGAAAGTTCGGTTGAGACTTTGGTCAGTATTGAGTTGATACTGGCCAATACATAGTCTCTATTTGGGAAACTTATATATATATAAAAGTGTTAGGGCTTTTTAGAAATTCATACCTGAGACTTTGTCGGATTCTCTTCTTGCATCATTTGAGGTCGGTGCTGGATCTTCTGTATGTTGATTTGAGGCACCAGCACCTTCAGGAACCTCTTCTATTCTGACATATGTACCTTCCAGTGTATGCTGCTCATACTGAATTTCTACATCGAGAGGAGCATGGGCTTCCTCAATATGTTGAGCAGTTGGTTCTGGTTCAGGACCTGGAAGGTCAGCGGTGGCTGCAACTAAGCTTTGTGCTTGAAGAGATGCAATTAATGAAGGAACATTTCCAAGAGGCATCTCTTCTGATGATAAATTTCCCATTAGAACTGGGGAAAGGTTTCTTCTTCTTCTTTGGATGACCAGTGGTGTATCTTTTGAGGTCTCAGTATCAGAAGCTGTTGCAATATGAGGAGCATCAGGATCCTGTGCAGGTGGAAAAATGTGTGTTGGTTCTTGTACTACTGCTGGTTGAGCATCCACCATCGCAGTATCTGGATCATCATTTCCATCATCGCCACTGTCATCATCATTATCATCATTTTCTGATTCAGTATCAGAATGTTGTTCATCATTGATGTGTGCCTGGACTATGGCCCACATGGAGTGACTCAGTACATGCTCTCCTTCTCTTGGCCTGTAAAACTAAATCTTCTCATGAAGTGGAGGAAGGTCCACTCTTGGACTATTGAACTCATCATAAATATGAGCAGGCATCCCATTTTGAAAAATGAGGGAAAGAAATCTGCAGAAAGGAACATTGAGTTCTCTGATTGGAGCCTGAATCAGAGAGGCCAGTTCATTGAAGATCAGTCTAGCATAATCAATATCTCGACCATGATACATGGCATGAACAATCTGCATCCCAAATTCATTTATTTGATCCAAAGCTCCTGTCTTGTGGGTCATACATCGAATAAGTGTAGATATTAACAGACCCCACATAGGACCAAATTCATTTCGTTTAATAATGCCAGTGGTGCCTCTGCGGCCAATAAATGGTAACACTGAGCGAGCCTCTGTCCGATCAACAAAGGGCTCATACTGAGCGTGAGCGGGAAGCCTAAGTGTTTCCCGAATTATAGCAGTGGAGACAAGAGCCCTTCTTTGGTCTCGAATAACCCAACCGGTAATCATGTCCGGAGAGTCAAGCTTAGCAGAGTACCAGAATTCGCAGAGCATTTCTGGGTAAATAGCTCGAGGGGAACGAATTAATGCTTGCGTGATCGGACAATGCCTCAAATACGTGATCATGTGAGTGAATTCAGGGAATGCCCAAGCTTGAGGAATATTGAAATTTGCAGTTATGTTGTTCCTCGCAAATTTGGGCATTTCGTCGTTCCGAAACTGAGTTGCAGGAGCAGCCTCCGGTGCGACAAATCTGTAATCCACCATCTACGAGTGTGATTTTAGAAATTTGCTTGCACGAAGAAAGTGAAATGGTTAATCGCAGAGAGAATTGAAAGATAGAATATGAAATAACTGTTAGAAAATTCGAATGAAAAGAAATAAACGGTTATTTATATTTAATTTGAGATAATTACGGTATTGGGAAGTAAAACCGGCTGATTTGACAGCCTTATCCTGTTTCAACGGTAACTTTCTTATTAAGAAAGGTTACCGTTAAGGAGTATCAAGATTAAAAGTCAGTGTTATCTCTCCAGGACTCCAATACCGAGTTAAAAATAATTTAAATTAAAAAAAAATAAAAAATAAAAAAACATTTAATCTAAACTATAAATAAAAAAAATTAAAATTTATAAAATTTGATAAATC
The DNA here is from genome assembly GCA_963853835.1 of Calendula officinalis. Lineage (NCBI taxonomy): Eukaryota > Viridiplantae > Streptophyta > Magnoliopsida > Asterales > Asteraceae > Calendula > Calendula officinalis. The sequence continues at coordinate 43,047,183 of OY970826.1, forward strand.
AGACGAGTGATACTGAGCAGGTCAGTATTGAAATCAATACTGAGAAGTCAGTATAAGAAAATTTTAAGGAAAATTAAGGATTCAACATACCCAATTGTCCTAGTAAATACATAAACCTTTCCTCAGAGAGAGGTTTAGTGAATACATCAGCCAATTGATCATATATAGGAACAAAATCTACCTCAACCTTACCCTTTTCCACATTATCTCGAATAAAGTGGTGTCTGATATCAATGTGCTTTGTTCTGGAGTGATTGAATGGGTTTTCAGTGATAGCAATAGCACTCTTATTATCACAATGTATTGGTGTCTTCTGGAAATTAAACCCATAGTCCATTAGTTGATACTGCATCCACAAGAGTAGAGCACAGCAACTTCCTGCAACAACATATTCTGCTTCTGCAGTAGAATTTGCTACTGAGTTTTGTTTCTTGGATGACCAACCAACTAGTCTGCCACCGAGGAATTGACATCCTCCACTTGTACTCTTCCTGTCCAACCTACAATCTGCAAAATCTGCATCTGTATACCCTTCAAGATCAAAGTTTGAATCTTTTGGATACCAAAGACCCATGTTAGGAGTACCTGAAAGATATCTAAAAATGCGCTTAACAGCTTTCATATGTGATTCTTTAGGATCAGCCTGATACCGAGCACAGAAACAAGTTGCAAACATGATATCAGGCCTGCTAGCTGTTAAGTAAAGTAAAGAACCAATCATACCTCGGTATGTGGATTGACATACTGGCTTACCAATTTCATCTTTACTTATTTTATCCTGAGTACCCATAGGAGTGTGCATGGAAGATAAGTTTTCAAATTTGTATTTCTTCAGCATGTCATGCACATACTTACTTTGATTTATGAAAGTGCCATCAGGCTTCTGATCAACTTTTAAACCAAGAAAGTAAGTAAGTTCACCCATCATACTCATCTGATACTGAGATGACATAATCTTAGCAAACCAGTAACACATTGACTTGTCAGTGGAGCCAAAGATAATGTCATCTACATATATCTGAATGAGTAAAATGTCAGAACCTTTCCGTTTTGAAAATAAAGTTTTGTCAATTTTACCTCTTATAAATTTATTTTCAATTAAATACTCAGACAGGGTATCATACCAGGCTCTTGGAGCTTGTTTGAGCCCATATAAAGCTTTATCAAGCTTGAAAACATAGTTAGGAAATTTAGAATCAACAAAACCTGGAGGTTGTTTAACATAAACTTCCTCTTGTAGTTTTCCATTGAGGAAGGCACTCTTAACATCCATCTGATAGACTTTGAAGTTCTTGAAAGCTGCATATGCAAGATACAACCTTATAGCTTCAATTCTTGCAACTGGTGCAAAAGTCTCATCATAGTCAATGCCTTCTTCTTGCCTGTAATCCTGAGCAACCAGTCTTGCTTCATTTCTGATGACAGCACCATCTTTGTCCATCTTGTTTCTGAAGACCCATTTAGTACCAATAATAGTTTTGCCAGAAGGGGGTGGTACTAAATTCCAGACTTTATTCCTTTCAAACTCTGTCAGTTCTTCTTGCATAGCTTCTACCCAGTCTTCATATAATAAAGCTTCATCAGCTTTCTTGGGTTCCAAGGTAGATAAAAAGCTTGAAAAGAAACAGAAATTTGCAGTAGCTTGAGGATCAAAATCTAGTTTTCTTCTTGTTTGTACACCTTGTTCAATAGGACCAATGATATTTGAATGAGGATGATCTCTGAGTTCCCTTAGATTGTTCCCTAAGGGAGCATTTGAAGCAAGGTCAACAATATCTTGTTGCACTGATGTGTTGTCTGCCTGATACTGAGCTGAATTGTGATCAGTATAAGACATTTCAGGTTGCTGTTCTTCTTGATTTTGCAGATCTGAGGAGGATTCTTGAATGGTACTGGAAGATTCTCCTTCTTCATATGTGGAGTTGTTCAGATCAAGTATTGGGAACTCAGTATTGGGGTTCTCAGTGATGGGAACCTCAGAATTTGATGCATTCGAGTTAGACTGAGTTCTTTCTTGATCAGTATCACTCATACCATGACCAACATAGTATGGGTGAGACTTGGGCTGTTCAGCAATTGAGTTTTCTGGATTGCATAGAATTTCTATGCCACTGATGTCTTCTGTTGCTGAGGTAGAATGCTCATTCTGATTTTCATCAAATGTAACATGAATAGATTCTACAATCATCTTAGTTGAGATGACATACACTCTGAAGGCTTTAGAGTGTGGAGAGTAGCCCATGAACACACCTTCATTTGCTTTGGGAGCAAACTTGTTGAAATTTTGCTTAGTACTGAGTACAAAACATTTACTCCCAAAGATGTGGAAGTATTCCACATTAGGAACTTTGCCATTATATAACTCATAAGGAGTCTTTTGATGTCTCTGAACTATTGTAGCTCTATTCTGAGTAAAATTTGCACAATTGACAGCTTCTGCCCAGAAGCTCAGTGCCAGTCCAGCATGGCATAAGAAAGTTCTCCCAGCTTCAATCAAGGTTCTATTCTTTCGTTCTACAACACCATTTTGTTGTGGTGTGTAGGCTGCAGAGAAGTTTTGTAAGATTCCTTTTTCTTCACAGAAATCAGCCAATACTGAGTTCTTAAACTCAGTACCATGGTCACTTCTTAGTTGTTTGACCTTGTTGCCTTTTTGAAGTTCTTCTCTTTTAATGAAGGCAATGATTTCTGTTGTTGCATCGACTTTAGTCTTGAGAAAAATGACCCAAGTGTATCTTGAGAATTCATCAACCAGGACTAATGTATAGATCTTTTTGGCCAAAGATGGTGTGCTGATGGGGCCAAAAAGATCCATATGTATCATTGTAAGAGGTTCATTAATGGAGTGATTAACCTTTGACTTGAATGAACTCTTCTTCTGCTTGCCCATTTCACATGCTGAGCATAACTTATCTTTTGAATAAGTAGTAGTGGGCAGCCCTCTCACCTGTTTCTTAATACTGAGCTCATTTATATTTCTGAAATTTATGTGAGAGAGCTTCTTGTGCCATAACCAATGTAATTCTGGTTTGACTTTAGACAGCAGGCAAGCTCTAATAGTGGGGTCTATTTCAGACAGGTTGACCACATATACATCTTTTTCTCTTCTAGCAATGAGTACATGTTGCCCTTTATCATTGTAGATGATTCCTGCAACCTTTCTGAAACGAGCTTCATTGTCATCATCACACATATGGCTGATACTGAGCAGATTGTGTTTAAGACCCTCTACATAGGCAACTCTTTTAAAAGTTATGTTACATGCCTTGATTACCCCATAACCTCTTGTTTTCCCTATAGAATCATCTCCAAACTTGACAGAAGGACCCTTCTCTGGAGTATAGTTGAGGAGGTACTCCATACTGCCAGTCATGTGTCTTGAACAACCACTATCTAGGTACCATTTTCTGTCACCCTGCACAAGACACAAAATAAGAGTTAGTTCCTTTTAGGAACCCATTTTTGAATGGGACCTTTGGTAGGAGAAACGGGGGTTGACTTGATCTCTTTTGTTGGAGAGGTCAGTATCACTTTAGGTGAAACCTTTGAGGTTTTCTTTGGTGATACTGACTTAGTTTCTCTCCTTTTCTTTGGTACTGAGTACCTAGGACTTGACAGATCAGTCCAGCATTCATCTCCTTTATGTCCAGTATGATGACATCTATAACATTTTCTAGGTCTGTTTCTAAACATATTTTCGTAAGGAATTTAAGAAAATTGTTTGACTTTTGGTTGATCAGTATGAGTGAGTTTTGCAAACTTTTGACTTAAGACTTTGATCTGATCACCAATAGATTTTAAAATGTTATTTTTGTCATTTTTTAATGGAGTTTTAATGTTTTGTTTGACTGGTATTGAAGGAGATGGTTCTGGTGTCTTAGTTTTATTAGGCAGAGAAGTCTTTTTATCATTTGACTTCTTGTTTTTGCCACTTGAAGATCCTGTTGAAGTTGTTTTCTTTTTATCATGTTTTAGAATGACAACTTGAACATGTTCTTTAGATTCTTGAGTAGTTGACTTTGCTGTTCCTGTAGGCTCAGTATTAGATAAAACATTTTGAGTAGTAGTGGTCTCTTTCCAGTAGACTCATGTTCTTTATATATTTCAAAAGTAGTTGTGTTAAATAAAACTTCAAATGGAGGAACAGCAGAAGTGTCATACTGCACAACTTCGAGGTCAGTATCAGAAATTTCTTTTTCAGGAAATTCAATACTGAGCTCTTGTAGTTCAGTATAGCACTTAGAACAGATGGAGGGACCAATTTGTTTTTCAAAAATGTTTTTATCCTCATCAACTGACTCAGTTTGACATCCAACTTCACAAAAAGTTTTTGCTTTTACAAACTGAATAGGGTTCATATCAGAAAATTCTTCAAATAAATCAGTAAAATTATTTCTATTTTTTAACTGAGGATCAACACCAAGTGCAGCCCTCACATTTTCTGGAAATTGTTGATTTAAACATTTATTTAATTTAATAGATGCATTTCCCCAAGATTTACATTGGTTTTCAAATTTTTCTTTTTCTAACTTGTGTAAATGAGCTTTATCAGCTAATCTTTGGTTCATGTCTTGTAAGTTTAAAAAATTGAGTTCTAAATCTTTAAATTTTGCTAATTTATCTAAATGTTCATTATTTACCCTTTCAAGTTCAAGAATTGTTAATTTTAAAGCTTTTTCTCTCTGTACTAAATTTTAAGATCAACAATCATATACTCAAAAATCTTTTCTTTTTCATTCACTGAATAAGTTTGAAAGGAACTCACCTTGTACAACTGAGTGGAATCCCAATCAGTATGAACACTCATCCTCTCAGCTTCTTTAATATCTCTTTCAAAAGAGCTCTTCAAATCTTCTTCAGTAAAAGCCATGAAAGCTTTGTTCTCAATCTCTTCCTCATCATCACTTATCTCCTCATCCATCCAAGCCTCGGAGTAAAGTGCTTGATGAGGTGCTCCATTTCCTGCTGCATTCTTCCCCTTGCTCCAGTTCTTTAGTTTGACATACTTGTCTCTATACCTTTTAGCTCGGTATGCAATCTTGTCATTCTGATCAGTTTCAGTTGACTTGGTATGACAATTAGCAGCAATGTGCCCAGGATTTCCACACCTATAGCAAAGACCTGGTCTTGGGTCAGTGTTGGAAGAGCTAACACCAAGCCTCTTCTTTTTCAACTGATCCAGCTTCATAGACATAAGAGCCATTTGAGTTTCAAGCTCTTCTGCCTCAGCATCAACAAGATCAACTTCTGGTTCTTCAGGCTCAGTTACAGTATATGCCTGTTGCACAACTAAAGCCATGCCAGTGGAAGACTTGTCAGTTTTCTTCCAGTTGATCAGTCTTGCAGCATTATTCTCCTCATGATTCAACATCAACCCATACAAAGTTTGGAGAGTGTATGATTCAATGTTGTTAGCAGCATTGACCGAATATGTCATGTCAAGAAATTGTTGGGGAAGACTATCCAAGAACTTTTGAACAAGCTCTCCTTCCTCCTTCACAATGCCTACACTGATTAAATCATGGATAACAGTATTGAACCTGTTATATAGAGTAGTGATGTCTTCATTTGGACTTGAGAAGAAATTTTCATACTTCCTTCTCATGTTGCTCTTCCTCTGCAACTTCACCTTTGGTGTGCCCTCATAAGTGACTGATAGGCTATCCCACATAGCCTTTGCTGTTGGCAATTTCATAGTTGCATTTAGTATCTCTTTGGTAACAGCATTACCAATCACTCCCTTTGCTCTGGAGTCTAGACTGAATAACTGACGGTCAATATCAGTCCAGGTGTGTTTCAGTTTAGGAACTGTTCTTGTGCTTTCAGGAGCATCATCAGTAGCAGCAACGGGTTCCACTGTTTGTGGAATGATAGGACCATCATTAAGCACAGTGAGCATCTCATGATGAATAGATTCAAGATACCACTGAGCTTTAAGCTTCCATTGATGAAAATCTTTTCCATCAAAGATGGGCACTCCCTTACCAGACATAACAGGTTCAATGATTGTTGACATTTTAGATTTTTGAGTATTTGAGGGATAAGTATATGGAATGGCTGCCAGGGTAATAGATCGACGAAATAATAATTAATTTAGCCTGCTCTGATACCAGTTCTTAGGTCACAACAACCCTGGTTTGTTTGATAATTGTTTAGATTAATAATTTACTTAAGACAATTAAGGTGATTAACACAATAATTTAGTCAAACGTATATTATTCCACAAAGTTTGGCTTGTAGCGGAAATACAAGACCACTTGAACAATTACAAAGAGATATTAGTGAACGTGTAAATTCGTAAGTACTCCTTTGCAAGATGGTCTCTATTTATAATGTTATAGAGATCTTCATAATGGCAAAGGAGTACCCGAAGGACTAGATAAAGGAAATGACTAAGATCAAGGGATTTGATCTTAGTCCGTTACCATACTGACTTGTAACTCAGTCCTTCTACTCAGTATTGGATTTCCAATACTGAGTGCTGATAGTGACTGGCCAATACTGGCCAAACTCAGTATCATACCTAAACATAGCTAATTTAATCTACTATTTAATCTAAGCTAGTCTAGGTTGTTTTGTTATCCTTAGATTCACAAAGGGGTAAGGCTTTTTGCCTTAACACAAAGATAATTTTGGTATTTTGCATGTATTTCAATTAGTGGACAAACGAAAGCGAGGACTGGAGAGACTTGTCCTCTTGTTCAATATCAACAATCTCCAAGTGAGATGTCGATAGCATATGAGCTAGTGTCCGTGAAAATGAAACAAGTATTTTTTAAGAAATACTTGAGTAGCTTGGGGGGTTGTGCATTGCATCACTGGGTCCATGATGTCTTTTTCAATATCAGAGAGCAAGACATGCAATCTGATAGAGACGTGGCAACCCGGCTTTTAATCGGTTTGGAAATGGTTTTTCGTTTTCTTTAACCCTGTCACACCCTCCACACTCAAGCTTACTTTTTCAGTTTTCGACTACACCCTCATTTCATTTTACCATGTATAGCTGAATTGCACCCCATACGACATTCCCCCTCTCAAATTTTATCTCAGCGCACCCCAATCAAGATCACGTGATACTTGATTCTGCTCACCTAGACCTATGTACCCTTACAAATTGTCCTATATTGTAGGTGGCTCCTGGGGAAGATCATGCCGGTTATAGCAGATCATAGGAGTAATTTGAGAGTGAACTATAACGCTCATGTGCAATTAATCAGCATATATGATGTTACGATTTATAAATAACATGGATTTTTCATCGGAAATGTATGTGTTTCCGACAGAAGTTGTTGCCTTTAAGATATCAAATTTAGGCACATCAACTTTGAACAATTAAGGTAATACCGGACTCACATAGAGTATCCGTTAACACACCGTATGAATCGATAGTCGTTTGCGCAACCGTTGATTCAAACGTGTGACCTGCAGTTAGAGTTGGCTCAATTTTAGCTCTAGCAGGATTTCCACTCAATCCTCGTGAAACACCAGATTGTGACGCCACTATGAGTGTTCCGATGAATACACGGAGATTCATTTATAAAAGTGTATGTGTCCTAAATTGGAAAATTTTGGCGGTGAGATCTAGACGCACTGTGCTTTGAATAAAGACGTAACCCGGGGCAGGAGGTTAATGATTTCAATACCAACATACTCCGAATGAGCAATCGATAGATTATGTGCTACGTCCCTTGATGAATTGAAACAAATTCCTATTGAGAGGAATCTGAGTGGTTGGTGGTGGAGTGAAAATGCTTGACTGGGCCAAAGAAGTCTGGTGAAACATTCAACACATGAATGAACACATTTTAGTGAGGTTGCCCGGTTTATTGACGGTTTGAATGCACTCAAAGGTGTGTTTTCTTGATATTATCATTTTTTCACATCACCTTGCACTCACCTAAATATATACCCTAGACTTATACCCCCACATTTACCAATCGGCTAAAAGGTATTTCCCTTGGAAGGTAAGACCGGTTTTGGCAAACCATGGGAAGGTATTGTCTTTTGAGAGAAAAAAAAAATTATCATTAAAAAAAATTCAATCGGGTATAAAAGTTTTGAGATAAGAAAGTTTTCTCCCCCTTGAAATACGAATTCTCCCCCTAGAATTAATATTTCTCCCCCTCGACAAAATAAAGGTAATGAAAAATTTACAGTTTTAGAGGGGTGGGAAAGAGTTTTTACATTTATGTGTTTAACAGATTATGAGCGGGTTTCAAGCTGATGCACTTGAAAGCCATTGATATTGTAAAAAATAAAACGGTTTAAGCTTTTAGATTTAGCATACCAAGTTTAGACACAAGAAAGTTAAAACGTTATTAATCTAAAGCCTTGGTAAACAAATCAGCTAATTGATAATCGGTTGAAACGAAGTACAATTCCACATTGCCGTGTTCAACATGATCTTTTGTAAAATGATATCGAAGATCAATATGTTTAGTTTTGGAATGTCGAACAGGATTGCATGAAATTGCAATTTGACTTCGTGAATCACAATATAAAGGAATACGACTGTATGAAAAGCCATAATCTTTTAATTGTGATTGCATCCAAATTACCAGGGATAAGCAGCTTGCAGCAACAACATATTCTGCCTCTGCAGTTGAAAGAGACACGCAATTTTGCTTCCGTGAAGACCAGCTCACCAATTTATCTCCCATAAATTGGACGCTTCCAGATGTACTCTTACGATCCAGCATACATCCAACATGGCCAGCATCAGAAAATGTTGTCAAGTCAAAAGAAGTTTCTTTAGGATACCAGAGACCAAGATCTCGAGTGCCCTTCAGATAACGAAATATACGTTTGACTGCTTGAAGATGTGATTCTTTAGGAGCAACCTAATACCGAGCACATATGCAAGTAGAGAACATAATGTCTGGTCGACTCGATGTGAGATATAGCAAGGATCCGATCATCCCCCGATAATGTGTAATGTCAACAAGTTTGCCATCAGGATCAGCATGCAATTTAGAACCAGGTGACATTGGCGTCGGAATTGGTTTACAATCATCCATTAGATATTTCTTCAAGAGATCAGTGATATACTTGGATTGATTGATGAAGATCCCGGTAGGTAATTGGCGAACTTGAAGACCAAGAAAGAAATTCATTTCACCCATCATGCTCATCTCAAAATGTTTAACCATAATATCAGAGAACTTCTTAAAGTATTTGGGATTTGTAGAACCAAAAATGATATCATCGACATAAATTTGAATGAGAACTATATCTTCCCCTTGTCGTTTGATGAAAAGAGTTGTATCGATTTTCCTTTTCAAAAACCAGACTCAACTAAGAATTTGGATAGTACATCATACCACGCCCGAGGAGCTTGTTTCAAGCCATACAAAGCTTTGTCGAGAATATAAACATGATTAGGAAAGTGTGGATCTACAAAACCTTCGGGTTGATGAATGAATACTTCTTTGAGAATGCCATTTAAAAATGCAGTTTTTACATCCATTTGATAGATAGTAAAATTCTTATGTGCTGCATATGTCAAAAATATTCGAATGGCTTCTATTCGTGCAACAGGAGCAAAAGTTTGTTCAAAGTCAATACCCTCCTATTGAGCATACCCTTTTGCAACTAAACGTGCTTTATTACGAATTACAATCCCATTCTCACCCTTCTTGTTTTTGAATATCCACTTAGTACCTATTACAATTTTCCAGGTGGTTTTGGAACAAGACGCCAAACTTTTAATCTTTCAAATTGATTGATTTCTTCTTGCATACCAAGAATCCAGTCTGGGTCGGAAAGAGCTTCACTGACCTTCTTTGGTTCATTAGAGCTTAAAAATGTAGAAAAATGACATTCATCAGCAGTAGCTCTACGGGTTTGAACAGAAGATTCAGGATCACCGATTATCTGATGTAAAGGATGCTCTCTTGTCCATGTAAGAGAATGTGGAAGTGGTAGTTGACCTGGAATGATGTTTGAGGTATCAGTGAATTCAGGATGAGGGATTATTGCAGATTGAACATTTGATGTAGAAGGTGGAGGATCTACACGTTGAACGTTGAATTTTGAGAAATCAATCACCAAAGGTAGAGGTTGTGCTGGAACTAAAGATAGATCTAAAGTAGGAGCAGCTTGACCAGAAGGAGTAAAATTGACCGGAGATGATTGATTATCCGTGGGTGGGGAATTGACCGGAGATGATTGATTTTGCAAAGGTGGGGAATCGTCCGGAGATGATTGAGTTGGCAAAGATGAAACAGAATGTGAAGGAGAAAAGTTGTTATTTGGAGCAGCAGATGTAGGAGATGGAGAATCATTAGAACTTGAATTTTGCATTTCAGGTACTGTAATGCTTTGAACATCTACTACTGATGGAAATGGAACACCAGCCTCCTCAAATAATGTATGACGGATGTTATGATAATCATCATAAAAATGTTCAAACAAGATATCTAAATCATTTTCAGATGTAGAAGGCGACGACGAATGTGAAGGAATTTCAACATTTGAACTTAACGAATCTAGAGGAAAGGTTTCATCAAAATTATCATTAACACTTTCTCTAATCGTCCGTTTTGACCGATTATATACTCTATAAGAAGCAGTTTCACGTGAGTATCCAAGAAAAATTCCTTCATCAGCTTTTTCATCAAATTTGTTCAATTTATCTTTATCATTCAAAATGAAGCAACGACTCCCAAAAATATGGAAAAATTTAACATTGGGAATGCGGTTATTGATCAGTTCATATGGCGTATTGTTGTGGGTTTTATTGATGAATGAACGATTTTGAGTGAAACATGTCGTACTAATAGCTTCTGCCCAACGAGATATTGAGAGTTTAGAAAATGAAAGCATGGTACGAGCAGCTTCAACCAAGGTACGATTTCTTCGTTCAACAACCCCATTTTGTTGAGGTGTTTGGGCAGCGGAAAATTGATGGGTTATACCAACTGATTCAAGGAAAGAATCTAAAGTTTGATTTTTGAATTCAGTCCCATTATCAGTATGAATGGTATGAACTTTTAAATCCAAATTTGTTTGAGTTTTCTTGATGAAGGCGATGATGATATTAGCTGCTTCATCTTTTGAACGCAAGAAATAAACCCATGTATATCGAGAATAATCATCAACAATCACCAACACATACCGTTTACCGGCTAAAGTTTGAACGCTCATGGGGCTACATAAGTCCATATGAAATAATTCAAGCGGTTTTGAAGTACTTTGAACTGGTTTGGGCTTATGAGATTTTTTAGTCATTTTGCCCATTTCACAAGATGAACAAAGATGATCTTTAACAAATTTAACATCTGGAAGACCAGATACGTGGCCACCTTTTACCAATTTGTTGATATTTTTGAAATTAAGGTGAGAAAGACGACGGTGCCATAACCAAGATTCATCTGATGATGCTATTGACATTAAGCATACTTCTTCAAGTGGAACTACTTCATTTAGATTGATAGTAAATAGATATGTCTCGCGAGTTAGTAAGAAGTTCTTCGCCATCATAGGTGCGAACATCACATTTCTTTGTTCGAAAATTTACTTCCAAAGTTTTATCACAGAATTGACCAATACTAAAAAGATTGTGTGCAAGATCTTCAACATAGGTCACTGATGAGATATATCTAGTTATAAAATAAAGCTCCTAAATACCACTAATCTAGACTACCACATTCATAGGCAAGTATACCTAATCGTGGGTAATATAGGTTAGACAAGTATTAGGGTTATCGAATCCCCAGGGAGCGATTTATGTGATCCAATTATTGAAAGATAATAAATTAATTAGGTTAATTAAGATTTTCATTGTTGTAATTTGTAAACACTAAATTGATTAAATAAAATACTAAAGTGGTGAGTTGGAAAGTTGTTTTCAACTTTCAAGGTTAATGAGTATTCACTATGCATGGATTCATCTCGGTCTAAGTATGGTTAATGAGCCCCGAATAAATCTAATGTTCTAGAGGTCACGGTACTAGATTTCTCTTAATTCTGTTTAATAACCTAAATATAACTAATAGGAATTTCTTCTCTTAAAAGTTATAATTTAGACACACCTTCGATTGTTGATATTACTATACTTGGATTACCCAAGTCTTCTAAAACTAGAATTTTCATTGCTAGGATTAGACTTATAATTTTTTACCAAACTTATTGGGTTCCATACTTTAATCCCTATTTCTAGTGGATTACCAACTAGGTCAATTTAATGAAAAGTTGAGGATATTACTAATTTATTTGAGTGTTGTCAATACCTAAACAAATTAATAATAAATAAGAAGAACACCAAAGATCATAGGGTTAACCATAAGAGTAATTAATAAACGAACAATTGTTCAAACATTAAACCAAAATCCTAAAATTAAACCATACTTAACCCTAAAATTATCCAAACATAGCGAATAACAAGATTATTAGCCCATAGTCATGCTAATAATCACAAAATAAACATAGAAATTCATAATACCGAACTTAGTTTTGAAGAGAATGATTAAAAATCAACAAAATGCTTGGATTGATGAAGAATGTCCTTGAAAACTGCTGAAATTCGTGAGTGTAACCGCCCAAAAACACAGCCCTCCAAAAAGATCTCTCCTAATTCGAATTCTACTGGAATAAAAACTACCCAAACTCAAACCCGCGCAAACTCGCATCACGACAATGAAACTCGTGTCGCGAGTTTGGTGTTCCTTGTAAACTCGTGTTCATGATCTTCTCGAGTTGGATGCGAGTTGGCCAAACAGAAACTTTTCTTCATGAACGCGAGTAAGCTGGTGTTCATGATCTCTTGGTTCGCGTCCATGATCTCCGGGTTCGTGTTCATGATCTATTCCAGACTTCATCTTTTTCACTTTTTACACCATTTTAGCTTGTTTTTGCGACTTTTCGTTTCAAGGACCTGGAATACACAACAAGTATATGATTTGAGTAATATCATAAGAGTTTTCGATACAAAACGTACACAAATTATGCGATATTGACGGATATAAATATATATAAAAACGTCAATATCAAAATCCCCACACTTAAATTTTGCTTGTCCTCAAGCAAATCATCAATTAAATTGGATTTCACTAGCCACAATTAAAGTGAAGGTTATTTGACATTTCTTTGAATGTATGATTCAAACAAATTTCGGAAAATTATTTGTCTAGTGAATAAAATTTGTTAAAGCTTTTATATTCGGATTTGTGTACAGATTTAACCAACTTTTCATCATTTTAATCTATTTTCAGCCAACCTATTCAATCTTTAGTAGCCTAAGACCTACTCATTCTTGCATAAACCAAAAGTTTAACTTTTATGAAAACTCCCGACCTCAAGGTTTATTGTTGAAAACTTAGTTTAAATTTTTTACCAATATGACTGTTCATTTATTTTGTGCATTTTTCTGCATTTGCTAAGTTTTGAATTTTTTAGATAATTAAGCTTGGGTCATCAAACCATTCACTCCGACTTTCTAATAAACCCATATAATATTTTTCTATTATAGACTTTGTCCGAATTTACTAGGCCGAAGGGGTTCTCACCAATGCAAAACCTCCACTCATTAACTTATTTATCTAATTGTCAGCTTTTCACTAACAATTGAATGCTTATTAAGTACACAATAGATTTTTCTAAACTAATGGTCCAATCTCAACCTATTTTTGTCAGGGATTAGGTATGGCAACTCTGATTTCCTAAAAAGTTAAAGTTTTAACCTATGCAAGACCTGTTGTATTACTTAGGCTACAAAAAGAATTGAATAAATTGCTAAAAATATTTTAAAATAATAAAAAGCCACAAATTTTGAAACATAAAAACTAAAGTAAATTTTATCTTTTAAACTGCAATATTTTTCTAATTTGTTTTTCCTCATAAGATTGAGAAATGTCTTAAAAAAAAATCCTCATAACATAAGAGTCATTTATGTGCGTTTAGATGACTTTTCGAGATTTCACAATATTTAAATGGTGGATTTTTTTAATATACACCCCCTTCCCACACTTAAGTGTTTGCATTGTCCCCAATGCAATAAACTTGACGAATTTTAGGAAATCGAGATCATAAGGGAAAAAATACGACCTGAGGGTGTTTATTTGTGCTTTCCGGGAAGTCCTCGAGCGATATAGCAATCTTCAAGTCACCAAGTATCAATCAGCAATGACCAACCAAAAACCAGTTAAACGAAAAACAGAATTAATTATTATTTTTTTTTTTTTTGCTGTTTCATGGGTTTTAATGATGCGGTGGTTCCCGGGGGTCCCATTTTGCGGAATCTTGAGACCACTCGGTAAAGCTTTGGTAATTCGGCGGGGACGGATCATTTGGCATCCAAAACGGTTGACGAACAAACGGAGGAGGTGGGTCACTATGGTTAACCAAACTGTTTAAAACATCAGTTTGCCACATTGTCTCGCGAGATCTTTGTATGTCATTATAGATCAGTCTTTGCATGTGGGATTGCAAAGCATCAACTCTTTCATCTAATCGTTGGTATGAGACAAATGGGTCAAATGAAGACGGGCCTATTGGATCCCAACAACACTAACGTGTTGCGTTAAGACTGATTTACGAAGATAATATAATGAACAACAAGATTTCAATGATTAAGAGTTTATTAAAACAACTTAATACAATACAGAGTTTGCGGAAATAGATAGTACACACTAACTAAAACTCTATACTTGAAATGACACTTTAAATCGCTCAAAACTAGAAGACTATGCACTGAGAGTTATATCAGCTGATACTAACAGCTGATATCAGTGTCCGAGTAATAACTATAGAGGAGTTAATACTTAGACAAATAACTAACTCTCAGAGAATGGTCTTGTGCTATGAATGCTCAAAAGGTGTGTGTAAATGCAAGCATTTACATCTCTATATGTAGCCCAAGATCCATGTTCCTTTGCCCACAAGTTAGACGACGTGTAAACATATTATTCGTCGATGTGGACTTGTCCATGGAACATTAAATGCTCTTGCATAAGTTGTTGTCCCAAGTGTACTTTATGTCAACTACTTCCGGTACCCTTTCTGACGCACAGTGAAAGGTGTACTACATAAGTACAGAAATAGTTGACTTTCCGTTTACATGCTTGGAGGGAAAAACGATGATGTTGTACTGACATTATCTTCTATTCCAAAATATAAGATACTCATCGTTTTCTTCTTCTTTGAGCGGGAAAGGGAAATGTTCAACGTGTCAAGAACATTTCCTTTAAGTCTTCATCTGCAGCAGGTACTATCAGCTGATTCCACAATCAGCTGAATAGTCTTCTTCTTATCTTTGTCCTTTGGTCATAGACTTCGAATGAACTCTCGTGAATAGCTGCTGATTTGACTTGTTGTCCTAAAGCTAAGTACGTACTCAGCTGAAGGTTTATTGTATATACTTGCTTCAGCTGAGATACTTACTTTAGCTGATATTTATTCTTCTTAGCTATCGATCATCAAATCTTATTTACTTAGTCTTGGGACTAACAATCTCCCCCTATTTGATGCAATCGAATATCTGTATAATTGTAACCCTGTAATGATTCAGCTGAAGTAGTCAGCCGAATACTTATGTGCTTTGACCCTTAAGGTTCTTTTGTATATGTTTTATCTTTTTACAATTTTTACAAGTATATTACAAAAGTTTGATTTTCTATTGATATGAAGCTGATGAGTACAAGGAAAATCAAATCAAAACAAACAAAAAAAACTACAATGTCTTGGCCACAGCTTCTCCAGTGACATTGCGATACAATGAGCTGATCGCTGAGTCGATTAATGTTCTCATTTGTCTTCCCTCCTCAGTGGAGGAACCCATCGATTTGTGATATAGCAGCAGTTGATCGATATCACACATGTGCAGCTCATCAGCCCGTTGGAAGCAAGGCTTCTTCTTCTCCAGATAACAAAAGCCATAGGTAGGTTCTTTTACAATCAGCCCAGGGACAAAGTTTGTGTTGAACTCGCTTGTGTTGCAGCGAATCTGATCAGCAAGAAGAACCAGATGAGGAGTCTAAGAGTGAACCTCAGCATGCAGAGAAGTTATGCTGGAAGAGAGGTTCTCAGCAGTTTGGGAAAACTTCTTTGGAACATCCCTGCGAAGGGTGTCCATCTGCTGACTCAGTCTGGCCATCCCAGGTCGAATCTGGGATGATACAACTCTAGACATCAGAGCAGTAACGGCTCTGATGGGAATGCTTCCTCCATCTTATGCTGGATTCAGCATGGGACACTTGGAAGCATTGGGAGAGGGGGTCCAGCATGTCTCCAGCTGGATGGGTAACCTCAGCTGTGGAAGTGGGTGTTCCTGAGTTAGGAGGAATTTCTCCTATGGGATGCTCTGAAACTATGGGGGGTGGGTTGGGTCCAGCTGAAACTTCTGGGGTTATAACAGAAGTGCCGTCATCAGCTGTCAAAACAGGTTGAAGCTCAGAATGTTCTTCATCAGATGACGAATAGTAAGACTGAATAAAATCATCAGTCGACTCAAACATTATATGAAATGCTGTTTGGGTCTCTGGAGCTTCGGTCTCACCAGCCGGCGATACTGGTATAGAGACAGGAGGAAAAGTTCCTCGGGGTGGTGTGTTAGCTGCCTCACAGCTCTGTTGGCGACTACGTTCGCGATCATTGGCAGCTTGGTTGAGTGCCTCAGTAACAACTTGGTCTAAAGTTGTCTCTTCATTGGCGGTGGTGGTTTCCTCGATCACCTGCTGGTTTAAGCTGGTGACGTTGTGGGAAACAGAAGGGTCAGCTTCAAGATTGACTTGGTTTCCAGTCAATCTATCATCAGCTGGTGACTCAGAGAGTGATGAAGAAGTTGGGGGTGGTGTGTGTGCAGCTGACTCACGGGTGGCTTGGGTTGAGCCGAAAACTTCACCAGCAGTCTGTCGAGAGACTGAGGTTGATTGTGGAGTTTGTTCCCTTGTTACAACGACGGATAATGAATCAATCGAGGAGCTACGCAGAGGTTTGGAGCCGGCACTAACTCCTAAAGAAAGAAATTGCCGTTTTGATGTCTGCTGACTTGTTGAGAAATCAGCAGAGGAGAGTGGATGAAAGGAAAGGAAGGGGGACCAGCCGAGAGTGTTCCACTAGGAACTCCGATTGTTGGTGGAGTTCCTTGAGAAACACTGTAAAAGTGAAAATAAGAAGGATTGCTCTCAGCAGCTGACATAGCTTCTGATCGTAATCCCTCCAATCTGGGACTCGAGTGAGTACCCAGAGGATCTCGGTTGAATCCTGATGATGCTGCTGTCGCCAGCTCACTCATCTCCACGGGTAGCAGGCCTCCTTACCTCCAGCAGAGGAGAAAAAGGAGGTAGAGACGTGGGAGAAGATGGTAAAAAGAATGAAGAAGAAGGAGAGCGATCAGCGGTTCGCTTAACTCGCTTCTTCACCACCAGAGGAGGAACATCTGCATCAGCAGAATCCTCATTCTCAGGGACTGAGATCCCTGTTGAGGTGGTGGTTTTCCTATCAGCAGCTGGGGATGGTCGCCCAGTTGAGGGAAAACTCTTCATATGAGAAGAGGACATACCTTCTTGTAGGCTGATTCCTTCAATGTTGCGCACTTCTTTCGATCCCTTTTGGATCTGACTCGATCATCAATGATCTTCAGCATATACGAGGTGAGAGGAAAATCCTTTTCATCATCCTTCTTTTGGAAGATGATGTTGGAGATGGAACGGACCATCACCGATTCCCCTGGAATGTCTTCATAATCGATCTTCAGCTTTTCAAGCATCACATGTGCGATGCACAATGTGAAAAAGCGAAGATAGGGAATATGATTTCCCTTGCTTTTCAGCTTGGCCTTGACCTCCTCGTACACAGTTTCCCATAATCGATCCGCTGACCGGTGACTAGGGCTTCAGCAAAGACCTGCATGCTGGAGTTGCACTGGTTGTGAGACCCGGTGTTGCCGCCTATACCCTGAATGATGTGGGTAAAGAAATAGGCCCAGGGTCTCGTCAGCTGAGACTTCTTGAAGATCTGCACCCTTTCATCTTCGTGTTCTAATCTTTATCCAGAGATACGGATTTGGTTTTCTTTAGCTTCATCAGCAGATTTTGTCTGCTGATATTTCTCTCCAGGTTTCAGATACTCGAACCCGCAAGCGGTTCAGAAATCATCAATAGTAATGGTGATTTGATGATTTCCCACTTGCGCAATTATGTCGTCTCCAGAAACGGAGACAGACATCCAGAAATCACGCAAGAGTTCGATGATACTCTTGGTGAATTTGGTAAATGCACCACCGATAGGGCAGTGACGCACAAACGTCCCAACCGGTCGATATATCTCGACAAGATCCTTAGGTGGGGAGGTGTTGGCTACAAGGTTTGAGTTCTGAGAGAACTCAATGGCAGCCCTAGTATGAGTGACTTTTGAAGCTTTCTTCGACATTTTGGGAGGAGAAAAGAAAGATAAAAGCTTGAAAGAGAGGGTTTTTGAGAGAGAATTTTGGGAGTGATGAGGATGAAATGAGGAAGATGAGTGGGTATTTATAGGGGTTTTTGGGACGGTTTGGGTAAATATTTGAATTTAAACAGGGTTATTTACGGATAGTTGCAACCCAACTATAGACATGGTTATCGTGCAAAGGTGGGTGTTGTATGTGACAGAGAGGGGTAGTGGAGCCGTTTCTTGTGTCAGGGTGTCTTGTCTCACATAAATGCCAAATATCTCCACTCGAGTGGAAATATTCGCCACAGAAAACGTATGGATAGGGATAAAAGATGCCTTTTTATGGAGAACCAAACGTTTTAACTTATAAAACACGATAAGTTATCATTTAAAAGATTTTATTCTGCTGACTGATGAATTTAAAACAGTTTTAGTCAGCTGAATGTACTAAGTAACAAGGTGAACTCATCAGCTGCTGATAGTACTTCAGCAGTTGATAAAAAATTGAATCGTTTTTCATCTAAGGCTTAGTGAATAAGTCAACTAGCTGAAGGTCTGTTGAAATGAAATGGAGTTCAACGTCACCTTGTTCAATGTGATCTCTAATAAAATGATACCTTATGTCGATATGCTTGGTTCTTGAGTGAAGAACTGGATTGTTGCTGATTGCAATAGCACTTGTGTTATCACAGTAGATAGGAACTTTGCAGAAGTTCATATCGAAATCAACAAGCTGATTCTTCATCCAAAGGACTTGAGCACATCAGCTTCCAGCAGCAACGTATTCTGCTTCAGCTGTGGAGGTAGAAACAATACTGTGTTTCTTGCTTGTCCAGCTGACTAGCTTTCCTCCAAGCAGCTGACATCCTCCTGTTGTGCTCTTTCTATCCATTTTGCAACCTGCAAAGTCTGAATCTGAATAGCCAATTAGATTAAACCCGGAGTCTTTGGCATACCAAAGACCTAGGCTTGGAGTACCCTTAAGGTACCTCAAAATTCTTTTAGCAGCTATTAAGTGAGATTCACTAGGATCAGCTTGATACTTAGCACACATGCAAGTAGCAAACATAATATCTGGTCTGCTGGCAGTGAGATAGATTAACGATCCAATGATTCCTCTATAGAATGTGACATCAACTGATTTCCCAGTTATGTTAGCATCTAGGTTGTTTGGAGGAGCCATTGGAGTTTTCATGGATGATGATGAATTCATATCAAATTTCTTTAAAAGATCTTTGATATATTTTTCTTGATTTATAAAAATTCCATTTTTAGATTGCTTAACGTGTAAGCCAAGAAAATAAGTTAATTCACCCATCATACTCATCTCATACTTTGTAGACATAAGTTTTGAAAAACGTCTACAAAGTTTTTCATCAGTAGCACCAAAAATTATGTCATCCACATAAATTTGAACAAGAATGATATCACCTTTGATTTTGCGAATGAATAAGGTTTTATCAATCTTTCCCTTGGTGAAATCATTTTCTATGAGGAACGTGGAGAGTGTATCATACCATGCACGAGGGGCTTGTTTCAACCCATACAGCGCCTTATCCAGTTTAAACACATAGTCTAAATACTTAGGATTTTCAAACCCTAAGTATACTTCCTCTTGCAGCTTCCCGTTCAAGAACGCACTCTTTACGTCCATCTGAAAAACTGTGAAGTTTTTATACGCAGCGTAGGCTAGAAATATTCTAATAGCCTCAAGCCTAGCCACTGGAGCAAATGATTCATCAAAATCGATTCCTTCCTCTTGTCTATATCCTTGTGCAACAAGTCTAGCCTTGTTGCGAATAACCACACCTTCTTCATCCATTTTATTTCTAAATACCCATTTTGTACCAATTATAGTCTTTCCAGCTGGTGGGGGCACCAGCTGCCATACATTGTTGACCTCAAATTGGTTGAGTTCTTCCTGCATCGCTTGAATCTAGCTTGAGTCTAAAGCAGCTTTAATATTTTTCGGTTTTTCAGTTGCTAAGAAACAAGACCATAAGCAGAGATTGCATGATGCTTTACTTCTCGTGACGACTCCTTGTTGTGAATCTCCAATGATTAGATCAATTGGATGTTCTGAGGTCCACTATGATTGAGGAGCAGCTGTAGAAGAGGAAGATTCAGCAGAATTAGATCCTTGTTGAGTGGCTGACTGCTCAGCAGGATGAATTACTTCATTTTGAACGGATCTTCTTGAAGTATGAAGAGGTGGCTTTGAGATATCCTTTGATGATGCTCTAGCTGTTGGTATTTCTTGTTGAACAACTCCACTCTCTACAAGATATGTAGGGGCATCATGGAACGTCTCATCTGATTCATTTATGGGAACATCAAAGAGATTTAAAGCATCGGAGAATGCTTCAGCTGTATCATCAGGAGATGGTTCAGCTGATCTCTGAAATGCATCAGACAGGTCAGCAGAGGTGGGGTTCAAAACCTTTGAGTGTTCTTCAAAAGTAACATTTATGGACTCTTCCAACGTTTGTCTTCTTTTGTTGAAAACTCTATATGCCTTGGGTAAAGTGGAATACCCCAAGAAAATGGCTTCATCAGCTTTAGGGTCAAATTTACTTAGCTGATCTCGTGTGTTTAACACAAAACACACACATCCAAACACATGAAAGAAACCGATGAAAGGTTTCCTTTGACGAAAAATCTCATAAGAAGTTTTCTTGTGTCTCTTCACGTAGAGAGACCTATTTTGAGTAAAACAAGTTGTGTTAACAGCTTCTGCCCAAAATTGCTTAGGCATGTTTGACTCAGCAAGCATTGTTCTTGCAGCTTCTATTAGGGTTCTGTTTCTTCTTTCAGGAACGCCATTTTGTTGAGGTGTTCTAGCAGCTGAGAAGTTTTAGGAGATCCCAACATCTGAACAGAAGTCTTCTAAAGTCTTGTTTCTGAATTCAGTTCCATTGTCTGATCTCAGCATCTTGACTCTAGACCCATTTAGAAGTTCCATCCTTTTGATGAACTTGATAATCTCTTCAGCTGCATCACTTTTGTGGCGAAGAAATATTACCCAAGTATATCGTGAATATTCATCAACGATAATAAGTGTATACTTCTTTCCTCCTAGAATTTCAGTACTCATAGGGCCAAAGAGGTCCATATGAAGCATGTAGAGGCAGCTGTCGATGGAAAAACATTGCTTCGATTTGAAGGAGCTTTTATGTTGTTTATCTTGCTCACAAGCTGAACAAAGCTTATCCTTATCATACTTGATTTGTGGTAAGCCATTCACCAGCTGACCTCGAGCCAGCTTCGAAATATTTTTGAAGTTAAGGTGAAATAGCCTTTTGTGCCACAACCAATTCAGCTCTTCAGTAGAATGAGAGAATAGACAAACTTCTTGATTTTGAGGATTCATGTCAAGTGTATACACATTCTTGGTTCTTGGAGCAACCAATACTACCTTTCCACTTTTATCTGTCACCGTTCCTCTGTATTCATTAAATGTTACGTCACAACAACCCTGGTTTGTTTGATAATTGTTTAAATTAATAATTTACTTAAGACAATTAAGGTGATTAATACAGTAATTTAGTCAAACGTATATTATTCCACAAAGTGTGGCTTGTAGCGGAAATACAGGACCACTTAGACAATTACAAAAGGATATTCGTGAAAGTGTAAATTGGTAAGTACTCCTTTGCAAGATGATCTCTATTTGTAGTGTTATAGAGATCTTACATAAATGGGCAAAGGAGTAACATAAGGACTAAGTTAAAGGAAATGACTAAGACCAAGGGATTTGATCTTAGTCCGTTACTATACTGAGTATGACTCAGTCCTTCTACTTAGTATTGGTTTTTTCCAATACTGAGTACTGATACTGAGTGGCCAGTATTGGCCAAACTTAGTATCAATCCTACCTTAGCAAATTTAATCTACATTTTAATCTCGTATAGTCTGGATTGTTTTGTTATCCTAAGATTCACAAAGGGGTAAGGCTTTTTGCCTTAACAATCTCCCCCTATCTAATGATAACAAAACAATTACAAAGAGAAATCAAAAATACATAACTACATGCTGCAAAGTCTTCTTCTTCATCTTCTGTTGATTGATTCGAACTCATAGAAGACTTCCTTCTTCACATGGATGAACTCTTCTCTTTTCTTCAGTTCATCTTGTCTGTTGTTTAGCACAGCAACTATCTTCTTTCTGAACCAAGCATCTTCTTTCTTGGTGATCATCCATTTCAAACCCACCAAATGGCTGATAGGAGCTGTTGGTAAATCTGCTTCAGTAATGAAGCACTCCCTGTCATCTGAGTCAGTATACATATATCCAGATGTAGGATATATGGTACTCTTTTGATCCTGAAAGATAAGATTAGGGGGAACAGTATATTTGGGAAATATTCTGAAAGTATTAAGGCACTTAGGTTTGTTGTTCCTGTAGCTTCAGTCATCACACTGAGTGCCCTGTAATCTGCTGCATAAAGGATGCCTTTTTCATAGCATATAGTAGATACAACCCAAATTTCATCCATCATCACTTGGGCTTCAGAAGATCTTGAGGGCATCTCCTTTATCAGTCTAGCAATTTTTATCCAATCTTGGAGTCCCATATTTTGGATGTCATGGAGAAAAATCTTCATTGGAGGACTGACTGGCCCAGTGCAAGTTGCAACAATTGATCTATCAACAGTTTTGACTTTTATTTTGTTGACAAATTCATTTAGCCAGTATATGTCCTTTACATTCAGAAATGCTTTATTCCTCAGCATACCCAACCTTGTTTCCCTATACCTTGTTCTTTGTGCCACAATGTTCCAATACTGTTCAAGCAATTATTCTCCAGTTCTTTTTATAGTATGAGATCTTCTTGGGACATCTTCAGACTCAGATTCAGGTTCTTCTTCCTTAACAGGGAAGAATTTATGGGCCTCAATCTCATCCTCAGCATCACTCTTTTCCTCAGTATACTGAGTGGATCTTCTAGGTCTTGAGATCAGAGGAGCTGCACATTTGACATTCTTCTGGTTATTGGTCTTCTAGGGATCCTAGAAGGTCCTTCAGCTTGAGGAGAGATTGGTTTTCTTGGATGCTCTTCATCATATGAGGATGATGATGAAGAGCTTTCTTTATTTGCTTCATCCAGTGCAAGGTTTAAAAAGTTTTTTGATGGCACTGGATGTTCTTCATCTTCATCATCAGCAATAGGCCACACAAAAGGCCTATACACTACAATCTGCAAGTTGTTTTCCTCAGTAACAGCTTGTTGTGGTTGGTCAGTTTCAATCTCCCCCTGAGCAGATGGCTCAGATGGTTCTTCTTCAAGTTGTTCCAAAACTGACCGTCCTCTTTGTCTGCTTCTTTCATACCTAAACCTAAGTGGTTCAGTATGAGGTGTTTGCTGATGTTGTTGTTATTGTTGTTGCTGTGGAGGTTGATCTTCATTTAACTTCCTTCTTTTCTCCCCCTGAGCAGATGGCTCAGGTTGATCAACCTCTTGGTCTCTTTGTCTCTTCTCCCCCTTATTGTTATCATTGGAGGGGGATGGAATTGGTTCAGTATCACCACCTATGTCCCCCTGTTGATCTTCAGGAGTTGGGGAGAGCATAGGTTCAGTAGCAGCATCCTGTGCTCCCTCAGAATTTGCAGGATATGGTGATCGTCGAGGCTCAGTATCAGGGCCTGCTTCATCATTATTTCTTCCAGTTGGAGTTTGTGGAGGTGGTGGAGGCTGTTGTTGTTGCTGTAGGAGTGCCACTGACTACTTTAATGTGTCAATCTCAGTACTCATTTCATCCATCCTGGCCAGAATATTGTTCTGAGTGGTCTGCATGGCCAGGATTTGATTTAAAATAGTTTGTAAAGCTCCATGTACTTCCTGAGACTGAGTGGCTT
This sequence comes from Calendula officinalis, assembly GCA_963853835.1. Taxonomy (NCBI): domain Eukaryota; kingdom Viridiplantae; phylum Streptophyta; class Magnoliopsida; order Asterales; family Asteraceae; genus Calendula; species Calendula officinalis. Next base: position 43,071,404 of record OY970826.1, read on the forward strand.
GTGCCCTTTGACCCTGCACAGATGGTGCTAAAGAAACAAAAATAGAAAACTGGTTAGTAAGAAAGGTTTATCAAATAGAATTGTGGTGTTGTTTAACTCTATAATCATATAAACAGATTTGTGAAGTATGTATTTCATCTGGTTCATGATGAAATATTGTGAACTTGTGCATAGCATGTGTAAGAAAATTTTTAGTAAAGGTGAGTGTGAAATTTTAAGTAGCTCGGTATAGGATAGGTCACATTTACTAAAAGGTTTTGGTTTGGGAAATCGAAGCCTGGGATGTGCTTCATATGATTTTCAATGTATATCACTCGGTGTCAGAGTGATAACAGAAATGTGGCTAAACCCATCGAAAATTTTGGCTAATGTGGCTTAAAAGGTTTGTGATCATTTCTTGAATCATGTGACCCAACTCAAAAATAAGTTGGACATAATTCAAGCAGCACCAGTGGGTGTCAGTTTGACATCAACCACCATTGTCTCTTTAAATGTTGAGACAACTGTAGACTAACAATGATCATTGAGGTGCTCAGTGTATGAATTTTGCATAGCAGCAGTGGGCTAACTATGTTGGCCATAAGTGGATATATTTGAAAGTTCGTTTGAGACCGTGGTCAGTATTGAGTTGGTACTGGCCAATACATAGTCTCTAGTTTGGAAAAGTTTATATATATATATAAAAGATTAGGGCTTTTTAGAAATTCATACCTGAGACTTTGTCGGATTCTCTTCTTGCATCATGTGAGGTCGGTGTTGGATCTTCTGTATGTTGATTTGAGGCACCAGCACCTTCAGGAACCTCTTCTCTTCGGACATCTGCACCTTCCAGTGTATGCTGCTCATATTGAATTTCTACATCGAGAGGAGCATGGGGTTCCTCAATATGTTGAGCAATAGGTTCTGGTTCTGGACCTGGAAGGTCAGCGGTGGCTGCATCAAGACTTTGTGCTTGAAGAGATGCAGTTAATGAAGGAACATTTCCGGGTTGCATCTCTTATGATGATAGGTTTCCCATAAGAACTGGGGATATGTTTCTTCTTCTTCTTCGGAGGACCATTGGGGTGTCTTCTAAGGACTCAGTATCAGAAGTTGTTGCAATATAAGGAGCATCAGGAGCCTGTGCATGTGAAGAAATAAGTGGTGGTTCTTGTACTGGTTCTGGTTGAGCTTCCACCATCTCAGTATCTGGATCATCATTTCCACCATCACCACTGTCATCATCATTATCATCATTGTCTGATTCAGTATCAGAATGGTGTTCATCATTTATGTGTGCCTGTACAATAGCCCACAGGGAGTGACTCAGTACAGGCTCTCCTTCTCTTGGCCTGTAAAAATAAATCTTCTCATGAAGAGGAGGAAGGTCCACTCTTGGACTATTGAACTCATCATAGATATGAGCAGGCATCCCATTTTGAAAAATGAGGGAAAGAAATCTGCAAAAAGGAACATTGATTTCTTTAGTTTGAGCCCGGATCAGAGAGGCCAGTTCATTGAAGATCAGTCTAGCATAATAAATATCCCGACCATGATACATGGCAAGAACAATCTGCATCCCAAATTCATTTATATGATCCAAAGCTCCTGTTTTGAGGGTCATACACCGAATAAGGGTAGATATTAACAAACCCCACATAGGACCAAATTCATTTCGTTTAATAATGCCAGTGGTGCCTCTGCGTCCAATAAAAGGTAACACTGAGCGAGCCTCTGTGCGATCGACAAATGGCTCATACTGAGCGTGAGCAGGAAGCCTCAGTGTTTCCCGAATTATAGCAGTGGAGACAAAAGCCCTTCTCTGTTCTCGAATGACCCAACCGGTAATCATGTCTGGAGAGTCAAGTTTAGCAGAGGACCAGAATTCACATAGCATTTCCGGATAGATTGCACGAGGAGAAAGAATCAGTGCTTGGGTGATGGGACAATGCTTCAGATATGTGATCATGTGAGTGAATTTAGGGCACGCCCAAGCCTGAGGAGTGTTAAAGTTTGCTGTAATGTTGTTCCTCGCAAATTTGGGCACTTCGTCGTTCCTAAATTGAGTTGCCGGTGCAGCCTCCGGTGCGAAGAATCTGTAATTAGCCATCTGCGATTTTGATTTTGAGAAATTTGCTTGCAAAGAGATAGTGAAATCATTAATCGCAGAGAGAATCGAAATAGAAAGTAAGAAATAACTGTTAAAAAAAATTTTAAAGAAAAAAAAACGGTTATTTATACTAAATATAATGATAATTACGGTATTGGGAAGTTAAATCGGTTGATTTGACAGCCTTATCCTGAATCAAAGGTAACTCTCTTATCAAGAAAGGTTACCGTTGGGGAGTATAAGGTTTAAAAGTCAGTTTTATCACTCCAGGACTCCAATACCGAGTTAAAAAAAAATTAAATTAAAAAAAGTTAAAAATTATAAAAACATTTAAATTAAACTTTAAATTATAAAAACATTTAAATTAAACTTTAAATTACAAAAAAATAAAATTTATAAAATTTGATAAATCGGACGAGTGATACTGAGATGGTCAGTATTGAATGTAATACTGATCAGTCAGAATCAGAAAAGTTTAAGGAAAGTTAAGGATTCAGCATACCCAATTGTCCTAGTAAGTACATAAACCTTTCCTCAGAGAGAGGTATAGTAAACACATCGGCCAATTGATCATCTTTAGGAACAAAATCTACCTCAACCTTACCCTGTTCCACATTATCTCGAATAAAATGGTGTCTGATATCAATGTACTTTGTTCTGGAGTGATGGACTGGGTTTTCAGTGATAGCAATAGCACTCTTGTTATCACAATGTATTGGTGTCTTCTGGAAATTGAACCCATAGTCCATTAATTGATACTGCATCCACAAGAGTTGAGCACAACAACTTCCTGCAGCAACATATTCTGCTTCTGTAGTAGAAGTTGCTACTGAATTTTGTTTCTTGGATGACCAACCAACTAATCTGCCACCGAGGAATTGGCAACCTCCACTTGTACTCTTCATGTCTAACCTACAACCTGCAAAATCTGCATCTGTATACCCTTCAAGATCAAAGTTTGAGTCTTTGGGATACCAAAGACCCATGTTAGGAGTACCTGAAAGATATCTGAAAATGCGCTTAACAGCTTTCATATGTGATTCTTTAGGATCAGCCTGATACCGAGCACACAAACAAGTTGCAAACATGATATCAGGCCTGCTAGCTGTTAAGTAGAGTAAAGAACCAATCATACCTCGGTATGTGGATTGACATACTGGTTTACCAGTTTCATCTTTACTTATTTTATCCTGAGTACCCATAGGAGTGTGCATGGAAGATAAATTTTCAAATTTATATTTCTTAAGCATGTCATGCACATACTTACTTTGATTTATGAAAGTGCCATCAGGCTTTTGTTCAACTTGTAAACCAAGAAAGTAAGTAAGTTCTCCCATCATACTCATATGATACTAAGATGACATTATCTTAGCAAACCAGTCACATATTGACTTGTCAGTAGAGCCAGAAATAATATCATCTACATATATCTGAATGAGTAGAATATCAGAACCTTTCATTTTTGAAAATAATGTTTGTCAATTTTACCTCTTATAAACTTATTTTCAATTAAGTACTCAGACAGGGTATCATACCAGGCTCTGGGAGCTTGTTTGAGCCCATAAAGAGCTTTATCAAGCTTAAAAACGAAATTAGGAAATTTAGGATCAACAAAACCTGGTGGTTGTTTGACATAAACTTCCTCCTGTAGTTTTCCATTAAGAAAAGCACTCTTGACATCCATCTGTTAAACCTTGAAATTCTTGAAAGCTGCATATGCAAGATACAACCTAATAGCTTCAATTCTTGCCACTGGTGCAAAAGTTTCATCATAGTCAATGCCTTCTTCTTGCCTGTAACCCTGAGCAACCCGTCTTGCTTTATTTCTGATGACAACACCATCCTTGTCCATCTTGTTTCTGAACACCCACTTAGTACCAATAATAGTTTTGCCAGCAGGAGGTGGTACTAAGTTCCAAAATTTATTTCTTTCAAACTCTGTCAGTTCCTCTTGCATAGCTTCTACCCAGTCTTCGTCTAATAAAGCTTCATCAGCTTTCTTTGGTTCCATGGTAGATAAAAAGCTTGAGAAGAAACAAAAATTAGCAGTTGCTTGGGGTTCAAAGTCTAACTTTCTTCTTGTTTGGACACCTTGTTCAATTGGACCAATAATATTAGAATGAGGATGATCTCGGTGTTCCCTTAGATTGTTCCCTAAGGGAGCATTTGAAACAAGGTCAACAATATCTTGTTGCAGTGAGGTGTTGTCTGTCTGATACTGAGCTGAAGTCTGGTCAGTATTAGACATTTCAGGTTGCTGTTCTTCTTGATTTTGCAGATCTGAGGAGGATTCTTGAAATGTACTTGAATATTCACCTTCTTCATAGGTGGAATTGTTCAGATCAAGTATTGGGGACGCAGTATTGAGGTTCTCAGGAATGTCTGCCTCAGAATTTGATACATTTGAGTTATACTGGGTTCTTTCTTGATCAGTATCAAGCATACCATGATCAACATAGTATGGGTGAGACTTGGGCTGTTCAGCAATTGAGTTTTCTGGATTGCATAGAATTTCTATGCCACTGATGTCTTCTGTTGCTGAGGTGGAGTGCTCATTCTGATCTTCATCAAATATGACATTAATGGATTCTACAATTATCTTAGTTGAGATAATATACACTCTGAAGGCTTTAGAGTGTGGAGAGTAGCCCATGAACACACCTTTATTTGATTTGGGAGCAAATTTGTTGAGATTTTGTTTAGTACTGAGTACAAAACATTTACTCCCAAAGATGTGGAAGTATTCCACATTAGGAACCTTGCCATTATATAACTCATAAGGAGTCTTTTGATGTCTCTGGACTATTGTAGCTCTGTTCTGTGTAAAATTTGCACAATTGACAGCTTATGCCCAGAAGCTCAGTGCCAGGCCAGCATGACATAACAAAGTTCTTGCAGCTTCAATCAAGGTTCTATTCTTTCTTTCTACAACACCATTTTGTTGTGGTGTGTAGGCTGCAGAGAAGTTTTGTATGATTCCTTTTTCTTCACAGAAATCAGCCAATACTGAGTTCTTAAACTCAGTACCATGGTCACTTCTTAGTTGCTTGACCTGGTTGCCTTTTTGAAGTTCTTCTCTTTTAATGAAGGCAATGATTTCTGTTGTTGCATCTGCTTTAGTCTTGAGAAAAATAACCCAAGTGTATCTTGAGAATTCATAAACCAGGACTAATAAATAGATCTTTTTGGCCAAAGATGGTGTGCTGATGGGGCCAAAAAGATCCATATGTATCATTGTAAGAGGTTCATTAATGGAATGATTAACTTTTGATTTGAATGAACTCTTCTTCTTCTTGCCCATTTCACATGCTGAGCATAACTTATCTTTTGAATAAGTAATAGTGGGCAACCCTCTCACAAGTTTCTTCATACTGAGCTCATTTATATTTCTGAAATTTATGTGAGAAAGTTTCTTTTGCCATAACCAGTGCAACTCTGGCTTGACTTTCGACAACAGACATACTCGAATAGTAGGATCTATTTCAGATAGGTTGACCACATAGACATGTTTTTCTCTTCTAGCAATGAGTACAGGTTGCCCTTTATCATTGTAGATGATTCCTGCAACCTTTCTGAAACGAGCTTCATTGTCATCATCACACATCTGACTGATACTGAGCAGATTGTGTTTAAGACCCTCTACATAGGCAACTCTTTTAAACGTTATGTTGCCTGCCTTGATTACACCATAACCTCTTGTTTTTCCAATTGAATCATCTCCAAATTTGACAGAAGGACCCTTCTCTGGTGTATAATTAAGAAGGTACTCCATACTGCCAGTCATGTGTCTTGAGCAGCCACTATCTAAGTACCATTTCCTGTCACCCTGCACAAGACACAAAATAAGGATTAGTTCTTTTTAGGAACCCATTTTTGAATGGGACCTTTGGTAGGAGAAACAGGGATAGACTTGATCTCTTTTATTGGAGAGGTCAGTATCACTTTAGGGGAAACTTTGGAGGTTTTCTTTGGTGATACTGACTTGGTTTCTCTCCTTTTCTTTGGTACTGAGTACCTAGGACTTGAGAGATCAGTCCATCATTCATCTCCTTTATGTCCAGTATGATGACATCTATAACATTTTCTAGGTCTGTTTCTGAACATATTTTCATATGGAATTTTAGAAAACTGTTTGATTTTAGGTTGATCAATATGAGTGAGTTTTGCAAATTTTTGACTTAAAACTTTGATCTGATCACCAATAGATTTTAAAATGTTATTTTTGTCATTTTTTAAAGAAGTTTTAATATTATGTTTCACTGGTTTTGAAGGAGATGATTCTGGTGTCTTATTTTAATTAGGCATGGAAGTCTTTTTATCATTTGACTTCTGGATTTTGCCACTTGAAGATCCTGTTGAAGTTGTTTTCTTTTTATCATGTTTTAGAATGACAACTTGAACATGTTCTTTAGATTCTTGAGTAGTTGACTTTGCTGTTCCTGTAGATTCAGTATTAGATAAAACATTTTGAGTAGTAGTGGTTTTCTTTTCTGTAGACTCAGGTTCTTTATATATCTCAAAAGTAGTTGTGTTCAATAAAAGTTCAAATGGGGGAACAGCGGAAGTGTCATACCGTACACTTTCAAGGTCAGTATCAAAAATTTCTTTTTCAGGAAATTCAATACTGAGCTCTTGTAGTTTAGTATAGCACTTAGAACAGATGGAAGGACCGATAGATTTTTCAAAAATGATTTTATCCTCATCATCTGACTCAGTTTGAGATCCTACTTCACAAAAAGTTTTTGCTTTTACAAACTGAATAGGGTTCATTTCAGAAAATTCTTCAAATAAATCAGCAAAATTATTTCTATTTTTTAACTGAGGATCAACATCAAGTGCAACCCTTACATTCTCTGGAAATTGTTGATTTAGACATTTATTTAATTTAATAGTTGCATTTCCCCAAGATTTACACTGATTTTCAAATTTTTCTTTTTCTAATTTGTGTAAATGAGCTTTATCAGCTAATCTTTGGTTAATGTCTTGTAAGTTTAAAAAATTTAGTTCTAAATCTTTAAATTTTGCTAATTTATCCAAGTGTTCATTATTTACCCTTTCAAGTTCAAGAATTGTTAATTTTAAAGCTTTTTCTCCTATACTAAAGTTTTAAGATCAACAATCATATACTCAAAAATATTTTCTTTTTCATTCACTGAATAAGTTTGAAAGGAACTCACCTTGTACAACTGAGTGGAATCCCAGTCAGTATGAACACTCATCCTCTCAGCTTCTTTGATATCCTTTTCAAAGGAGCTCTTCAAATCATATTCAGTGAAAGCCATAAAGGCTTTGTTTTCAACCTCTTCCTCATCATCACTGAGCTCTTCATCCATCCAAGCTTCAGAGTAAAGTGCTTGATGAGGTGCTCCATTCCCTGCCGCATTCTTGCCCTTGCTCCAATTCTTTATCTTGACATATTTGTCTCTATACCGTTTAGCTCGGTATGCAATCTTGTCATTTTGATCAGTTTCAGATGACTTAGTATGACAATTAGCAGCAATGTGTCCAGGCTTTCCACACCTATAGCAAAGACCTGATCTTGGGTCAGTATTGGAAGAGCTAACACCAAGCCTCTTCTTTTTCAACTGATCCAGCTTCAAGACATAAGAGCCATTTGAGTTTCAAGCTCTTCTGCCTCAGCATCAGCAAGATCAACTTCTGGTTCTTCTGGCTCAGTCACAGTATATGCCTATTGCACAACTAAAGCCATGCCAGTGGAAGATTTGTCAGTTTTCTTCCAGTTGATCAGTCCTGCAACATTATTCTCCTCATGATTCAACATTAGACCATACAAAGTTTGAAGAGTGTATGACTCAATGTTGTTAGCAGCATTGACAGAATTTGTCATGTCAAGAAATTGTTGAGGAAGACTCTCCAAGAACTTTTGAACAAGCTCTCCTTCCTCCTTTACAATGCCTACACTGATTAAATCATGGATAACAGTATTGAACCTGTTATAGAGAGTGGTGATGTCTTCATTAGGAGTTGAGAAGAAGTTTTCATATTTTCTTCTCATGTTGCTTTTTCTTTGCAACTTCACCTTTGTTGTGCCTTCATAAGTGACTGATAGGCTGTCCCACATAGCCTTTGCTGTTGGCAATTTCATAATTGCATTAAGTATTTCTTTGGTAACAGCATTACCAATCACCCCCTTTCCTCTTGAGTCTAGACTGAATAACTGACGGTCAGTATCAGTCCAGGTGTGTTTCAGTTTTGGAACTGTCCTTGTGCTCTCAGGAGCATCATCAGTAGCAGCAATGGGTTCCATAGTTTGTGGAATGATGGGACCATCATTCAGCACAGTGAGCATCTCATGGTGAATAGATTCAAGATACCACTGAGCTTTAAGCTTCCATTGATGAAAGTCTTTTCCATCAAAGATGGGCACTCCCTTACCAGACATAACCGGTGATATGATAGTAGAAATTTTTGATTTTTGAGTGTTGGAGGGATAAATATAAGGAATGGCTGCCAGGGTAATAGGTCGACTAAATAAAGATTAATTTAGCCTGCTCTGATACCAGTTGTTAGGTCACAACAACCCTGGTTTGTTTGATAACTGTTTAAATTAATAATTTACTTAAGACAATTAAGGTGATTAACACAGTAATTTAGTCAAACGTATATTATTCCACAAAGTGTGGCTTGTAGTGGAAATACAAGACCACTTAGACAATTACAAAAGGATATTCGTGAAAGTGTAAATTGGTAAGTACTCCTTTGCAAGATGATCTCTATTTATAGTGTTATAGAGATCTTACATAAATGGGCAAAGGAGTAACAGGAGGACTAAGTTAAAGGATATGACTAAGATCAAGGGATTTGATCTTAGTCCGTTACTATACTGAGTATGACTCAGTCCTTCTACTTAGTATTGGTTTTTTCCAATACTGAGTACTGATACTGAGTGGCCAGTATTGGCCAAACTCCGTATCAATCCTAACTTAGCAAATTTAATCTACATTTTAATCTAGGATAGTCTGGATTGTTTTGTTATCCTAAGATTCACAAAGGGGTAAGGCTTTTTGCCTTAACATTAAAGTTCACTGAGAACTTTGTATCACAAAGTTGACTAATGCTGATTAGATTATGTTTCAGCCCATTCACATAACCAACTCTTGTGATTTTTACGAATCCATTGGAAATGGTTCCATAACCTTCAGTTGAGCCTCTGCCATTATCACCAAAAACTACTGAGGGACCAGCACAAACTTCAAACTCTTCCAGCAGGAATTTGTATCCAGTCATGTGTCTCGAACAACCACTATCTAAGTACCAGACATGTTTGCTTTCATCACCCTGTACATAAATTAGAATAGTTAGTTCTTTTTGGGAACCCACACTTCGGTGGGTCCTTGTGACTTTCCGCTGGAACTCACAGGAGTTGATTTTTCAGTTGGCTCAACTGCTGAAGTTGGGGAAGGTCTCAAGCATGTGCTGTCACACTCACTTGCCATATGCCCACGATCTCCACACTTATAGCATTTTATGTTTCTTTGCAGTGGAGTGGAAGGCGAGGAAATGGGTTTGGGAACTGGACCCAAAATCCCTTTCATTTTCTGATTATCAGAGATAGTGAGAGTTTGAACGAGTGATGTCAGCTTGCTGACCTTTCCTTTCAGCCGTCTGACAGATGGGTCAAATGAAGACGGGCCCTAAACCTAATCTTATATACTTAGTCTTGGGACAAATGGGTCAAATGAAGACGGGCCCGAACCGGACCCGGATGCACCAGCATGACCAAAGACTTGGCCCCGAACGGTTATTTGACCCGATATAGGTGCTTCCCCAATTTATTCTTCACCTCTTTGATCTGCATCTAGTGATTGGTCTTCATTATCTGGTTCTTGTTGTTGTGTTTAATATAGTCTCCATCGTTCAGATAATTGAGGGTATTCAACCCACCCATAATCAGTAGCACCTTTGACAACGATTTTCATCCCGGTTAGTTGATTAAAATTAAATTTATCCATTTTTTGCGCCTTTAAAGTTTTAACTACACGAGGTACCAGAGTAACCACTGCTTTAGCAATTCTTGTGATGTATTGACCACCACCCAACCCACTAGCATCTCGATAACCTTGTGCCGCCATACTCAGATATTTAGCTAGAACATATGGAATATTTGTGAGGAGTTCTAGGTGGATCAGTTGATGCAAAAGTCACATGTCATACTTATTGACCTTTTCATACCCCGATTTTCTGAGCCTAACCATGCAAGAGATCATACGGTGAAGTATGCGCTATTCACTTTTTAGAATCTGGGATTCCTTGGTATTGGCCATATCATAATTTCCTACCCCAATAGCTTTCCACCTATCGTCGACATCTTTGGCCTCATCCCAGTCACATTTTTTTAGATAGGGAAGGAAATGTTTGTTGCTAACGTCATTACTATCGTAGAGACCGACATAAAGAGCAAAATCAACCAACGAGCAATCTACCCATTTATTTGCTACCCGAAAACTCATGCATTTCTTTTTGGGATCTTTAATTGCGAGTTCAGCATTAAAATCGAATGATGACATAAACTCCACAACCAATATTTCGCAAATTGGTTCACGAAGAGTAAGTAACTTTTCCCACGCGTGACAGGTAAACAGAGTTGCCCCGTTTTTATTTTTAAATTCCTGGATGAGGTACGCACGGATGGCCTCTTCTTTCTCATATTCCTCCAACAATTTCTAATCGGGTGTTCGAGCGATTGCCACTGGTCTTGCAATGAGTGTAGCTTTTAAGTTCTCGCACTCCCTTCGGATAGTTTTTGTTCGTGCATTGCTAAAATCCAGGAAAATATGCTCAGTTCCTGGCTTTAAGTTGACCGGGAATCCATCCGAATGAATTTCGGGTTGTGGAACGACAGGTTCAGGTGATGGTGGTTCTTCATCACGTGGTCTCTTTCCCTACAAAAGAAGTATAAATAAGAAATAAAAATGTTAATTTTTACAATAAAGGTTTAGAAGGGTATCGAGAAACAATATAATATGCAAAGAAACCAACATAACCCTTCTCACACTTAGTTTTTAACATAAAGAAAATTTAAATTATGATGAAAGATATTTTGATTTATCGTTTAATTTTCTTTAAAAACTAAGTGTTGTTTGCACTAACACTTTCACATTGTTTATTTTGACAGTTAAATATTTCGGTTTGTGTCAAAAGAGACCAATTATAATTCAAGTTACCACCAAAAGCCGAGTTTTGAACTCATTATGTCAAATTTTAACAACATTATAAGAACAATCAGTTCAAAACTATTCACCAATTGGAATTCATCACCATTGTCTAACCATCTCCTAATTATTAACTAAATTCTAATGAAAATCTGAAAAACCCTAAAACGTTATGGAATTTTAACTACAAAATCAAGATTCTACACTAGGGCTTGCTAAAACTTGATTAAGAACTACAATGTAACTGAAATCACCCTAAAGAATTCGACAAAAATTCAAAAATTTCGGACAAAAGGCACAATTTTTTGATGAATTAGAGGAAGAGAACGAGAAATATTACCATACGACCCATCTTAGAGGAGAAAAGATGAAGAAATCGGAAAAAAACTAGCAAGAAAGAACCGAAAATCGCTAGATTTGGAGTTGCTCAACTGCTCTGCGTCGCCGAATTTCACGAATGGGAGTAGGGTTTTCACGCACGACTGTTTCACGCAGGCAAGGGATTGAAAATAAAAATAAAAATATGAAGTTTTAAACCCCCGCTGAAACTCGCGTCTCGACAACCAATCTCGTGTCACGAGTTTACAAGGAACTGGAAACCACAAGGAAACATCATGGACACGAGAATTGTCGCGGATGAGAGTCAAAAGTTCTGTTTGTTTTAGTCGTGAACACGAAAATTGTATTCGTGACACGAGTTTTGACGGATCCGACTGCCTTACCATGGGTCGGGCTCAAACCGGACAATCATGAAGAAACATCACGAACATGAGAAAGATCACGGACGAGAGTGAATTTTTCTGTTTGGTTTAGTCGTGTTCACGACTTTTAAACTCATGACACGAGTTTGCACGGACCCATAGGCTGAAAATGGACTAAGCTTAAATCCGGAAAAGAACACAATGAAAGCTCATGGATGCGAGATTTCTCACGGATGAGACACAATTTTTATGTTTGATTTAGTCGTGTACACGACTTTTGCACTCGTGACACGAGTTTCTACAGGCATGAAAATCTCCATAGTTTTAATAAGCCTTAGCAAAAACCAAACACTAGAACAAACCACAACACATTAAAACAGTAGAAAAAAAAACATAAAACCTAGAAAAGCAGAAAAGAAAAGGATAACAAACCACAAACACACGGGTTGCCTCCCGAGAAGCGCTTCAAAGATTATTGAGTCTAGAGGTCGACTCGGATTTTCTTTTACTTTCGACTACCAACCGAGGCAAAATGAATTACCTCAATATCCTCAACTTTCACATCCTTATCATCACCCTCGAAATAGTGCTTCAAACGATGACCATTTACACTAAAACAGCCATTATCACAAATGAGGTCAACATACCCGGATGGGTTTTGTTGCAATACGGTATAAGGACCGGCCCATTTGGATTTCAGTTTTCGGGGAGAAAACTTATAACGAGATTGATAAATGAGAACTTTATCTCCCGGTTTGAAGCACTTATGAGTCTTCAATTTCTTATCATGCCAAAGTTTGGTTCTTTCTTTATAAAGCTTAGAATTTTCATAAGCAAGAAATCTCTTCTCATCAAGAATGTTTAATTGATACCGCCTCTCGGTACCCGCTAAAATCACATCCATATCACACTCCTTGATAGCCCAATAAGCTTTGTGTTGAATTTCAAGAGGGAGGTGACATGCTTTCCCATAAACCATTCGGTAAGGTGTAAAACCGGTTGGATTTTTATGAGCGGTTCGGAATGCCCAAAGAGCATCATCTAACTTTTGAGATCATAATTTAGGATTTCTCTCAATAGTTTTTTCCAGAATTCTTTTGAGTGCTCAATTGGTATTCTCAACTTGTCCTCTTTTTTGTGGATGATATGAAGTTGAGAACCGGTGATGGACACCATATCGCTGTAAGGTTTTCTCCATGAGGTGATTAACGAAATGTGTGCCCCGGTCACTAATGAGAGCACGGGGACAACCGAAACAACAAAATAAAGATTGAAGTAATTTGACTACAACTCGGGCATCATTTGTTGGGAGAGCTTTTGCCTCGGCCCATTTTGATACATAGTCAACGGCAACCAAAATATACCTATTACCTTGAGAATTCGGGAATGGATCCATGAAGTCGATACCCCATATATCGAAGATTTCACAAACTTGGATACCATACTGAGGCATTTCATCCCGTTTGGAAATACTCCATGTTCTTTGACAGGCATCACAAGTCTTGACCAAACCATATGCATCTTTAAAGATCGTAGGCCAATAGAATCTCACATCTAAAACCTTTCGGGCTGTGTAATTAGGACCAAAATGACCCCCGGTTGGTCCCTTATGACATTCGTTGAGAATGGCCTCCTCACCGAAAACACATCTCCTATGCACAAAATATGCACCGACCCATCAGAGAAAAATTTCCCCTTTTGTTGATGAGTCATGCCTTTTACAAGAACACCCGCTGCCAAATAATTAGCCAAATCAGCGTTCCACGGGTCATTTGTGTCTTGTAAGGCATTCATTACTTCAAAGAACTCATCGGGAAATTGATCATTTATCCCGTTTTCATCACATTCCTGCAAATGAGGGATTTCAAGCCGGGATAAATGACCGGCTGCAAGATTTTCCGCCCCTTTCTTATCCTTGATCTCAATGTCGAATTCTTGCAAGAGGAGAATCCAACGTATGAGTCTAGGTTTGGCGTCTTGCTTAGCAAAAAGATGTTTTAATGCGGAATGATCGGTGTAAACAATGGTTTTAGACAATACTAGATATTGTCTAACCTTGTCAAAATCAAACACAACAGCAAGTAATTCTTTTTCAGTAGTTGTGTAGTTTACTTGAGCACCATTTAGTGTTCGACTAGCATAATAAATGGGTTGAAAGTGGTTATTCTTTCGCTGCCCTAACACCGCACCGAGTGCAAAATCACTCGCATCACACATAAACTCAAATGGTAATTCCCAATCGGGAGAAACCATGATGGGAGCTTCGGTGAGTTTTTCCTTTAACAAATTAAAGGATCCACACATTCACTTGAGAAAATGAATGGTGTATCCTTCTCTAACAAATAGGTCATCGGTCGGGTGATTTTAGAGAAATCTTTTATGAACCGACGATAGAAACCCGCGTGTCCAAGGAAACTTCTCATGGCTTTAACATTTGTGGGAGGAGGTAGCTTAGATATAACATCAATTTTAGCTTTATCAACCTCCATTCCCCTTTCAGAAATTTTATGCCCTAAAACGATGCCTTCATGCACTATGAAGTGGCATTTCTCCCAATTCAACACCAAATTGGTCTCCTCACACCTCCTTAAAACTTTTTCAAGATCTGCTAGACATGAATCACATGAGTTCCCAAATACCGAGAAGTCATCCATGAATACTTCCATACAATCTTCTAACATGTCTTGGAAAATAGTCGTCATGCAACGTTGGAATGTGGCCGGAGCGTTGCATAAACCAAACGGCATTCTCCTATAAGCAAACGTGCCCAATGGGCATGTGAATGTGGTTTTTTCTTGATCAAGGGGGTCTATCGGGATCTGAAAATAGCCGGAGAAGCCATGGAGGAAACAATAGAGGTTGTTTCCCGCGAGTCTCTCCAACATTTGATCGATAAATGGTAAAGGAAAGTGATCCTTACGGGTGGCATCATTTAGCTTGCGGTAATCAATACACACACGCCAACCCGTGACAGTTCGAGTAGGGATTAATTCACTCTTTTCATTTGTGATAACTGTCATACCCCTTTTTTTGATACAACTTGTACCGGACTCACCCACGGACTATCGGAGATAGGGTAGATAAGTCTCGCATCAAGAAGCTTAAGCACTTCTTTCTTGACCACATCTTTGACATTGGGATTTAACCTTCTTTGCCTTTGTACACTAGGCTTGAAATTTTCCTTCATGAGGATTTTATGTGTACAATAGGCGGGGTTAATTCTCGGGATGTCATCAGTTTTCCAGGCTATGGCCCGTTTGTGAGATTTAAGGATTTTAATTAATTTGATTTTTTCGTTGGAAGATAATTTGGATGAGATGATAACCGGAAGATCGGAATTACCTTCTAAGAAAGCATACTCTAAATGATTAGGTAATTGTTTAAGCTCTAGAGTAGGTAGCTCATTAGGGTCAATTTTCTCAACTTCTACATCTCCTACCTCGGATTCCTCATCCTCAACATGAAGCAAATCCTCGAACTCTTGGAGATCGCGGATTGTCTCATCGGAATCAATTGTGAAATCACCTTTTATGGTGATTCCATCATAGTCGAGGTTCAGAAATGAAGTAACCTCCTCATCGATACATGAATCGATAACATCAATGACATAACACGCGTCATCGGATTTGGAGGTATGCTTCATGGCTTTCTCTATAGAAAAGGTGACCCTATCATCATCAATTCCCAGACTTAGTTGTTGTTTTTGCATGTGGAACATGGCATCCGCCGTGTTCATGAAAGGTCTTCCTAGAATTAATGGGACTTTGGGGTCCACATCCATTTCTAGGATAACGAAGTCTACGGGAAACACAAATTTATCTACTCTAACCGGGACATTCTCCGCAATGCCAATGGGATATGTGTAAGAAAGGTTTGCTAATCTTAAAATCATCCTAGTCGGTTTAAAATCGGTTAATCCTATTTTTGTAACAATCGACAAGGGCATTAAACTTATACTAGCACCTAAATCTGCGAGACCATTGCAAACTGGTAAATTATTAAAAAGACAAGGGATTATGAAACTCCCTGGGTCTTCTAGCATTGGTGGCATCTTGGATTGTATGATCGCCGAGTATTCTTCACTCAACACAGCTGAAGATGCTTCCTCCATTTGCACTTTGTTAGACACCAAATCTTAAATAAATTTTCCATAATTTGGCATACCTGCCAACATATCAACCAAAGGCACATTAATGCGTACGTGTTTAATCATTTTAACAAATTTACCGTATTTTTCTGTGAGTTTCTCCTTTCTCAACCGTTGTGGGAAAGGAACTTTTGGTAGGTAAGAACTTGTTGCTTCCTCTTTCTTTGACTCGATCTTTGCTTTTTGCTTCATCTTTTCCGGTTCATCTTTCTTTACTATCTTCTCTACAAACACCTCTTCTTCATTCACCGGTGTTTCATCTTCTAACAAAACCTGTTCATCAAAACCATTAACATTAGTTGAAACTAATGGAGTACTTACCTCTTTACCACTTCGTGTGGTGATAGCTTTTAGATCTCTTGTGTTGTTAAATTCTCCTTTTGGATTTGCTTGAGTGGAAGGAGGTAGATTGCCTTGTGGTCTATCATGTAAGGCTTGTGCAATTCTTCCTATGTCTATTTCTAAGTTTTGTATGGCGGCTTGTTGGTTTCTCAAGTTTTGTTTCATTTCTTTGGATTCTTGTTTAGTCTCCTCATTTGTCTTGGCCTGACTAACCAAGAACTTTTCAACGGCACTTTCTAAAGGTGACATTTGATTCGTGGGTTTTGAGCTTGATTCGGGAATGTTGGTATTGTTTCGAGGAGGGTTATTGGTTTGGTTATTTTGGTTATTTTGGGGAAAACCAGGTGGGTGTGTTGGTCTAGGGGGATAGTTGTTATTGTTGTTATTATTGTTGAAGCCCCTATTGTTATTGAAATTATTGTTGTACCGTTGGTTTCCACGTTGGTAATTATTACCATAACTTTGGTTTAAATAGTTGACCTCCTCCTCGGTCATCATTGGTTGATGATGTTGACACTCTTTAGTAAGGTGTGGCCCGCCACAACTGTCACATCCAACCTGTATAGCATGTAAGGAAGATGTTATTTTGTCTAACTTACGCTCTATCATGATTTGGTTGTTTTTGATGGCCGCAACTTTATCAGTTTGCCTATCATCAACCGCATTTACCGAACTTGATTGCTTCCCGGCTCTTCTATCGATGGCCCATTCCGCATTGTGCATTGCCATATCCTCCAAAATTGGCATCTTTCCGTAGGGGTCTTGTACATGAATATTCCACCACTCGACGAATCGAGAGTGGATCGAGCATTATTTAACAAGCCCCTATAGAAAAGATGGACGATATTTTTTTTTTTTCAAATCCATGATTCGGGCACCTTCTCAGATACCTTTAAACCGTTCCCAAGCTTCCGTTAAAGTGCTTCCTGTTGAAAAGCCATAATTTCAGTTTTTAGTTTATCTGCTTTCGCGGGTGGAAAATAACGGTGAATAAATCGACTTCGGAGTTCCTCCCAAGTCGATATGGAGTTTGGCTCAAGAGACTTTATCCAAGTTCTCGCCTCTCCCATTAGACTAAATGGAAAGAGTCTAAGCCTTATCGCATCTTGTGAAACGTTAGGTATTGTCATGCTTTGGTCCAACTAGTGGTTTTGTCATGTTTCTCATGCTTTGGTCCAACTAGTGGTTTTGTCAACGGGTCGGCGACGTTGTCATCCGTCGGTATTTTCTTAATAACAATATCACCTTCTCTGACATACTCGCGTATTCGGTGATATTTCCTGCGTACAAGCCTGGTCTTTTGATGCTCTCTTGGTTCAACAGCTTGCGCTATTGCACCAATGTTATCACAGAATATTACGATGGGTCTAGAGATACTGGTAATAACTCAAAGATCCTTGATAAAATTCTTAAGTCAAATGCCTTCCTTTCTAGCATCATTTGCGTCAATGTACTCAGCCTCAGTAGTCGAATATGCTATCGTATCTTTTTTCTGACTCTTCCAAGATATATCTCCTCCGTTTAGTATGAACACAAATCCCGATTGCGATTTGTAATCGTCTCTGTCGGTTTGGAAGCTTGCATCTGTGTATCCAGTTACACGCAATTCTTCCATCGAACCTCCAAAGACCAAGAACATTTCTTTTGTCCTTCTCAAATACTTGAGAATGTTCTTGACATCTACCCAATGGGCCTCACCGGGATTCTTTTGATATCTGCTCGTAAGACTTATCGAGTAAGAAATATCGGGCCTAGTACATAACATGGCATACATTATTGATCCAATTGCTGAAGCATATGGAATCAAACTCATCCTAGCTATTTCCTTGCTAGATGTAGGACTCTGAGCTTTACTTAGTGTAATGCCATGTGTCATTGGAATGAATCCTCTCTTGGGATCATTCATACCGAATATCTTCACTACTTTGTCAATGTATGTACTTTGACTAAGTCCAGTAAGCCGTCTAGATCTATCTATGTAGATCTTTATACCCAGTATAAACGCAGCTTCTCCCAAGTCTTTCATCTGGAAACATTTACCTAACCAGGATTTTACTCCTTGTAATGCTGGTATATCGTTTCCTATAAACAGTATGTCGTCGACATACAAGACTAGGAAGATTACTATGCTCCCACCGAATTTTGTGTAGACACACGCCTCGAACTCACTCTTGACAAAACTAAATTCTTTGATTCTTTTGTCAAAGTGGAAGTTCCAACTTCTAGATGCTTGCTTTAATCCATTAATGGATTTTAGCAATTTGCATACTTTGTTAGGATTCTTTGGATCAGTAAAACCATCCGGTTGTATCATGAATACGTCCTCATTCAACTCCCCGTTAAGGAAGGCGGTTTTAACATCCATTTGCCGTATCTCATAGGCGTAATATGCTGATATGGCCATAAGAATTCTAATAGACTTAAGCATAGCGACTGGCGAGTAGGTTTTAGAGTAATCCACACCATGTATTTGTGTGAAACCTTTCACGACTAGTCGTGCTTTGTAAGTATGCACTTTTCCATCCATGTCAGTTTTCTTCTTAAAAACCCACTTGCATCCAACAGCTCGTGACTGTGGTGGCAAGTCTGATAAAACCCAGACTTGGTTGTCATACATGGATTGCATCTATACTAGCATAGCCTCGAGCCATCTTTCAGACTCTACGCCGTCAGCAGCTTCGCTGTAGGTCAATGGTTCTGGTAGACTTCCATCATTTTCATCGATCATGAATCCAAGATACCTATCTGGCTCTTGGAGTGGTCTACTGGACCTACACGTATTGCATATTTCTTCTTCCTCAACCGGTGGTTCTAGTTGAGGATCAACAATTCTTTGTTGAACCACTGGTTCGACTAAAGTCGTCGGTGGATCTTCATCCTCTTCAATTTCTTGAAGCTCTATTTCTTTTCTTGGAGTTTCAGTTCCGAGAAACTACTCCTCCAAGAAGACACCTTTCCGAGCAACAAAAACTTTGTTGTCTTCTTGATGATAGAAACAGTATCCTAAGGTTTCCCTTGGATATCCAACGAAGATTTACTTATCTGACTTGGGGGTGAGTTTGTCTGTGAAGTTACGTCTAACGTACGCCTCACAACCCCAAATCTTGAGAAAATACAATTTTGGCTCTTTGCCCGTCCAATGCTCGAATAGAGTCTTTTCTACTGACTTAGTCGGAACTCTATTCAGTGTGGATGCTTCAGTCTCGAGTACATGTCCCCAAAATGATAGTGGTAGGGGAGCGCGGCACATCATTAAACGTACCATGTCTAACAAGGTGTGATTCCTCCTTTCTGATACACCATTCATCTGAGGTGTATACGGAGGTGTGAGTTGTGAAACAATCCCACAATCTTTGAAATGATCGTCGAACTTGTTAAGGCAAAAAGCCTTACCCCTTTGTGAATCTTAGGATAACAAAACAATCCAGACTATCCTAGATTAAAATGTAGATTAAATTTGCTAAGTTAGGATTGATACTGAGTTTGGCCAATACTGGCCACTCAGTATCAGTACTCAGTATTGAAAAAACCAATACTGAGTAGAAGGACTGAGTCATACTCAGTATAGTAACGGACTAAGATCAAATCCCTTGATCTTAGTCATATCCTTTAACTTAGTCCTTCTGTTACTCCTTTGCCCATTTATGTAAGATCTCTATAACACTATAAATAGAGATCATCTTGCAAAGGAGTACTTACCAATTTACACTTTCACGAATATCCTTTTGTAATTGTCTAAGTGGTCTTGTATTTCCGCTACAAGCCACACTTTGTGGAATAATATACGTTTGACTAAATTACTGTGTTAATCACCTTAATTGTCTTAAGTAAATTATTAATTTAAACAATTATCAAACAAACCAGGGTTGTTGTGACCTAACAACTGGTATCAGAGCAGGCTAAATTAATCTTTATTTAGTCGATCTATTACCCTGGCAGCCATTCCTTATATTTATCTCTCCAACACTCAAAAATCAAAAATTTCTACTATCATAGCACCGGTTATGTCTGGTTAGGGAGTGCCCATCTTTGATGGAAAGGACTTTCATTAATGGAAGCTTAAAGCTCAGTGGTATCTTGAATCTATTCACCATGAGATGCTCACTGTGCTGAATGATGGTCCCATCATTCCACAAACTGTGGAACCCGTTGCTGCTACTGATGATACTCCTGAGAGCACAAGGACAGTTCCAAAACTGAAACACACCTGGACTGATACTGACTGTCAGTTATTCAGTCTAGACTCAAGAGCAAAGGGGGTGATTGGTAATGCTGTTACCAAAGAAATACTTAATGCAATTATGAAATTGCCAACAGCAAAGGCTATGTGGGACAGCCTATCAGTCACCTATGAAGGCACAGCAAAGGTGAAGTTGCAAAGAAAAAGCAACATGAGAAGAAAATATGAAAACTTCTTCTCAACTCCTAATGAAGATATCACCACTCTCTATAACAGGTTCAATACTGTTATCCATGATTTAATCAGTGTAGGCATTGTAAAGGAGGAAGGAGAGCTTGTTCAAAAGTTCTTGGAGAGTCTTCCTCAACAATTTCTTGACATGACAAATTCTGTCAATGCTGCTAAAAACATTGAGTCATACACTCTTCAAACTTTGTATGGTCTAATATTGAATCATGAGGAGAATAATGCTGCAGGACTGATCAACTGGAAGAAAACTGACAAATCTTCCACTGGCATGGCTTTAGTTGTGCAATAGGCATATATTGTGACTGAGCCAGAAGAACCAGAAGTTGATCTTGCTGATGCTGAGGTAGAAGAGCTTGAAACTCAAATGGCTCTTATGTCTATGAAGCTGGATCAGTTGAAAAAGAAGAGGCTTGGTGTTAGCTCTTCCAATACAGACCCAAGATCAGGTATTTGCTATAGGTGTGGAAAGCCTGGGCACATTGCTGCTAATTGTCATACTAAGTCATCTGAAACTGATCAAAATGACAAGATTGCATACCGAGCTAAACGGTATAGAGATAAATATGTGAAGCTAAAGAATTGGAGCAAGGGCAAGAATGCAGCAGGGAATGGAGCACCTCATCTATCACTTTACTCTGAAGCTTGGATGGATGAAGAGCTCAGTGATGATGAGGAAGAGGTTGAAAACAAAGCCTTTATGGCTTTCACTGAAGATGATTTAAAGAGCTCCTTTGAAAATGATATCAAAGAAGCTGAGAGGATGAGTGTTCATACTGACAGGGATTCCACTCAGTTGTACAAGGTGAGTTCCTTTCAAACTTATTCAGTGAATGAAAAAGAAAAGATTTTTGAGTATATGATTGTTGATCTTAAAACTTTAGTACAGAGAGAAAAAGCTTTAAAATTAACAATTCTTGAACTTGAAAGGGTAAATAATGAACACTTGGATAAATTAGCAAAATTTAAAGATTTAGAACTAAATTTTTAAACTTACGAGACATTAGCCAAAGATTAGCTGATAAAGCTCATTTACACAAATTAGAAAAAGAAAAATTTGAAAATCAGTGTAAATCTTGGGGAAATGCATCTATTAAATTAAATAAATGTCTAAATCAACAATTTCTAGAGAATGTAAGGGCTGCACTTGATGTTGATCCTCAGTTAAAAAATAGAAATAATTTTGCTGATTTATTTGAAAAATTTTCTGAAATGAACCCTATTCAGTTTGTAAAAGCAAAAACTTTTTGTGAAGTAGGATGTCAAACTGAGTCAGATGATGAGGATAAAATCATTTTTGAAAAATCTATCGGTCCTTCCATCTGTTCTAAGTGCTATACTGAACTACAAGAGCTCAGTATTGAATTTCCTGAAAAAGAAATTTTTGATACTGACCTTGAAAGTGTACAGTATGACACTTCCGCTGTTCCTCCATTTGAACTTTTATTTAACACAACTACTTTTGAGATATATAAAGAACCTGAGTCTACAGAAAAGAAAACCACTACTACTCAAAATGTTTTATCTAATACTGAATCTATAGGAACAGCAAAGTCAACTACTCAAGAATCTAAAGAACCTGTTCAAGTTGTCATTCTAAAACATGATAAAAAGAAAACAACTTCCACAGGATCTTCAAGTGGCAAAATCCAGAAGTCAAATGATAAAAAGACTTCCATGCCTAATAAAAATAAGACACCAGAATCATCTCCTTCAAAACCAGTGAAACATAATTGGAAATTGAGAATTGGAGGAACAAGTGCATGGTGAGACATTAAACCCTGAGATATGAACATGTAAAATTGATGATGATAATGGATTAAGGCAATTTTAAGCTGCATTAAGTCCAACCTACGAAGAAGTGTTTCTTTTTGTAAGTTATTGAAGACCTTGTCTCTCACTTAAATTTTTAGCTTTAGAAGACCTCGTTTCTCACTAATAAATTTACTAATATTATGTTTACATTTTTATTTTCATTTGATTAGGAAGTGTTGAAAGCTTTGAGTGGGTTTATAGATGTTGTTGGGCTTTACTTTGCTCTAACTCAGTTAACTCACCGAAACATTTCTCAACATCACAAAGTTTCATGCACTTGGAGTTGGTTAGTTAATGATTAATTGTTAATTGTCATAATTGTACATTTCACTCTCTTTATTAAATTTTTAGTTGATTTAATTAATCGTATATTTATTATATATGTGGTATGTAAATGCAGGGGTGGGGTTTTGTTGATTCTGTTTTGCATATGCTTGTTCAAGGCCTTGAAGCAAATGCAAATCTTGTATGTAATGTTGACTTCTGTTTTAAATTTTAATACATATTAGGGATTTTGGGATAATTATCTGATAATGTTTGGATAATTAGTTTCATACCATCTACAACAAACTTGATTATCCAAGGCTATAAGATAAAATTGTCAATTTTTTCCCTTTCTTTAATCTTAATCTAAAATCAAGACTTTTAACTCCCATTTTTCAAGGCGTCTCTCATTTTTTTCACCTAAATGTCATTTTTGGTCATTCTCTAAATAAGCATGATATGCTTGAACACTTAGACCATTTTTATTGCAACTTTAAACAATAGAAACATCCAAAATCAAAATGAACCCATTTTTGCTAATTGATTTATTTGACAAAAAACTTGGATATACTAACTCGATCCTATCATATGTGGTTTTGATACATTTTTTTAGTTTATTTGAGCTTTAAATTATAAATCCAGATGTTGAGTTTATCACTTGCTGCATGTGGATCATTGATGTGGCTGAGGAAAAATAAGCCCAAAACTTTGATTCCTATCATATATATGCATGTGCAGGATTTGTGGCAACAATAACTACTCTCACAAGGTTTGGTTTTTTTAAACATAGACACATACGCTCTCTATTTGACTTGATATTTAATTGTTCTCTTTATCCAATTGCAGACTGATGCAAAAAAATCATAATGATGGAACTTGATCGATCTATAGCGTATGCCATCGTGTTTTTTGAGCTTGTTATTTATTTATTTTTTGAATATTTTAAATTGGTTAGATGATAGAACTTATTATTGTAAAAAAATTGATTATAATATCAAATTTTATTTGGATATCAATGTGTGTTTATCTAGATCTTTACTATATTAATGTGTTTATGTAGATAGTTACACATATATATATATATATATATCGAGAGAGACAGAGAGAGAGAGCGGTTCATGCGAGAACCACTGAAATTGCGAGAACCGCGAGAACCTATTTACAGCCCTTGGATATGTAAATTAGTGGTTAAGATCTAAAGGGGTCTAAGTGTAATTAATTGAACAAAATTAGATGGAAAAAACGTGTATGGAGGGTACAATAGTCAAATGAACAGCTAATATAATTAATAGTTTTTTAAAGAAACCCGTTTAATTTGGGATAGAATCGACGGATCCCTAAAAATCAGCCAACCACGATTTCTTTCTCTCCCTACCTCGTTCATTCATCAAATCTAAAACCCCTTTTACTTTCTATCCCTCTGTCGCTCAAAAATCAAACGAAAACCCTACGGAATCATTGAACGACAGACGAAATTCGTAACAATGTCTTCATCAGAAGCTGGAGTCGCTAAATCCATGAACGAAGGTATGCTATGTTCCCATTTTATATTTTGAATTTGTATTTAGGGTTCATATTCCGTTCGCAACAATTCCGGTTTAATTTTCGTTCGAAATACATGAAAAAAGGGTTGCTATGACTACAATGTGTAAAAGGGTTGCTATGTTTTCTAAATTATTGGCTTTTAAATTTGCGATTTTTGATTATGGTATGCGTTTTTAGTGTTCATTAATGTAGGGTTTTTTGATTATGGTATGCGATTTTATGTTGAAATCGGTAGTGTTCATTGATTTAGGGTTTCGATTGACTGAATTAGGGTTTCGATTGACTGATTTAGGGTTTTTTTTTGCGATTGTTTTGATTACTGTTTACAGAGATTGATTGGTTGTTTAATGACTTTCGATTGACGATAATAGTGACTGATTTAGGGTTTCGAGTGCAATAACTTTCTATAATAGTGAATGATGTATTGCATAATGAACACATGGAAATAACATGTTAGGTAGCAAAATATGTGTAATGAACAATACAGATTGGGGCGTTTAGGTTATAGTGTTTTCTTGTTGTAGTATAATGTGAAATTTTAATGAATATTTGTAATGAACAGAACCGGGGTTAACGATCGCGAAGCCTATCAAGGCTAGGAGAAAATAACATGTAGAACAGAAGCGGATGATGAAACAGGGGCAACACATGTGACATCCACGGAACCAGCAAATGTTGTAAAAATTTTGATGTTCCTGAAGAACCAATTGCTGAACAGATTGCTTTACAAAAAGGTTTTGATTTACCATATTTTTTGTAATATTGTAAATGGTTTTGTGATTTTTAATCTTTTAAATGCAGGCAAGCAAAAGATTGATGACCAAGTTGAGAAGACGGTTAAACTGACAACAAAGCAAAAAAGGTTTACTTATATAGAATAAACGTTTAACTTTTTTAATCTTTTTTTTTTTAATTTGTGTTCATTAATTGTTTATACTTTTAGGGAAGGGAAAACTTATTGAAAACAAGGATGAGGTGCCAAGTGTCAGAATAACACGAAGTGCTAATAATAAAGGTAAACTTTATTTTGTTTATATATTGCGGTTTTAATACGTTACTTATTATGTTCATTCTTTATGTTTTACGTACAGGTAATCAGAATGTAGGTGATAAAGGACACAAGGCTGCTGATACGAGAAATAAAAAAATACGTAAGAGCAGGAAGATTAATTTGGTGGATGAAGTTGATACTGATTTAGATGAAGGATCGAATAAAAAAAGGGCTAAATTAGACAAAGAGAAAATGAAAAAGGTAGAAAAAACTGAATCATCAAGTGTTAATGGACGGCTGCTTATACGTTCATCAGCGTATACACTTTATTCAGCAGTTCGTTCTCTTAACGACGTACAAAAAGAATGTGTCGAGGAGATGGGTCTTGGTTCGTTATTGGAAAAGAAAATTGAGTGGCTACCATGGCATCTTGGTTATTTTGTTGCTGATAGGTTAGATGATCAAAAATTAGAAATCAAGCTTAGTAAAGAAAATATCAAAATTACAAAAAATTATTTTGTTGAGACGTTAGGTGTGCGTTTAGGTGGGGTAACCATTGATTCCCTAGATGAACAAAAAGTTGAAGATGAATTAGTTGTTAAATGGTTTGCACAATTTAATAAAAGGGAAATTAAACCGTCTGAAGTGTTGAAAAGAATAGTTAGCAGTAAAGAAGCTGATGCAATTTTCAAATTGAATTTCATAGTTCTATTTGCGAATATAATGGGGAAAACAAAAGCGAGAGGAAAATGTGATCTATCGATCCTGAAACACATAAATCAGAACACCATCCTTAAAAGAGTAGATTGGTGTGACTATATACTTAATTGTGTGAAAGGATGCAAGGAAAAATGGGTGAAGAATAAGGAAAAAAGTTATTTTGTCGGGCCAATCACGTTCTTGATTGTAAGTTGTTTTTATTATTTATGGTACGCAATAACTAAAACTTAGCATCGTAATGAACACAGTGTCTTTATAATGAACACTATTTCATTACGATGATCATCGTTCTTCATATAATTAACTCTGTTTCTTTATGATGAAACAGTTAAAATTTGGTTATTCACATTCGGTCTTTATAATGAACATTGTCTTCATATAATGAACACTGTTTTTAAATAATGAACACTGTAATCATATAATCAACACTGTTTTCAAATAATAAACAACGTAATCATGTAATGAACACTGTCTACATTTGGTTATTATATTTCAAATGTATTTGTACTAACGTTCTATAATGAACAATGTTTTTGATACGTAGCTTCTTTTCGTGGATTCAACAAAATGTAAAAAGATGACGGTGAACAGAGTAAGGCCAGTGATTAGTAACTGGAACACTTTTTTGTTGAGTGATAAGGAGGGATATGGTGGGTTTGACAAAGCCGCTCTGAGTGAACCGTACATCCCACCATCAGATGATGAGGAGATGGAAACTGAGAGTGAGGATGGACAGGAAGAAGAAAACGTGCAACCTGGTGCCAAATGACGGAAGAGGTACGGTTAACACATGTAATAAAACAAACTTCAATGTAAGTTTTTACCTAATAATATTATTTTAATAAAATGGCAGGGGTGTATTGAAAACATGGAAGCAATATTGAACAGAAAGTAACAAATGATTCGTGTATTTTGTTTAAAAACAGCTTGAAAATCGGTGACTGGGTTGAGAAGGTGAATATGTTAGATGATGTGCTGAAAGATATGAAAGAAAATGTTAAAGGTAATGATAAACAGTGAGGATATTCTGATGAACATTGCAGTATGTAGTAAGTAGTTATTTGTAATAATTAGGTCCGTTTAAATGTTGTAAGTCTAAACCCTAATATTTTGTTAACATACGTGGGGGGTGGGTGATGTGGTATGTTTATAACTCGGGACCGTGTGGTTGCTGTAATTTTTTGGGAATGCAAAATAGGCAATTATGGGTAGTGAATGTATAATAACTGTTATTATCTGTTGGATGAACTTTAGTTAATTTAAAACGATTGTATGTTAACACGTACTACATTTTTGTAAATTGTGCATTAATGCTAATAAAAATATAACGTTTGTGATTATGTACTGTAAACCAATTAGGAAACTCGGAAAAGGTATATTTGGCAGAAAACAACACACAAATGATCAATGTGATGGGCGATAAGTTTGAAAAAGTGATGATGCTGATCCGTACAGTTCTCCTAAAGTACAAGGTTGTCAGACTATTACCCTGTCGACACAAATGTCCCCGGGATATTGTGAGGTTGTAGAAGAAACAATGAATAAACTTAAAGCCCATGGTTACCGGGATGACATACCCGTTACAGAAGTGTCACCAGGCTACTTTAGAAAATTAGAAAAAGCGATTACTACACCTAAAGAACCAGGTTTGCAAATTGACATACCGGTCACACAAGTGTCCCCAGGTTATTATAAGGATATTGAAGAAGCAATGGAAACGGATATGAAGGGGAGATCATGTCTTCATTCAGAAAATGCTAGAAATGACGCCAAGCTTTAGTCTTGGCCTAACACAAGAGTTTGACAATGTTAGAAATGATGGTGATGTTGGTTTTCGAGATGTTAATGAACAGAAAGAAACCGTTACCGCTAATAAAAAAGTTATATCAAAGCCAAAAGACCAACCCATTGTTGTTCAAAAAAGGACGTCGACGCGGGCTGTAAACTTATCTGAGCAACTACGTTCACCGTTTGCACAGAGGGTGGCTGATATTGGAAAAAAACTAACAACTGAAGAAAAAAAAGTACTCAACTACATAACGAAGCCCGCGTTGAATTATAAGTAAGTGTATTCATTTTACTTTTGTATTGTTAATGAAATTTAAATAACGAATAATGTTTGACTATAATTTTATTATACTGCAATCAAGTAGTATTCATGACAAAGGATGAACACCAAATGAAGAGAGGACCTCTTAGTTGTTTTGCAACGCAAGGTCCGTTTTTAGATGAAGTACTGAACACATGGTCTGCTATGTTAAACCTAAAAGAGGGGATTAGAGCACTAGAGTCACCGTCTAGATTGTTTCTACCGGCGACTATGGATAAAATGAGCGTTGATGAACGTGTAGGATCGTTAACGCATGTACTTGGTGAGATGATGCATAAAGACGCTAACTTAATGAAATTGAGAGCAGTGGACCTGGTACGTTTAAGTCTTGTCATATTAGCTGGAAACTTATGCAAATGAACAATATTGAACACTGAAATAAACATTTTAGACGAGATATAGAGAGCACTAATTTTGTGTTATTTGTAGATGAACAGTAATGAACACTGATTAAAGTTGTTAATTTTTTTTCTATTAACACATGCATGTATTCATCCCGGTGATGTATGTTACTACTTATTTGATATGCTTTGATTTAAAGCATGGAACAATTGATATAATAGACAACATGAGTTATGATCAAGTTATTAGAATAAAGTACGATGGATTGCCGTATAATCTGGTAAGTAAAAAATAACAATCATGTTTAAGCACTTGTTTGATCAATACTGAACTAATCCAATTTAATTTCAGAAAAATGGCTTCATACATTATCTTAAGTACGTTGATCATCCAAAAGCCCATAAGTTGGAGGCTGCAAAACCAGTATCGCTTACCATGAATTGGAAATCACGAGGTAATAAAAATGAAAAAGATGTGTTTGTTATGCGTCATATGGAGACTTACATGGGGGGCGGGGCATCAAATTGGTGTTGTGGTTTGGATGCAGAAGGACGATGCCAGAAAACTTTATTGAAAAAGTTGAGGGAGCGGTACACGATAACAATGTTGATGTCGGAGCATAACATTTTACGTAACAAAGTGTTGAAAGAAGCAGAAGAGTGTGGCTAAATATCTGCATTGGAAAAATTAGCAGTTTCATTTTTTTTATAGACATTCATGGTTTTGTCATATTTATGTTAAGATGTTAGTTTTGTCATTGAATAATTGTTTTTTTCTTTTTCTCTTTGGATGTTAATGCTTGAGGTAAAATTTATCAAAGACTTATTTATGTTTGGAAAAATATTATTTGCATTTATGTTTTGCTATTCATCGTTGAACATATTTACGACCTTAAAGTTAATAACTTTTTTTTGCAATTCAAACAAGATTAATTTAAGACCTTAGTTTTGCTATTCATCGTTGAACATATTTACGACCTTAGTAATTCTATTCATCATTGAACAAATCTTTATTGTGTGACGAAATTGTTGCTAATGCATATCAGTTTATTGGGCGGATTTTCATGGTAATAAAAAATGTTAGTAGTTAAAACGTAATAAATAGCATTTATAGAAACTACATCATATAAAGAGTAATAAATCATTAAACATCGTCTAATATGAATCTTAAATACGAAAACGTAGTCTATAAGTTCAACAATTATAAGGAAGTGGGAAAAACATCTTAATATAAAGTAAAAGATTCATGTTTTAAAATAAGTGCTTTAAAACTTCATCTTTTTTGTCATTTTGATGATGATGCTCCTTTGTAAGGTGAAGGTCCTCCACATGTTCGTGAGTTGTGGCCGACCTCGAGACAAACTTGACATTTTTTTCCTTCGTCCTTGTCCTTCGCTTTTTCTATTTCCCTCTCACAAGGACCTTTAAATATCTTACCCGTACCAGATCCTTTATTTCTAATACCGAGAGGAGCATTTAGTTGAACGTCTGTTTGTGCATCACCAACTAATTCACCAAATCTAGCAGCCTTGCCTTTCTTCTGAGATTGTTGATCAGGTACCTTATGTTTAAACTCACTAGTTAATTCATTAAGCCTTGTAAGAAACTCGTCAAGTGTGTTATGTGATGAACGAAATCTAGATATACATGATTCAACATCTAACATTGCGTTGGCCACAGATTCTTTTGAACTATCGTTCTGCACTTCATATCGATAGCGACTATAAAGTGTATCACGTGGCATTAGGTTAGAACTCCATCATCTTAATATGTATTTCTCATGTATCTCTTTTACGTGTTCAAATTTAAAACACAAAATACATGTCTACATAAATATCCATGTTGGCCAAAAAGATTACAACTGCACACTACATCGGCTTCATCTGCATTATATCTGACCTGCACATCGAATGAAAAAATTAAAACGTTATACAAATTTAAACGGAATTAATTAATACTACTCTGTATGTAATATTACCTTAAAGTCACCAACAAATTTATCGCGTTGGTCAAAATGTTTGATCATAAAAACACCAGGTTCTTCGTCATACCCTGATGTTTTAAGTGAGCATGAATACATTCCTCTAACTATTTCATGTTGCACTTTCCTGAACAAAGTTATTGTGTATATTGATGAAGCGTGACGCTCAATAGGGAGCTGGGTATCCATTTTTGGTATTTTTGTTGTGTCTTCAAAGTCATCTCGCCGTTGTTTATAACTTTGTTTTTCCATTGCAGCCTTAAAACAAAGCATGAACTGCACCAAAGTATGCCCAAAATTTAAGAATTTACGAAACATTGAATTTGAACTCTCTGACCGTGAAGTGGTTCTCTTCAAACAATACATTGGTATATGTTTAAAATAAGCAGGAATCCATTGCTGCCTAATATTGAACATATCACCAAGCCACTTATGTTGATTTAATGAAAATTCCGATATTAATTCACCCCACCGCCTCTCAAACTCTTTTGTACCAATGTTACTATCCCATACAAGCTTATGTAATCGCTTCCTGATCTCTTTACTATCTTGGTTGTCACCAGTGATCTGTATTGAACAAATAATGTATTAAATGAACAGTGTTCAGCTGTTGGTGCGAAAAAATAATATGTAGGTCAGAAGGTGTTCGCTACTGAAATGACGTCATGGCATCATTAAAAGAAATATTTTACCTTCAATGGAAGTTTGTTCATTATATGCCCCATACAGAATCTATGGTGAGATTCATCAAAAATAGTTGGAACAACTTGCTTCATTGACAGATCCTGATCTGTAACAACAATATTAGGTTGCTTAACATGGGCTTTCAGAAATGCCTCTAACAACCAAACGTAAGAGTTAACGGGCTCATCTTTTAGAAGTCCAGCCCCAAAACAAACTGATTTGTTGTGATTATTAATACCGGTGAATGGTACAAAAATCATTCCGTATCTAGAAAATAAGACATGAAAAAAATAATTAACCCATAAAAAAAACAATATACAGAAACAATTGATTGCATACTTGTTGGTGTGGAAGGTTGCATCGAATGCCATAACATGACCAAATTCCGTATAGTTAAATTTTGATACTTCATCATCCCAAAAAAGACCTCCAAGTTTGTTTTCATCGGACATGTAGTCGAAAGAGAAATTTGGGGCATGTTGTTTTATGTTAGTAAGCATGTTTACGACCATTTGTGCATCTGCATTACCAATGTATTTGTTTATATCTCGCCTACAATTTTTATAATGAACCTCTGTGCCGTTTTATCATACCCCTCCCCCCCTTTAGTGATGCCTGTAACCTATGTCCGACGGTCGGACCAATATTACATGTAGACGCTTGTTGTAAAAAATCTTCATCACCGAATTGTAGTTGTCAACTAGTACGTAACAAATGCTTGTTGACTTCACTAACTAGCGGATGGTTGTGAACCTCTTTAAATTCATACAGTTTATATGAGCATGTGCCTCTAACTAGGCCAGGTTTTATGCCCTCCTTACAATCCGTGACACTAATGTTACAATTACGCGGTTTCACTTTTTCTATGTCGACCTGTAGAGTGTCAACTTTTTGTTTTTTTCTAGGTACACCAGCTTTACTACAAAGAAAATACCTGACTGTAATCTCATCATGAACATTCTTGCGGGTTGTTGATTTACGAGTACTAAACCCAGATTCTAAAGCATACCGGTTGTACATAATTTCCGCCTCATCAAGAGAATTAAAAATAGAATCAACCACTGGCTTGATTTCGTCCAATACATTAGGAACCCAAGACTTGCTCCCGTCTGGTGTTTGCGTCATAGTGCTATTTAGTGATTCAATTTCTGCATCCGGATTAACATCTACATATAATGAAGATATAAACGTTACAAGTATATAAACAAAATCAATCCATACCGAAAACCTACTTACAAAATTTTTTTTTCAGTAATAAATACGAAAATAATAACAACAATGAATCCTAATCTTTTTAAAATAAAAATTCTTTCAAACATTCAATCAGAAAATTGGTAGTTTAAAAATCAATTAATCATGTAAATTCATATATATCATTAATAATAAAACTCACTTTGAACGCCGTTTTCCTGGTAATCTCCCACGTTTTTATTCGATGTTGGAGTGCAAGGGTTGCTACAATCTTCAGAAGCAGCACTATATGTTGACATCTTCAAATAATTCCAATTATTAAATGAATTAAACCTTTTAAAAAACGATTATTGAATATTGTTAATACCTGCACTTTTTGGACGATCAAAATTAGACACGATTGATTTTTGTTTACCGAATTAGGGTAAAAATTTGGTGGTTAATGAATCCTATTAATACCTGCAATTCTTTGATCGAACTAATTGACGAACCACATAATTTTTTCGCATGTAATTGATAAACTCGGTGATCGGTTAATTGATGATTGATCGGAATTTTTGAACACTGGTATTGGGAGATACGATCGTGAATTACGTAATAATAGGAGAGTGGGTTATTCAGTTGCCTTTTATGTGATAAATCAAATATTTAAAACAAATACACAATTACTAAATTGTCCTTATAAGATGAAAGTTAAAACATATTGATCTAAGGGTTGTAAAGGTGTTCTCGCGGTTCTCGCAATTTCAGTTGTTCTCGCACGAACCGCTTTATATATATATATATATATATATATATATATATATATATATATATATATATATATATATATATATATATATATATATATATATATATATATATATATATATAGTGAAGGGCTAGTTACAGAACCCATTTTAGGCTACAGAACCCGCAGAACTCAATCTAAACGATTGAATTTCAAAATGAAATGATCATGGAAGATACATGAAGTGATTTAACGAGGGACCCCCATGCATGTATGTTATTCTTGCACGAAAACATATATGTTTTTGTGCATGTATGTTTTCATGTATATATACATAAGTGTTATTTTTGCATTATTTGAACATATATGTTTTTCAGTATTTTTGATGTTTTTCTTAAAGTATATGTTTGATTTGGGTTAAATGTTATTGTTTTGCATCTTTTTTTACTAAATTCTAATATTCTTAAATGAGTTCTGCTTGGTTCTATGTAAAAAAATGGGTTTTGTAAATAGCTCGCCCCTATATATATATATATATATATATATATATATATATATATAGAGGCGTTACAATAGGTTGATTATAAAATGGGTGTTACATTTGCTAATGACGTTACAATAGGTAGATTGATGTTACATTTGCTAATGGTGTTACAATAGGTATATTGGTGTTACGCTTGCCCATGGTGTTACAATAGGTAGATTGGGTGTTACATTTGCCACATGCGTTACAATAGACCTATTGTAACGGTAAAAAACTTTGTTGTAACGATACATTGGGTGGGCAGAATAATGTTACAAAGGCGTCACAATAGCCCTGCAACCGTTACAGAAGCGTTCAAATAGACATATTGTAATGGCAGCGAATCTAATGGGCAAAATGGCGTTACAATAGACCTATTGTAACGGAATTTGACCTTTATGTAATGAATTTGGGTGTTACAAAAACCCCTTAATTGTAGTAGTGAACCCGGGTTTTAAAACATTGAGAATGATCAGATTAAACCTTTTCGGAGAGTGAACTCATGTATTATATTTTCTTTATATGCGTCGATAGATAACGGCCAGTGAACTCATGTACTCATGTTTCTTAAACATATTTTTTGTTTTCTTTATATGCGTTTAAAGATAACGACTGAATACAATGAAGATGGTAGCTTAATACCGAGTTTAGACAAACCAAAAAAGACATTATTCATACTTGGAACAAAAATAGTGAAGTAGTGAAAAACATTTGTTTGGTGGTATTTTGTACTAAAACAAGGATAATGAAGGCTCGCACTTCGTTGCGAGTTTATGTAGTTTTTATCTATAATTCAATTTTTTAATTCTGAAGTTTAAAAATTAAAAATATAATGCAATACAATTATTATTTTTACATCACGTTTAGTTTAGAGTTTATGTTGTAAATTGCTTATGTTTCTATATCAATAACTACGGACTTAATTATTTAGGTTCGGATTTTTAGAAGTTTGGATAATTAATTTTTGATGTATATATGTATGTTTTATATTGAATATATAACATTTATCGTAGAATAAACAATAACTTTTTGTCTTTTTGTGAAATCCGGAATAATATATATACTTTAAAAGCGGAAATAAAAAAACCCTTGCTGGCTGAAGTGGTAAGCCTCTTTACTAGAACCTAAAGGTGAAATGTTCGAAACCCCACTGGAGCATATATTTAAGTTTTTTTTTGTTAGTTACTTACCATTTTCTTTTTATTTATTATTATTTACTTTTCTTCTCTTGAGTTGCTATTTTCATTTTTTATATCTTATTATTTAAGATAAATATAATTTGGTATTCAACATTTTCTTTTTATCTTAATTCTACTTTTAGCTTAGTATATTTGATTTCTTTTTATTAATGTTATTTTTATATTATATTATTATTTGCACTCTAGATTAATGTTATTGTCACATTATTATTATTAATGTACGAGCAATGTAGAGCACGCGCGTTGCAGTGTGGTTTTAAAACATCAATTTTCTTAGGCGGAAAATAAAATTTGACTTTTATTAAATTTGAATTTTGATTTTGTATTTATGATCAAAACTTTATAACATCGAATCTATAAAAAATAACAATATTAACATCAATAATAAAATAAGTCGTACTATTGTTGATAATTTCTTAAATTTTCAATGTAAGTGTATGATCAATAAAGAATTTTATAGTTTCGAATTTAATGCATCTTCTAAAATTATAATTTTTAGAGTGCATTAATTTTAATCAGTACATATTTAGAAAATTATCACTTCATTAATGCATAATATAATATGCCCAAGGGCATATACAAAAATAAAAACTAATGTAATATTAGACTCATTAAAAATTAAGATTTTGAAAAATAAATATCTCATTTTGTCCTTATAGTTATTTTCTATGCCAAACCTCCCATATATTCGGAAGTATTTAAAGAAAAAACTTATACTATTAACTAATAGTAAATAAGTTATTAATTAAAGAAAAAATAAAAAATCTTTTGTTAACGTAGAAAGTAAGTCAAAGGAAGTATACTACCCTCATAACACATTTATTTCCCTTATCTTTAGATATTAGTATAATAAAAAAAGTTGTGAGAATCGATCACTGGTGGCCACCAACTAATGCAAAGAGCTTATCACCCAGCTACATCGGCAGAAAAAAGCAACTGTTTCGTAATAATTAAAATAAGATACTTATGAATAGTAAAAGTCCTGTGACAAATGTATTATAGGTAGAATATGATGTCTATTCTCTAATTAAATATCATATGAAAATAATATGTTTATCAAAATTAAAAAATAATGTTATCGTATTTTTTCATAAATTAATTGGATTTACATAAGTAGCACATATTGTTACACAAAGTAAAACTAAATTATACATGTTTACATAATAAATAAGAATTAAAACAAATTGGATACGATAAATAGAATAACAAATGTCACTTATATAATTAGATGTTATACAACTGATTAACTGAAACAATTATAATGTAAACAATCTTTTAGATGTCCTATGAAAATACTCGCAGCAACGCGCGGGGTACCCTTACTAGTTATTAACATTTTCTATATATATAGATATATTAAAAAAAATTATCTTTGTTTTGTTATTCACGTAATAAGTTCTATATTTATATACCTTAAATAAAGTGGATTTCAGCTATATATCTCAGATTGTGGGTAACTGAATCTGATCAGTTCATATTTCAGCTACCTAGTTCTGATCACTATCTGAAACAACGATCAGTTCCCCGTGCGGAATCAGATAGTGGTTAACAGATCAGATAGTGTAACAGGTTCAACGCATTGGACAAAACGTTGAACCATTGAACAGATACTTCTCTAAGCAAAACTCTTAGTGAAGGTCACTGAAGCTGAAGGCCATCTGAAGAAGCATGAGTACCCGTAAACTCATGGCTGCCTAAAGTGTACTGCCTAAAGTGTACATAGGCTGGAAGTTCAGTGTCACAGAAAGACACAAGTAACGCACAAGTTTGTGCATAGCTGATTATGGGAATATCTTGCAAATCTTCTAGAAGATATTGACGATCACAAGACGACAGAAAGTACTGTCATAATTCCGTTAGACGTGCTCGTCCCATGAAATATCCTCTGCACCAACGGAATTCTCACACGTGGAATCGATTGATCATTCCTTTGGCTCTACGTTTCCCAATGCTATAAACTGAGGACTTGAGTGATCGATTTCTGTGTGCACCCAACAAGGTTACACGCTGCTGAAATTACTCCAGAACTTTATTCCTTCGAGCAGAGTGTAAACCACCAGTTAACTCTAGTTATCTGATTCGAGAATTGAATCTGTATAATGAAAGTGTCTGGTCTTGTGCTTGATCATTTGTTGATCATAAACTTGTCTTAAATAATATATGTTGTTGTCTATCACATGCAAGCAGTTTAGTTAGGATTTGTTCTTAGCTATTCCGCAAACTGCTTGCATCTTTATTGTATCATTATTGATTAATAAAAAAAAGTTTAAAAAGTGTTAAGTGTCTCCATTAATTTTAAATTGGTCAGTGAAAGCGTATAGGTGTTGTATTTCACTTGTTACGAAACTAACATTATTTAATGCAAACCATATATCAGAAAGGCATAATGAAAGTTTTATCATCAGATCACGCTCATTGCCAACCACCATTGCAACTATTTTTCCTCATATGAAGCTTCTTCTTCTGTTCTCTTACCAAGTCTGGGGACTAATTTTGTTCTGGGTATGAGTTATTTTAATTTTCATTTTTAACTATTTACTATCATACAAGACGTTTTTCTTGTATGATTCGTTTAAAGTTCTTATCTTACGATTATATAAGTACGTTTTTTTAAATACAAACATATTACCTGATTTATCAGCCATATCATAGTATCTCATTAAATTTGGATATAAGAAACTCTATCAATTCAAAAAAAAAAAAAAAAAAAAAAAAAAAAAAAACTTTCAGATACCATACACTTCTGACACCGCTTCGAAGCTCAATGATTCAGATAGTCAAATGATTTCAGATAATCATAATTCATGCATGACTATCTGACGGTAATGACCATCTGATGAAGGATCAGTTGCTAGACTTCATCAGATAATCATTAGGTGGAGCAATCTCATTGGACCTATCTTCATAACTGACACTCAAGTGCCATTGGACACGTCTGTCTCGCTGACATTTAATGCGACTGCACGGTGTCATTTCCCGCCACACTACCCTGCCATTTGATTGACTTCTTTC
Source organism: Calendula officinalis (assembly GCA_963853835.1). Lineage (NCBI taxonomy): Eukaryota > Viridiplantae > Streptophyta > Magnoliopsida > Asterales > Asteraceae > Calendula > Calendula officinalis. The sequence goes on from OY970826.1 coordinate 43,109,388, forward strand.
CACCACACGATCAATCATAACGGTTCAAATTCTAACCATTGATCAAAACCGTCTCCCACGATCTTCCCCAAATTACTCTATACTTCAACATTTCATCAATTTTCACTAACACTTTTCTCTCTCAAAATCCAACCCTCTCATCCTCTTTAACAAAATCTCTCTGTACTAAAATGGCGAACTCAAAAAGAACTTATCTCAGGGTCTCCCTCCCAGCATCCATTCGTCCATCTCCAAATGTATCTTACCCGTATAGCAACATATATTATACAAAGAACAACTCAAGAAGCTTCATCAATTATCATCTCAGAAATCTGAGACCGGAGTTTATGGCACTGTTAAAATTCTTCGATCAGCACCCAATCAGAGACACTTTAAACTTTGATATCCCCTTATCAAAACCTATGTTGCTCGAGTTCTGGTACACCTGCACCACTTCCAACGAATCCAGAGAAGACGTTATAACCGGAACAATATTACAAGGTAAACACACCGTCTCTTTCAACCTAACTACATTCCGAGAAGCTGTCAAACTTGATTACGTGAGTAGTGATGGCAACTCTCATCCGAACCGATGATTATCCATCCGATCCGCTCCACCAGTGGTGGAAATGGATTAAGTTAAATGGATGAATATCGGATGTGGAGCGGATATGGATGTTTATTGGAGTAGATACGGATGATGATTTTCAATCCATGGATGAATCCATTTAACCCGAAATTAATCTTTTTTATATTACAATTTTACATGATTAATAATATATGTCTACATATTTTTTATTCAATCAAATTTATACATAACATAACATTGAATATAACTAAATTTGTGAACATTACAAACCATACTATAGGCTTCTATATAAATTAAGTTATGTTTTCGTTTGTATCCATCAATAATTGGGTATTAGCTACAAACTATGTTCTATGCCTCGATGCATCGAATGAGGTTTGTAATTATGTTTTCGTTTGTATATTCTTTTGAAAGAAACTATATATGTATTCAATAAAAATTGCAAATTTATCTATGAAACTATCATACTTTCTTTAGAAAACAAAATTCTATGGATATGGATGTGGATATTGACGATGTAAATCTAAATGGATATGGATGTGGACATCGTATCACCCGATCCACATCCGCTCCATTACCATCCCTATACGTGAGAGCCCCACAAGTTCATGAACCAACCCCGTCATTACAAGAAGTGAAAAATGTCGTCTTGCCATACATTCAATATCAGGGAGACCACTCCAGAGGCATATCAAGGGCGAAGATGGGTTCGTTATGGTCAGCATTCTTTATGACCATCTCTCAATGCCTGTCTTGTAAGACAGTAGGGTTTGATTCTGCATCTGGTCACAAAATGATCATAGGAGCTGCCCTGTTTTCTGATGTTAGGAATGATTTTGGTTCACTTATTTTTAAACAATTAGTATAGAAGGTTGCTGCTAAAAGAAAATATAAGTTGATTCCTTTTCCTCGATTCCTATGTATGATCTTTCTTCACTCTATTGGGGAACAAGTTTTTTATGATAATGTTGGCCCCTTATTCAAAGCTGATATGGTGGGTAGTTCAAACTTCACAGGTCAAGAAGAGAAATTTGCTCTTGAACTTCCTGAAGGTATGCTGACATTTACTCAATTTGCACAATCTGCCTCCTCTCAAGAGGATGATGTTGAGTCTGATGATTATGACAACCAATCCTCTTCCGATCATTCTCCACTACCACCACCCTCGTATTCATCAAACCAATCCTGCCGATATAGAACCAGGAGCTCCAATCCAAGAGTTGTGCCCAATCCAACTCCAGTTGAGATAAGGGAAAATTCATCCTCCCCTACACTAGTCCCTCTGAGGACAGAAAATGCTGATGCGGACCATTCTCTAGTCCATCAAGAATCCAGGTTAGGTGTTGAACTTGATGATGTTAACAGACTCATTGATGAGTTTGTAGAAGAAGAAAATGATGATGTAAATCAATCGGTGGAGCACACGAGTGTCCCCACTCAAGCGAATCCTGATGTTGAACCTAAACAAAAGTACACGCTACCAGTCAGCTGGAATGATAGCTCCGATGAAGAACCCGCCCCCACAGCCGAGCAAGTTCCACCTCCTGGGAGAGATGCCACACCAGAGGGTCCGATGGACCGGGGTGTGCCAGCTGCGAGTAATCTCCCTGGCCTGGTGGAAAACTTCAACGAAACATTCAAACAACTTGCTTTGATTAGAAGTTTTTGTGGGGTTATAAATACCAACATTTGGAACATCTCCAATCACAAGACTATGTAAGACAGCGTCCAAGATTTCCTGACCAACAATCAGGAAAATCACCAAAGAAACGTGAATGCACAAAACGGGCAGACTGATAATCTTATCTCTGCAATTCAACATCTCACGTCTAGTAATGCTGATCTCTCATCTAAGTTCAATCATCTCGAAAGATCCATTGGTGAAATGATTGATAATCTGTTATCTCGCATCTCTAACCTTGTCGAGCCACTAACAAATAGAGAAAATGCTCAAGGTGTCACTCCCACCCTCATTTTCAGGGGGAGAAATCTGGGTCTCATCAAGGCACAACTGAGAGGGTTGTTAGTAGACCGACCGGAATGGGGAGTGAAGATCGGAACAGTGGAAAGAGAGTTAATGGAGATAGCAGAGTTCGTGATGTTGGCAGGGGTTCGAATCGTGTAGCTGGAGAAAGTGTTCAGGATGGGAAAATCAGTCAGATGACCACAGAACGTTTTAGGAGGTCAGGTATAAGGATCGAAGAATTTCCAGAAATCATCATCACTCACCTTGGGGTTACAACCATGATCCGTATAGTTCCATCCTCAAATCCCCTTATCAGGGGTTCCGGACAAGCTCCCGTGGGCAAAATCCAAAACCTTCCCCTTGACAAGGGTAAAGGTCCTGCAGCTTCTCCCCCAAAGATGAAAAAGAGAAAAAGCCAAATGACTCCTGGAGAGGGGTGAAGGAATTATGTGCACAGTCAGTCAACCTATGATGATACATCCATGCCTACGAAACACTTAAGGGTCACACCGGTGAGTGCATGTAATACGAACAAGTTATACAACGATACTACGAAGAGGAATGATTCATAATAGTCATTATGAATCAGTTAAGTATTAAGTTAAGTTTAACTTATTACTAGATTAGTTTAACTAACTAATTAATACAAGTAATTGTACATTTACTAGTTAAGTAAATTTACAATGTGTTAGTTATAGATTATCCATGATATGATTTAAAGCTATTAAATCATATAGTAATTGGATAATATTATTGTATAAATTATATAAAAGTTATTATATAATTAGCTATTAAAAGTATAAATACAAGTGTATAATTTCGTGTATATGGGTACCGAAATTATAGTGTGTTAATACTAGATATCTGATAGTTAAGTGCAATGATATTAAACTAGTTAAAACTATAAGGGATGGAAGTGTAAAAAGGAAGTTTAATTAAGAAGTTAATCTTAATTAAACTAGAAGGGTTTTAAGTGTAACATCTTCTATTATAAATAGAAGGCTTATGCTAAACCCTAGATGTTGATTCCTTGCTTCCTTACACCTCACGAAATCACTTCCCTCTCTTCCTCCATATTTCGGCCGAGAACAAGCAACAAGGGAAGAACACAAGTTTGTGTTCTTCGTGTTCTTTGTGTTCTTCGTGTTCTTTGTGTTCTTCGTGTTCTTCAAGTCTTGAAGATCCAAGTTCATTGCTTAGATCAACTAGAAGATCGCTCGACTTGTTCATCATCAGTGGATCTATCTTAATCAATCAACAAGGTATGTTTTGGGAAACCCTTTTCTCCCTTCTCCCTCTTGGACGAATTTCGGCCAAAGAACCCTAGGGTTCTTTGGTTGATGGTCGACGAACACACAAGTATGTGTGTGTTCGAGTTCTTCGTACAAGGTTTCTTTCTTGTTAACCTAATCTAGTTCTCCAACATCCCAATCCTTTAGGGTTTAAGGATTAGGTTTATCCCAGTTCCGCATTTAGGGATTAAATCAGCTAGTTGGTTTTAACCGGCCAAGAACAAGTTCATGTTCTTGGTCAGTATGGTCGAACCAAGTAAACTAGGAGGTTGACCCAAGTGGTCGATCAGTGTTATGAAACCCTATAGTGGTATCATAGCATTGGTTTAGAGATCTAGACTTGATTAACAAAGGTTTTTTGTTTACTTTAATTTACAAGTTATTTTTTTGTTTCAAGTTTTTCTTCTTTCTTCTTCATATTTTTTGAAAAAGGGGGAAGAAACCCGATGACCAAGAACATTAAACTAGTCTAAGTTTAATTGGTCAAAAAGGTTTCTAGGAAACCCTAGTAATTTTCGAAAAACCCTAGAAAGAACCCTAGGATCAAGTATATTAAACAAGATATGTTTAATTGATCAAAAGGATTCTTTCCATAATCCCTTGAATTTTCGTGACTTAGGAAAACCCTAGGATCAAGTATGTTAAACAAGTTTTGTTTAATTGATCAAAAGGATTCTTTCCTAATCCCTTAGAGATTTCGAAATCTAGGAGGAAACTTGGACACCAAGTATGTTAAACTAGCCTAGTTTAATTGGTGGAAACGTTTCTTAGTGTTAAGATTTTCGAAAACCCTAAAGAACCCTAGAACATTAAACTAGTTTAAGTTTAATAATTTAAAAGTATTAATTAGGATAATAATCTAAAACATAGTTAATTAGACAAGTTTATGTCTAAAAGGTTTAAATTATTATTTTGATAGATTTATTAAAGCTAGTTCTTTAAACCTAGTAATTTAGACAAAGTTTATTGTCTATAAGGTTTAAATTAAAGAGTTTAAATAAATTTATTAAAAGTTATAATCTATCTTAGAATTTAAACAAAGTTTATTGTTTAAAAGGATTTATTAAAATTAGTCTTTTAATTAAAATAATGTCTTTGATCAAGAAAGTCAAATCCCTAGTTTTGATTGATCAAAAACAAGATTAGGGTTCATCTAATTAATTTAGGGAATTGATAAAGAAGATGTTAATTTTTAAGTTCTAAAATTAACAAGATGTATTTAATTGTTTATGTATATGTATTTAAATTTCGGAAATTTTTAAATAATTAAATAAAATTGAATTTTGAAAGAAGTAATAAGTTTATACACATTTTAATTAGTTCAAGTTAAAATGTACATGTATAAGCTAGATGTAATATTCTTATTAGCATGTTACAAGTTTGTTATTATAAATGTACATATATACACGAACATATACATTAAATACAAGTTAAAATGGAACAATTAAAAAGGGTAATGTTATTTTGATCTTTGAAGATAATATTATGATAAGTTATTGTACAAGTTATAATATAATTAAAACTAGAAAATACAAAGTTATGATTTCATTATAACTAGAAATTGTACAAGTTGAAATTATATGATTAACTAGAAATATACAAACTTATATATATATATATATATATATATATATATATATATATATATATATATATATATATATATATATATATATATATATATATATATATATATATATATATATATATATATATATTAAGATGTATAAAAGTTATAAATTATTATAACTAGATAATTATACAAGTATAACATAAGTATTTTACAAGTTATGTAATATACTAGATTAATGATCAAGTATAAATAACAAGAACCTATATTTAACTAGTTCAAGTTAAATATAAGAAAGGTTTAAACAAACTAAAGAATTATTATATATAGTTTTTATATAATAGGTTTATTAGTTTCACCAAGTATAAACCGATGATTGTGTTAGCTTAAGTTTCATCATGGTTGTTGTAGCTGGTGGGAGCTACACAAGAAAATCACAAAGTTTGTAAGTGTGTCGTTAAGGCATAAGTTATGGTCGAACTTAATAAGTAAGAAATAAATGTTTAATTTCATTATTAGACATATGAAAAACTAGGTGTGTTAAACTAAGTTTATGTTTCAAGTTCATGAATCGTAAAAGTTTAAAAGTTTAACATAAGTTTATAAGTTTTTCAAGTAATATAAAAACAAGTAAGTTTTTATTAGAAATAAGGTTTCTCACAAAACCTAGTAAAACATTTTGTACACCTCGTTTTAGGTATACATGTAAAATCGTGTGAATTCTTGAAACTATAAGTTTTAAAGAATAGTTCTTATGTTTAAAGAAGGTGTCTTAGAGAACCATTCAATTCACAAGTCACACATTTTTTAAACAAGGATTAAGATTGGAATAAAAGTTGAAGTTTAGTTTTAAGACTTAAACAAACCCAAGAAAATCTTAGATCGAAGTACTATCCACCTAATGGAACACCTCACTTGTTAAACGATATTCATATTGTAAGGATAAAGAACCTTAGATATGGATTCAAATCATTGCGAGTGTTAGGGTGCGTAAGGTTCTGTGATAATCGGGAGTCCCGGCGCAGAGCATCGCACTGTCTTAGATGGTCTGATCTACTTTGGTGATAATCGGGAGTCCCGACACAAAAAGTACTTGAGTAGAATAAACATACTAGACTTTATTACTAACTTAGAAATGTACAATTAGATTGTACAAAGTTGTAATAAGTTATAAGTCTAAAGATTCTACGACCCCTAGGAATCGTGTCAAGTCTTGATACGATCGGTAAGGAAGTTACCTACCAGAAATATCATGTCTCGTCGGGAAGTGCCCAAACCTTGCGGCGAGAATGTGATATATGGATCCTAGGCCTAAAATATTAATTATGGGTTTATAATATATTTTAGAGAATGTTTATTGATGATTACTAATTAAACTGGGTTTGATTTGTAGATGACAGCAACAACCATAACGACACGTACCAACAATCTCTCACTACGCTTGTTTCTAGAAAAGGACGAATTGACTGGGTCAATGTTTCTCTATTGGAAGCGTGATCTTCGGATTTTCCTTACGCATGAGAGAAAAGGAAATGTCCTAGAAAAAGCAATACTCAATGCTCCTACCGCGAATGCTAGAAATGAACCAGGACAAGCATATTACGCTTGTAGGGTGTTCAAATCTCGCAAGGTGGTTAAAGGATCATTGGTGAGTGCTCGTGTCATGAAAATGAAAGAGCACATGGATCATATTAGGACACCCAGTATCGTTGCAGTTAGCAACAGTCATGATACTCAACTCGTTGTTAGATGACTATAAGTCTTATGTAGTCAACTACAACATGCATAACATGGAATAATCCATTGTTGAGCTACATTCCGTGCTCAAGACTAATGAGTTGATTTGGGGACCAAGTTTAAGTATGATCTCGTAGTAACCAATGATGGTAGTGATCAGAGAAAGAGGCGTAGTGGAAAGGGAAAGGATAAAACCGATCCCAGCCATGGCGTGCCTAAAGGGTAATGGAGTCAAACAAAAGGGTCAAGAAGGTAAAGCCAAACAAGGACTGTGAAACGGTGTCTTGGTTGTGGCAAGGGTCAAAGGGTAGGAGGAAATGCTTGCTCCTTAGTTGACTTGACCAACTTCTAGATACTCGCTTCCTACTTGTAAAAGTTTATTACAAGTAACTCAACTTTAGCAATCGTTTATTGCATAAGATGATAAGTGAGATGACCGGCATGAGATAGTGATATCCCACAAGCACCAAGTTTTTATAATTCAGTATTTTGTGGATTCGTTTTAAACAATTTTAGTTTATTGTTTTTGGATAATTTTATTTTATGTTAAAACAAGTTTTATTTTGGTTTTAAATAAATTTCGAATCCATGGTTGAATTATATTGTGTGCATGTGTGATAATTACACTAGTCAAGGTTTATGACTAGATTGTAAGTCAAGTTTTGATTTACTTATATTTCATGTTTTATATATTTGTTTGATTGTTGTATAAATAATGTCTTGATAGCTCAAAGTATTTATATGCTAGTAATTAGAAAGTTTTTCTAATGAAAGTGTTTAAGAGTTTTATGGAAGCATAAGGTTCAAAGGTTATTGAACTTACTTAAAACATCTTAAGTAATAGTCATTACTTATGATAGAAAGTTTTAAAGTATTAGTATTAATATAGTATGATTATATTGGATATAATCAAGATAGACTTTAAGAGTATTATTACAAGTCTTTTATACTTGTAGTAAAGGATTTAATGAAGTCATAATTCCCTAATAGGAATAATTGGATATTCGTATAATCCAAGTAAAACGACTTAGACATTAAATGACTCTTAAAAGGGACAAACTATATTAAAGCATTTAAGAATTAAAAGGTATTATTCCAAGTCTTTTATACTTGTAATAAATACAATATTTAATAAAGTCATGATTCCCTTATAGGAATAATGGATATTTGAGAAATACAAGAAATGACTTTTGCATTAAATAAGATTCTTAAAAGAGTACTAATGTATTTAAGAATTGATAGTATCATTTCAAGTGTTTTATACTTGCTAGATACAGTAATCAATAAAGATCATAATTCCCTAAACAGGAATGTTGGATATTCGCAAAATCCAAAGGATGATCTTCATTATTGATAGAATTCTTAAAAGATTGAACTACAAGTTATTGGCTAGGTCAAAGTAGTAGTTTAAGTTCCATAAAAGTAAGTGGGAGCTAATACTAACGTAATTCATTAAAGATGTTAGTGAATTCAGTAAGTTAGTAAGACATTAACAACAAGGTTTTACCAAGTCGTTAGCCAAAGAGTTAAGAGAAATAATAAATGATCGATTAGATTATTGCAAACCAAATAGCGTGATCATAAGTCTTGTGATTGATTATTGCATATCTAATAGGTTGTTAAACACTTCAGTGGATAACACAATCATTTAAGGAAATTTCTTTAACTAGTAAAGATATCTACAAATCAAGTAACTAAGAGTAGCTTTAGTTACAAGGATGAATTTATGAATTCAATAAACTAAGGAGTTAATTTCCAATCCTCCTATGTTTACTGAATTACATAAAAGGAGGGACTAGAATATGTTCTAGATTGTTGCAAGAACAATATCTAGCAAAGACAAAAGTAATAGTATTCCTAAATACTCGTATTATGTCTTTAGTTTAATAGAAATGATTAGTTTAGTGATAAAATTACAATTAAGGTTGTAAGAATCAATAAGTAATCAACACAAACGAAAGGAATAAATAATGATCCAGTAATAATTCAGTATCTATGTCCAGTGAGGAATAGTACATGAGTTAGTATCATCTTTATTCAGACTTTGTATGTTTTACATCATCCATGAATAAAAGTCTATTTATTCAAAAGGTTATAAATCCGTGACTACTCGTCTTGGTGGGAACCTCGATGGGACGTTAACGTCATCTCGGTATTTGGTGGTAGATTCGAAGTTCTTCGAAGATCGCTCGCAAGTTTTGTGTAAACCAAATATCGGTGATATTCTGTTGGAGGCTCAACGAATATTGGAATGACCATCGTGACAATACTTCGTGGTTGAAAAGTTCAAAAGTATTGTTCACTAGGATTGTCCTTAAGCCTGAGGTATTTGGTTTAGGATACAATGACTAATGTGCTTTGGTTCAACTTAGACAATACTGAAATACGTTTGTCATACGAGGCGATACTGGGCACAAAGGAAGTTGTATTTTAAATCAAAATATACAAGATGGTAATTGCACCTCCTTTTTAGGAGAGATATTTACAGGTCCTTTGACGTGATGAGATAACTGCAAAGTGCATGGCCATGCCCAAACGAACTGATTTGTTCTTTGTCGTTTATCACAACAGTTTGAATCAGGAAGTCATGAAATGATTTCGAATACAGGAGTTGATAATTTCTACCATGCTCGTATTCGTTATCACAAATATCGTGCTGCAAGGGATAAGCCTAACAACGTTACCCAAGAAGTAAAGACAGAGTGTTCTTTACTAGGAGACGCTATTAAGAGTTTTTCATAAAACTATACCAAGGGTTACATAAGCTGTTTTTATGGGGTTGGTTACCTACATGCCCATCTAGAAGGCCACTGTAGCTCGTATCATTAAGACAAAGGTTACAGACTTGCACAAGTGGGAGTCTGAAGGAATTATGTGCACAGTCAGTCAACCTATGATGATACATCCATGCCTACAAAACACTTAAGGGTCACACCGGTGAGTGCATGTAATACGAACAAGTTATACAACGATACTACGAAGAGGAATGATTCATAATAGTCATTATGAATCAGTTAAGTATTAAGTTAAGTTTAACTTATTACTAGATTAGTTTAACTAACTAATTAATACAAGTAACTGTACATTTACTAGTTAAGTAAATTTACAATGTGTTAGTTATAGATTATCCATGATATGATTTAAAGCTATTAAATCATATAGTAATTGGATAATATTATTGTATAAATTATATAAAGGTTATTATATAATTAGCTATTAAAAGTATAAATCCAAGTGTATAATTTCGTGTATATGGGTACCGAAATTATAGTGTGTTAATACTAGACATTTGATAGTTAAGTGCAATGATAATAAACTAGTTAAAACTATAAGGGATGGAAGTGTAAAAAGGAAGTTTAATTAAGAAGTTAATCTTAATTAAACTAGAAGGGTTTTAAGTGTAACATCTTCTATTATAAATAGAAGGCTTATGCTAAACCCTAGATGTTGATTCCTTGCCTCCTTACACCTCACGAAATCACTTCCCTCTCTTCCTCCCTATTTTGGTCGAGAACAAGCAACAAGGGAAGAACACAAGTTTGTGTTCTTCGTTCTTCGTTCTTCGTGTTCTTCGTGTTCTTCAAGTCTTGAAGATCCAAGTTCATTGCTTAGATCAACTAGAAGATCGCTCGACTTGTTCATCAGTGGATCTATCTTAAGCAATCAACAAGGTATGTTTTGGGAAACCCTTTTCTCCCTTCTCCCTCTTGGACGAATTTCGGCCAAAGAACCCTAGGGTTCTTTGGTTGATGGTCGACGAACACACAAGTATGTGTGTGTTCGAGTTCTTCGTACAAGGTTTCTTTCTTGTTAACCTAATCTAGTTCTGCAACATCCCAATCCTTTAGGGTTTAAGGATTAGGTTTAATCCCAGTTCCGCATTTAGGGATTAAATCAGCTAGTTGGTTTTAACCGGCCAAGAACAAGTTCATGTTCTTGGTCAGTATGGTCGAACCAAGTAAACTAGGAGGTTGAAACAAGTGGTCGATCAGTGTTATGAAACCCTACAAGGAGGAACCCAGAAGAACGCCCAGACGTCTGGGGATGTCTGTAGAAGAGGTAGCTGAGGCCAAAGAGGAAAAGTGTAGGATAAGGGGCCTAGGAAGCCACAAGGGAAGGAAGGAGTGATTGGCTGGAAAATGATGGGAGCTAGCGGTAATGAAAGGCCGGTACTTAAAGAAATTAATTTATGTTTATATTTAAAAACAATGGTCTGTAATCCTAAAACAATTTACTTTTCTGCATGCACCCCAAAACAATTTACATTTATGTCTTTATTTTGCTACTTTTTGATGAATGAACATCATCAATCAATGATGATGACTTTGACATACCTGAGTTTATTTGCTTGCTAGATACTTAGAAAAACTCAAAGAGAAAATATGAGTTATGAATTGTAGTGTGATAAGATTCTATCAAATCACCATATATTGTAATGTTTTCTCGGTATGTTGAAGACCCTCTGAATTGTGAAAAATACTCAAGGTTAAATATAAATTTTGACATATTCAGGGGGAGATGCCTAACTATTTGTCTACATCAAATAAGGGAGATTATTGGGTCGCTGAAAGGCATCCCCCACTGAAGAGATTTAATGAAGACAAAAAGGCAAATAGTTAGAAGACAATCTGAGGATTAGTTTCTCAGATTGTGGGTAACTGAATCTGATCAGTTCGGATTTCAGCTACCCAGTTACACTATCTAATCACTATCTGAAACAACGATCAGTTCCACGTGCGGAATCAGATAGTGTAACAGGTTCAGCGCATTGGACAAAATGCTGAACCATTGAACATATACTTCTTTAAGCAAAACTCTCAGTGAAGGTCACTGAAGCTGAAGGCCATCTGAAGAAGCATGAGTATCCGAAAACTCATGGCTGCTAAAAGTGTACATAGGCTGGAAGTTCAGTGTCACAGAAAGACACAAGTAACGCATAAGTTTGTGCATAGCTGATTATGGGAATATCTTGCAAATCTTCTAGAAGATATTGGCGATCACAAGACGACAAAAAGTACTGTCATAATTCTGTTAGTCGTGATAGTCCCATGAAATATCCTCTTCACCAACGGAATTCTCACACGTGGAATCGATCGATCATTCCTTTGGCTCTACGTTTCCCAATGCTATAAATTGAGGACTTGAGCGATCGAATTCTGTGTGCACCCAACAAGGTTACACACTGCTGAAATTACTCAAGAACTTTATTCCTTCGAGCAGAGTGTAAACCACCAGTTAACTCTAGTTATTAGATTCCAGAATCGAATCTGTATAACGAAAGTATCTGGTCTTGTGCTTGATCATTTGTTGATCATAAATTTGTCTTAGATAATATATGTTGTTGTCTATCACATGCAAGCATTTTAGTTAGGATTTGTTCTCAGCTATTCCGCAAACTGCTTGCATCTTTATTGTATCATTATTGATTAATAAAGAAAAGTTTAAAAATTATTGAGTGTCTCCATTAATTTTAAATTGGTCAGTGAAAACGTATAGATGTTGTATTTCACTTATTACGAAACTAACATTATTTAATGCAAACCATATATCAGAAAGGTTAAAATAAAAAATAAGGAATGATGTAAAATCTTGGACATCTTTCATTGACGTTTTGTTTTTGGGTTTTTTTATAAATTGATTTTATTACTCTGTAGTTCGTATGTTTCAAATCGATGATTCAATAAGTGATTGCCTATTTGCAGACCCTTCAAATCTATTCAAACACCCTTAATAAATAATAATAATTAAATAATTATTAATTAAGTAATAATTAGTTTTTATTAAATATTTTTTTATTTAATAACTTCTAATTTATAATTTATAATTTTTTATTATACTTCTATTTTGTAACTTCTAATTGTAATTTTCATTTTAAATTTTATAAAAATAAAAACAAACAAAAAATATAAATAAACAAGTTTTTACTTTAAAAAATGGTGACGACTTTTCGTTTCAAAACTAATATATTTCTAGTAATCACTATAAATTATAAAATTAATATTAAATTTTAAATAAGAAAATAAAAAAGAAGTAAAATTCATAGCTATTTAAAATATTTTAGAAAACATAAAAAATTAAATATATAAGAGTAGTTGATAAGAAAATTAAAAAAAAAATAATAAAAATTAAAAGTAAAATTGTAATTATCATGTCATCTCTTAACTTTTATTGTTCTTGAACACAATTTTCAAGGTAAAAAGTACTTCCTCCGTATCAAAATAAGTGAATCACTTTCCTTTTTCGCGTGTATCAAAATAAGTGAATCACTTTAATAATTTACCTTATTTGGTAAGTTTTTATATTTAAAATTACCTCTTTACCCTTACTTTATACATTTTTAAACATCATTGAAGGTGTGGGGTCCATCCATTTTTGTCATCTTCCTATAAAAGCAACAAAATAGTAAAAACTGTGAGTCCCCATGCAATCTAATTACCTAATTTAATTTCACTAATCTATTAGACTTGTGCCAACCCTCCCGTCACAAACCCGTCAACACCACTTTTGAACTCATCCTCGCACGACGCCATTGGCACCAACCCATCGTGAGCTGCGTCAGTAGAAACCCGTCCTTGTGGCGACGGGTTTAATCTTTGCGTCGTGGGGGGCTGTGTGTGTGTTGGGGGGGGAGTGGTTTGGGGGTAATATTTTATTATTCTTTTTAAGGGAATGGGTTAGTGATGAGTTTAGTGATGTGTTATTGTTGGCACGACCGTGTCAGTAGCGTGTCAGTAAGGATGTGTTTAGTGATGGGTTTAGTGACGCGTCACAGTTGTGAGATGCCTTATTACCTTATTTTGCCTCAAAAAATGTGAACTTTAAAGTGATTCACTTATTTTGATACAGAGGAAGTATATGAATTTTGATTTAAGAGTATGTTGTTGGTAGGAAGGGTGTTTAAATAGGAGGACCCATAACAGAATTCACTTTGATATTAATTTCCATGTCTTCATATGTAGCATTGTTTTTTTTCAAATGCAGTAAATAAACTATGACATTTTTTTCCAACTAATAATCATGCAGTGAACAGTAAATAAACCGTCACAATTGTATTAAAGAATATTTTTCAAAAATAGGGTTGTTTTGGTGTGGTTTTTCACAAATAGGCTCGTTTTTTTTTTTTTTTTTTTCAAAAAGACGCTTTATGGAGTCCTGGAGGCCGGCTTCCCCCTTAAAACATGATTCCCTGAGGCCGGCTTCCATTAAAAATGCCTCCCCGAGGCCGGCTTTAGCACCCCAAAATTCACCCCTCCGCTATATATATATATATATATATATATATATATATATATATATATATATATATATATATATATATATATATATATATATATATATCCATACTTCACACCAACTATCGGTGATATTTTGTTGGAGGCTCAACGAATCCGTGACTACTCGTCTAGGTGGGAACCTTGATGGGACGTTAACGTCATCGCGGAATTTGGTGGTAGATTCAAAGTTCTTCGAAGATAGCTACACAAGTCTTGTGTAAACCAAATATCGGTGATATTTTGTTGGAGGCTCAACGAATATTGGATTGACCACCGTGACAATACTTCGTGGTTGAAAAGTTCAAAAGTATTGTTCACTAGGATTGTCCTTAAGCCTGAGGTATTTGGTTTAGGATACAATGACTAATATGCTTTGGTTCAACTGAGACAATTCTGAAATACGTTTGTCATACGAGGCGATACTGGGTACAAAGGAAGTTGTATGTTAAATCGAAATATAACAAGATGGTAATTGCACCTCCTCTTTAGGAGAGATATTTATTGGTCCTTTGACATGATGAGAAACTGACAAGTGCACGGCCGTGCCCAAACGAACTGATCTGTTCTTTGTCGTTTATCACAGCAGTTTGAATCAAGAAGTCATAAAATAATTTCGAATACAGGAGTTGATAATTTCTACCATGCTCATATTCGTTATCACAAATATCGTGCTGCAAGGGATAAGCCTAACAACGTTACCCAAGAAGTAAAGACAGAGTGTTCTTTATTAGGAGACGCTATTAAGAGTTTTTCACAAAACTATACCAGGGTTATATAAGCTGTTTTTATGGGGTTGGTTACCTACATTCCCTTCTAGAAGGCCACTGTAGCTCGTATCATTAAGACAAAGGTTACAAACTTGCACAAGTGGGAGTCTGAAGGAATTATGTGCACAGTTAGTCAACCTATGATGATACATCCATGCCTATGAAACACTTAAGGGTCACACCGGTGAGTGCATGTAATACGAGCAAGTTATGCACCGATACTACGAAAAGGAATGATTCATAATAGTCATTATGAATCAGTTAAGTATTAAGTTAAGTTTAACTTATTACTAGATTAGTTTAACTAACTAATTATTACAAGTAGTTGTACGTTTACTAGTTAAGTAAATATACAATGTGTTAATTAAAGGTTATCCATGATATGATTTAAAGCTATTAAATCATATAGTAATTGGATAATATTATTGTGTGAATTATATAAATGTTATTATATAATTAACTATTAAAAGTATAAATACAAGTATATATAATTTGTGTATATGGGTACCGAATTATTAGTGTGTTAATACTAGACATTTGATAGTTAAGTGCAACAATAATAAACTAGTAAAACTATAAGGGTTTAAAGTGTAAGAGATAAGTTTAATTAAGAGATTAATCTTAATAAAACTAGAAGGGCCCTAAGTGTAAGTCTTTCTATTATAAATAGAATGCATGGGGTTCCCTTATTCCTTGATCACTATGTCGAAACCCTAGCCTCCTCCTTCTTTTGGTTTCGGCCGAACACACCAAGAACACCAAGTTTGGTGTTCTCCGTTCTTCGTGTTCTTCATTCGTTCTTCGTGTTCTTCAAGTCTTGAAGATCCAAGTTCGTTGCAAGTGATCATCTTGAGGATCGTTCGTCGTGTTCATCATCAGTGGACTTATCTTAAGCATTAACCTAAGGTATGATTCATGGTACACTCCTCCTCCTTCTCCTTTTGTGCGACGGACGAGAACACCAAGAACCCTAGGGTTCTTGGTGAGTGTTCGACGAACACACCTTCATTGTGTGTGTTCGAGTTTTTCGTACAAGGTTTCTTTCTTGTTAACCTAATCTAGATTTTCAACATCCCAATCCTTTAGGGTTTAAGGATTAGGTTTAATTGTGAGTGTTCTTGGTGAGTGTTCGACGAACACACCTTCATTGTGTGTGTTCGAGTTCTTCGTACAAGGTTTCATTGTGAGTGTTCTTGGTGAGTGTTCGACGAACACACCTTCATTGTGTGTGTTCGAGTTTTTCGTACAAGGTTTCTTTCTTGTTAACCTAATCTAGATTTTCAACATCCGAATCCTTTAGGGTTTAAGGATTAGGTTTAATCCCAGTTCCGCTTTTAGGGATTAAATCAGCAAGTTGGTTTTAACCGGTCAAGAACAAGTTCATGTTCTTGGTCAGTCATGGTTCGAACCAAGTACACTAGGAGGTCGACCCAAGTGGTTGATCAGTCGCATGGTGCGTAGCTAAAACCCTACAAATGGTTTCTTGAGCATTGAACATCGTCTCTTTCCCCTTTCTATTCTGTTTACTTTAAAAATGCTAGTCCAAATCCCTCCGCCAACCCCACCCCCACCCACCATACCCTAACACCCACTCGATCTGAACAAGCTGAACATCATCAACATCAGCCATTGTTGGGAACCAAAGAAAACCTGGACGACTCGAAAACCTCTATGAAATTGTTGTCTTTATGGGTCATCTTTAATGAACAAGGTTGAAAAATAAAGTTGACCGGTTTGTGCAACTGTGCTTTGTTGCAGGGAAAACTTGATGTAGCTTAATTTGATATGGGTTGTGCCAAAGTGCAGTTTCAGTTTAAAATGGTAAACGTCTCATCTGTATGCTCTTAATTTCCTCTTTTAGCTTTTGTTTTTGTTGATAATTTCTATCATAACTCTAAATTATGTAGAGTTGGAAGCCTTTTGGCTTTTTCAAGTGATTTTGATGGAGATATTTGATGTTTTTTACTCTTTGTTGATGTTGAATGGTAAACTTTGTCATTTAAGCAGGCTCAACTACCTGCAGATTGGTGTGAAAGGATGCTGAACAAGTTGTATGCATTTATATCATAGTCTTATATTTCTAATTTTTGATATCATGATTTTCGGGTTCATAGTTAAAAGCATTATTCACTGGCAGTGTCTGTGATGTTGGTTGGTATACGGATTGAAGAGATCAGATGATATCAGTTCATGGCTGATAATGTGATTTACAATGACATACATTTTGATAGAATTGATGTCGTGATGCTGCCAACTTAGTTAATAATGATGATCTCACATCAATTGAAATAGGCAATGGCGTGTTCATTCGATTAAGTATTTATATATTTTTTTCTATTTGTTTTTCAGGTCTGTGTAGTGAATTTAAGTAACATTTATTTGATGTTTATTCCATAGTTTTACAGAAAAACTCATGGTTCATTAAAACTTCTGTCTGCCAAACACATGGATACAAGATTAGGTTTTGAAGTTTGACTTCTATTCTTCAGACTAAAATGAGCAGTTATGATACTTATGGTTTCTGATAAGCCTTGCTTATCTTGAACAATTCTTAACACAAACAAGATAACAAATGCAGAGGAAATGCATATATTAAACGATAATCTCTCACTTTCTAGAGGTGAGAGGCTCTCCAATGTTCATAGAACAATATACTAATAATCATCTGCCAATTGCACCAGGCGAGCATTGCTTAAATACTACATAAAAGGAAGGACCACAAACAAAAGGTAATGGCCATCCCATGATCTGAGAAAACCGTTGTCTAGGTGGTGTCCCCACTACTAGCTACTAATAGTAAAATTACATAAATCAGTAATAAAACAAACTATGGTAGGATAGATAAAATGGGTCTTCAAGCAGTAACCCACTAGGCAGCCCATTAAGCTAATGTTGGGCTGTCTTGGCCCTTCTTTGGTAGACCCGGACCGGATGAGGCTTATCAATACCAATCGCTCAAACTTTCACCTTGTCCTCAAGGTGAAAATCATGGAACTGCTTCATAATTGCTTCTGTATCCTCCCAAGTGGCCTCAGCCTCCGTCATTCCATCCCACTCAATGAGCACTTCTCTTTCCCCCAACTGTTCGTTCTTCTTTAAACTTACCCCCAATAATTTCTTTGGTTTGACCACCAGTTCCAGTTCTGCAGTCAGTTGTGGTGGTAGTTCGCCTGCTGTGCTAGGTGTTCCAACTGCGGGTTTAAGTTGGGACACATGGAACACTGGATGGATGGCAGCATTTGGCGGTAATTATAAACGATAGGCCACCTTTCCAATCTTTTGTAGAATACGAAAGGGCCCATAGAACTTGGCAGCTAGCTTCTCGTACTTGCGTTTGGCTAAACTTTGCTGCCTGTACAGGCGAAGTTTGAGATAGACATAGTCACCTTCCGCAAACTCTACCTCTCTTCTTTTTTTGTTTGCCTGATCCGTCATATTTTGTTGTGCCCGGACGAGATTCATTCGTAAGTCATCAAGGATCGCATCACGCTCCTCCAATTGTTGGTCTAAGGAGTCAATGGGTGTAGCCTGCCCTTCATAACGGATAATCGGGGTGGGTCCCTTCCGTATAAGGCCCGAAACGGGGTACATTTGGTCGAAGTGTGGTATGATGTATTGTACCAAAATTCAGCCCATGATAACCAATTGGCCCATTTCTTCGGTTTTCCCGAGCAAAAGCACCCGAGATAAACTTCCAAACAGCGGTTAAGCACTTCAGACTGTCCGTCCGTCTGAGGGTGGTATGCGGTGCTCTTCTTTAAATGCACCCCGTGAAGCCGGAACATTCCTGCCAGAATTGACTAAGGAAGATGCGGTCACGGTCACTGATGATTGATGAAGGGAGACCGTGTAAACGAACAATTTCTTTCATGAATGTATCAGCTACCATGGTAGCGGTGAAAGGATGTTGCAAGGGAATAAAGTGGGCGTATTTGCTCAATCGGTCCACGACGACCCATATAGTGTCCCACCCATTTGATTTTGGCAAGCCCTCTATGAAGTCCATAGTAACTTCATCCCACGTTTGGAGGGGTAATGGTATCGGTTGTAACAGCCCGGCCGGGGCGCTGGTGAGGCTCTTGTGTGTTTGACAGATTGTGCATTCTCTCACGTATTCGGCGATATCGTTCTTCATACCCTGCCAATAAACCTCAGCTGCAGCCCTCTTGTATGTCTTTGTCTCTCCTGAGTGGCCCCCTACGGGGGAGTTATGAAATTCAAAAATTATTTCTGGGATAAGCGGGGATTTCTTGGGAACTACCAGCCTTCCTTTGTATAAGAGATTGCCTTGAAAGATCGAGAACCCTTGTGAAAGGTTGGGTCTGATTCTCCTTCACGTTTGACCCGTGTCTCGAACTCATCTTGGGTCAATTCTTCTTTCAGCTTATCCAAAAATTTCCAGAATGTGGTATCTAAGTTTTCACAACCAACCGAGATAGGTTTCCGGGAGAGGGCGTCGACTACCTTATTACTAGCATCGGGTCTATATTGAATCTCAAATTCGAACCCCATCAGTTTCGTCACCCAACGTTGGTAATCACTCCCCACCATCCTTTGTTCAAGCAGGTACTTCAAGCTTAATTAGTCGGTGCGTACAATAAATTTTCGACCAAGAAGATACGGTCTCCATTTGAGGACTTCCATCACTATCTCCATTAGCTCATTCTCATATATGGACTTAAGCCGTGCTCTCTCCCCTAAAGTAAAGCTATAATATGCAATCAGGCGTTTGTCTTGCGTCAAAACAGCTCACAATCCATACCCGGAGGCGTCAATTTCAACCACAAACATTTTCTCGAAGTCAGGCATTGCTAAAACAGGGACGGTTGCCATGGCCTGTTTTAATTGCTGGAAAGCATTTTCTGCCTCGTCATTCCACCCGAATCGGTCTTTTTTTAGTTGATCGGTTAAAGCCCCTGCGATTCCCGCATAACCTCGCACAAACTTCTTATAACAACCCGTAAGGCCTAGGAACCCTCTTAGAACCTTAATGTTTTTTGGGGAAGGCCAATTGAGCATAGCTTGTATTTTTGTTTCCTCGGCCGATACCCCATGAGTAGAAACTTCATGACCTAAATAAGATAGTTTGTTTTGACCGAACTCACATTTCTTTTGATTAGTTCATTTTCGCTGAGTTTTTCCAGGGCTGCTCTCACGTGTTCACGGTGCAGCTCCTCGGTATGGCTGTAAATGAGGATGTCATCGAAGAAAACAAGGATGAACTTCCTTAAATAAGGGCGGAACACGTCGTTCATTAAAGCTTGAAAAGTAGCGGGAGCATTGGTAAGGCCAAAAGGCATTACCTTGAACTCGTAATGGCCTTCATGAGTTCGGAAAGCCGTTTTTGCAACGTCTTCCTTTTTTACTCAGATTTTGTGGTAGGCGGAACGCAGATCCAATTTACTAAAAATCGTTGCCCCATGCAACTCGTCAAGTAGTTCATCGATAACCGGAATTGGAAACTTATACGGCACCGTTACCTTGTTAAGGGCCCGGTAGTCTACACAAAACCTCCACGACCCGTCCTTCTTTTTAACGAGGATGACTGGGCTCGAGAAGGGACTTTGGCTTGGTTGTATAACCCCCGCTGATAACATTTCTGCAATCATTCATTCAATCTCAGTATTCTGAAAATGCGGGTAACGGTAAGGTCGAACACTAACCGGTGGAACACCCTCACATAAAACAATTTGGTGTTCTAAGCTTCTTTTTGGGGGCAAACCTATTGGTTCCTGGAACACCTGCTCAAACTGGTTCAACAAATGTTGTAAGAATGGGGGAATAGGTCTCTTTTCCTCGTTTCCCACCTCTGTTGTGTTGAGCTCAATGATTCGGCCCAACTGATTGCGGTTTATTTCCCGGGTCATCGCCTTTAACGATATCATAGTTGTTCCCAACGATCGATCTCCAACCAATTTGATTCTCTCACTCCCCACATCAAATTCAATAGTCTGTTCCTTCCAATTCGTGAGAGTGGTTCGAAGTGTTTCTAACCATTTCAACCCCAGAATTACGTATGCCCCGCCCAACCTAAGTGGGAGAAACTCTTCCACTACATCAATCTGGTCTAGCTGCAGGAGGACCCCCAGACATACACCGGTACTCGATTCCCAATCACCGGTTCCCATTCTAACCCCATACGGAGCTGTGCCCTGAACATGGAGCCCCAAAGCTTCCACCAATTTTCCCGATATAAAGTTGTGGGTGGCTCCCGGGTCAATGAGTATGACGACCGGTTGACCATTAATTCTACCCATTAATTTCATAGTTTTTTGGGGAAGACAAACCTGCGACAGAATTGAGAGACACTTCTACGTTAGTCTCTAGTTCAGTAGAAACGAGGGTGGTTGAATTTTCGACCAAACTCTCTGATTTTTCTTCGTCGCCCTCATCCCCTTCGTCAATTAAGATTACGTTGACTTGGGATTTACACTGGTGGCCTCGAAACCACCTGTCGTCGCACTTGTAGCACCAGCCCTTGTTGCGCTTGTCGTTGATTTGGGCCTCCGTTAGGGAGCGGTAGTTTCCCTGGTTACATCGGTAATTTCCGTCTCCCTTAGGGTTTGAATTGGTGGAAATTGAAACCTGATTTTGAGGCTTTGAGGTCGTGGAGCTCCGATTTCCAAAAAACCCGAATCCACTGGACTTCAAGGCATTGTTCTTTTCTTCTATTTGTTGGGCTAGATCCATAGCACGGCCTAACGACTCAGGAGCCCACATTCTAAGCTCGTTCTTGAGAGCGGGTCGGAGCCCTTTAATGAAATTTCCCAAGGCAATTTTCTCAGAAACACCTTCTAAAGGCGCCGATAATTCCACAAATTTCCGGATATACTCATCGGTGTTTCCCGTCTGCTCTAGTGAAGACCATTGCTCGTAAAAATCGCCACCTCTGATTGGCCGGATTTTCTTAAGGAACTCCGTTTTGAGGTCTTCCCAATTGACCAATGGCCGCTGTTTGTCGGACCATCGGAACCAAGCCGGCGTCACCACTCAAACTGAGCACCGCCGCCTCTATTTTCTCTTCGTTTATGAGTTGATACACTGCAAAATATCGCTCGGCTTGCAAAACCCAACCATCTGGGTCGGTTCCGTCAAAGGTGGGCATATCCATCTTCCGATGACGATACTAAAACTGACCTCTTCCTTTTTCTCTTTCTCTTTCTCGCATAAAGGGGTCAAGGGTTCCAAAAACCAGTCCAGACCCCGCTTGGCTGGAACCGCTCGCCGAACCACCCGTTCCACCTTTACTTTCGGCTTGGAAATTGGGATTTGGGGTAATCAACACCGACCCCGGAGTTTCCAATCCACTTTTCCCTTGGCTTCTATTGTTCTCATTGAGCTCCAAAAGTTTTCCCATAGCTGCCGACAAATCATCCATCTTATGTTTCATATACTCCATGTCGCTAACTTGATTCTGGACCTGCATCCCCATGGTTTGCACTTGAGATTACAGTTGCCCCAAGTTATCTTCCATCGTTTCCAGTCTCTTGTTCGCAGCGCCATCTTTTCGGATAGCTCCCATGGTGGGCTCTGATACCAGTTTGATAAGCCTTGCTTATCTTGAACAATTCTTAACACAAACAAGATAACAAACGCAGAGGAAATGCATATATTAAATGATAATCTCTCACTTTCTAAAGGTGAGAGGCTCTCCAATGATCATAGAACAATATACTAATAATCAGCTGCCAATTGCACCAGGCGAGCATTGCTTAAATACTACATAAAAGGAGGGGCCACAAACAAAAGGTAATGGCCATCCCATCATCTGAGAAAACCGTTGTCTAGGTGGTGTCCCCACTACTAGCTACTAAAAGTAAAATTACATAAAGCAGTAATAAAACAAACTATAATAGGATAGATAAAATGGGTCTTCAAGCAGTAACCCACTAGGCAGCCCATTGAGCTAATGTTGGGCTGTTTTGGCCCTTCTTTGGTAGACCCGGACCGGATGAGGCTTATCAGTTTCAAACCTATTTTTGCAAGCTATACAACAGGTTAGATATCATACATATTTTTTAAATTTTTTTAGCTTATTTATGTTTTAATATATGTTCAAATTTTGTATTTTTTTTATTTTATTTATAATTTAATATGTAGTCAATTTAGATACTGTATTGTTAGAGGTTACTTGTAATGTTGACCAGTTAGAGACAATTTCCGCCGGACTTGTTTCAAGTATGCACTTTTGACCATGTACAACAAAACATTTGACCCGTTTCATTGTTTACATATTTCTAGAAAGTTTGTACAAGAAAAATTCTAAATTGTATATGAACATTTGCTTTTAAAATGGATGTTTGATAAAGTACTTTTATACAGACATGAGGTAAAATTATTTGATGTTACAGACGTTATATCACTTCGGTTCTAGGTTTTAATTTTAATAAAAAATCGGTTCTCGGTCCGGCTTGGTTTGGTTCCGAGCGGTTCGGTTTGGTCCAAAACCGAGGAAAAACAGAAACAAGTCAAAAAAATATCTTCGGTTTGGTTTGGTTTGGTTTGGTTTGGTTTGTTTCCGACCGGTTCTGTGTTCGATTTGGTTATATTCCAAGCTATATTGGTTTGGTTCTCGGTTCGCTTCCGAGCGGTTCGGTCCAAAATTGAGGAAAAACATAAATAAGTCGAAGATATATCCTCGGTTCGGTTCCGGCCGGTTCTCTGTTTGATTTGGTTCGGTTTTGAGCAACATTGGTTTGGTTTGCGGTTCGGTTTAGATTCGCGCGGTTCGGTTCGGTTCTTAGACCATGCACATGCGTAATTGAAACTTTATCGTTAGAAGCTATGATGGTTGAAAGTATTTATATTGTTGACCCATTACTGACAAAAACTGTTTGACCTGTTTCAAGTAATCCACTTTTGACCTAGTGCAACAAAACCATTTAACCCATTTTGGTGTGTACAGATTTGGTCTACGTTTTTAGGTTTAAGGTATAGTTGTTTTTTTTTATGGTACAATAATAATTATAAAAGTTCTGATAAAAATAATTGTAGTAGTACTAATACTTGCTAACCCATTTGACTCCTTTCAGCTTATACAGATCTGGCATGTAGCAATTAACATTTCATCACTGATGTTGATAAAATGATACAATATTACACCTTTTGAACAGATCTTGTGCAACGATTGATTCTTAAAATGGAGCAAGTTTTGACAATGTCTTGTATCATGTTTTTGTTTTTTACTCATGTGTCAAGGGAGATAACGGCCCGATTCCTGAATATCTATGTGGGTTCAAATGGACCAAGTTAGAGATGGAAGAATCTGATGGGAGGACTTGAACTGCTACATCAAACTAAGTGGTGGTGTTTAATTTTCATAAGTGTTGACACTGTATTGTATCGGATGTTTTGAAGTTTCAAATACAAGTGTTAATTGTTAAGTTTTCATTGTCACCTTTTCCCATTTGGGTATCGTTGTAAATTTTTATTTGTATAGAAAAGCAATTATTAGAAAACCCAAAAAAAAAAAACATTTATTCATTAGCCAAACTGATCAATGGAATGAACTGAAAACCATCCTAATAAGATCATATCGCCGTTTTATGTAGCTCTTTTAGTTTAAGTTTTTTGAATGATAAGTTTTTATAACTTGATATTATATTAGCTTAACCGAACTTCCTTTGAAAATGAGCATGAGTATGAAGCATAGTCGCTTATGTGTCCGTGTTTGTGTGCTCTTTTGATTAAGTCTCGTAAGTAAAATTTGTATGTAGCAAAATATAGTTGTAAGGTACCCCGCCGTATTGTGTGGGTACCAGCTAGTCATGAATAATGTTCTTTTAAGTTTTGATGTAAGCAAAGTAGAGAATTAAGTCAATTAATTAACTTTCTTTAACTCTGCATTTTTCAGTATGCATTTTTCAGTATGCATTTTATTTTATAGACCGAAGTACCGAACTAATATAAAGCATATGGAGTGGCTATATATATTTTCTAAGAAATTTAAAATAGAGAAATTATGTTTGAAAGAGAAAATGTTATTTTCTATTCCTTAGGCTGGTATGTGACATCAGAATTTTATTATATCAGATGCCATCTAAGTAATTTAGGACACGTCACTTTGCAAGAATACCCATCATACCACCACTTACATTCACATGTGAAAGAAACCCACCAAAACATGTTGTACACCAGAAAAATTGTTGCATGTGAGAGAGCCACATGCATGGCCTCTCTAGATTGTGCTCCCCTTCCCACCACGAGAATCAATCACATAGAACCACAACGTGAGCGAGGGTGGTGTTCCCTCTTTCCACCACACTGTTAATGCCTGGCACGTATAAGCCCTCACAATGTAAAGGCATGCTCATACCGGACAACCTTAATGCATGCATTCTCTAATGAAAAATTATATTACTTTCTACAAAGTTTTCTTATTTCATCTACTTACGTACACATAGAATAATTGATACGTGAAATCCACTATTTTTTATACTAGAGATGCATTATCAATTGTAAGATTCGAACTCTAAGACTATCATCGGAATTAATCCTTGGAGGATTTTCCTTCACAAGGTGGAATGAATACAGGCATACAGCCCATTATAAATGTCAATGTCAACTCAAACCAATAACTAATTAACATGCCGTTAAAAAAATATATTAGAAGAGTTTTTTCCAACATTAATAATCCAGCTCATTATAATAAAAGAAGCAAACAATTTACAAAGATGCATCAATCGAAGTAGTTGCGTATGATCATCTTAGTTTAAACTAGTTATATCAAGCTCATAACAATAAGACAGTCCCTAACTAATTAAGCAAAATCAGATAATTAAGAAATAAAAAGAGTTGACCCAAATTAGGAACAAAAGCGTAAAAGAATGAAACCTGAAATCTTGTTCAACAATTCAATCCTATAGGATTTGATCGTAAACCTAATTCTTGTTTACCCATTCGAAATTATAGTTAGAATTGCGGACGACCACCACCGCCACCACCATTGCCGCCGCCACCGTTACCCCAATAACCATCGTTTGGTAATTGAATCGAGTTGAGAAGATTTTGAGACATTCCTTGAAATAATGAAGGATCGTTTAATAACTGTTGTTGTTGTTGTGGAGTAACGGCTCCCGGAGACCCTAATGAACCACCTGGCATTGGTACTAAAGTACTTTCTTCCTCTTCTAACGGAAGTCTTTCATAGGCGGCGTTGCTAAACGAAGCTGCCATGATAACCACCGGTCCGGCAGCTAGGAGCGCTCCAACCACTCCTCCACCAACAACCTGCCCTTGACCACCGGCTAGATAAATAGTCAAACCGGTGGCAGCCGGTGGAGCCGGTGGAGGCAAAAAAGAACCCGACAACGACAAGATCTCGAACCGACCGTGCAATGTAACAACCGCACCTGGTGACGCGGGTTGTCGGAGAGTGACGTTTGTGACTGTCCCGCTACCGCTCATAATGCAAACGCCACGCTGGCGCCGCCGTGCAAAGGTGGCGATGCTTTCCATCACATCGCAACCGTCGGCAACCTCCATGACGTGGGTTCTAAGTGCGTTAGCGCTGTCTCTTGTGATGATGATTGGTGGTTTTGGTTTGTTCTTTGAACCGGCCGGTCTGCCTCTCGGCCGCCGTGAGAGTTCTCCTTCTTTACCGTCTCCGCCGTCTAACATGTCCTCGTTGCTCTTTTCGTCACGTGATCTTTTATGACCACTTGAACCGCTTTGTTCGTCTTCGGAATTTTGTTGTTGGAACTGATGAAGATTGAAGTTTCTTGTATGAAAGGGCGGCGGAAGAGAGTGACCTGCCGTCATCTGATCCATTGATCTTGAGCTTGATCTTAATTAGTACCTTCAAACTCTTTCAGCTAACCAATCAAACACCAAGAAACTTGCAAGTTTTAGCGTTTTGATCCAAATAGAAAAACAAAATAAAAAGTCTTCGTATTTTTGCTTTTGGTGGACTGTTGACTTTGATACGAGAACTGAAAAAAAGAAAGCTCTTGAAATTAAGATCCACTGTATCCAATTAACGAGCCGATGAGTGAATGAATGATAAAGATGAAAGATTCGATCTTTAATTAGGTTATGAAAGAGATTTCATGATTCATGTAGTTGAGATTTAGGAAGAATGAATGACGTGGGTTTTTGTGCTGCAGCTTTCTCTCTCTTAAATCTGGGTTTCTTTATCTCTCTTCTGTTTGTTGTGTTGCGTTGATAAAGATTAGTCGATTTATGGGTTAGATTTAGATTCAGATAGGGGATGGGTTAGGGGACGGTGGATCCTCTACGGAGCAATTTATCTCCAAATATTATGTTTATGTTTGATAAAACAGGTTTAATAGAATTTATTCTTTTATTATTTAGTTATATTATTAGATAAATATATGTATTAAAATTAGAGTTGTATTCAGAGAAGTCCATTAAAATTATAAAGTCTCAATGAACAATTCACACCCATTGGATCAAACATAATCAATGATCAAGATCAATTCAAAAACTATACATGGACGGGTAATATTGTCATTTGTAAACATTAAACAAACCTTGTCCAAGGAATCACATCAGACGTTCTTCACTTTCACCAAATTCTCTTCTTCACTTTCACCAAATTCTCTAGCGTACCTCTGAATCACTTTTAATGGCGATTTTCCGCTATCTCTAAGGCAACAATTCATCGAATCGACTGCACCAATTGAATCACAAACATCGAATCACAACTTTTCATGAATTTGAGCCCTAATCAAAATTGCGATTGAATAAAATCGATGTAATCAAACGTAATCAAACGCAAATCTGAATCTCGAAAACAAAATATCCGGCGTTATCAATGAATCTGGATCTAGAATCTGGCAATACAATTAAGCAGAGAAAAAAGTTGACGATTCAGGTAAAAAACTATAATTCAAGTTTATAATCATGTGTGCTTAGATTAGATTTTTTAGAATCACATAATCGTGTTTTGATCACATGTGATTGAGAATAAAGTATTAGTTGACTGTTATCAAGTCACTAAAATGTGAGTTAAGTAAAATTAGATAACAATTGCATGTGATTTTTTGCATAAAACTGTTATCATAAAACAGGGGAGTTATAAATAACAAATTACATGTGATTCTTTTATGAAGCACATGTGATTGTAAGCTGTGCATTATTCTACTACGATCAAGTGAGATCGATAAGCGAATCACATGTGATTTTTCGCATAAAACAGGGGAGTTATAAATAACAAATCACATGTTATTCCCTTATAAATCACATGTTGTTGGATCCCAACAACACAAACGTGTTGCGTTACGGCTAAGTAAAGACAAGAAAGTAAAGAACACACATTTTCAATGATTAAGAGTTTATTAAAACAACTTAATGTGGTACAAAGTTTGCGGAAATAAATAGTACACACTAACAAAAACTTTATACTTGAAGTGACACTTTTGCTCGCTCAAACTAATATCCTATGCAAGGAGAGTTTTATCAGCTGATACTAACAGTTGATATTTAATGCGCGAGTATTAACTATGAAGAAGTTAATATCAGACAATAACAAACTCTCAGAGAATGTTCTTGTGCTATGAATGCTAAAAAGTGTGTGTAAATGCAAGCATTTACGTCTCTATATATAGCCCAAGATCCATGTTCCTTTGTCCACAAGTTAATCTACGTGTAAACATATCATACGTAGATGTAGACTTGTCCACGTAAACATTTAATGCACTTGCATAGGTTATAGTCCCAATTGTACTTTGTGTCAACTTTTTTACAACCTTTTCTGACGCATAGTGAAAAGGTATACCATGATAGTACAAAAGAAGTTGACTTTCCCTTTTTATGTTTGGAGAGACAAACGATGAAGTACTGACAAGTTATCTTTTATTTCAAAATAGAAGATCTTCATCGTTTTCTTCTTCTTTGAGCGGGAAAGGAAAATGTTCAAAGTGTCAAGAACATTTTCCACCAAGTCTTTATCTGCAGCAGGTACCATCAGTTGATTCCACTATCAGTTGAATGGTCTTCTT
Organism: Calendula officinalis; assembly: GCA_963853835.1. Taxonomy (NCBI): domain Eukaryota; kingdom Viridiplantae; phylum Streptophyta; class Magnoliopsida; order Asterales; family Asteraceae; genus Calendula; species Calendula officinalis. The sequence continues at coordinate 43,138,523 of OY970826.1, forward strand.
CGAGTTTCTGTCCTTCGGTCATACACTTCGAATGATCACACTATATGTAGCTGCTGATTTGACTTGATTCTTTGAGCTAAGTACGTACTCAGCTGAAGGTTTATGAATATACTTCTACTTCAGCTGAGATACATACTTTAGCTGATTTATTCTTCTTAGTTATTGATCATCAAATCTTATTTACTTAGTCTGGGGACTAACACATGTGATTCTAAGCTGTGTATTATTTGAATGCGATCAGGTGAGATTGATAAGCGAATCACATGTGATTTTTTGCATAAAACATGTGAGTCTATTAAATAACAAATCACATGTGATTCGCTTATGAATCACAAGTGATTTGATTACGAATCACAAGTGATTTGGTTATGAATAACAAGTGATTTGCTTACGAATCACATGTGATTGCAAGTTGTACGTTAATTGAATGCGCTCAGGTAAATCGATAAGCGAATCACATGTGTTTTTTTTTATATATATAAAGCATGAGGGTTCATTGAATAACGAATTGATGAAGCTAATGAGATTGAAATGAACTCAATTCATGATGATTTGTGAAATATTGATGAATCAAGTGTGTGTGAAAGTGTGTGTGTTCTTGAGAGAAGATTGAGATGGAGGGAATAGCTTTCAAAGTATGTTTCTATTCAAGTGATGGAAAGCTTACACAAAAAGTCATCATATACCTCCTATCACTAATATCTATTCTCTTCTCTAATTATCACTAATTACATGATTAAGGCTCAAAACTAGCTATAATATAGTCTTAACACGAATCAAATGTGATCTTTGGACCAAACACATGTCATTGTAAGTTATATATTATTTGACTGTGATTAGATAAGATTGTGAATAAAATCACATGTGATTTTTTTTATAATAAAAGAGGGGGTTTATAAAATAACAAATAACATGTGATCTTCTTACCAAATACATGTGATTGTAAGCTATGTGTTATTTGATTGTGATAAGATGAGATTATGAATAGAATCACATGTGATTTTATATTTTATAAAACATGGAATTTACTGAATAGCGAATCACATGTGATCTTTGTAACACACGTATTTTAAAAACATCGTTTAAATTATTTAAAATGCATTTTTCCCAATATTTGACATATTGTCCAATTATAGTTTAACAAAAACTTTAAAACCTTTATCAGAGTTTACAAAAATACGGTGTCACCAAGTATATCAAAACCATAGGCAAACGGGATCTACCTATGAGCTCTCGAGATAAACATCTCTAAGCCACTTCTATTGCAACCTTCTATCACTTCAACCTGTACCTTAGTATATAGCCACAAAACAAACGTAATACGTGAGACAAAATAGTCTCGTGAGATACATGAGTTTTAGACCCCAATAATAATAATTATTTCATAAATATATAAACATATATATAAAGTACGTCAATACCGTCTAGTCACCCTATTGTGACTCAATCAACCTTGCTTCTCTATCAAATGTATCTAGTACCAAAACATATAGGTACCAGAAGCACAATCATATCTAGTACATAAACATATATGTACTAGAAGCACATTCAAATCTAGTACATAAACATATATGTACTAGAAGTCCAACATATCTAATACATAAACATATATGTATTAGAAGTCCAGCATATCTAATACAGAAACATATATGTATTAGAACCCTAACATACCTAGTACCAAACATATGTGTACTAGAAGAACCCATGTGCCTAATGTATAAACATATTGTTGGGTCGCTGAAAAGCATCCCCACTGATGAGACTTAATGAAGACAAAAAGGCAAATAGTTAGAAGACAATCTGAGGATTAGTTCCTCAGATTGTGGGTAATTGAATCTGATCAGTTCGGATTTTGGTTACCCAGTTACACTATCTGAAACAACAATCAGTTCCCCTTGCGGAATTAGATACTGGTTAACAGATCAGATAGTGTAACAAGTTCAGCGCATTGGACAAAACGTTGAACCATTGAACAGATACTTCTTTAAGCAAAACTCTTAGTGAAGGTCGCTGAAGCTGAAGTCCATCTGAAGAAGCATGCGTATCCAAAAACTCATGGCTGCCAAAAGTGTACATAGGCCCAAAGCTTCAGCGTCACAGAAAGACACAAGTAAAGCACAAGTGTGTGCATCGCTGATTATGAGAATATCTTGCAAATCTTCTAGAAGATATCAGCGATCACAAGACGACCAAAAGTGCTGTCGGAATTCCGTTAGTCGTGCTCGTCCCATGAAATATCCTCTGCACCAACGGAATTCTCACACGTGGAATCGATCGGTCATTCCTTTGGCTCTACGTTTCCCAATGATATAATTGAGGACTTAGCCAATCGATTTCTTGTGTGCACCCAACAAGGTTACACGCTCCTGATATTACTCCAGAACTGTATTCCCTCGAGCACAGTGTAAACCACCAGTTAACTCTAGTTATCTGATTCGAGAATTGAATCGGTATAACGAAAGTGTCTGGTCTTGTGCTTGATCATTTGTTGATCATAAACTTGTCTTAGATAATAATTGTTGTTGTCTATCACAAGCAAGCAGTTTAGTTAGGATTTGTTCTTAGCTATTCTGCAAACTGCTTGCATCTTTATTGTATCATTATTGATTAATAAAGAAAAGTTTAAAAAGTGTTGAGTGTCTCCATAAAATTTAAATTGGTCAGTGAAAGCGTATAGGCGTAGAAATTCACCTGTCCGGGACTAACAATTGGTATGAGAGCAGGACAATTAATTCATAATTGTTGATCTGCTTACTTACTGATCAAAAATGGGTGAAAAGCTATCTCAAATGAATCTTGGTTCGAATAAAAATGCCGTTGTGTTTACTGATGACGATTTTGGTATGTGGAAAATCCGTTTTCTGGGATTTGTCGAACATCAAAATAACATGGGACCAGACATTCTTATCAATGGTCCATACATTCCAAAAATGTTCGTTCCAAATATAACCATCTCCAAGAAGAAGAAGGAGGAGGGTGACGATAAAGAAGAAGATGAAGAAGAAGACCTTTCTGATGTTGAATAACCCAAACTAAAAGATCAATGGTCAGAGGCAGACAAAAAGCTAGCGGGTTTAGATACTGAAATCCGGTTCCTCCTTCAAACATCCCTCCCAAATCACATTCTTATAACTATAAAAGAGTGTAAAACTGCCAAAAAGATATGTGACATTCTGATAACATCTTATGAAGAAATCGATGAAGTTAAGGCTAGCAGAAAAGCGATGTTAAATCGAAAGTATGAAGCATTGAAGGTCATCAAAGGTGAAACACTCAACATGTCCTACAGAAGATTCACCGTCCTCATAAATGAATTAAGGGAGTTCGGCATTCACAAAGATGTTCAAGAGTTAATGTACAATTTTTTTGGAAATCTTTCCAAAAGATTGGGTTGTTATGTCCACGGTACTAAGAACCTCTGGTCAGATGAGAAACATGAATATGAGTAGTTTCTACAGCACACTGATGAATTTTTAAAATGAGAACAAGATGTACGATGATCTGAATGACACCTCTTCCTCATCTGCTCTTGTCGCAGGCTCCTCCAAATCATCTCGAAAAACACAAAAAAACAAAAGTTGAAAGTGTTATCGACCCAAATGATGCCAATGATAAAAGACTTGAAGATGTGGAAGATGGTGCTTTCGAAAAACAAGAGTTTAACTCAGAAGAATGTAATAATGGTGACATAAATGAACTTTCTGAAAGTATGGCGCTATTAGCCACAAGATATAAAAGGTTTCTAAATCGAAACAAATCACGAGACCAAAACGATAGAGAAGAAATGATGTGTTTTAAGTGTGGAAGAACGGGTCACATTAAAACTGATTGCAGAGTTAAAGAGAATTTTGGGTCTGAAAAGTCAAGCTCAAGCTCTTCCTCAAACTATAAGAAGAAGTATGAAAATACTGAGAAGGAGTACCAAGAACTGAAAGAGCAAGTTGCAAAGGCTGAGAAAGATGCAAAGGCTTTTAAAGCTACTATTGAATCCTGGGTAAGCTACTCAGAATCAAGTGATGAAGAAATATTCAACGATAAAATAGTCCTCACTTCATCAAAAGAAGAATCTGTAGCTGAGCCAGAGAATCACAAAATCGTAAAATGCCTAATGACCACCACTGAAGAATCAGAGATACAACAGTCATCTAATGTTTCCGAAGTATCTAACCTGGCAGAAACTTCTTCTGCTAAGAAATGGGACGCTGAGACGTTAAAGGGAGTGAGAAAATTTCATAAAGCGTCTGATGAATAAAAGGCATCTCTATTTCAGGTGCTAACTCGAAATCTGGTATGTGCTCACAATCGATACGCTGAATCAGAAATTACTTTAAAAAATCTAACTGATGAAGTAGAAAAGCTCAAGCAAGAATCCTCTCAATTAAAAGATTCAAAGCTCAAGATTGCCGAACTTCAGATGATAAACAAAACACTAAGAAAGCATAACGTTGAGCTGATAAAGAAAAGTGAAACTCTCCAAAGAATTTGTGATTCTCGGTCAAAATCTTCAAACATGTCTAAACAAATTTTAGAAGAACAAATTCCAACTCAAGTTCAAGCAATTCTTGGGGGGAATTTATAAAACCGCCGCAATTCTCCCTGAGGTATTCAAACCAAACTCAAGTCACAAAAATCCCATGTTCGGACCACCAAAAGATTACACTCCCAAATCACATGTTTCAAACACCAAAGAAAACTTCTTTGTCAAAGAATCTGAACTAATTCCAAATACCCATAATACTAAATCTGAAGAAAAGATTGAAAACATCCAAAGCTCAGAACCAGAAGAGGTAAATTCATCAGAATCCCAAAAACATGATACATCTCAAGGGACAGAAACTGAAGCTAAGCCCGAAATTTCAGAAACTGAAAAATCTTTAGCAATAAAGACAACTGAGCCAAAAATAAAAAACAAAGGAGTCAAGGTAACCAAACCAATCAAAACATTAACTCGGACCTCAAATGAAAAGGCTCAACCGGATCCAAAAATCACCCCATCACCATCCGCGGTCCACAAGAGGAAATGTTATCATTGCAACGATAAAAATCATGAAACCAAAGATTGTCTAAATCAAGCTCATAAGAAAACCTCATCTACAGAGTCTGAAAACCCACCAGACACATCAAAGCAAGACAAGACTCGGGTGGAAGACACCAAGTATTCTTTAGTACTTGTTCCTCAATGGGTGCCCAAATGCACTTAATAAGCTCCATGTGCTCATATATATATATATATATATATATATATATATATATATATATATATATATATATATATATATATATATATTAAAAAAAACTAAAAAAAAATGAAAATAAAAAATAAATTTTTTTTTTCAGCGAGGAGTTTCAGCGCAACATGCCTATTCCTATCTGATACTGAATGTCATCAGATAGCTAGATTCTTCAGCATTGGACCTCATCAGACAAAAACACTTGTCGTATTCCTCAAACATGCATCTGATGAGGTGGAACAATTTTATTGGACACACTGTCCTTCTGCTAAGCAGTCAGTGTACGCACTTAATGCGGACACCTTAACGTCCTCTCCCGCCCCATTTTCTTTTGATATGATTGGACAACTTCATCGTGGACTAGCAACTCAACCGTCTTTCTGGGATACACTGTTCGATTAATTTATTCAAATCTCGTTCGTTGATCTCTTTCGTACTGATCTCACCTCATCTCATATAAGAACCCTTAACCCTATGCTAATTCTTGCTTCTCAAATTCACTGCTCTCATTCATCCTCAATCTCGTATATCTCTTTCTCTCAAACTCAACATTCAAAAGGCTCCAAAGAAAGAAACAATTGACCCTCATGGCGTTGAACTCTTAGCAAATGTTCATAAAGCTCCACACATTCAAGACGATTTCACTGCTTCGTCAATCAAGCCAACAAAAAACAATCGTCGGAGTAATGTAAACCCACGAGTAATACATCCTGATTTCCAGCCCATTTTACGACTCTTTAATGAACATCCCTTGAAAACGGCTCTTCGTCAGGATGTCCCTCTATCAAAACACCTACTTGTTGAATTCTGGTATTCATGTACACACTCCACAACCAATGACGGTGATGATCTTATATCAGGTACCATCTTAGGCGGAGAACGAACCATCTCCTTCAATCTTAAATCCTTCAGACGTATCACAAGCATGAACTACTATGGAGATGAGGAATCAAACTATGAATCTCCACCAACTCCAGTGGAGGCAAAGAAATCCATCTTAGCCCTAATTTCATACGGCAAAGACCATTCCCAAAATATAAAAAGACAAGGGATGTCCAGCAGCTGGTCCGCCTTCTTCATGACGATATCTCAATGTCTAATAACCAAAACAGGGGATATGGAATGTGTTTCTGCACATGATCTAATCTTGGGTGAATCCCTCATCTACACCCGAAGAGTTGATTTTGGAAAACTAATTTTTGACAAACTAGTCAAAAGTAAAATCAATCAAGCGAGACTTCATTGTGCCTTTTCCAAGATCCTTATCTCTGGTCTTTGAACATTTCATTGGAAAAGAAGAGTACGAGATTATAAGCCAATATGGGCGATATTTTTCCGGCATGGTGGGGGACGCAAATTTCTCAAGCGTTTATATCAAGGAGACCAAGCCTCTTCCCCAAGGTATGTTGAACTTTACTTCCTTAATCCCTGAACCCGGTCCCTCTAACGAGGATCAGACGGGGACTGAAAACGTGGCTTCGTACGCTCATCCTTCAGGATCTCCGAATACCAGCTCTTCATCAAAAGAGACCATGAATCTGAAAAACACATCAGATTCTGACCAAGTCTCCCCACCACACAAATCTCCAACTCGCACTATGCAAAAACCACCAACTGGAGTATCCCTCACAAAAGGGTACGCCAGGACCAAACGGGCCAGACTTGTCACTAAGAAAAACCTTATGCCCAAGGATAATCAACCACCACAATCCCCATCAGATACTGAGATGGTATCTGACGAGAAAATGGGATCTCCGCCTCATTCTATCCCAATCTCTCAAAAGATTGCTGATATAGTTCAGGGTCACTCCCAACCCCATCAGGAGTCTAGTATGCACACACTAACCAAAACACCTGCACTAGAGTCTGCTCCAGTTCCTAACCAGTTTTTGCAGTTATCTAGATGAAGAGTTATTAAAAGTTCCACCAGAAATCATATATGAAACAGATAATGAAGAACCAAAGGAGAGCTATGGAGAAGTTCCAGTTGATGGGGATTTTAACTTCTCTGTACATAATAGAATCATAAGTCAGCGGGTTCAAAACATAAACAAGGATGCCACTCAATTCTAAAGACCCTCAGATTTCTCTGATGATGATGAAGATGTTGAACGTTCTCCAACTCCTCTACATCAAAATTACCTCATTGATGAGTCATCAGATCCATTCGGTCTGCTCACAGATACCATTATCCATACAAACAAAACTGAGCAAGCAACTATTCCTACGTTGCCTCCGAAGGATCCGATTGCTAACACTGAGCCTGCTACAATGTCTTTTTCAGAAGGGCCAAAACCCAGTGATGAAGAAGTTGCTCTGGCAATTACACAAACTGAACGAGCAGTCTCTGCCATTTGCAGTCAGATGGATAGAGTCCGGCATCAGCAAAACTTTCACTAGATAAAAATCCGACAATCCTTTGATCGTATGGAACAACGTGTTGAAACTATTTCCACTGTTCCTGATCTATTCTCAGGAAGTCTGCAAGTGTTGGGTGACCTAAATCAAGAAGTGGTGAGCATTCAAAAATCCATTAAAGAACAAAATGTGTCCATCCTGAATGATATCAAAGTCCTAAATGAATATCAGCATGTGATGATGGCCTATCAAGATGTGTTGGCTAAAAATTAAGATGAGGTTCATGACGTCATTTCCAAACATTCAAAATGTATCGACATATTAAATGATTGAACAAGTCAGCAATCTTACAACTGTAGTATCTGATATGAAGGCTGAGATTGCAAAAACGTCCTCAGGTATTCGTGAAGAGATGGATGCAGGTTTTAACCGTATCAATGCACAACTGCAAGCTTTTCTTGGGCCTCTCCAAAATCTCACATTTTTTATTCACCCAGCTCAGATACCTAAACCTGCACCCCAACTTGTCGAAATCGTGGAGGTGCCTCCCCCAATTCGTCAGGGGGAGATAGGTGTGCAGGTGGATCAAGGGGCCGATATGGAAGTCATCAATTTTCAAGAAATGTTTAGAAGATATCGACCTCAAGGAGGAATACTCAAATCACTTATCCACCCATGGAGGATCCTGTTGTCGAACAAATTGCCGAGTTTCAACCAATTCAACACACAACAGCAGAAGATCTTCTAAGACTCTTTGACGCCAGAAGGCCAATTGTTTATGAAGAAGCTGAAGAAATAGAAATTGAAGACGTGGTGGTTTCTGAGGTCGAAGAAATTGTGGAAATGGAAACTGATGAAAATAAGAACGTGTCAACTGAAGAAGAAAACGAAGCTGAAAAGAAATCTGAACAGATCGAATCAGTGGAAATATCTGAAACTGATAATACAATCATATCTGAGACCACAGCTGCAATTGATCCTATTAGACCAAGAGAAATCTCAAGAAATGTCATTTCACTTGGTGGAAATAGAGAACCTGCTCCAACAAACCTCTTCTCAATATAAAAGAACCCCTCCTTAGCTCCTGATGATAAAGGAAAGGGGATAAAGTATGAGCCTAGAAAGGATGAACCGAAAGAACGTCTACGTGTAGCCCAAGCAGCAGGTCTATCTCTTGAAGAATACAGAGCCATACAAACGAAGGAAAGAAATTTGTTTGGTACTGGAAGTAGCAACGATACAACAACTTTTGCTCCCAAACCTCCGGTCAGACCACCAAGAATCTCCATCTTACAACTTGACGTGATAAGCCCCGATTTAGCTGAGAAATGAAGAACTCATAAGGCCTTCAGAATTCAAGAAGAAAAAGCAGAGGAGGCATCACGTTCAAAAACTCCTCAGCATGAGAAAGAAGGGATCTCAAAAGCCCTAGAAACAAGCAACGTGATGGAAGTGCTAGAAAGGCTACCAAAATCCTCAGACGAACTCAAGCATATTAAAAATATTGCTCTACATGTACAAATATCTTTGAAAAACTATATAAAGTACTATGAGATATCATATGGGAGGCTGCTTTCGTGGTACACTGCCATAGGAAATATAGAAACAGAAAGAGATGCTGAAACCATAGCCATAGAAGACAATGTCAAAGCCTATGCTGTCAATGCATAAAAACTGTCTAAAAGAAGAATTGCTCAGCAGTTAGCTGAAAAGAAAAAAGGAGGTTCTTGAATGGTTAAAATTAAAAGAAACTAGAATCAGAGACGAACCGATCCTAAAGCTCAGAACTCGTCATTCCAAAGCCCAAGGTACTCATGTGGAAGTAGTTAGAGATCCCCAAGAAAAGTGGATTATATACCGTTCAACAAACTCAATCGGCTCAGCATAAGTGAACTCAGAGAAATTCTAGCACTACACAAATTCACTGAAGTTGAAGCATCTCAGAAAGTTTTAAAAGAAATCCACAGACTCATCGAAATATACAAAGAAGTTAAAGAAAACTGCACCAAGAAGAGAGAATTGGATGCAACTAAAACTGACCTCCTTCCAAGGAAAAGAGCCAAAAGAACCTCTGCGTCAAAAGAAATTCAGATACTAATTGATAGCGGGGAGCTGCCAAATTGCGAAGGATTAAACACTGCACTACCTCCTCATGCTGTTCCAGATGATGGAAAATGTATTAAGCTACCAGAGGAAGGATTCTTCTACAGAGGTGCTTATCAGGAAATGAGGTTCCAAAGAATAGCAGAGCTGGAAAGAGCAAACTTCAATCACTTGAAGTCAATCAGGTTCACTCCTTCACTTGAAGCTATCAGACAGCTGATCAAGGATCTCATGAAGGAAAAAGAAAAGGATGTGAACGATTTGCTTCCATTTGCTCCAAAAGAAGAAGAATGATGAAGAACAGCTACTCTTATTTTTTATCTTGTAACTGAAATTCTATATGTATTTTTCTTCTACTGTCTGATGGATGAATATCATCAGTTAATGATGATGATTTTGACATACCAAGATATTCTCATGGCTGTCAAAAGTGCACATAGGCCCAAAGCTTCAACATCACAGAAAGACACAAGTAAAGCACAAGTGTCTGCATCGCTGATTATGAGAATATCTTGCAAATCTTCTAGAAGATATCAGCGATCACAAGACGACAGAAAGTACTGTCGGAAGTCCTTTAGTCATGCTCGTCCCATGAAAAATTCTCTGCACCAACGGAATTCTCACACGTGGAATTGATCGATCATTCCTATGGCTCTACGTTTCCCAATGATTTAAATTGAGGACTTAGCCGATCGATTTTTGTGTGCACTGAAGGGTTTCATAACACTGATCAACCCATTGGGTCGACCACCTATTCACTTGGTTCGAACCATACTGACAAGAACATGATGGTGTTCTTGCCAGTTAAACCAACTAGCTGATTTAATCCCTAAAAGCGGAACTGAGATTAAACCTAATCCTTAAACCCTAAAGGATTATATGAACTTGGAAATCAAACTTGATTAAAAAGAAAGAAGAAACCTTATTCAAAGAACTCGAACACACACATTGCATGTGTGTGTTCGTGGACTACTACCAAGAACCCTAGGGTTCTTGGTGCCGAATTCGAACAAGAGGAGAAGAGGGGAAAAAGGTTTCCCGAAACATACCTTATTGCTTGCTTAAGAAAGTCCACTGATGATGAACACAACGAGCGACCTTCTAGTTGATCCTAGCAATGAACTTGTTCTTTGAAACTCGAAGAACACGAAGAACGAACGAAGAACAATTGAAGAACACAAGCTTGTGTTCTTCCTTGATCTCGGCCGAATGGAGGAGAAATGGGGCAAGGGTTTTTCGTGTGGATGGTGTGTAACACAATAAGGAACCTTAAGCCTTCTATTTATAATAGAAGGAGTTTCACTGAAGGCCCTTCTAGTTTAATTAAGATCAATCTCTTAATTAAACTTATCTCTTACACATTAAACCCTCATAGTTTTACTAGTTATTATTGTCACACTTAATTATCAAATGCCTTAGTATTATACACTTATATATTTCGGTATACATATACACGAAAAATATATACTTGTGTTTTATACCTTTAACAATTAATTAGACAATAATATTATCCAATTACTATATGATTTAATAGCTTTAAATCATATCATGGATAATCTATAATTAACACATTGTATATTTACTCAACTAGTAAATGTACAAATACTTGTATTAATTAGTTAGTTAAACTAATCCAGTAATAAGTTAAACTTAACTTAATACTTAACTGATTCATAATGACTATTATGAATCATTCCTCTTCGTAGTATCATTACATATCTTTCTCGTATTACATGCACTCACCGGTGTGACCCTTAAGTGTTTCGTAGGTTTGGATGTATCATCATAGGTTGACTAACTGTGCACATAATTCCAACAGACTCCCACTTGTTCGTCACCTTTATCTTAATGACACGAGCTTCAGTGGCCTTCTAGATGGGCATGTAGGTAACCAACCCCATAAAAACAACTTATGTAACCCAGGTATAGTTTCGAAAAACTCTTTAATAGCGTCTCCTAGTAAAGAACACCCTGTCTCTACTTTTTGGGCAACGTTGTGAGGTTCATCCCTTGCAGCACGGTATTTGTGATAACGAATACGAGCATGGTAGAAAATATCAACTCCTGTATTCGAAATCATTTCATGACTTCTGGATTCAAACTGTTGTGATAAACGACAAAGAACAAATCATTTCGTTTGGGCATGGCCATGCACTTACCAGTTTTCTTATCATGTCAAAGGACCCATAAATATCTCTCCTAAAAAGGAGGTGCAATTACCATCTTGTTATATTTCGATTCAAAATACAACTTCCTCTGTACCCAGTAAGGCCTCGTATGACAACCATATTTCAGGCTTGTCTAAGACGAACCAAAGTACATTAGTCATTGTATCCCAAACCAAATACCTCAGGCTTAAGGACAATCCTATTGAACAATACTTTTGAACTTTTCAACCACAAAGTATTGTCACGGTGGTCAATCCAATATTCGTCGAGCCTCCAACAGAATATCACCGATATTTGGTCCACAACAACACTTGTTGTAGCTATCTTCGAGAAAACTCGAATCTCCACCAAATACCGCGATGACGTTAACGTCCCATCAAGGTTCCCACCAAGACGAGTAGTCACGGATTATATCTTTTTAATAAATAGACTTTTATTCATGGATATTGTAAAATATAAAAAGTCTTGAATAACAATGATACTAACTCATATATTATTCCTCACTGGACATACATACAGAATTATTACTGCATCATTACTTATTCCTTTCGTTCGTGTTGATTTCATAATAACTTTTACAATGTTACTTGTAACCTTATCACCGATCTAATCATTCCCTATTAAACTAAAGACATAAGACAAGTGTTGGAGAAACACTATTACTTTTGTCTTTGCTAGATTTTGTTCTTGCAACATTCTACAACATATTCTAGTCTTACTTTTATGTAATTCCGTAAACATAGAAGTATTGGAAATAACTCCTTAGTTTTTGAATTCATAAAATTCACCTTGTAACTAAAGCCTCTTTTAGTTACTTGATTTGTAGATATCTTGTTACTAGTTAAAGAAAATTTCCTTAAATGATTATGTTATCCACTGGAGTGTGAATAACCTATTAGATATGCAATAGTTAATCACAAGACTTGTGATCACGCTATTAGGTTTGCAATAATCTAATTAATCATCATTTAGTACTTCTCTTAACTATTTGGCTAACGACTTGGTAAAACCTTGTTGTTAATATCCTACTAACTTGTTATATTCATTAATACCTCTAATGAATACGTTAGTCATATCTCCCACTAAATATTATGGAAATAGGCATCACTTAAACTATTACTTTGACCTAGTCAAAATTTTATAGTTTAACCTTTTAAGAACTAATCAATTATTAAAGTCATCATTTGGATTTGCGAATATCCAACATTCCTTTTAAGGGAATCATGACTTTCATTGATCAACGTATCTAACAAGTATAAGACACTTGAAACGATACTTTCAATTCTTAAATATATTAGTATCTTTTAAGAACCTTATTTAATGCCAAAGTCATTTCTTGGATTTCTCAAATATCCATTATTCCTATTAGGGAATTATGACTTCATCAAATATTGTATTTATTAAAAGTATAAAAGACTTGCAATAATACCTTTTAATTCTTAAATACTTTAATATAGTTATACCCTTTTAAGAGTTCATTTAATGTCTAAGTCATTCTCCTTTGATTAAACGAATATCCAATTATTCCTATTAGGGAATTATGACTTCATTAAATTCCTTTATCACAAGTATTAAAGACTTGTAATAATACTCTTTAAAGTCTATCTTCATTATATCCATTGTAATCAAACTATATTAATACTAACACTTTAAAACTTACTATCATAAGTAACCATTACTTAAGATGTTTTAAATAAGTTCAATGTACCTTGAACTTCATGCTTTCCATAAAAACTCTTACATACTTTCATTAGAAAAACTTTCTAATTACTAGTATCTAAGTAATTTGAGCTTCTAAGATATTATCCCAACAATCAAACAAATATAAACAATGAGATCATTATTAAGTCAATACTTGACTTTATAATCTAGTCATAAACCTTGACTAGTATAATCAACACACATGCACACACAATATAATTCAACCATGGATTCAGTGATGATAAACTCAAAACAGAAAATTTATCATAAAATAAAAATTGTAATTTTGTTCAAAAACAACTAAAGACAAAAATTGTTTTACTGAATCCAAAAAAAATACTAAATAAAAAATGTGGTGCTCGTGGGATCACATCTCATGCCGGTCATCATCACTTTCCATTCCCTCCTGCAATAAACGATTGCAAAAGTTAGATTACTCGTAATGTACTTTACAAGTATCTTAAAGTGATTTTAGAAATTTAGTGGTGTTACCTGAAGAACTAACAAGTCCTCCACCACCGTCAATCTTTGGACAATCTCTTTTCCAATGCCCAGCCTCGCCACATTTGAAGCACCGATTCTCGGTCCTCGCTGTGTTAGGCTTCGACTTCTTGACCTTTTGTTTGACACTTTTACCATTCGGCATTGCTTGGTTGGGATTGGTCTTACCCTTGCCACCATGCTTGTTTCTCTTCTTCTTCCCATTGCCACCGCCATTACCGGTGATCGGAACATCTTTAGACTTTGATCCCAAACTCAACTCATATGTCTTGAGCGTAGAATGTAGCTCAGCAATGGATTTCTCCATATTATGCATGTTGTAGTTGACGACAAAAGGCTTGTAGTCATCAGACACCGAATTGAGTATAGTGTCCATTGCCATCTGCAACGGAATGGGGTGACCAAGTCTAGCGAGGTGATCCATGTGCCCTTTCAATTTCATGACGTGGGCACTCACCGGTGTTCCTTTGACCACCTTGCACGAGTTGAAGGCTCGATTGATGTCAAACCTCTCAGTGCGAGCTTGCTCTTGAAATGAATCCCTTAGGTGCTGGATCATCTCAAATGCAGGCACATCCATAAGTCCCGCTTGTAACTCGGGACTCATAGTGGTGAGAATCAGACAGCTCGCATCGAGTGCATCACTGACATGCTTATCATAAGCTTACCTCGTTTCAGCTCGGGCATTTGCGGCAGGGACATTTGGTACTGCTCTCTCCAAGACATACCACTTTCTCTCATGCCTGAGCACAATACGAAGATCGCGCTCCCAATTGAGAAATTTTAACCCAGTCAACTTGTCCTTTTCGAGGATCGAGCGAAGTGAGAGATTGTTGGTACTTGTCGTTGTGGTTATTGCTGCCATCTACAAATCAAACCCAGTTTAATTAATAATCATCAATAAAAATTCTCTAAAATATATTATAAACCCATATTTAATATTTTAGGCCTAGGATCCATATATCAATTTCTCGCCGCAAGATTTGGGTACTTCCCGACGAGACATGTTGTTTCTGGTAGGTAACATCCTTACCGATCGTACCAAGACTTGATATGATTCCTGAAGGAATTATGTGCACAGTTGGTCAACCTATGATGATACATCCATGCCTACGAAACACTTAAGGGTCACACCGGTGAGTGCATGTAATACGAACAAGTTATGCAGCGATACTACGAAGAGGAATGATTCATAATAGTCATTATGAATCAGTTAAGTATTAAGTTAAGTTTAACTTATTACTAGATTAGTTTAACTAACTAATTAATACAAGTAGTTGTACATTTACTAGTTAAGTAAATTTACAATGTGTTAGTTATAGATTATCCATGATATGATTTAAAGCTATTAAATCATATAGTAATTGGATAATATTATTGTATAAATTATATAAAGGTTATTATATAATTAACTATTAAAAGTATAAATACAAGTGTATAATTTCGTGTATATGGGTACCGAAATTATAGTGTGTTAATACTAGACATTTGATAGTTAAGTGCAATGATAATAAACTAGTTAAAACTATAAGGGATGGAAGTGTAAAAAGGAAGTTTAATTAAGAAGTTAATCTTAATTAAACTAGAAGGGTTTTAAGTGTAACATCTTCTATTATAAATAGAAGGCTTATGCTAAACCCTAGATGTTGATTCATTACACCCTAATCACGAAATCCTTGCCCCCTTTCCTCTCATTCGGTCGAAGCCACAAACGCAAGAACACAAGCTTGTGTTCTTCGTGTTCTTCGTTTGTTCTTCGTGTTCTTCGAGTTTCGAATATCCAAGATCGTTGCAAGTGATCAACTAGAAGATCGTTCGTCATGTTCATCATCAGTGTACTTATCTTAAGCATTACCCTAAAGTATGTTTCATGGAACACATCTTCTTCTTCTCCTCTTGTTCGAAGTCGAACCAAGAACCATAGGGTTCTTGGTAGTAGTCGACGAACACACATAAGTATGTGTGTGTGTGTTCGAGTTCTTCGTACAAGCTTTCTTTCTTGTTAACCTAATCTAGTTTTCCAACATCCCAATCCATTAGGATTTAAGGATTAGTTTTAATCCCAGTTCCGCATTTAGGGATTAAATCAGCTAGTAAGTTTAAATCGGTGAAGAACAAGTTCATGTTCTTGGTCAGCAAGGTTCGAACTCGTGTACTAGGTGGTCGACCCAAGTGGTTGATCAGTCGCATGGTGCGTAGTAAATCCCTACAGTGGTATCAGAGCGTTGGTTTAGAGATCTAGACTAGATTATCAAAGGCTGTTTGTTTACTTTAATTTACAAGTTTTTTTTGTTTCAAGTTTTCTTCTTTCTTCTTCATGTTTTTCAAAAAAGAGGGAAGAAACCCTAGGACCAAGAATATTAAACTAGTCTAAGTTTAATTGGTCAAGAAGGTTTCTAGAAACCCTAGCAATTTTCGAAAATACATAGAAAGAACCCTAGGATCAGGTATATTAAACAAGATATGTTTAATTGATCAAAAGGATTCTTTCCATAATCCCTTAAATTTTCGTGACATAGGAAAACCCTAGGATCAAGTATGTTAAACAAGTTTTGTTTAATTGATCAAAAGGATTCTTTCCTAATCCCTTAGAGATTTCGAAATCTAGGAGGAAACTTGGACACCAAGTATGTTAAACTAGCCTAGTTTAATTGGTGGAAAAGTTTCTTAGTGTTAAGATTTTTGAAAACCATAAAGAACCTTAGAACATTAAACTAGTTTAAGTTTAATAGTTTAAAAGTATTAATTAGGATAATAATCTAAAACCTAGTTAATTAGACAAGTTTATGTCTAAAAGGTTTAAATTATTATTTTGATAGATTTATTAAAGCTAGTTCTTTAAACCTAGTAATTTAGACAAAGTTTATTGTCTATAAGGTTTAAATTAAAGAGTTTAAATAAATTTATTAAAAGTTATAATCTATCTTAAAATTTAAACAAAGTTTAGTGTTTAAAAGAATTGATTAAAATTAGTCTTTTAATTAAAATAATGTCTTTGATCAAGAAAGTCAAAACCCTAGTTTTGATTGATCAAAAGCAAGATTAGGGTTCATCTAATTAATTTAGGGAATTGATAAAGAAGATGTTAATTTTTAAGTTCTAAAATTAACAAGATTTATTTAATTGTTTATGTATATGTATTTAAATTTTCGGAAATTTTTAAATAATTAAATAAAATTGAATTTTAAAAGAAGTAATAAGTTTATACACATTTTAATTAGTTCAAGTTAAAATGTACATGTATAAGCTAGATGTAATATTCTTATTAGAATGTTACAAGTTTGTTATTATAGATATACATATATACACGAACATATACATTAAATACAAGTTAAAATGGAATAATTAAAAAGGGTAATGTTATTTTGATCTTTGAAGATAATATTATGATAAGTTATTGTATAAGTTATAATATAATTAAAACTAGAAAGTACAAAGTTATGATTTCATTATAACTAGAAATTGTACAAGTTGAAATTATATGATTAACTAGAAATATACAAAGTTATATATATATATATATATATATATATATATATATATATATATATATATATATATATATATATATATATATATATATATATATATATATATTAAGATGTATAAAAGTTATAAATTATTATTACTAGATAATTATACAAGTATAACATAAGTATTTTACAAGTTATGTAATATACTAGATTAATGATCAAGTATAAATAACAAGAACCTATATTTAACTAGTTCAAGTTAAATGTAAGAAAGGTTTAAACAAACTAAAGAATTATTATATATAGTTTTTTATATAATAGGTTTATTAGTTTCACCAAGTATAAACCGGTGATTGTGTTAGCTTAAGTTTCATCATGGTTGTTGAAGCTAGTGGGAGCTACACAAGAAAATCACAAAGTTTGTAAGTGTGTCGTTAAGGCATAAGTTATGGTCGAATTTAATAAGTAAGAAATAAATGTTTAATTTCATTATTAGACATATGAAAAACTAGGTGTGTTAAACTAAGTTTATGTTTCAAGTACATGAATCATAAAAGTTTTAAAAGTTTAACATAAGTTTATAAGTTTTTCGAGTAATATAAAACAAGTAAGTTTTATTAGAAATAAGGTTTCTCACAAAACCTTGTAAAACGTTATGTACACCTCGTTTTAGGTATACATGTAAAATCGTGTGAATTCTTGAAACTATAAGTTTTAAAGAATAGTTCTTATGTTTAAAGAAGGTGTCTTGGAGAACCATTCAATTCACAAGTCACACATTTTTTAAACAAGGATTAAGATTGGAATAAAATTTTAAGTTTAGTTTTAAGACTTAAACAAACCCAAGAAAATCTTAGATCGAAGTATTATCCACCTAATGGAACACCTCACTTGTTAAACTATATTCATATTGTAAGGATAAATAACCTTAGATATGGATTCAAATCATTGCGAGTGTTAGGGTGCGTAAGGTTCTGTGATAATCGGGAGTCCCGGCGCAAAGCATCGCACTCAGATGGTCTGATCTACTTTGGTGATAATCGGGAGTCCCGGCCCAAAAAGTACTTGAGTAGAATAAACATACTAGACTTTATTACTAACTTAGAAATGTACAATTAGATTGTACAAAGTTGTAATAAGTTATAAGTCTAAAGATTCTATGACCCCTAGGAATCGTGTCAAGTCTTGGTACGATCGGTAAGGAAGTTACCTACCAGAAATAGCATGTCTCGTCGGGAAGTGCCCAAACCTTGCGGCGAGAATGTGATATATGGATCCTAGGCCTAAAATATTAATTATGGGTTTATAATATAATTTAGAGAATGTTTATTGATAATTACTAATTAAACTGGGTTTGATTTGTAGCTGGCAGCAACAAATGTGATTGCGACAACAAGTACCAATAATCTCTCACTTCGCTCAATCCTCGAAAAGGACAAATTGACTGGGTCAAACTTTCTCAACTGGGAGCGCAATCTTCGTATTGTGCTCAGGCATGAGAGAAAGTGGTATGTCTTGGAGAGAGCGGTACCGAACACCCCTGCTGTTAATGCCAGAGCTGAAACGAGGCAAGCTTATGACAAGCATGTCAGTGATGCACTTGATGTGAGCTGTTTAATGCTAGCCACCATGAGTCCTGAGTTACAAGCGGGACTTATGGGTGTGCCTGCATTTGAGATGATCCAGCAACTTAGGGATTCATTTCAAGAGCAAGCTCGCACCGAGAGGTTTGACATCAATCGAGCCTTCAACTCTTGCAAGATGGTCAAAGGAACGCCGGTGAGTGCCCACGTCATGAAAATGAAGGGACACATGGATCACCTCGCTAGACTTGGTCACCCCATACCATTGCAAATGGCAACAGATACTATACTCAACTCATTGTCTGATGACTACAAGTCTTTTGTGGTCAACTACAACATGCATAATATGGAGAAATCCATTGCTGAGCTACATTCCATGCTCAAGACAGCTGAGTTGAGTTTGGGGACCAAATCTAAGGACGTTCTCTTGATTGGTAACGGCGGTGGCGGTGGGAAGAAGAGAAAGGGGCATGGTGGTAAAGGAAAGGGTAAAACCTATCCTAACCAAGGAGTGCCAAATGGTAAAGGTGTCAAACAAAAGGTCAAGAAGGTTAAGCCTAACACTGCGAGGACCGAGAACCGGTGCTTCAAGTGTGGTGAGGCTGGGCATTGGAAAAGAAATTGTCCAAAGGGTGCAAGTGGTAGTGAAGGAAATGCAAGTTCCTCAGGTAACACAACCACACTTCTTAATCACTTTAAGATACTTGTAAAGTACATTACGAGTAATCTAACTTTTGCAATCGTTTATTGCAGGAGGAGATGGAAAGTGATAGTGACCGGCATGAGATGGTGATGATCCCACGAGCACCAAGTTTTTATAATTCAGTATTTTGTGGATTCGTTTCAAACAATTTTAGTTTATTGTTTTTGGATAATTTTATTTTATGTTAAAACAAGTTTTATTTTGGTTTTAAATAAATTTCGAATCCATGGTTGAATTATATTGTGTGCATGTGTGATAATTACACTAGTCAAGGTTTATGACTAGATTGTAAGTCAAGTTTTGATTTACTTATATTTCATGTTTTATATATACTTGTTTGATTGTTGTATAAATAATGTCTTGATAGCTCAAGGTATTTAGATGTTAGTAATTAGAAAGTTTTTCTAATGAAAGTATTTAAGAGTTTTATGGAAGCATAAGGTTCAAAGGTTATTGAACTTAGTTAAAACATCTTAAGTAATAGTCATTACTTATGATAGAAAGTTTTAAAGTATTAGTATTAATATAGTATGATTATATTGGATATAATCAAGATAGACTTTAAGAGTATTATTACAAGTCTTTTATACTTGTAGTAAAGGATTTAATGAAGTCATAATTCCCTAATAGGAATAATTGGATATTCGCATAATCCAAGTAAAATGACTTAGATATTAAATGACTCTTAAAAGGGACAAACTATATTAAAGTAATTAAGAATTAAAAGGTATTATTGCAAGTCTTTTATACTTGTAATATATACAATATTTAATCAAGTCATAATTCCCTTATAGGAATAATGGATATTTGAGAAATCCAAGAAATGACTTTGGCATTAAATAAGATTCTTAAAAGAGTACTAATGTATTTAAGAATTGATAGTATCATTCCAAGTGTTTTATACTTGCTAGATACAGTAATCAATAAAGATCGTAATTCCCTAAACAGGAATGTTGGATATTCGCAAAATCAAAGGATGATCTTGATTATTGATAGAATTCTTAAAAGATTGAACTACAAGTTATTGACTAGGTCAAAGTAGTAGTTTAAGAGATGCTTAAGTTCCATAAAAGTAAGTGGGAGCTAAGACTAACGTAATTCATTAAAGATGTTAGTGAGTTCAGTAAGTTAGTAAGACATTAACAACAAGGTTTTACCAAGTCGTTAGCCAAAGAGTTAAGAGAAATAATAAATGATCGATTAGATTATTGCAAACCAAATAGCGTGATCACAAGTCTTGTGATTGATTATTGCATATCTAATAGGTTGTTAAACACTTCAGTGGACAACACAATCATTTAAGGAAATTTCTTTAACTAGTAAAGATATCTACAAATCAAGTAACTAAAAGTAGCTTTAGTTACAAGGATAAATTTATGAATTCAAGAAACTAGGGAGTTAATTTCCAATCCTCCTATGTTTACCGAATTACATAAAAGGCAAGACTAGAACATGTTCTAGATTGTTGCAAAAACAATATCTAGCAAAGGCAAAAGTAATAGTATTTCTAAATACTCGACTTATGTCTTTAGTTTAATAGAAATGATTGTTTTAGTGATAAAGTTACAATTAAGGTTGTAAGAATCATTAAGTAATCAGCACAAACGAAAGGAATAAGTAATGATCCAGTAATAATTCAGTATCTATGTCCAGTGAGGAATAGTACATGAGTTAGTATCATTTTTATTCAGACTATGTATGTTTTACAACATCAATGAATAAAAGTCTATTTTATTCAAAAGATATAAAATCCGTGACTACTCGTCTAGGTGGGAACCTCGATGGGACGTTAACGTCATCGCGGTATTTGGTGGTAGATTCGAAGTTCTTCGAAGATCGCTCGCAAGTTTTGTGTAAACCAAATATCGATGATATTCTGTTGGAGGCTCAACGAATATTGGAATGACCATCGTGACAATACTTAATGGTTGAAAAGTTCAAAAGTATTGTTCACTAGGATTGTCCTTAAGCCTGAGGTATTTGGTTTAGGATACAATGACTAATGTGCTTTGGTTCAACTCAGACAATTCTGAAATACGTTTGTCATACGAGGCGATACTGGGCACAAAGGAAGTTGTATTTTAAATTGAAATATAACAAGATGGTAATTGCACCTCCTTCTTAGGAGAGATATTTATAGGTCCTTTGACGTGATGAGATAACTGGAAAGTGCATGGCCATGCCCAAACGAACTGATTTGTTCTTTGTCATTTATCACAACAGTTTGAATCAAGAAGTCATGAAATGATTTCGAATACAGGAGTTGATAATTTCTACCATGCTCGTATTCGTTATCACAAATATCGTGCTGCAAGGGAAAAGCCTAACAACGTTACCCAAGAAGTAAAGACAGAGTGTTCTTTACTAGGAGACGCTATTAAGAGTTTTTCATAAAACTACACCAAGGGTTACATAAGCTGTTTTTATGGGGTTGGTTACCTACATGCCCATCTAGAAGGCCACTGTAGCTCGTATCATTAAGACAAAGGTTACAAACTTGCACAAGTGGGAGTCTGAAGGAATTATGTGCACAGTTGGTCAACCTATGATGATACATCCATGCCTACGAAACACTTAAGGGTCACACCGGTGAGTGCATGTAATACGAACAAGTTATGCAACGATACTACGAAGAGGAATGATTCATAATAGTCATTATGAATCAGTTAAGTATTAAGTTAAGTTTAACTTATTACTAGATTAGTTTAACTAACTAATTAATACAAGTAGTTGTACATTTACTAGTTAAGTAAATTTACAATGTGTTAGTTATAGATTATCCATGATATGATTTAAAGCTATTAAATCATATAGTAATTGGATAATATTATTGTATAAATTATATAAAGGTTATTATATAATTAACTATTAAAAGTATAAATACAAGTGTATAATTTCGTGTATATGGGTACCGAAATTATAGTGTGTTAATACTAGAAATTTGATAGTTAAGTGCAATGATAATAAACTAGTTAAAACTATAAGGGATGGAAGTGTAAAAAGGAAGTTTAATTAAGAAGTTAATCTTAATTAAACTAGAAGGGTTTTAAGTGTAACATCTTCTATTATAAATAGAAGGCTTATGCTAAACCCTAGATGTTGATTCATTACACCCTAATCACGAAATCCTTGCCCCCTTTCCTCTCATTCGGCCGAAGCTACAAACACAAGAACATAAGCTTGTGTTCTTCGTGTTCTTCGTTCGTTCTTCGTGTTCTTCGAGTTTCGAAGTTCCAAGATCGTTGCAAGTGATCAATTAGAAGATCGTTCGTCGTGTTCATCATCAGTGGACTTATCTTAAGCATTAACCTAAGGTATGTTTCATCGAACACATCTTCTTCTTATCCTCTTGTTCGAAGTCGAACCAAGAACCCTAGGGTTCTTGGTAGTAGTCGACGAACACACACAAGTATGTGTGTGTGTGTTCGAGTTCTTCGTACAAGGTTTCTTTCTTGTTATCTTAATCTAGTTTTCCAACATCCCAATCCTTTAGGATTTAAGGATTAGGTTTAATCCCAGTTCCGCATTTAGGGATTAAATCAGCTAATAAGTTTAAACCGATCAAGAACAAGTTCATGTTCTTGGTCAGCAAGGTTCGAACTCGTGTACTAGGTGGTCGACCCAAGTGTTTGATCAGTCGCATGGTGCGTAGTAAATCCCTACAATTCCTAGGGGTCGTAGAATCTTTAGACTTATAACTTACTACAACCTTGTACAATCTAAATGTACATTTCTAAGTTGCAATAAACTCTAGTATGTTTATTATACTCAAGTACTTTTTGGGCCGCGACTCCCGATTATCACCAAAGTAGATCAGACCATCTAAGACAATGCGACGCTCTGCGCCGGGACTCCCGATTATCACAGAACCTTACGTACCCTAACACTCGCAATGATTTGAATCCATATCTAAGGTTCTTTCTCCATCCAATATGAATATCGTTGAACAGGTGAGGTGTTCCATTAGGTGGATAGTACTTCGATCTAAGATTTACTTGGGTTTGTTTAAGTCTTAAACTAGACTTAAACCTTTATTCCAATCTTAATCCGTGTTTAAAATGTGTGACTTGTGAATTTAGGAATTTTACAAGACACCTTTTTAAAACTTAAGAACTTCTCTTTAAAACTTATAGTTTCGAGAATTACGCGATTTATATGTATACCTAAGACGAGGTGTACAAAACGTTTTACTAGGTTTTGTGAAAAACCTTATCTATAATAGAAATTACTTGTTTCATCTTTGTTGAAAAACTTTAAAACTTATGTTAAACTTTTAGTTCTTTTATGGTTCATAAGCTTGAATCATAAATCTAGTTTATCACACCTAGTTTTTCACATGTTTAATAATGAAATTAAACATTTGTTTTGACTTATTAGATTCGACCAAAACTTATGTCTTAACGACACATTGATAAACTTTGTGATTTTCTTGTGTAGCTCCCACTAGCTCCAACAACCATGATGGAACTTAAGCAAACACAATCACTAGTTTATACTTGGTGAAACTAATAAACTTATTATATAAAGACTATATATAATAATTCTTAGTTTGTTTAAACCTTTCTTACATTTAACTTGAACTAGTTAAATATAGGTTATAAAGTTCTTTTGTTATTTATCCCTTGATCATTAATCTTGTATCTTACATGACTTGTAAAATACTTATATTATACTTGTATAATTACCTAGTTATAATAACTTACAACTTTATACACCTTATAATAATATATAATATATAACTTTGTATATTTCTAATTAATCATATAATTTCAACTTTTACAATTTCTAGTTATAATGAAATCATAACTTTGTACTTTCTAGTCTTAATTATATAATAACTTTATACAATAACTAGTTATACTATTCTCTTTTATGATCAAAATAACATTACCTTTTTTTAATCGTTCCATTTAATCTTGTATTCAATATATATACATTTATAAACTTGTAACATTCTTAATAAGAATATTACATCTACTTTATACGTATGTATTTTAACTTAATCTAATTAAAAATACGTATAAACTACTTTATCTATTAAAATTCATTTTTCCTTTTAAGTATTTATAAACCGAAATATTACATATATATATATATATATATATATATATATATATATATATATATATATATATATATATATATATATATACATCTTGTTAATTCTAGAACTTAAAAATTAACATTTCTTTTAATCTTTATTAATTCCCTAAATGGATTAGTTAAACCCTAATCTTGTTCTTGATCAATCAAAACTAGGGTTTCATTATTTATTAAAAGATTAATCCTAATCAATCCTATCTAAACAATAAACTTTATTTAAATTCTAGGATAGATTATAACCATAATAAATTTATTTAAACTTTTTAATTTAAACCTTATAGACAATAAAACTTTGTCTAAGTTTCTAGGTTTAAAGAACTAGTCTTAATAAATCTACTAAAGCAATAATTAAACCTATTAAACATGAACTTGTTTAATTATCTAGGTTTTAGATTATCATCCTAATTAATTCTTTTAAACAATTAAACTCAAACTAGTTTAATGTTCTAGGGTTCTTTAGGGTTTCGAAATTCTTAACACTAAGAAACTTTTCTACCAATTAAACTAAGCTAGTTTAATATACTTGGTGTCCAAGTTTCCATCTAGATTTCGAAATCTCTAAGGGTTTAGGAAAGAATCATTTTGACCAATTAAACAAATCTTGTTTAACATACTTGGTTCTAGGGTTCTTCCTAGTACATGAAATTTCTAGGGAAAAAAGGAAAGAATCCTTTTGATCAATTAAACAAATCTTGTTTAACATACTTGATCTTAGGGTTCTTCCAAGATTTCGAAAATTCTAGGGTTATTAGAAACATTTCGACCAATTAAACTAGGCTAGTTTAATATTCTTGGTCCTAGGGCTCTTACCACATTTGAAATTTAAGAAGGAGAAAAAGAAATTGGAACAAAAAAAAAACTTTAATTAAAATAAACAAACAAACTTTGTAAATCTAGTTTAGATTTTCAAAATCAACGCTCTGATACCTCTGAAGGGTTTCATCTTGACACTGATCGACCACTTGGGTCAACCTCCTAGTATACTTGGTTCGACCATACTAACCAAGAACATGAACTTGTTCTTGACCGGTTAAAACCAACTAGCTGATTTAATCCCTAAAAGCGGAAGTGGGAATAAACCTAATCCTTAAACCCTAAAGGATTGGGATGTTGGAAATCTAGATTAGATTAACAAGAAAGGAACCTTGTACGAAAACTCGAACACACACACATACTTGTGTGTGTTCGTCGAACACTCACCAAGAACCCTAGTGTTCTTGGTGTTCTCGTTCGATCGAACAAGAGGAGAGGAAGAAAGGAGTGTTCCATGAATCATACCTTGTTTAATATTTAAGATAAGTCCACTGATGATGAACACGACGAGCGATCCTCTAGATGATCACTTGCATCGATCTTGATCTTCGAAACTCGAAGAACACGAAGAACGAACGAAGAACACCAAAACTTGGTGTCCAAGTTTCGGCCGAAATCTCCCAAGAGAGGGAGGAGAGATTTCGTGTAAGGTGTAAGTAAATGATCAAGGAATAAATGAAACCTTAAGCCTTCTATATATAATAGAATAAGTTTCATTTAGGTCTTTCTACTTTAATTAAGATTAGATCCTTAATTAAACTTTCCTTCTACACTTCCATCCCTCATAGTTTAACTAGTTTATTATTATTGCACTTAACTATTAAATGTATAGTATTAATACACTAATATTTCGGTACCCATATACACGAAATATATACTTGTATTTATATTTTTAATAATTAATTATATAATAACCTTTATATAGTTTATACGACAATATTATTCAATTACTTATATGATTTAATAGCTTTAAATCATATTATGGATAATCTATAATTAACACATTGTATATTTACTCAACTAGTAAATGTACAAACACTTGTATTAATCAGTTAGTTAAACTAATCTAGTAATAAGTTAATACTTGACTTAATACTTAACTGATTCATAATGCCTATTATGAATCATTCCTCTTCGTAGTATCATTGCATATCTTGCTCGTATTACATGCACTCACCGGTGTGACCCTTAAGTGTTTCGTAGGCCTGGATGTATCCTCATAGGTTGACTAAGTGTGCACATAAATCGTTCTAAGGTTTAACCAATCTTAAGATTCTTACAAATTTTAAGCATACGCTTGTTTTCTTTGTTAACATACCATCTATTAAGTGTATACAACATTTATTCAACCATTAATCACAAACCCAAGAACTAGGGTTTCAAACCCAAGCTTACAAATCAATGGATCTAAAGCTACAACTACAAGTGAGTGAAGATTTACCTTGATCTTCAACAATGGAAGCAAACTCACTTGATTTGGACCCAAAAATCGGCTCCAAATGACCTTTTCCACTCAAAATATGTATACGGTTCTAGAGAGAGAGAGTTGGGATGAAGAATGAGCATAAATGGCTGAAATCCCGACTTTATTCTATTTCAGCAAAGTTCGCGCAGTGAACTCGTCGTGAACTTCCTAGAATCAAACCCCCGACATCTCTGGTCAAATTTCATGTTCGTGAACTTTAGTTCGAGGCGTGAACTTTGGGCTACAGTTTTTGTTGCCCTTTTCGACACGGTTTCGTCCGTAACTTTCTCATACGATGTCCAAATGACATGAAACCAATTCCTACATTCTTTAAATGATTTATCCTTATTTATCATATTTTTTCATAATTTATTCAACACAAAAATTCGGGTCGTTCCAACCTTCTTACAAAACACATGTGATTGTAAGCTATGTATTATTTGATTGTGATTGTGAATAACTTTATAGAAACACATGTGATTTATGTTTTGATTGATTATGTTAATATGCAGTTTCTGACATGAACATCAGTCCAAAACTGGTTAAAATGTTGTACATGGATACACCTATGTTCCAGTTGTTGATGAGGGACTGCTACCAATTAAGGGGAAAAGGTTTAAATTAATTGATGAGTGCATTGAAATGTATCGAAGTTATGCTTCATTGGAACAATTGATGATTTCAGAAAATTGGAAGAGGGATTTAAATACTTTGTAACACTTTAAAAAGCCTGATATATTAAAGGTTGTGAACAGAATGTCAATGCAACCTTTAATGATTTTAGAATTTATAAGAGAGATTTAAATACTTTGTAACACTCTAAAAACTCCTGATATATTTGAATAAAATCTTTTAGAAATTCTATTGTAGGTAATGTTCTTAATTCACATTTTAATATAAAGAATATTCACATGTACAGAGAAGCAATAACAAGTGATCATAAATAAAAATCACATGTGATTTGAAAAGAATATCAAGTTTACAAAAACAGTAACATGTGATTGGATTAGTAAATCACATTTAATTTTAGTAATTCTATATATTAGTACAAAAAAAAATCAAAAGTGAGCATTAATTAAATCACATGTGATTGTAAACATGTTTATAAAAAATACAAAAGGATAAATGGTTATAAATCAATAAAAGTAGAAATAAAATTGTGGCATAAAATCACAAGGATTAAGTACAAATCGTTTCAAAACAAACATCTTTTTTGCAAAACACATCTGGAGCTTTGAAAGAATGTTGTGCTGTTGATCAGGATCTGTCGGCATATATGTGCCCCATGAATTACTTGGTTGACCATTAAATGACTCCATGTGCAACATTAGAAACACACCACAATCAACATAATTTTGGTTCTAACACTATGGCATCTTCATTTTACTAACCTTTAACTTTGAGACAGCATCAGCAACACAATGAGTCTTTTTTTGTAAATAATTTGAGAAACAATGTTGTTGTAAATAAAAGTTTTATTAACAAAAACATAATAATTTTTATAGAAAAACATATGAAGATTGATATAAAAATTACCACAATGCCACATATTATTTTGTATTTAGCGTTAAAACTCTCCCCGATTCGGTTATCAATAATTAGATATGATTTATAACTTTAATGTCAAAAACTAACAAATGGAAACGTTCTGCATTAATAATAGGGAAAAAAACTGCAATAGATTTAAATATCAAAAACTAAATAAAACAAGGTAAATTTTATTAAAAAACATATTAATTCTTTGTATTTAATCACATGTAATGGTTTATCAAATCACATGTGATTTTATTATGTATATAGAATCCTCTATTTTATGAAATAACTCTGTTTTACATAAGTATCACATGTAATTGTTAATCAAATCCCATGTGATTTTGTTATGTATATAAACTCCCATGTACATAAGAATCACATGTGATTGTTAATCAAATATAAAATCACAGATGGTTAACTAAAACATATATGTGGTTTAAAACTAGGCAGATTCACAATCACATGTGATTAACTAAACACATTTGATATAAAATTAAACAGATCTAATTCACATGTGATTTGAAACAGAGGTTTTCAAAAACAGGGGAACTATTAACATTTCGATAAATCACATGTGATTTACTAATAAACATTAGAAAGTTGAACCACTTAACAATAAACTCCTCTATTTTATGAAATAACTATGGTTTACATAAGTATCACATGTGATTGTTAATCAAATCACATGTGATTTTGTTATGCATTTATACTCTGTTAGTCCCGTAATAAGTGAATTTCTACACCTATACGCTTTCACTGATCAGTTTAAAATTAATGGCAACACTCAACACTTTTTAAATTTTTCTTTATTAATCAATAATGATACAATAAAGATGCAAGCAGTTTGCAGAATAGCTAAGAACAAATCATAACTAAACTGCTTGCATGTGATAGACAACAACAGATATTATCTAAGAGAAGTTTTTGCTCAAAAATGATCAAGCACAAAACCAGACACCTTTGTTATGAAGATTCAGTTCTCGAATCAAATAACTAAGGTTAACTGGTAGTTTATATTCTTATCAAAAAGAATAAAGTTCTAGAGTAATTTCAGCAGCGTGTAACCTTGTTGGGTGCACACAGAAATCGATCGATTAAGTCCTCAATTTATAGCATTGGGAAACGTAGTGGCAAAGGAATGATCGATCGATTCCACGTGTGAGAATTCCATTGGTGCAGAGGATATTTCTTGGGACAAGCACGACTAATGGAATTCTGACAGTACTTTCTGTCGTCTTGTGATCGCCGATATCTTCTAGAAGATTTGCAAGATATTCCCATAATCAGCGATGCCCAAACTTGTGCTTTACTTGCGTCTTCCTGTGACACTGAAACTTCGGGCCTATGTACGCTTTGGGTAGCCATGAGTCTTTGGATACTCATGCTTCTTCAGATGGCCTTCAGCTTCAGTGACATTCATTAAGAGTTTTGCTTAGAGAAGTATTTGTTTAATGGTTCGGCGTTATTGTACAATGTGCGCTGAACCTATTACAACTATCTGATATGTTAACCAGTATCTGATTCCGCACGGGGAACTGATCGTTGTTTCAGATAGTGATCAGATAGTGTAACTGTGTAACTGGAATCCGAGCTGATCAGATTGTCTTCTAACTATTTGTCTTTTTGTCTTCATTAAATCCCTTCAGTTGGGGATGCTTTTCAGCGACCCAACAAACTCCCTTGTACATAAGAATCATATGTGATTGTTAATCAAATATAAAATCAAAAATGATTAATTAAAACAAATATGTGGTTTATAACTAAATATATTCACAATCACATGTGATTAACTAAAACACATTTGATATAAAATTAAACAGATCTAAATCACATGTGAACTGAAACAGAGGTTTTCTAAAACAGTGGAACTACTAAAATTTCGATAAATCACATGTGATTTACCAATAAACATTAGAAAGTTGAACCAATTAACAATAAACTTGTTATTTTAGTAGAAAACAACAAAACAAATAGAAACGTATCAACAAAAATGTTATGAAATTGATGGAGTATCATATAGAAACCCTAGAAATGTTTGGAATACAAAACAAATCATAAATGAACAAGTATTTGTGCATAAACCGTGATGTGAGGGATAGCATCGAGAGTGGGATCGTAATGATCAAAGCGGGGGGTTGAGCGAGACGGAACTGTAAAAGAAACATAATAATAACAACAAAATTGCGTTTGAACTTACATAGATTTTCATTAGAGGGTTTTTTCGAAGAAGAACAAGAATCGCCCATTGTAAATCGCGTAAAAGTTGAATGTAGAAGAAGACCGAAGTTGTAGGAGTGTAAAACTAACGATCTTCGCAAAATGAGGGTAAAAATCGGCGAAAACGAGTTGAATCACGACTGTTTCCGATTGATTTTAGTGAGAGGGAGAAAGGGAGAGAGCATATGAGAGGTAGGGAGGTAGAGAGAGAGTGAAGAATGAAAAGTGAGGAACACGTTTGGTTTAAGTCTTGGGTAAAATGACCAACATACCCCTCCGCTAAAAACCCCATTTAATTTGTGATTTAATCTGAGCCATTGATCATGATGATCCAAGGGCCAATAATTATTCCTTGAAACTTTATAATTTCCTTGGACCTGTTAGAACAAACCACATTAAAACTAAGAGATAATATTGAAAAAAAAAAATAGTGAATTACATATATTATTATATAAAGGAGGTAGAGATAAATGGTAATAATATTATATAAACTAAATAATAAATGGTACATATATTAAAAAGACCTGTTTGTACGCTTTTGCTAGTGGCTTGCTAACTTTTTAATATATTTTGTTTTGGTTCTTTTTTGGGAGGTAATGACATTGCCGAAGCTCTCTAAGATGGATCATTTTGCCGTTAAAAAAAAACAAACAAACAAACAAACAGTATTCTTAAAATTAACAAACGGATAAGATTATGAAGGAAACATATGGATGGTATGATGAGAGCATTATATGTTTCATGTTTCCAAGATGACACCCACATGCACCACTAGTCCACTACCCTTCCATATGTTCAATAACGTTCGATGGGTCCTATTAAGACCACTCCCAATGGTGATTGCAACTGACGTCATCAGTTGCTACCAACTTAGGGTCACGTCAGCAGATAAAATAATTAACACTGAACTGGCGTAGTCATGCCAACAACACTCTGTCACTTAAAAAAAAAAAAAGTAAAAAAACTTTATTTTTAATTGGGAAAGAGTATTTTTCAGTTGGGGGCCCACAAAAAGCAAACCGGCGCACACCTCCTTCTCGTCTTTGAAGTGGCGTGGGCAACTGACGGTGACCAACTAACGGGGTCGTGCCAATGGTTGGATCCCGCCAGTTGAAGTGGCGCATGAACTGATATTGGCAGGCGTCTAATACCCTTGTTCGTCATACCACGTGGCACCGCCCCACCCTTTAACAAGGAAGAAGAATAGAAACTCTAATTTGGGCCTCTATTTCTTTTACTTTTTGTCAATTGAGTTTGTTAAAATTGATTAGAGTGGAGAATGTTTATATTAACAATAAGAGATCATATTTATCATAAATCACCTTTATATAGATGATTTTGAAAATTGGATATCATTAATGTATTTGCTTACAAGTTTTTATATAAGTTTTTTGAAACATATTCTTAATAAATTTATACTATGGTTATATTTATAATGCATAGATGGAAATTGTATTTGGACATGTGCCAATGTTGCATTCTGTTTGGCATCAATTGGCGTCAGTAAACTGTCATAATTGGTATGACCCCTTCAGTTCCTACCTCAATTGAATGCATTCGGTTTGAAGAAGTGAAACCTGACGAGAATGATAAGCGTACTTTTTGCGGGTATTCATATTTTTCTGTGTGTATGTCAGGATCGAATAACCAAAACAAGTTATTGCCAACCCAGATCTACTAATAACAAGAAGTTGCAGCGGATCAACACTTGTATTAATATATTAAGAACAATAGAATACTGTATATTGAATGAACAATGAACAATAATGTTAAGAACACAGTGATTCACAAAAAGCTTCAATGTATATTATTGATTAACAATACACACGTACGTTTACAATTCGTAAAGAACTACTTATAGCAGTCCTTGAAGCCTAACTATTTACCCTAATTATTTTAGGACTTGATTTACATCGAATTATAAAAGATATACATTGAATAACATTCTATAACTAACTCTGCGAAGATCTCGGACTTGATTTGCTCCAAATACGCGTATCAGTAGTAACTACAATCACCAGTAGTAAATATGCATCATCAGTAGTAAATGTGATGATCAGTAGTAACTCTGATAATCAGTAGTAAGTCCAAAACCAACGTCAGTAGTAACTACTAATGATCAGTAGTAAGTTAGTTATAGTCTTCACCAGTATCAACTCATCAGTATTAAGTGTTTCTGCCCCATCAGTAGTAACCATAGTCTTCATCAGTAGTAACCATGATCAGTACTAACTGCAGCATCAGTAATAAGTTGAACTGTGATTTGTTCTAACAATCTCCCCCTAAACTTATTGATTCTCTTTCAATCAATCAAGTTTCTTCTTATTTCTGTTTCTCCTTTTTCTTTTCTTCCAACAGTTTTGCTCTTCTTTGATCTCCTTCTAACGTCTGTTGGTTTCTTTTATTCCTTTGTGCAATAATATATTTGCTGATCTTTTTTACAAATTCATTTAACTTGTTTTGGAACATCACAGCATCATTAGGCTTAATAAAATTCATGCACCAAAGTTGATAAAGAGTTTTCTCAGAGTGAGGATACTCTTTTTCATATAGGAATAAATCACACTTCTTACTTATATATTCAAAGAAGTACATGTTGACTATTGGTAGCACATTCCAGGCTTGAATATTCTCTGGATTTATAAACTTCTCTGGATACTCATCTGGATAGAAAGCAGCATTAATCATTTTTGTAATGTAGCCTGCAGCTGAATTCTTCCAGGTCTTCTTGGTCATTATTGGTTTACCAATAATCAACATCTTGATTATGTCACTTCTGGTTAGGGACATGACTAAAGGTTTCCAAGCTCTAAATCTTTGAGTGACCTTATCTTCTCTAACAATCTCAATCACATCATCTATACATCTCCAGTTGATGATTGGATTGCTTTCTAGGGGAGCAATAGGAAGATCATGAACTTGAACTATTTGTAGTTTCTTCTTTGGTTGTTCTAGTTCAGATTGATCAGCCTTCCTTTTTCTTGTAGTTAAAGAAAGTTCACCAGATGTTTCACCAGTTACAGTTTTTCTTTCTTTCATTTCTTTTGAATTTATCTGTTCAAGCTTTGTGGTGTCCTTCTCTTTAATCTTTTGTTCAAGAAGGTCCTTCTTCTTCTCCACATAGTACTTCTCTATCAAGTTGATCAACTTCATTCTTCCAAAGGCCTTGGTATTGTGGCCTCTTGACTTCAAGAATGTGACCATTTCTTTCTTCTTGTCTGCAAATTCTTCTGGCATATCAGCCTTCTGCTCTTTGCATTCTTGTACTTGTGCTTCAAGAAGTTCTATTGTTTCAGATTCAAGTTGCCTTATTTTTTGTAGTTCTCTTCGTTGTAATTCTTTTCTGGTTTCTGCAACTTGTTTGGTTTTGACCTTGTGTTGAAATTGTGGCAGTTTTGATATGTCAGCTATATCTGCCAATTTTATTTCTGTGAAGGGTTGTCTTAGTATTCTAGCCCTTTCTGCTAATTTTTTGTTCTCAATGGCTAGAGAGGCTTCAACCTTCTTCAAGTAATTTGCCCTCTTCATCTTCCATTTATCATTCTTTGCTGACCGAGCATAATTAAATTTTTTGACCATCTCATGACCTTGTGCTCTATTAGGTTGGTCTTCATCAGCAATTTCCTTTCCCTTTCCTATGTAATTGTCACTCTTTTTATCTGGTGCAGCTTCAATTCTAAATTTGTGACCATAGGTTTGTATTTGTGACATGGGAAGTATTTTGGGATGTGGAGGTAGAGTGCATTCATCAACTTCCAGCCAGTTGATATCATCATCAATATCTTTTACCACCATTTGTGTTGACTTTTTGCTGGTGATGGTGGAATTATTACTGTAGGCTCAAGTAGTGGTGGCAGCTCAATAAGATCATCAGTAGTTGCCAAGGTAGTTACTACTGGTATGTCTTCAGGAATTACTACTGATAGGGCATCAGTAGTGTTTGCTGCCTCTTCTTGATTTACTACTGCTATGACATCAGTAGTAGTAGGAGTTACTACTGATGCTTCTTTTTGAGCTTGTTCTTCCATAGGAGCAGTAGTAGTAGCCTCATCAGTAATATCCATCTTTTCTAGGCTTTCATCATTAACTTGGCCTTCATCAACCTTTGTTTCTTTAAGATTGAGGAGAGAAGTTGCTGCTGCTGCAATAGATTCATCTATCATGCTTTGTATGTTTTCCTTCTCCCCCTTAGTGAACTCAACTGGTGGAGCTTCACTATTATCAACCTTCTTTTTCAGTCGCCTTATAATCTTTGTTTGTTGAAGAAGCCTATGCTCATACATTTTCATTCTTTTGTTGATTGTGTTGATATGCTTCCTCATGTAGGTCATGGTTTTTCCTTGATTGGTGAGATATGTAAGGCAGTCATGTACAGTGGATTCAAGGTATTCCAACCTATCCGTCAATTGTTTTTGTTCAATACTGCCCTCACTCCTTCTAGCAAGATCATCGGGCTTACTAACACGTACATTGGCTTTAAGGTTTTCCATCCTTTCCGTCAAATCAATGGTTTCAGTTCTACCCTCATCACTTCTTGGTGATGAAATGGGTTGTTTGGACACTCTCTTCTTCCTAGAAAAAGCAGTAGTGCCCCCCTTGTGGTTTCTTGGCACCGGGGTCCTCTTAGTGCTTCCTCAAAAGAGTCATCACTAAGAGTTGCCGAGGTCTGGGTCCTATTGATGTTCTCACTATCCTGTGCACCCACCTTTGGGGCATCAGTAGTGAGAGCCCTTTCCTCATGCCCTCTCTCCTCCTTGGAGGACAACTCTTGGAGCCTGGGGTTTGACTCAATGGGTCCCCTGGTGTCCTTTAAGGAAGATTTCTTCCTTTTATAGCTTTTCTGGAGTGATTTAGCTGAAGGATGGTCTTCTACAGAGTGAAGAGTAGCACTCTGCAGATTGAAATCATGTTCCTGGGACACATTCAGGACATCTAATTGGGTGGATGATTGAGTGACTATTTGGGGTTGTGTTTGGGCTGCATTTGGGGGTGAAGGAGTGGGTTGAGGTTCAATTGGGGTTGTGTCTTTGTTTGAACCTTCTCTAAAAACTTGTTGATCTTTGATCATATTAGGAAACAGAGGGGTTTCCTTGCCCGAAAATTTAAATTGTTTTCTCATATTCGAGAAAACTTTCTTGTTCAACTCAGGTGTTGTAAAAATATTTTTGGGAGTTGACAAGTTTTGCAATTCACAATTTATTAAATGTTGAAGAAATCTGGGATACATTAAAAATTTTGAAGTTGAAAGATTTCCCAACATTCCCTCAAAAATCATATTTGAAAAATTAAAGACTTGGTCTGTGCATAAACAAACAACAGCAGATGCTATTGACTTGTTAAACTCATTCCAAGAGCTTCTTTTAGGAGAAAGACAGTGTTGAATGGTGTGTATTAAAAATTTCCATTGTGGGGAGAGAAGACCCTTTTGGAAAGTGACAATGTCGAGTCTTCCCTCATATCCCATTTTTTGTAAACATTCAACAAGGTTTTCCTTGGGTAAAGAAATCATACCTTCATCATCATGGAGTTGTAGATGGTGTCTGATTGATCGTTCTGATATAAAGATTTCTTTTCCATCTACTACTGACCTTATCTTAGTAAAGTCAGTATCATCGACTTGTTCTGCATTCTCCTAGAAACTCACTAGGTGTTGTTGATAGGCTTTAGGGTTTACAGTGAGTGCAAACTTTATATAAGAATGTTTCAAAAACATGACGATTGGACGAAAGTCTTTCGTTCCGTCTGGATTCTTTAGATACGCACACATGTTGTGAAACTCTGAGTATTTAAGATTTGTTTTAACATCAAGAGATTGTAGAGTTTCCATTGTCGTCGATTTTGTGTTTGATCGTGTGATTTGAGAGAACAAATATGAATGTTGTTACTGGTGCAGGGTTTATGATCGCGATTTAGGGTTTATCGAGAGGATTTAGCAAATTGATGTGAGAATAATGCTAAACTAATCGACTTCAGCTATTTATATCTTACGATTTGATCTGCGAAAAGACTAAATTGCCCTTCGAATCATAACACAACGGTTATTTTCATGGGGGTTAGTTTGGTAACTTTGACAATCTAAAGACCAGTAGTAAATTAGATACCAATAGAAAACGTCAGTAGTATCTATGAACATCAGTAGTAACTAAGGATTTTGACATCAGTAGTAACTGTAGACATCAGTAGAAACTAATGAATTTTAATACTGACCTAATTTACCAACCCTAGCAGTAGTAACCACCATTTTTAGAGACCAGTAGTATATGTGAGTACAATTGTTTATCAGTAGTATTGTCTTACCAGTAGTATTTTGTGCATACTCAATACACACCATACTGACCTACCAGTAGTAAAACACTTATTAAAATAAATAACTTTTTACAACATGATTTTGATTGTGAAATTAATTTATTAAAATCATTCCAATACTGCTAACTAAGAAGCTGAATCTTCCTACATCAAATGCTTTTGTAAAAAGATCTGCTAATTGATTGTCAGTATGAATTTTAACTACTTTGATTAACTTCTTTTCATTGCAATCTCTTATAAAATGAAATCTTATTTCAATGTGTTTAGTTTTAGAGTGTTTTACTGGATTGTTCACAATACTAATAGCACTTTGATTATCAATAAAAATAGGAGTTTTAAGTATAGAGATACCAAAGTCTAGAAGCTGGTTTTGAATCCAAAGTACTTGAGCACAACAAGCAGATGCAGCTACATACTCTGCTTCAGCAGTTGATGTGGATACATTTGTTTGTTTCTTACATTGCCATGACACCAGTCTTGATCCAAAGAATTGACATCCACCAGTAGTGGACTTTCTATCTTGACATTCACCTCCATAGTCACTATCTGTGTAGGCTATGAGTTCAAATGGTGAGTCATGTGGATACCATAGACCAAGTGATGGTTTGCCTTTCAAGTATCTGATTATTCTTTTGACAGCATGCAAATGTAGTTCTTTAGGTCTTGCTTGATATCTTGCACACACACAAACACTGTACATAATGTCAGGTCTTGATGCAGTTAAGTACATCAAAGAGCCTATCATGGATCTATATAAGTGTTCATCTACATCCTCCCCCTCAGCATCATGATGTAGGTGTTTGTGTGTTTCCATTGGTGTACTTGCACTCTTGCAGTCTTTCATAGCAAACTTCTCCAAGATATCTTTGACATATTTTGATTGATTTATTAAAATACCATCTGATCTTTGATTCACTTGGAGTCCAAGGAAGAAGTTCATTGGACCCATGGATCTCATTTTAAATTTGGTTTGCATGAGATCCTCGAACTCTTTACACAATAAATCATTTGTTGATCCAAAAATGATATCATCTACATAGATTTGAACCAGTAGTATATCATCTTTGATCTTTCTTATAAACAGAGTCTTGTCAATAGCTCCTCTTTTAAAATTATTCTTCAACAAGTATGATGATAATGTATCATACCATGCTCTTGGTGCCTGATGTAGGCCATACAGAGCTTTGTCTAGTTTGAATACATGGTCACCATTTTCTGGATCTTTAAAACCTGGAGGTTGACACACATATACTTCTTCTTCAATTTTCCCATACAGGAATGCACTCTTCACATCCATTTGATAGACTTTAAACTTCTTGTATGAAGCATATGCTAGGAATATTCTTATTGCTTCAATTCTAGCAACAGGAGCATATACTTCATCATAGTCTATTCCTTCTTCTTGAGTGTATCCTTGGGCTACAAGTCTGGCTTTGTTTTTGATCACTATACCTCTTTCATCTTTCTTGTTTTCTAAAGATCCATCTTGTTACAATGGCTCTTTTTCCTTTGGGTAGAGGTACAAGTGTCCAAACAACTTGTAATTTGAATTGAAGGAGTTCTTCTTGCATTGCCTCAATCCAGTTTGAATCCTTCATTGCTTGTTGAATCTTCTTTGGTTCATCCTGAGACAGAAAACATTCAAACATACATTCATTAGCAATTAAACTTATGTTACACATGTTTGCAGTTAGACTTTTATTTAGTTTGCTTCTTGTTTGTAGTTGTGAGTTAACATCACTTAGAACATTGTCTAATGGATGGTTCTTTTGAGTACTTGAGTTTGTAGCTCTATCAACCACTAGTTGATTTTCAAGATTTGACTCATTTGTCTCAGTGATTTGTTCCTCTTGAGATTCTTCATTGTCATTGATGTTTGGTTCATCATCATTTGCTGGTTCAGAGTTACTACTGGGATCAGTAGTATTTAAGTTATTACTGGGATCAGTAGTATTGTGAGAATTTAGGTTATTGCTAGAACCAGTAGTATTATGAGTACTATTACTGGTACCAGTAGTATTTGAATTACTACTGTTCTCATAATCTGATTCACTACTGCTCCCAGAATCTGAGTTATTACTGTTCTCAGTATTAACTGTGGGAACAGTATCAACTACTATGTATCTCATCTCTTCTTGACCAGTATTGAAAGATGATGTTCCTTCCTTTTGAGTATGACAATTTGAATCACCTGCATTTAAATCCAAGTTAGTGTTAAAGGATTTGGTTACATTGTCTATGTTAAATAGCCAATCTGGACCATTTCCTTGTTCATTAGGTATATTCTCATTAAAGGATACATTGATGCTTTCTTCAATAATCCTTAATCTTTTGTTGAACACTCTGTATGATTTGCTTTGAGTAGAGTATC
Organism: Calendula officinalis; assembly: GCA_963853835.1. Taxonomy (NCBI): domain Eukaryota; kingdom Viridiplantae; phylum Streptophyta; class Magnoliopsida; order Asterales; family Asteraceae; genus Calendula; species Calendula officinalis. The sequence continues at coordinate 43,178,152 of OY970826.1, forward strand.
CAACAAAGATTCCATCATCATCTTTGCAGTCAAACTTACCAATTTGTTCTCTTGTAATCAAAATAGTATAAGGACAACCAAATGATTTTAAGAAACTTACGGAAGGTTTTCTTTTGTTAAAAAGTTCATATGGTGTTTTATGATGTGGCTTAACTATTAATACTCTGTTTTGTACATAACAAGCAGTATTAACAGCTTCAGCCCAAAAAGTAATTGGTAATTTTAAGTCTGCTAACATTGATCTTGTTGCTTCAATGATGAATCTATTTCTTCTTTCAGTTACACCATTTTGTTGAGGAGTTCTTGGTGAGTTGTATTGCCTGTCAATACCTTTAAGATCACAAAAGTTAATTAGGTTAGCATTTTTAAGTTATGTGCCATTATCACATCTTATGGCTTTAACTTTTTGATTAGATGCGTTCTCCAGTTTAACAATTAAGTTCTTGATGAGTTCACTTGTTTCATCTTTTGTCCTGAGAAAGAAAACCCATGTATATCTGGAAAAGTCATCAATAATAACAAGACAATATTGTTTCTTTACAATGCTCATTACATTTGTAGGTCCAAAAAGGTCCATATGTAAGAGTTGTAAAGGAACAGAAATAGAATTTACAATTTTGGACTTATGAGAAGACTTATGTTGTTTACCTTTTAGGCATGCAACACAGTGATGATCACACATGAATTGTTTTTGTGGTAATCCAATTACCAAATTCTTTCTTACTAAATTGTTCATATTTTTAAAGTTTGTGTGACACATCCTTCTATGACATAGTTCTGATTCAGTAGTGTTTGCCTTGGATATAAAGCAGTTGACCTCATTTGAAGAAATGAGTTCTCCCCCTATATCCAGGCAATACACATTATTTCTCCTTGGAGTTCTCAAAACTACATATTTTTCATCTAAACTAAAGTCAGGAGAAAGAATGATGCACTCAATATCTGTGAAAAGAATCTTGTTCTTTTTATCACATACTTGAGACACACTGACAAGATTGTATTTTAGCTCAGCTACATAAAATACATCATCAAAAGTAATTTTACCATTAGTAACTGTACCTTTGCCGGTAATCTTACCTCCCTTTGGGTTCTCACCAAAGGCCACATACCCTCCATCAAATGACTTGAAATCCTTAAGAATTTGCAGATTTCCAGTCATGTGCCTTGAGCATCCACTATCAATGTGCCATGTTCTACCTTCTTCAGGGATCTGAATACTCTGCACAAGTAAGTAAAAAGATTAGTTAAGTTTGGGAACCCAAGGTTTATATGTCTTGGGTTCATCCTTTGAAAAGTAAGATTTAGAAGATTTAATTTTAAACATTTTTTGTACCCATACCTGTTTAGTACTGGTGTTTTATTTTGTTGGAATATGCTTCACGTGTATAACATATAGTTATATGGCTAGTTGTTTGTGAGCCTAAAGGGTCACACACTTAAACACTAAACACCATTATATAATTAGTGTAATTAGTGTAATTACATTAATTATTAATATATATAAGCTATAAGCTTGTCTATCATAAGTTTAATATTAAAAGTTAATATTGAAACTTTCTTGTGGGCAAACTAGAAGAATCAAAAGATAGGGACTTGTGGGCAAATAAGACTAATGATTTATGGAAATCATTAAAGGATTGTAATGGCACCATTAAGAGATATAATGGTCCATAAACTCCCTTTTGACCATCCATCTTGGCCGTCCCTCTCTCTCACACTTTGTAGGTGTTTTGTTTTCTTTCTTTTGCTCTCAAGACTCTAGGACTAGCATCCATTACATTGGTGTTCTTGCAAGTGTTGTGTGGACTTGCTTTAGAGGTATTCCCCATTGGAATCCTTGGTTTCGGTTGCTCACAATATCCATCCGAATTCATCATTGATCAAAGGCAACTAGGGTATGATTCTTATACCATTCTCTTTGATTTTTCTTTTAGTTTAATTGTATGATTAATATCAAGATCCTTTCATGGTGATAAATATTTTCCGCTGCGTTTTGTTAATTGTTTTAACCGAAAATCACCATTAGTGGTATCACGAGTCATTATATTAATCATATAATTAGCTAGATTTTGTGAAAAGTGGCAAAAATCAACCGGTTTTGTGTTGTTAAAATTCCGATCGGACAAAAACAAAACCCTACGGGTTTTTTATTTTAATTTTCGGTTTTTTATAAAAATGTGGGTTAAAATATGGTATTTTTGGAACCCCATTGTCACTTGTTACAAAATCATATCAAAAAATTAATCTTGTTATTGTATTTTTTTGATTATTTGGCTTGGAATTTAATTTTTAATTCCATTTTGTTGATATGGCAAAACATGTATTTTTGCCATATCCCAAGCCAAAGCCTTGTCAATTGTTGCTTGTTTGTGCAAACCAATGAAAGCCTAGACCATTTGTGAATGAATGTGTTTGATGTTTGGTTGTTTGGGAAAAGCCTTGTTTTTTTTGGCTTAATTGTTGTAATTTGTTTCATTTATTTTTATTTTATTTTTGGTGCCATTTTTTTGGGGCAATTTGTAATGTAAAAGTAATAGAATAGATTGTATTTATTTTATCTTTTTATTGTAAATTGTTTGACAAAAATATTGAAGACTAATGAAGAAAACAACAAATTTCCGTCCTAAAAGCGAGGGCTGTACGAAAACAGGTTTTCCAGAGGCATACGGACTCTTTTTTGGGCGATTCAAAAGCCCAAAATGCTTGCAAAGTCGTGGGCTACAACTTTCCAGAAGGCCGGGAAGACCAACGAAGACTCCTTCAGTGACTTTTCGGGCTTCAAAGTCTGCTGGAATTTTCTGGCAGATTACATTTTTTCACAATTTTGGGTTCTACTTGCTCAAGAATGTCTTGGAGCAAGTGGGAGCCCATTGGGTTTATGTAGGCCCGTTTGGGTTCATGTTGGCCCGTCCCCTAGTTTGACCCTTCGGTCCGTCGTGATGACTCACGTGACCGAACCTAGGATTTCATTGGTCGAGGTTTGCACAAAATTTTGTTGCATGTTTTATTTTTTGTTTGTGGTTGTTTTTCTTTTCTATTAGATACAAATAGTAAAACAAATTAAAAATGGTTTTTTGACACAAACATTAAAACATTCAAACCCTTAATCATCGATGACTACTAGTTAATCATTGATGATTAAACCTTTAATCTAAAATCGTTTTGAGATTAAACTAAGTTTAAATATGATTTGAAACTCATCACTTAATAATCGCTAAAAGTTTTTACCGTTTATTACAAGACTTATGAAGTGGTATGAATGAAGTACATGATTCATTCATATCTTAAATAAAATTTTATTAAATTAAAATTTTAACATACCTAAAATTTAAGTCACGCCGTCCAATCGGTTGTAAATCACTTGCTTCTATTTTTGAATTCACGTGAGACGTGGTTTGAATTTAGATCCGAGGTCATTATTCTCTACGGTGAGACCTAGATCTATTTTGACATGATTTCACATTGGATGACTTAATCAAGTTAACGGTGAGACCTTGACTCGAGGCGAAGATGCGACAAACATGCCACTTGACCCTAGATGCTTGTTCACTAGGTGCCATGAAGTCCCATACCTCTAAGAGTTGCACTTGTAATGCAATTGTTGAACGTCACCTACCTATTGGATCTATCATCTCTAGCAGATCAACTGATGCGATGATAGAAGCTCAATGGGATCTTAGCTTTTAATTAAAATTAATTGGGTAGTTAATTTGTTAAAAGAAATTATTATTAAAAATACTAATTAATGAACTTTGTAATTTTGTAGATGACTTCAAACAATCAAACCCTAACACATACCACCATTCGTTCCGTTCTCGAAAAAGAGAAACTTGATGGAACGAACTTTGTGGACTGGTCTCGAAACCTAAGGATTGTCCTTAGGGCCGAGCACAAGTACCACCATTTGGAGGAGGCGCTGCCCCCTGCCCCTGCTGCTACCGCCACTGCTGCTGTTCGTACAGCCTATACCAAAAGGTTTAACGAACAACAGGAAGTCGCCGCGCTTATGCTAGTGAGCATGATTCCCGAGATTCAAAAGAATCTCGAGGACCTCACTGCATTTGATATGATGCGTGAACTAACGGCCATGTATCAAAAGCAAGCCGAGCAGGAACTCTTTGACACTGTCAAAGCCTTCCACGCTTGCAAGCAGGAGGAGGGACAGTCTGTTAGCTCTTATCTCTTGAAGATGAAGAGCTACTTAGACCAAATGGAGAGGCTTGGTTACGCTATGCCGCACATCCTTGGGATTAGCTTGATTCTAACGTCCCTAAACAAGGATTTTGCACCGTTTGTCATGACTTATCATATGCATAGTATGGGGAAGACATTCGCCGAATTACATGCTATGCTGAAACAAACGGAGGCAAGCCTACCCAAGAAAACTCCGGCCCCTACTGTCCTTGCTATAAGGCAAGGAAAGATCCAAAAACCTAAACCGCAAGTAGTTGCTAAGGGCCAAGGCAAGGGAAAGCAAGTTTACAAGCCCAAACCAAAGGTTCCCCCACCTACTCATAAGGAGCATCCCGCTAAGGATCTTGCTTGCCATCACTGCGGTGAAACAGGCCATTGGAGGAGGAATTGTCCTGCCTACCTGGCAGAGTTGATGAAGAACAAAGCCAACAAGGTTGGCACATCAGGTATCTTCACAATAGAACTATATGCTTTCCCTAAGAAATCATGGGTATATGACACTGGTTGTGGAACTCACATTTGTAATACCATGCAGGGTCTAAGGGGAAGTAGAAAGCTAAACCATGGAGCTTTGGACTTGTACGTGGGCAATGGCAATCGTGCACCGGTCGAAGCTATAGGAAGCTATGATTTAATCCTTCCTAGTGGTTTAATTATTGTATTAGACAATTGTCACTATGCGCCTAGTATTACTAGGGGTATAGTATCGCTTTCTTGTTTGTGGAATAATGGTTTTATTCATACGTTTACGGATTATGGTATTTCAGTTTCAAAGGATAATGTTTTTTACTTTAATGCTATTCCTCGTGATGGTATCTTTGAGATTGACATGCATAATCGTATCACAAACAGTAGTTCTATTTATACATGTAGCAATAAGAAATCCAAGAAGAATTTGGATTCTACTTACCTATGGCATTGTCGCCTTTGCCATGTTAACAAGAAACGCGTTTTGAAATTACAAAAGGATGGACTTATAAAATCAGATGATTCTGAATCATTTGATAAATGTGTTTCTTGCATATCTGGTAAAATGGCGCGCAAGCCTTTCTCCCATGTAGGCGAAAGGGCCAATGATCTACTTGGACTCATACATACTGATGTATGTGGCCCTTTTAGAACTCGAACTAGGGAAGGTGCTACCTATTTCATTACCTTCACTGACGACTTTAGTCGTTATGGTTATGTTTACTTGATTAAACATAAACATGAAACCTTTGAAACGTTCAAAGCTTTCCAGAATGAAGTAGAAAATCAACTTGGCAAGAAGATTAAGGCTCTCCGTTCCGATCGAGGAGGAGAGTACATGAGCCATGAGTTTCAAGACCATCTAAAGAATTGTGGGATTGTCTCACAATTCACTCCCCCTTATACACCACAGCATAATGGTGTATCAGAGAGGAGAAATCGCACCTTGCTTGACATGGTCCGATCGATGATGAGTCCTACCACTCTGCCTCTATCCTTTTGGGGTTATGCACTCAAATCGGCTGCTCGCATACTGAATATGGTTCCCACCAAGAAGGTTGAAAAGACACCATATGAGATATGGCATGGGAAAGTCCCTAACTTGTCTTACTTGAAGGTCTGGGGTTGTGAGGCTCTCGTGAAACGAGACACGCCAAACAAACTTGAACCCAGAGCTGTCAAGTGCATCTTTATAGGATACCCTGAGGAAACGATGGGTTACTATTTCTACTACCCACCTGAGCAAAAAGTAATTATTGCTCGTTATGCTGAGTTTCTTGAGAGCAATCTCATTTTACAAGAAGCAAGTGGGAGTACCATCGACTTTGACGAGATTCCAAGCGATGAAGATGCACAACCTATTGTAGAGACTAGCGAACATCAAGATGAGGCTGAACACGAAACTGTTCCTGTTGCACCTCAAAATGATGTAATCCCTGTTCGAAGGTCCGCAAGGACACCTCATGCACCTGAACGATATGGCTTCCATGTCGATGCTGAGGAGCTAAGTTTAGGGGATCATAATGAACCCCCTAACTATCGAGCTGCATTATCAGATTCTGAATCTGACAAATGGCTTGATGCTATGAACGCGGAAATGCAATCCATGAAAGATAACCAAGTATGGACGTTGGTTGATCTTCCTCCTAACAGTAAGACTGTTGGTAGCAAGTGGCTCTTCAAGAAGAAGACCGACATGGATGGCAATGTACACACCTATAAAGCTCGATTGGTAGCAAAAGGTTACACTCAAACCTACGGGATTGACTATGATGAAACCTTCTCGCCTGTTGCCGACGTTAGAGCTATTAGGATTGTCATAGCCATAGCAGCGTACTATGACTATGAGATTTGGCAAATGGATGTTAAAACTGCTTTCTTAAATGGACATCTTGATGAAGATGTTTATATGGTTCAACCTGAGGGTTTTGTTAATCCAAAACACCCAAAGAAAGTATGTAAGCTTCAAAGGTCCATTTATGGACTAAAGCAAGCATCCAGGAGTTGGAACAAAAGATTCGATGAGGAAGTCAAATCGTTTGGCTTTACTCAGAATCCCGACGAGCCATGTGTATATGTAAGAGCTAGTGGGAGCATTGTCGTCTTTCTAATCCTATATGTCGATGACATACTACTCATAGGAAATAACATTCCAATGCTACAAGATGTAAAATCCTGGCTTGGGAAGTGCTTCGCTATGAAGGATCTTGGGGAAGCGGCATATATACTTGGTATAAAGATCTATCGAGATCGATCAAAGCGGTTAATCGGACTAAGTCAAAGTGCGTACATTGATAAGATTCTAAAACGGTTTAGAATGGATGCTTCCAAACGTGGAAGTCTCCCTATGCAACACAATGTACACTTGAGTAAGACTCAAGGACCGTCCTCACCTGATGAGATGAGACGTATGCGTGATGTCCCCTATGCCTCGGCAGTAGGATCTATCATGTATGCTGTGCGGTGCACAAGACCTGATGTAGCGTTCTCTCAGAACCTTACAAGCCGATATCAACAGAATCCAGGTGAGAGTCACTGGACTGCTGTTAAGAACATACTGAAGTATCTTAGGAATACTAAAGATATGTTTCTTGTCTATGGTGGTGAATCTCAAAATGAACTAAGCGTTACTTGTTATTCTGACGCTAGTTTTGAGACTGATAGAGATGATTCCAAATCTCAAACGGGGTATGTTTTCGTTTTGAACGGAGGCGCTGTTGATTGGAAAAGTGCGAAGCAGAGTACTATCGCCATGTCTTCTACAGAAGCTGAATACATTGCAACCACTGAAGCTGCAATGGAAGCTGTTTGGATGAGGAAATTCATTTCTGGGCTTGGAGTTGTCCCCAGTAATGAAAGACCTATGGATATGTACTGTGATAACACAGGTGCTATCATCATTGCCAACGAACCCGGTGTTCAGAAAGGCGCCAGACATTATCGGAGGAAGCTTCACTACATTAGAGATGCGATCCTAATGGGAGATGTACGCTTGCTCAAAGTTCATACAGATGACAACTTAGCTGACCCCTTTACGAAGCCAATGCCATGTACCAAACATATTGAGCATGCTAGAAACATTGGGCTTCGACCAGCTAGTAGTTTCATGTAATCTGTTTTAGTATTTGGATAATGGAACATTGAGCAGTTTTTATTGGAATAAATTGATATATTTGATATGATCGTTTTTATATGAATATCTACTGTGTTCTATATTTGCATGTTTATATCCATGAATATTTACTGCGTTTTATATTCTAAATTGTCCATTGTCATAATTAATAATATGGGAATATTATTAAGACAAATCTGAGGGCATTGATGACATTATCTTAGTATGACTAAGGATGATGAAATCAAACTCACATGTTGTTCATAATGATGCACAATTGGACTGACCCAACCTATGAGAAATCACTTCATGGATTTATGTCACAAGTGAATCTCACAAAGGCTTTGTCACTTATCCTCTGACTTGAGATGCAAGTTGGTTTGTGTATGTAGAGGGGCAAACTTTGATATGGTTAAACGCTGACCTGAATAAGGCTGCTATAACAACCATTATCGGGTTTGTCATTAAGCATATGACGGACACGTGCAGTCAATAAAGAATTTGTTCCTCCACACATGTGGATTAGATACTACTGGGCCCCTCGATGATTTGAATAGATGTATGTGTGGCCACACCCAAAAGGTAATCAAGATGAATCTTGATTGGTTTTGGTAATCAACTTCAATGTATAGATCGAGAAACAGAATCGTTGAAATTTTAGATTGACATTTATCCTTGTCTAAAATTCAACATAGTATCAGTAACAAAAGGATAACTGCTCGAAAACTTTGAACAAAGATTTTATGAAACTCCTCATGTACTTCTAGGGGCATTGGCGGGTTGCTAGACTCTAACCTTTGCTTGTATAACTACTTGATGTTATCACGTGCGCAAGTGGGAGCTGTTGGAATATGCTTCACGTGTATAACATATAGTTATATGGCTAGTTGTTTGTGAGCCTAAAGGGTCACACACTTAAACACTAAACACCATTATATAATTAGTGTAATTAGTGTAATTACATTAATTATTAATATATATAAGCTATAAGCTTGTCTATCATAAGTTTAATATTAAAAGTTAATATTGAAACTTTCTTGTGGGCAAACTAGAAGAATCAAAAGATAGGGACTTGTGGGCAAATAAGACTAATGATTTATGGAAATCATTAAAGGATTGTAATGGCACCATTAAGAGATATAATGGTCCATAAACTCCCTTTTGACCATCCATCTTGGCCGTCCCTCTCTCTCACACTTTGTAGGTGTTTTGTTTTCTTTCTTTTGCTCTCAAGACTCTAGGACTAGCATCCATTACATTGGTGTTCTTGCAAGTGTTGTGTGGACTTGCTTTAGAGGTATTCCCCATTGGAATCCTTGGTTTCGGTTGCTCACAATATCCATCCGAATTCATCATTGATCAAAGGCAACTAGGGTATGATTCTTATACCATTCTCTTTGATTTTTCTTTTAGTTTAATTGTATGATTAATATCAAGATCCTTTCATGGTGATAAATATTTTCCGCTGCGTTTTGTTAATTGTTTTAACCGAAAATCACCATTATATTTTACTACTGCCCTTTTGGATTTGTTACTGGTGTCTGAGTTTACTACTGACCTTGGTCTATACCCATTATATTTAGCTTTTGAATACTTTACTACGGATGGACCAGTAGTATTTGGGTAATTACCATGTTTAGGATAACCAGTAGTGTTTTTAACATTTGGTTTGGCAGCAGTAGTATTTTTAAAATTAGGGTTTTTACCAGTAGTGTTTTGGTACTGGTACCCAACAGCATTGTAATTAGGGTTAGGATCAGTAGTAAACCTGTTAAAGTTTCTACTGGTGTTGGAAAAAGTAAAATATTGTTTATTTTGATTTGTTTTTCCACTATTTTTGAAATAATTTCTGTTTTTTGGGCTTCCAACTCTTTTATTTTGCACAAACCTTGGTGCATTTCTTCCCAATTTTGGTGTTTCAGATTTTTGAGATTTTGTTTTATTTACTACTGATGGATCAGTAGTAGTTTTTTGCTTTTCCTTTAGAATTTTTAAATTCTTTGAACTCTTTGCAGTTAATTGGATTGAAGTAGAAATCCTTAGCTAAATGGTTTACTTTGTTGCAAATAACACATCTTAGTTTGTTATCCTTAGCACTTTTAGACTTTCTTTGTTCTAAGAGTTGATTCTTGTTTCTTTCATTTCCCCTTCTTAAAATTTTTGGTATATTTTCTGCATCATATTTAGGAGAGTCATTTTGACTTTGTGTTGTGTGGAAACTTGTATCAATTGAGTATGTAGTTTGATCATCATCAGATGTATCATTACTTGATTCAGTTTGATTTTCATTTTTTAATTCATTTATGATTCTTTCTGAACTAGCTTTAAGTGGAGGAATGAATTTATATGGAGGTGGTACAGCATGATATCCCACTCCATGCACAACTTTTTCAGTGGTTTGATTACTTGTTAATTCATTAACAATTTGAGAACTTCTTTCAAACTTTTTAATGGTTAATTTATTTTGTTCTAGTTCCATTTGATATTCTTCTAGTTTGATCAATTCACCAATGAGTTTGTTGAACCTATCAAAGATTTGAGATAGGGATTCATTCTTTTGGCCTTTGAAATTTTCAAAGTCCTGTTTTAGTACAGACTTCATGTTTCTTTTGGTGCTTTTGGTGCCAACAAATCTCTTTTCCAGTGCCTGCCACAACACCTTTGCATCATCATATTCAACAAAGAGATGTTGATAATCATTAGGAATGGCCAGTAGAAGAGTGCTTAGAGCTTTGAGTTCAATTCCTCTGTCTTTCTTCTCCTTTTCACACTTGAGTTTGTCTGCTTCAGTTGCAGAACTTGTTGCTTGATTGTGAACGGTTTTGTTTCCTTCAACAACAACTTCCCACATGGAATAATCAGTAATAAGCATGTATTGATTAATACGATTCTTCCACATTCCAAAGTTATTGGGAGTGAGTATAGGGATTTTATTTGCTTGAGTACTTTCATTGTTATCAGTCATGATCAACAATCTGTGTGTTTAAAGATTAAAACTTTTTGTTGTTCTTAAAATTCGTAGATCTAGAACCAATCAGCTCTGATACCACTTGTCAGGATCGAATAACCAAAACAAGTTATTGCCAACCCAGATCTACTAATAACAAGAAGTTGCAGCGGATCAACACTTGTATTAATATATTAAGAACAATAGAATACTGTATATTGAATGAACAATGAACAATAATGTTAAGAACACAGTGATTCACAAAAAGCTTCAATGTATATTATTGATTAACAATACACACGTACGTTTACAATTCGTAAGGAACTACTTATAGCAGTCCTTGAAGCCTAACTATTTACCCTAGTTATTCTAGGACTTGATTTACATCGAATTATAAAAGATATACATTGAATAATATTCTATAACTAACTCTGCGAAGATCTCGGGCTTGATTTGCTCCAAATACGCGTATCAGTAGTAACTGCAATCACCGGTAGTAAATATGCATCATCAGTAGTAAATGTGATGATCAGTAGTAACTCTGATAATCAGTAGTAAGTCCAAAACCAACGTCAGTAGTAACTACTAATGATCAGTAGTAAGTTAGTTATAGTCTTCACCATTATCAACTCATCAGTATCAAGTGTTTCTGCCCCATCAGTAGTAACCATAGTCTTCATCAGTAGTAACCATGATCAGTACTAACTGCAGCATCAGTAATAAGTTGAACTGTGATTTGTTCTAACAGTGTATTTTATGTAGAAAATATATGTTTTGATAATTACATAGACATGCATAACAAATTTGTACATTCACTGTAACCGACTCATGCATTTCATGAACTACTCCCCCCATAAAGTAATGTACAATATTTTATTCATTTAAAGATATCTTTTAGGGCTGTTATTATCAAAACTCATATAATATTACATAAACTACCGAGTATTCTTCTGTCAGATTGGAGTGTAAGTTAATATGGTTTTAAATTGGTAAAAACTAAAATATTAGTTGTTATTACGGTTAGAACTTAGAAGTAGTTTTAAAAAAAAGAAAATATAGACAAATGTGAATGGAGATGGAGTTGGTGGGGGAGGCAGAAGAGGACGCGTGGGTAGCGCTGACAAATGAAAAGTGGAAGCGGAGCACGAGAAGATGAGAGGGTGGCGCCACTCCCCACCACCACCCTAACCGGCGGACTATCCGCTAATCACCCGTCATGTGTTGGTGGTGGCCTGGTGGGATTTGGTTATTAAACTTACGCATAAGCATGCATGCCACCACTAGGGGTGAGCATAACAGGGTACCCGTCGGTTCCGGCCGGAACCGGAACCGGAACCTCTTGTACCGGTTCCTCAATTTTCGGAACCGGAACCGGAACCTCCGGTTCCGGTGCCGGTTCCGGTTACCCTGTCTCTAAAATCGTAAAATAAAAATAAGATGCAAAACTTAAATATTAATCATTTTTTATCATTTTATCTACTAATCTTTGAATAATCATAAATTCCAACCACTTAAACATATGATTATCTATTTATTGTATTGTTAAAACACTATATTCAGACTAATTAATGACTAAACTCATTCAAAATTACACAAAATTTATCATATTGTTAAATTTGGACATTAAATTTCTCAAATATATAATATTTTAACAAAAATAATCCGAATAATCGCCGGTTCCGGTTATCCACCGGTTACCGGTTCCTAAATTTTGAGAACCGGAACCTCTTAGGGCGGTTCCATAATTTTAGGAACCGGAACCGGCGGTTCCAAAACGGTTCCGGTTCCAATTCCGGTTATCCGCTTTTTCTGCTCACCCCTAGCCACCACCATGTATTTTACCAATTAAGATGCTCCCTGTCGGAACACAATCTTCTTCTATCTCAATTTCATTTAAAGCTAAAATAAATTACAGATAACCTTTTATAAATTTATTAGTAGGGAATAATAAGCAGAAAAGAAAAAAAAAATTAATTAGTTTTAATGGTCAAAAGATATATTTTTTTGGTTATATTAAATAACTCTCCTGCCTCGACCAACAACCATCTCAACAAATTGACTATTTAACTTATTCTATTTATTTATTACTATAAAATAATATTTAATTTCTTTGTCATGCCTAAGGAAAAGATGGCTTCTTATACTTCCTCTAATTCAAAAAAATAATACATTCTGGATTTCATGATTTTTATAGAAAAAAATTATAATGATGATTAATTTAAATTTTCACACTATGTAAAAACAAAATACTAATATTCATATAAAATACATATTTTTATTTAAATAGGCGTCGCATTCTTGTCTCATCTTCCTTTAGGTAAAGTGTAGCACCATCCGGCGGAAGGTTACTGCTGATATCAGGGTTTGAACGGTTTATCTAAACCGACGTGACATATAACCTGACAGTTTCTGGTGTTTTAAGTGTCAAACAAGATTTTAATTTCAAATTATGTGGTAGATAAAGCAAGATAATGTAGATTTAAAAGTGTATGTATTAGCGAAAAATAAATACTAATAATCTTCATTTTAATAGTGAAGGAAACCCTAATGGAGGGGTGGACCATGACTAGCATGTGATTGGCACCATGGAATCCTCTCCACGCTTTGCGCTGTAAGTCTGTAAATCCATTTTTTGAGACCTTTAATTCCATTTTATTTTATATTTTTTAATTTAATAATATAATACACTATAAATTGCAGATACAATTATTAAATTAACGTGGTTAATCACAAATTAGAGATGCCCGGCCATGTGAAGGATAGTGGTGACAAAAACATTGGTTTCTGTTGGCATCTTATGCTTTTAGACTTACGATATAAGTATAGAGATGCGTATACGATATATAAACCTACATGATCATAAATCATGTTTTCTGTTTTTTGTTTATATTTATTGACGTATATTCTGTTAGATCAAATGATTAAGACATTAAAAAGACTAAAAAGATTTCAACATTGTTAAATTTGTCGTCTAATGACCTACGAATATTAATTGAAGTTCTCACATTATCATTAAGGTGCTGTTTGTTTTTACAGAGCAAAAAGATCTGCTGTCTGCGGACCACATCTGCCAGGTGTTGCAGCTTCTGAGATGGACCAAAGGTCTGCGGTCTGCAAGAAAACTGTTGTTTGTTTTTTTAACATCTGCAGACTGCTTAAATAAACTGAAATTTAAAATATACTCCATCTTGCAACATTGAAATAATAATATATATTAATATAATAATGATAGTATTAATTAATATATTAATAATATTAGTGTTAATATTAATATTATATTATATTTATATATAATAGTAATATATATAATTTAAATATAATAATATTTATAATTTAAATGTAATAATATATCTTATTATCTAATAATATAATAATATTATATATTAATATAATAATAATATTAATTAATATATAATAATAATAATATTAATTAATATAATAATACTATATATTAACATAATAATAAAATATATTAATATAACAATATATATTAATATAATAATAAAATTAATTAATATATAATAATATTATTAATTATATTAATAATAATAATATTAATTAATATAGTAGTATTAAATATTAACATAATAATAATATATATTAATATAATAATAATATTAATTAACTTGGAGATGTTTTTTTTAAAGTTTGGAAGACACAAGAAGCTAATGCCCAAGTCTTCCTGGGGAAGACCTTAGGCAGACAATATAAGGTCTGCGGGCTTCCAAAAAACAAACATCTGCGCGAGCCTTTTTCTGCGCGTTGTCAGCGCCGCGAAGACAAAAGACCTCAGGAAGACCTTTTGTCAAAAAACAAACAGCACCTAAGTCTGTCTTTGATTCTTGATAAGGTTATGTATAAGGGTGATAATTTAGGTTGAGTTCGGATTCATATGTTCAGGTTGAAAATTTAATTTAAATACATATTGAATACAAGTGGTATTTAAAGGTATATTAAGATTTGTTGTTAAAAAGATTATTTTATTATTTGTGATTAAAGCAAAGAAATTGTTGGTCTCTAGTTTTGTTAATTTATGTTGCCCCATGTTTATGGGGTTACACATAATAAACAAATAAATAATTGCAGAAATATAAAATAATAATTGCAGAAATATAAAATACGACTATATATATTTGACTTCACACTAGATTGACATGGAGCAAAATGATAGTTCATAATGATTGGTGCACAATTATATTATTATAATCAAGTTAATTGTTTTTTCTAAGCTGTTGTTCTAATCATTAATTTAAAACTCAACCAAATCCACCTCAATTTCAATGGCAAACCTATCTTTAATCATTTCTTTCAAAGTCTAGCTGCTAATATATATTAGCTAAGCTAATCATGTTTCGTAGCTTAAAGAATAATATGTTTTAAGACCAAAAAGTTCTAACTGAGTGACTTCATTATATTTTATGTTTTGAAATATAAGCTCACACTAAGAATGAGGAAAAAAACTTGTTTCTTCAATAACCATATGCTAATATGCTAATTGTTTGGTCATATTAATTGTAACCAATAGTTTAGGGGTCTATTATGTAATTAGTTAAAACTTAAGCTAGTTATAAATAGTTAGTAGTAACCTAATTTTCACAACCTTTGCCTAAATTGTAACATATCCATCCATAGCAAAGTGTTCATGTTCTTCAATCAATCTAAATCTTCCTAATTTCACATTGTTTATGCCTAATCTATGAATTAATCATTGTATTTACAACCCACAATTGGTATCATAGCAAAAGTCTCAAGAGATTCGATCCAAATCAGTAGAGATTAAGCAAGTTTTTGAAGATTTTGAAGAAAAATAGCTCAAAAATCAAAATCGAAATTTGAGGTATAAATCGTTGATATCATTTGTTCTTTACATTCCTCTTTCGATTCTAATCACTCTAGAATCAGATTTTGATTCAATCCATCAAGTATTGAACTCAATTTTGTGATTTTTGTCAAAACCATAAAAACACCCATTTTCTACTAAAAATCAAAAATCGAGTACTGATTTGTTATGTTTTGAGCTATTTGATTGTATCAAAGTGTTAGAAAATTGATTTCGAACAAATTGCAAGTTGAATCACTGATTTTGGTCAAGAATTGAAGAAACTAGGAACTATTTAGTGAATATTTAGAAACTTACGTTCGTGTTCATCATCAAGAAAGATCTCGGCTCCAAGAAGATCTCGGCTTCGACTCGAGTTCTTCAGCTTCTCACCTTTGACTCGATTCGACTCTAGATCCTTATATTGATCTCGCCAATTTCAGCTTCTCACCTCGGCTCGAATTGAAGGTCTCTTCCCGACTCGAATTGTGATCTGGACTTTTGAAGGTTCTCCGCTAATTCTTCTCGACTCGAGATCCTGGCAACAATTGAAGATTCTGACTTGCAAACTGATCTCTGTTTGATTCCGACTTCAAACAATTGAAAATTGATTCCAATTCGACCTTCAACTCAATTCTACCTACCATTGAATTCGACCTTCGTTTGATTGATCTCAACTTCATTTGATTGATCTCAACTTCGTTTGATCCAGAATTGAGATCGACTGAGAAAACAAAATTGGCCCAACTGATTGTTCTCGCCATCTGCTTCTGGACTTCTGGACTTCCACTTTCAGCCCAAATCAAAATTGGCCCAAATTTGTTTTCTTGGCCCAACTGAGATCTCAACCAAATATGCCATATACAAAATCAGATCTTGGCCAAAGTTGATTTAATTCGGTCAATTTCACAATTTAAATCAAGCCTAATATTTTATTCAAACATCATTTTATTTGAAAATTTCACATTTTGAAAACAAAAAAAAAGGTTAAAATGGATGAAAATTTAATTAAATCACTTCAAAAGGTAATTTGTGAATTAAAAGAATCAGATGCGGTGTGGGAAATTATAAGTCGCAGAATTATCTTTTATTTGAGAAATCATTTCATGATAAAGTTAAGAATTTGCGATTAAGTAATGAGTTCAAAGAAAAATTGGAGAAAAGTGAGAAAATTAATTACAAATTTGTTATTTTAACTGATAAAGTTAAAGCACTTGAATCTGAAAATTCAAATTTGAAATCAAAAATTACAACTTTTGAAACAGATTTTGAGAACTTTAAAATTCAGATTGCTGAACTACCAAAACAACTTCATGACTCCAACCAGTTGAATAGTTTGAACATCAAAAAATATGATTCTGTTTGTGCTGAAAAATGTATTTTGACTGATAAAATCAAACAACTTGAATGTAATTTTGGATCCGATTTACAAAAACAAATCAATATTTTTAATATTAAAAAACTAAAATTGTTAGATAAAATTACAGTTCTTGAAATAGATATTTCTTTATCACAAACTACAAACGATGTTTTGAATATTAAAATTGCAGAATTTTCTAAACTTAAAATTTACACCGGTGAATCTTCAAAATCGTTTACTAAAAAGGTCGCACAATTCACAACTTATTCTCTTCAAAAGAGTAAGTTGTTTGTGAAACCACAATCTTCAGAACCTTGTACTTCTAAATCCAAAAATGTTTTGAAATATTCTATAATTAAAAATTATTCAAGTTCTAAAACAAAACTTTTTGAGGTATACAGCAAAGGATTTACTTTCATTGGCCCCTAAAATTATTTTTAAATCAGTGACCACAACAAATCCTGCTCTTGTTTTCAAGACACCCACAGTTTTAAAAGAAAAAATGGATTCTGAAAACTCCAAAATCTCAAATAATTCCCCGAAAATTATTTGAAAGTGAAACATCGAGTTTCAATTTCTCTTGGAATTCTAAATCTTTACATCAAATTGATACAACTTATCGATGGTTTTATTCTAACACTAACACCATCGGATCCAAACAAAAATGGGTACCAAAAGTTGAATGATTTTTTTTTTTTTTGCAGGATGACTTATACACACTTCAGTGTATAACTCGAGCTTCATCAGAATGGCTCTTACACACTTCAGTGTATGACCCGAGCTTCAAAGAAATGGCTTTCAAGTAAATCAGCTTGGAACCATGTCTTCAACGGACAATGGCTTCTAATCAACTCAGATTTAGAACCCGCTCATAACCAGAAAGCACATAACCGCTGCAACTCTTCTCCACTCCTCCGACGATGTTTAAGGTACGTCTTCAAATCTAACAACTTTTACATCCCTTTGTTTTGTCGAGGGGGAGAAATATTAATTCTAGGGGGAGAATTAGTATTTCTAGGGGGAGAAAATTTAAAACAACAAAACAAAAATACCCAAATCAAACTGTTTTTGTATGTAACGTTAATTATAAGTTGTTGTAATATCCGTAAACGATCTTTTTACTAGAACCCTAGTAAGATAGCATCTGTTTATTACAAATTCTTTTAATTCTTGTTACTTGCTACATCAAAGACTTACCTTCCCATGGTTTTGCCACAACCGGCTCTACCTTCCCAGGGAAATATTTATCAGCCGTTGGTAAATGTGAGGGTATAGGTCTAGGGTATAGTTCTAGGTGAGTGCAAGGTGATGTGAAAACATGATAATTTCAAGAAAACACACCTTTGAGTGCATCCAAATAGCCAACAAATTGGGAAACCTCATAATAAGGTGATCATTCATTTGTTGAATGTTTCACTAGACCTTATTGGCCCAATAAAGCAAATGCATTCCACCACCAGCTACTCAGATTTCTCTCAAAAGGAATCTGTTTCAATTCATCAGGGGACGTAACGCATTATCTATCAACTGCTCATTTGGAATCTGTTGGTATTGAAATCATTAACCTCGTGCCCCGGGTTACGTCTAAATTGAATGCACAAAGTGTCTAGATCTCACAGACAAATCTTTCCAATTTAGGACACTTACACTGCCAAAATGGATCTCTGTGAATCCTTCGGAACACTCATAGTGGCATCATAATCTGGTGCTTCACGAGGATTGAGTGGAAATCCTGCTAGAGCTAAAATCACGTCAACTCTAAATGCAGGTCACACATTTGGATCAATGGTTGTGTAAACGACTACCGATTCACACGGTGTGCTAACGGATATTCTATGCGAGTCCGGTGTTGCCTTAAATGATCAAGTTGGTGTGCTTAAACATCATCAATCAAATAGCAACAACTTTTACCGGAATCACCAAAAATTCCGATGGACAAAATGCTGATATTGCACATGAGCGTTATAAAATACTTCATATTACTCCTATGATCTGCTATAACCGGCATGATCTTCCCAGGAGCCACCTACGATATTGGAAATGATGTAAGGGTCCATTAAGTCTAGTTGAGCAGAATCAAGTATCACGGGATCTTGATTGGGGTGTGATGAGATAAAAATTGAGAGGGGTGATGAAGTTTGGTGTGCAAATCAGCTTATCATTCTATAAATATGAAAAACAATGTTATACACGATGCATTGTAAAACATTGTTGATTACTGCAAACACATGATGAAGTTTATGAGGGAGGAGTTGAAAATTTAAAAAGAGAGCTTGAGTGAGGAGTGTGACAGGGTTAAAGAAAACGAGAAACCCTTACCAAGCCGACTAAAAAGCTAGGTAGCCACATTTCTATCAGACTGCATATGTTGCTTTCTGATATTGAAGAAGTCATCATGGACCCAGTGATGCAACGCACAACCCTCCTAGCTACTCAAGTACTTCTTAAAAAGTTCTTGTTTCATTTTTCACGGAGATTAGCTCATATGTTATCGACATCTCATTTGGAGAGTGTTGATATTGAAACAAGAGGACAATTCTCTTCTGTCCTCGACTTCATTTGTCCACATACTAAGTCTAGTGCCATATCAAACACCATTAGGACACATGTGTATACCACCAAGCATATCTTTTGTGATATTGCTGGAACATTCATAGTGATACCAACATTCTTGGTATTTGACGATGATTGAATGAAAATCCTACCAGTGCTAACATCAAAGCCAACGCTGAACATAGGTCACCCAGTTTTTTTTTAAATCGTCGTGTTAACGAGAAATCTATGTGATCCCGGGTTACCTTGATACAAACCAGTGCGAAGATCTGATGACTGTACTCCATTCTTATCAACAACAGTCAATATGTCAGATAGAAGATCTGATGACTGTACTTCAATTTTAACAACAGTCAATATATCAGATGAGGGATTCTATGATTGTACTCCAACATTATCAACAATGGTCATAAAATCCAAGATAAATCACAAAACCGCACTTCTACGACCTCAGCAGCGGTCATGAACCAAGGATCATCGACAAATCAACAAAGCCACAACTTCAAGAAAAGACTTCCGCTACTAACTGCTCAATCTATGGGTCTGCATTTCGTCGATTTACTCGAAGTCTTCTGAGATACTTTCTATTGGTTGAAAAGTCAATTAAAAGTATTATTTTCACAGGTCATCAAAAGCTGAAGCTGATACTTCAACAAAACTGCTAAACGAATTATCACTCAGTTCCAGCTTTACTAAAGAAGAAGACTTCAATGGTTTAAATGATAAAATGTGTTATATATTGATTATTACAAAAAATGTATAATCATTATTCAACACATTTTCATCAAAGGGGCATCGTCATACTCAACTTATTTATTTTCTTAAATCGAAGATTCTTCCTAATTCCAACTCGCAAAACTTCACATTTTACATGATGAATCAGATAAATCTTATTCATCATGAGGGGGAGAAGATACATTTCGTAAATTCTTTTTATAAAGAATTGATACTTTCAAAAAAAAAACTTCTAAAGCTCAACCTGCGGGAACAAACTTAGGAGATTCTTACAATATTATAGAGATTATCGATATGTTAGCCCAGTTTACTCCACATTTATAAGATATATGCACCAGTTAAGGGGAAGTAAACAAGAAACCAAAGATCTAACGAAGATATCAAACAACTTCGATAGTTGATTTTGGTAATTTGTTTACGGGGAGTAAATATCAAAATGTTCAATTAAACTCACGTGAAGAAATAATTGTTTGTTTGAGGGGGAGCGTAAACTATATCAACATTTTACCCTAGAAACAATTATCAAGAATCATTGATCGACATAAAGCCACAAACTTTAAGAAAAGACTTCCGTTGTTAATCTCTCTATCATTATGGGTCTTATTTTAAGTCGATCAATATGTATCTTCAGTCAAAAGTCTTCAAAATATATCTTGTTGGTCGAAAAGCTACAAGAAGTATTCATTTTCACATCCAAAGAAAGCTCAAACTGGTCCTAATACGGAACTATTTAAATGAAAAATCTACAAGGTTCAGCTTTTGCTAAAGATGAAGACTTCGAAGATACGCTTCCCAGACTATTGTTACAAAGGGGGAGATTGTTGGGTCATATTAATTGTAACCAATAGTCTAGGGGTCTATTATGTAATTAGTTGAAACTTAGGCTAGGTATAAATAGTTAGTAGTAACCTAATTTACGCAACCTTTGCCTAAATTATAACCAATCCATCCATAGCAAAGTGTTCATGTTCTTCAATCAATCTAAATCTTCCTAATTTCACATTGTTTATGTCTAATCTATGAATTAATCATTGTATTTACAACCCACACTAATCATGCAAGTTAGGGAACAGGGCCCAATTTCCGATTGGAGCTAAAAGATATTATACTACCTCCGTATCAAAATAAGTGATACACTTTTTATTAAGGGGTGGAATAATATAAGTGAAACACTTCCAAAACTTACCTTATTTGGTAAAAAAGTGGGACTCATTCTCCACTAACTATCTACTTTAATAAAGTAAAATTACTCTTTTACCCTTACTTTTACTTTTAGACATTATTAATATCACTTCATTCTAAAGAAGTGGGACTTATTATCCACTAACTATCCACTTTAATCTATTTTAAATCACTTTTCAATCTTTTGTCTCAAAAACCATAATTTTTCAAGTGTATCATTTATTTTGATACGGAGGTAGTATATGTTCATTAGGTGCTCAAATCCTTGATTACGTTTATATACATGTAAACTATTATGAAATAAAATTTAAATTTGAATTTATTGTTATAATTTCAGAATCTAGTCATTTACAAGTTTTGTGGTCGTTATTGGTAAACTGCATACCATGAACGATTTAAAAGTAACTAGCTTAAACAATGAAAGTGCCTTCGCCTCCTAATTCTCGGGGTCAGCCTTGTCAAAAACGGATATAAAAATGATAAATTATATTGTTTCCTACTACTTCATACTCCATTCTCATACCTATAATATGATTGACACTTGATAAGTTATTTTTTTTTTCCTTCTAATTTTATCATTTTATTTGAATATTATTAATCAAAATGAATAATAGTAGGAAGAATTATATTTCTTAAAGATATACGGAGTAGAGAATTTTTTATCTATGTTGCCTTAGAATCCAGAAATTCAATTAGCCGATCACTAGCATCAGGCCATCAGCCTATAAGTCAGCCCAGGCCCAAGTTTACTATGGGCTTATCTACCACAAGCATATCTATGGAATTTAGCAAATATGAGGATTATAAATTTGGAGATGATTTGTGACCATAGAAACTGATTTACACATCACAAAAAGAATACTACTATCTTCTCCTATATATGAGACTACATTTGATTTTAGCATGACAACTCATCTGTTTGTTGCTCTGTGATTGGCCCATTATGCCACGTGGAATTCAAGCATTGGTCCACGATTAATCAACTAATTCCGAAGGGCGCTGATATTTGCATATCATCTTTTAGTTTTGTAGACCAATTTCAAGTGGAAAGACAACTATACCCTCCCTTTTCCCGACTTCTCTCCTACAGTCCTACCGAGCTCTTTCTCTATCTTCCCTTAACTTCTCTCCTATCTATTTATTTCTCTCTCTTTAAATCAAAACCCACCATAAATTTTAGGCTTTATTTTGGCCACTTTTCAGGCCAAATCAAAGAGAACAAAATTCACCATTGAAACTAGCTCCTTTTTCCGATCACTTTGATACTTGTCTCTGCCGGAATCTCAACTGAATCGCGTCGCCGGAAACTCGCCGGAGTTATAGAACCCTTTCTGTATGTTTGTCTTCAACCTCTGCCTCTTTGCAATAAGGATGTGGTTAGGTTCACATACAACACCCCATCATCTTATGGGGGTAATCAGATTTCAAGACCTAAAGCTTGAATGTCATGATTTGTGGTTTGGTTCATGTGGGACTGTGTATCTTATGTAATCCATCAATAGGACGTAATGCTTTGTAATCATTTACATCAAAAGATGAAGTACTTAATATAAATTTTGTATGCAATTTTCATTTCTATGTCAATGAATACTTGCGATCAGGAAATAAGTATATTTTAAATGGTGTTATAAATCAAGCTTCTCAAGGTGCCGGAGTATCTGCTCCGGCTAGCACCGTTGAAGCCCTCCCTATGTTTCGTGATGTTCCATCGGTCTCCACCTCCGTTATCAAACCTTCATCTTCTCCGATTAACAACTAATTCCATCTGAGCTCTAACGAATTTATCTTTAATTAGTAATGTTCTTCCTTCTTTATGTGCTTGAGCGATAGGACCGAATGTGGTATTTGAAAGGGGCATCTGCAGAAGGGAAATCTAATTGATTTATTGATTCGATTGCAGATGGTGATAATGGGTGAAGAAGATAGAAGAAAAAGGATCAAGAAAAAGATTTGAGAATTCATTTGTTTGAATTTAACCACGTTTTTTTACGAAGAGGCAGGGATTGGCGACGGATGTAGAGAAAGAGTTTTAGTAAAAGGGGCAAAATGCTGGTAAAGGGAGAAAGGGTATAATAGTCTTTATATTTAAAATTGCTCTATATTGCTAAATTTTGCTCTGTAAAGATCAGCACCCAATTCCGAAGACTTAATATGATGCACTTACACTTGTGCAGATTCTACGCGGAGGATTACTTCCTAATTCACGTTACAGCCTGTCAAATTCGTTCTTTTAATTAGATTGATTATTTCCTTTAGCAACACTTAAATACCCCAAAAAATAGTGTAACTGGATGCAATGATAATTAGGAAGTTTTTTGAAATAATTATTCAGTCAATATTTTCAATTAAAAACTCAACTACAATTCCGCTTTAGTCTACAGCAATATTAGAAACCACCATCTCCCATAACATGCCAAATATACTGATTGTAACTACCGGCCGTAAATAACTCACTTAGATTAGGAAAGTTTTAAATAATTATAAACGACTTAAATAGCAAATTCTGGCGATTTTCATGGAAATTTTGCCTAATTCTCGTGGAGATTAGTATCAGTAATTTGAAAAGGATCATTATAAATTTCAAAATAAATCGGAAAGATATGCAAACCAATTTTGTTTCCCAAATATGACGGAGCTGATAAAGGCCATTTAAAGAGTATAAAGGGTCGAATACACCTCATGTTTAATATCACCAGTGCCCTTTTTTGCTTCATCATACTCTGATTTCCGAGCTCCAAACTGCAAAATCCATCAAACATCGGTTAGTTATCATATTTCTTCACCGAATAATTGATATAACTTAACATGAATGCACGATTAACTTAAAGCATATAATGATCTCATCTTAACAGTTTTCGATGATTATGCATTCATGTTCAGTTTTAAAGTGGTGTATCATTATTCTATCAAAACAATATTACATGTCTCCTCTAACGTCAATGTAATACTATTTTCGCAAATTTTGAGAATCATGATGTTTTGTCATTAAAATTTGGGTTTCAACATAAACAATCTTACCCGAGTCTTAATTTCTCTATTTTGGAAAACTTGTGATCTTTTTAAATACTATTTTGAATAACAAATAATTCACATATTTAATGAAGTCATTTTATATTGAAATACTTGATACTGAAATAATTCAAAACATGCAATAGTTGACTATTGTAAATTTTTTGCAACCAGTCCATGAGTCTGTTTTAGATAGCATAGGACTATTATGTAAAAAGGGATACATATAAACCATTTTTACGTATTATGAATATTACTCGTATTTGTTAGTAAAAAACTTTTACGCAAACTTTTTTATAAATATCGGAAAAAAAATTGTTCACTGTTTAGGGTAAATAATGGTTTTAATAGTAATTAAATATCCTAATGGCTAAAACTGGAATGGTTTAAAATTGTTCACTGTTTAGAGTAAATAATGGTTTAAAAACATATTAAACCTTAACCACATATTCTTTTTTGTAGTAAACAGTTTAAACAACTCTTGTCTGAAATTTGTCAGCTTATGTCTTTTTATTATTAAGCAAGACTTAAGCACCCTAATCGCTACTGTATTACTCAAACCATGCAAGTGTTGACTAATTACTAAATTACTGTTTGCAACTTCATCAATCTCTTTTAGATATCATATAAGTTTTATGGTCAATGCAGTAAATATAAACCATTTCTTAGAAAACCCTTACTAAACGTAGACTGCAAATAAAACCAAATTCATTACCTTAACTATAATGACTTAAGTTTACTTAACTATAATGACAATTGTTTGACTGAAATAAGTCAAATTATGTCCCTTTAGTTTAAAGTTAGGAATTAAATACCTTAAAATTTCAGTCAATTTTGATGTTTTTTAAATTCTTATGTTAAAAAATTTATACAATTTTGAATTGTCATTATATTATTATCTGATTTAATATTTATGTTGCTAAAAACATCAACTCATATTTTGTTTTAATCTTTATATGTTGGTGATACCACAATTTTATTCATTGGTCGATAGGTCAAGATGAATACACAAGTCTATAAATTATATTTTTCAGTGATTATTTCAAAAATTTAATCTGTGTTTTTGACTTTTTAGCCTTACAATAGCTTTTTAAATTGTCTAGGGTTTTAGGGTTTAGTATTAACTTAATACTATCCATTGGGTTTCACTTTAACAAATTATGTTTTATGCTTTATAATCACTAATTTAGGTTAACTACAAACTTAGCTCTAATTCTTTTAATTCCATACTGATTCATATTGATATACCTATACACATCGCTGCGGTACGCCATCCACAAATTCAATGAAATGTACAGCTTCATTTCAGTAGATAAACCTAAATAAATCTTATAATTGTTAACAAATTAACAATTTTATTTTAATAATTACCTTTTTATGACCAGGAAATCGCTGGAAACACCCGAATTCTACGATTCTGTTGGCAAATTACAACCACAAACTGAAGCTTTAATAGAGGAATTAGAAGTTTGAGATGATGATATAGAAGCTGTTATGTTTCGATTTTTTCTTGAATTTTGTTTTGCAGATACGCAACCTCCATAAGTTCTTGAAACAATTCTAGCTCTAATTCGAAATTGTTAAAATCTCTGATACGTAATTAAACCGTAGTCTTTATATTTCATCCTTGATTTGTACTTCGGCATATTCCCACGAAAACTTGTGCACCGAATGAAAGCCCTAGATCGGTTCATTTGCTTCGATTGTGATATCACTTGAAGACCCTGCAGAGCCTAAATCGAATTGTGTGTTTTACTGACTTAAAAATCGAAACAATTGAATAGCCCATAAAACCCTTTACATGAAATAATAGAGTCCGATTCAATTGAGCGCTAGATAGCCCAACAGTCAAATTTTATACTATAACAATATAGAAATGGGCTTTTTAACTGTATAATTAGGTAATGCTTTGAGTCCCTTTTTAAATGTATCAAATTTTATGCAACAATAGATAAATGGGCGGACTTTTTACTGACTTAATAAAAGTCAAGGTTAGACGTTGTCGCAAGTTGGTTTGTTTCCTCAAAAACCAGTATTCTCATATAGTCAACTTTATGTCGTTGTATCACGAGTTAAGAACAAGAACGGATTGAATGTTATTTAATGCGACAAAGATGACAATTACACTAATTCAACAACACAAAAAAGTCTTATTTCGTCTATAAATCTTCTGTAACATTTATTCATGTATCAAAATATGTACAAACTTATCATTACAAATATGAATTGTTATGTCATTTAAACTGTATTACTATTTTTGTTGTTTTTTCTTTAATATCTCTCTTGAAGCATCCCGCCCAGTCGGGCGGCCTATGAAGCTAGTAAGGTTATATTATATGTATCAATAAGGTGATTTTTTGATGCATGCATACTCACTTTATTATAAACCCTAAAAATAATCTAAAAGTCTTTTACGCTTATCTTTTATTTAAATATTATTCAAATATTTACCATACTTATAATTATTGCAGAAGTCATATCCTTTTGCTTTAGACCGATCGGTATGGGCCACAAAGTGGCGTGGGGTTGCTTAGGTGGATGGGGAGCACGGCGTTAAGGCAGGTTAGCACACCGCCCCCTACACGGCGTGGGGGCGGGTGGTGCACGGGGGTGGTGACGGCAACAGGTTTCACGGGAGTTGGGGATGCTTTTTTTGACCGTTGGGGGGTATCCGTTTAAAATTATAAAAAAATAATTTAATATATAATATATATTTTATATATATATATACCCCAATCACACACCAATATAAATACCTATCTTATACCACAACATATATATCATTTTATCATATTTCTTATTTATCATCACTATATTAATCATGGCTACATCATCATCATCATCATCATCATCATCATCATCATCATCATCATCATCATCATCATCATCATCGTCGTCGTCGTCGTCGTCTTCATCATCCGACACATACGATACGGCTCTGTTAATGTATTGCGCGACGCGCCTGAATCAGCTAGCGGAGACTAGTAATGCCCGCTTCGACACTAGGACGGTGAAGCTGAACCATAATCGTGCCGCTGGACACCAACGACTTTATAGAGATTATTTTGCGGATGACAGTGTTTATAACGACAAAGATTTCAAACAACAATTTCGGTTGAGCAAAAGTTTGTTTATGCGCATATGCAGTGCACTAGAAAACAAGTATTCTTTCTTTCAACTAAAATATGATGCTAGAGGTAGGCGTGGATTTTCACCATTGCAGAAATGTACGGCGGCAATCCGATCCATGGCTTACGGGGCGTCCCTTGATTCTCTTGACGAGTACCTACGCACGTCTAAAAGGACAGCTAGGGAAAGTATGTATAACTTTGCCCAAGGGTTGTAGAAATATTTGACCCTATTTACTTGAGGAAACCAACCGTCACTGATGTTCAAAATTTATATGTTGCCCATGAAGAGAGACATGGTTTTCCTGGAATGCTTGGTCGTATTGATTGTACCCAGTGGGACTGGAGGAGTTGCCCTCAAGCGTGGAGAGGAGAGTACACTGGAGGTCATCATGGAGGGCCATCGTTGGTACAAGAAGCAGTTGCTTCACAAGATCTATGGTTTTGGCATGCCTTTTTTGGGGTTGCAGGTTCGAACAATGATGTCAACGTCCTTGATCAACCACCAATATATAACGAGATCTTATCAGGAAGGGCACCAGATGCTCCATTCGTTGTGAATGAGCATCAATACCAATTGGGTTATTCTCTTACCGATGGAATATATCCTAGTAATGCTACATTTGTGAAGGCTTACCGGCATCCGTCAAACCCAAAACAAATATTGTTTACCAAAAAACAAGAATCGGCACGTAAGGACGTAGAACGTGCTTTTGGGGTTTTAAAGGGAAAGTGGCACGTTGTTAAAAATGCGGCGCGTACCTATCAACTAGATAATTTAAGATCCATGATGTATGCATGTGTCATAATGCATAACATGATTGTGGAAGACAAAGGTCGCGCCATTTCACATTACTTGTCGGACGGCCCCCGTCATACGTTGTATGTACCAGGAACCGCTGAATATTTGCATAGGGTTGTTGACATTCGAGACAATGCAACACACAATAGACTTCAAGAAGACTTGGCGGAACATTTCTACAATAACGCAAATCACAACGCAAATGAAGACGATAATGAAGACGAAGTTTAAAATATATGTTATTTGTATTATTTTTATTAAGTTGTTATTTGTATTTTTATTATAATGTAATTTGTGTTTTATTTAAAATAAATGGAAAAGAAATGATGAGTTGGAAAAAAAAATGGTGTGGTGTGGTGAGTATTTCCTGAAGAAAGTGGTGTGGTGTGGTGGGGTTGCTGAGGTGATAGATGATGTGGCAGAAAAATTGGTGTTATGGTGAGGCTCATACCTAATAGCCTTATGCAATTGAAAGTCTATTAGTACTGAGCCAATTGCTTAAATAATGCCATATGTACCAAGAAATCACAAATAATGCTCTTTTTTCACCCTTTGCAAAAATAATGCTATCCCACCTTTGGAATCCCGGATCCCCTAGTATCCCCTCTTTGAAAACCCGGATATTAGCTTTTTCCTGTTTTTTGTGTACTGTTTTGTACCTTCTGTACTTTTCTGACGCGGGGTACATTCCCACACCCCAAAACCCGGATCCCAAAGGGGTATCCCACACCCCAAAACCTGGATCCCCTAGGGGTATCCCACACTTGAAATCCCGGATCCCCTAAGGGTATCCCACACCCAAAAACCCAGATCCCCTTCGAACCAGCTGCTTATAAAACGTTTACAAATTGATCCCTAAATTGTAATACACTACAATCATCTTCTTTCTATCCCCATTTGTAAACGATTTCAAAAATAATCAACCATTCCAGATTTAGAGATACAAGTTTGACTTTAGATAGTCAGCTAACAAAATTGTGAAATTCATATATGAATTTATGTATTTAGAGACCAGATGACTATAGCTATTATAAACCATTAAAGACTATAACTAGTTTAAATAACTTAAGTACTGGAATGCAAACATCCATTGCTATTTATACAGGCACACAAAGTATAACATAAGTCATGAGCTTACAACCAACAAAATAGATATATAGATTTTTTGTTTATTATGATAAATATAATAACGTTTACAAATTGATCCCTAAATCGTAACACACTACAAATGGGGATCCGGGATTTCAAGTGTGGGATACCCCTAGGGGATCCAGGTTTTGGGGTGTGGGATACCCCTTGGGGATCCGGGTTTTGGGGTGTGGGAATGTACCATGCGTCAGAAAAGTACAGAAGGTACGAAAAAGTACACAAAAAACTAGGAAAAAGCTAGTATCCGGGTTTTCAAAAAGGGGATACTAGGGGATCCGGGATTCCAAATGTAGGATAGCATTATTTTTGCAAAGGGTGAAAAAAAAGCATTTTTTATGATTTCTGAATACATATGGCATTATTTAAGCAATTGGCTCATTAGTACTAAAGAGTGGGATCAATAACCATAAAGGTTGGGACACAGCCAATAGGTCCACCTGGTTGCATTTATATTTAGTCTAGAGATTATTGCTTTCCAATAATTTTTTTATTTATCTTACTACTCATTTAATCAATATAAGTGTATAAATCAAATAATGAAATTAAAAAAATATAATTATTGAATTTCACATATCAATCATTTTATAAGTAAGAATGATAAAATATGAAAATTTAACAGCATTAATATAAGTTATCTTGCATCCCACTTGATTAGAACTTAAGAAAAACCACTTGTTTCTACAATCATTTTAAAGATTTCCCTTTTTCATACACTATTTGACTCTTAAAGCTGGATATATCATCATGACAAGTAAAATTTAGATATGTAATAAAAGAGTATTTATTGGCCTAATTACAAATGACCACTAAGACCGGAGGTAACTATGCGTCCCACCAGCCATGTCAGCATGCGAGCCGTCCCCAACTCATTACGCCGAAACCGAGCGATGTGTCCCAATGGGTGTTTTGTCGAGTGGACAACCACATAGGGTCACAGTGAAAAGGAAGGAAAATGAAGGGAAGGGGTTTGGTCGCCGGCTACGTGGGTTTGGTCGGCATTTTTCACGTGTTTAGTCGCAAGAAAAAAAGCTGACGTGACGCTGATGTATCAGGGGTGACCAAACTGGGTTTGGTCACCCATTACACATAGTTTAATGTCACATTAAGGAATCCATTCTCGAAGTATAATTATATCATAGAAAACCTATGAAATAACTACAATTTTAATGTCTCGAAGGACCAAAAAGCAATAGAACGTGTGAATTTATAAACATGATATGATCAGAAGGATCGTATAACTGATGACATATGAATAATTAACGAAAAGAAAACAAAGTTTTATTCGTTTGGGAACATCTCTAATTAACTTCTTTTATGATTCAACGAATCAGAATATGAAGAGATATATGCATGCTTTAGTTAATGGTTAATGGGGATCAACTATTCGGGATATAATCCTAAAATATTCTTCAACTCGAACATCGGATTAAGCTAAAGATTTATGAAAAATGTGTACATACAAATGCGTTACGAGGATGCTAGAAGATTATTATCCTCGTAATATAATATGCAGTGTGATTCCTTGGATAAAAATAGCCCAAGGTTTTTTTGTAATTTTATGATTTTTGTTTTCTTTCCTATTGGTTTCGGTCCGGTTGTTGGATATGTGTGAGCATTTGAGCTTCCCCCTGTGAGAAAAAATTGAGCTTTTTTAGGTAAGAAAATGTATCTTGGCTGAAAACTTTAGATAGGAGAAGAAAGAGGAACACCAAAACGTCGTCGTTTGCAAAGCTAACCTTCTGCGTATTACGTCCAAATTAGATTTGGGCTTCGTAAGCCTGGATTTATCACCTAGACGGGTACAAACACATCTAAACATAGATCATAATACGCGATACAATTTATTATTATTACAAAAGTTAATATTGTACCTGTGATATTTGAGGGTTTGACTACCAAAGATTTTGATTCTTACTCTCGATAGTCGATAACGAACCATTAACTAAAAGTCCATCAACTAGTTTGGTCCAATTTGGCCCACTTTGTTTATCTAAGAAGATGATGTCCATTTGAAGAAGTTATGGACCAGATAAAAAGATGAAAACACATGCAATATTGTGTCCAATTCACTTCTCTTCTATGAAATAAATATGGTATTCTATAGTTATTTGTTTGATATTTTCTTAATAAAGATAAACTAAAGAATCTTATTCACTTATTTTAACAGAAATTTAACTCGGCCATGATAATGGTAAGTCATAAGATATACTCCCTCCGTCCCACAAAAAAGTTCTCATTTCTATCATAAATTTTGTCCCACAAAAAAGTTTCCATTTCTATTAAATAATATTATTATTATGGACCCCACCACCAACTATCTCTTAAAAACACCTTCTCTCTCCAATTAACCTTATATTTTAATCAAAAATAGTACCAAAGACCCCACTATCAATTATCTCCTAAATACTTGTGCCCAAAGGAAATGTGAACTTTTTTGTGGGACGGAGGGAGTATGTGTTTTATGTTAGTTTGTTTCCTTTACCTTTTCTCTGTATTGTATCTAACTTCTTGCTAGTTTTGTCCTAATATAAGGGGTATTTGAGATTGCTTATTGGAAATAGATTATGTGTTATGAAAATGAATAATCATATAATTAGCGGTTACAAAACGTGATTCTGAAAAGTAGTGTTTGGATTTGATTATGCTGTTTGAAATCGCAATAATCATATAATTTGTTTTTTAATGTTTGGCAAACCTGACTATTTGTTTAGTTAATAAGTAATATTCAAAGGGTTTTTCTAACAAGTGCTCCCTAGGCACATGTTTAGGTGCAATAAATGATATCACCTTTCCATTCAAACTAAAAAATGCATTCAATACATGTCGTAACATATGAGCTTCATTAATGTTTTATAAGATTATATTAGAGTAAATTACGGTTTTTGTCCCTGTGGTTTGGCCGTTTCTGCGTTTTTGTCTCTGTGGTTTTTTTTTCTGTTTTTTTGTCCCCGAGGTATGCAAATTTCCGTTTTTTTGTCCTTCCTTCCATTTTCTGCCGTTAACTAACGAAAAATGCTAAAAAGGTGAGGGTATTTTCGTCTTTTTATGTTTCCTTTTTTATTTTTCTTTTTTCTCTCTTTCTTTTTTCATCTTCTTCCTCTTTCATCCCCTTCCTAACAAAACCCTAAAAGCAAATTTTCAAAATTTATGTTGACAGAAAGACGTAATCTAGAAATTGAAGATCCTTTTGTCACCTAACTACAAGTCAAATGAGCTGTAGTATGACAATGGCGTTCCACTTGCACATCACAAGCATCGTTTAATCTGGTTCACGAAGGTTATTGCCGGAGGAAAAGAATAAGAAATCGGTAGTTTGAGGTTTGAACCTCATGAGGAAGAAGAGGTACGGAAGACAAAGATTGATTTTTTGTTGTTGGTGATGATGTTGGATTTGAATTTTGAAGTTGGGTTTTATGAAAAGTGGAAACTGATGTGAACATGAAAAATGATGCTTTACTTGAGAACGAATTTGAGGCGATTGAGAAATTGAGATCTGGATGAACAAAGTACACCTAGTCCAGGTATTGTTTGACGGTATTGTTTGATGTTGATCGGAATCGCCTCGTAAACAGATCGGAGAGCAGATATTCCGGGGAAATTATCGCTCTTGTGAACGTCTGTGTGAATATAAACAATCACAAAAGGTCTCTCAAGTTTGGGGAAAATTTTCACCTCCAAATACTTTTTCAACAAGTCAACGTTCAAATCCTTCGCTGTAAAAGAACTCAATATAAAATCACTTCAAAATCGTGAATCTAATTTCAATTAACAAGCATTTACTTGAAAATTAGCTTGAAAATTACCAGGGAAGTGTTTTCCAACGATTCTTAAGATTTTGCGATTTGCGACCGGCGTTTGTCTCTGCCTTTGATTTTGAACAGGTTGAGTTTGTGGATGAGTTTTATTTGCTCCGGAAATTTGCATACCTCGGGGACAAAAAAAAGGAAAAAAAAACCACAGGGACAAAAACGCAGAAACGGCCAAACTACAGGGACAAAAACTGTAATTTACTCATTATATTAAGAAACTTTGAGTCATTTATTGCATCTAAACATGTGGCTAGGAGGCACATATTAGAAAAACTCATATTCAAAACTCCATTTTCAAACGCAATAAGTAACTACCAACCTACTTTTTCAAAACTTCATTTTGAAAGCTCCAAAACGCAAATAAGTGATTATTTCATACCTTTTGCCAAACATCAGTTTTATATTATTTGCGTTTTCAAAACGCAATAAACAGATAATATATTTCAAATCGCAATCCCAAACACCTTCTAAATCTTTTTCCGTTCAAAATAAAGTATTTGAATACAGAGGGAACATAACAAAAAAGAAAGAAAAATGCCAAAATAAGTTATGATGAAGTTGATACTCATGTCCCATAGAGTGTTTTTTGTTGTTAAATAAATAATCAGATGAATTAAATTACTTAAGTTTAAAAACATTCACGTGTTTATATCTTTTATGCTGATTCTATAATCCGGATGCTTGATTCACCATTAATTATATTCGGGAATTTAACGTAATAAATATATTAAGGCAATTATATAGAAATACTAATTTAGTGCAAGAAAATGGAATTAGGAATAATCTCATTGGATTTCCCTTTTCCTATTTATGAATATATGGTACAAAATTAAAAGGGATTTTTTTCCCTTTAAAAATAGCTATTCAAAACTAACATTCCAAAAAAAATACCGCCGGTCTATCTTAATGCATCCCCAATGCATAAGTCTTTGTAATGACTTATTGATAGTGTCACATAGATATTCTTTTAGATATTAACAAAAAAACTTTTGCTCCGATGAATATAAATGTTGATAAAACTTTTTATGTGTGTTGAGAAAAACTTATGCAAGAATAAGTTTTTGAAGCAAAAACTTTTTGCTAGGCAGTTAAAAACATTTAAATGACCTATTGAAAAGGCAAAAGCTTTGCAAAAAAGCCTCCATTGGAGATGCTCTTACAAGGAACTTAATTTAATATACACCATAATATGCATGTTCAGACACAGTCGAATGTTTTAACATCAGCATGTTTTGTCATACTAATAAATAATACAAACTTTTATTGAATTAATTTGTGCTAAATATAAAGAAAAATAGTATAGCACTAAAGACTGATCAATATGTTAGGATGTTTTTCTTTTTATGTATAAGAATTTTTGTTAACAAAAGGGAGATTAACAAGAAGCTAAAAATACAGAAACAGCTAACTATCATCTGTATTTTAGGTATTATCTCTATTCCCTACAATACAATTGTTGGTACGGTGGTGCCTCTTCACCAGCGAATAAGGTGTTTTGAGTCCAAGTAAGGCAAAGGACATCCACAATTCATTCTAGCTGGCAACTAAAGGGCCATTTAAATTTTAATAGTATTGTACTATCAGAAACGTTCAAGGAGGTCCATCATCTTTAGAAAGTATCAAGGAACAAATCTCAACCATTGATCAATAAGATCTAATGGTCAAGATTAATCACATATTTTATATATTGAGGGGTATTTTGGTCATTTTTTAAAAAATAAATTATTTTTTTATTTTTTTTATTTTTTTTTATTTTTTATTTTTTATTTTAAAATTTTTATTTTTTTTATTTTTTTATTTTTTATTATGAAAGGGTATTTTGGTCATTTGGCACTTAAAAAAAATTTCGATTTTTTTTAATTTTTATTTTTTTTATTTTTTTAATTTTTTAATTTTTTTAATTTTTTATTAATTTTTTTAATTAAAAAATAATATTTATTTGATAATTACGTGTATAACTTAATCACATATGATTTTAGTGTAAAATCACACATGATTTTAGTGTAAATCACATGTGATTTTAGTGTAAAATCAGGTTTTAGTTAAAATCACATGTGATTCATAATGCAATCACATGTGATTCACTATGGAATAACATTATGTGTCATTAATGAAAATTTAATAATTTTTAAAAAAATAATAATAAAAAAATAATTTTTTTTAAAAAAATAATATTTTTTAAAAAAATTAAAAATTTTAAAATAAAAAATAAAAAATAAAAAATAAAAATAAAAAAAAAGATATTTTTTTCAAAATGACCAAAATACCCCTCAGTTAAAAATTAAAAATTAAAAAAATTAAAAAAATTTTAAAATAAAAAATAAAAAATAAAATAAAATAAATTTTTTTTAGTGTCAAATGACTAAAATACCTCTTTATGTATAAAATATGTGATTAATTTTGATCATTTGATCATATTGATCAATGGTTGAAATTTGTTCCTTGGAATTTGTAAAAATCATGCCTCCTTGGACGAACTCAACTCATATTTCGCCGAAATGGAGCCATAATATACCACCCATCAAAAGGCGTGGCTTCATTCCTAGAGAGAGAAAGTAACAAACAGCTCTTTTTTTTAGTTTTTCAAACATGGCGATTTAGTCGATAGCAGAGAAAAGTTTCTTCGATATTTGGTGCTCTGTTAGCTGTAATCGGCAGTTCCTTTGTTGAAATCGTTCCTATTGCAACAAGAGTTCATTTCAAAAGCTATTTGAAGGCTAATTTTTCTCCCAGATTTTTAAACTTCCAAAGGAAGAAGCAACAAGATGATGCAGATGGACAGAAGACCATATTTGGATGAATTTGAAAAGCTTCTCGTGCGAATGAACACTCCAAGGTTAGTATCTCTTCTGTTTGGCAAATTGTTGACGATTTGTAGCTCTAATCCCTAAATCACAAGTCATCTGTGCTCAACATTTAACCAATTAAACAATCAAACGTATTTTTTAAGTTTATAAGACAAAATTTTATATATTTACTACTTAACTGGTTTATTTCCTCAGTTATAGGAGTTAATTATGTCATTATAAAATAATAACGATGATTATATACTGTTACTAATTTACGAATTTTGTAAACGTTTGAAGTCGGAGATAAAATTTGGTCTTAATTTTCTTTTCCACAATGCAATTTTGACTTTTCAACGACCTATTGCTTTCGCTGTCTAAATTTCCAGTTCAAAATTTGTCAAGTCTTCTTTATTTGGTAAATCGCAGGGTCATGATCGACAACGCTGATTGTGTAAACGCAACCCTCGTCATGGTAATTTTGAAAATTATAACCACCAATTTCTCTATCAAGTTTATTTTAACCTCATAATTAAACTTATTTTCCCCATAATTTGTAGATTGATAGTGCAAGGAAAGACGGAATTCTTCTCGAGGCGGTTCAAGTTCTTACCGATCTGAATCTTTTAATAAAAAAAGGTTACGTTTCCTCTGATGGAAGATGGAACATGGACGGTAAGCTTTGAATGACACTATAGTTAATTCATACTTTAATTTGCTTTGTTTTCAGTATATAATTAGATTTATTTATAGATCCAACCGTTTTGCTGATGAACCGTATTCGTTTCATATCTACAGTCTTCCACGTCACTGATTTGGACGGAAACAAATTAACGGACAACAGCATCATCAACTGCATTCAACAGGTAAGAAACTAATTATTTCGTTCTTTAATTTGCTCTGTTTTCAGTATTAAACCTAACACCTCGTTAACTTTTTTTTGCAGTCACTTGGAACCATTCACAACAAAAAGTCCAAATCTATTGAAGGAATGACAGCAATTGAGTTAACCGGGACGGATAGAGTCGGCCTTTTGTCCGAGGTTTTTGCAGTTCTTTCCGATCTCAAGACCGATGTGGTTGAATCCAAATTATGGACACACAACGGGCGAATCGCATCCCTAATTTACTTAAAAGATTGCGATTCAGGAAGACCGATTAAAGATCCAAAAAGAATCGAGACCATAGAAGCCCGATTAAGAAACGTGCTAAAAGGTGATAATGATATAAGAAGTGCCAACACTTCGGTTTCAATGGCAACCACACACACGGAAAGACGGCTTCACCAGATGATGTCAGCAGACCGTGATTATGAAAGAAGCCAGATTATGAAAACTAGTGACGATTATTCGCCCGTTGTATCGGTTCAAAATTGTTTAGAAAAAGGGTACTCGGTTTTAAACATAACTTGCAAGGATCGACCGAAGCTTTTGTTTGATGTTGTTTGCACCTTTACCGATATGCAATACGTAGTCTTCCATGCCACAATAAACACCGAAGATGATGGTGCATATCTGGTACATATGGGCACCATTCAATCATAACTTATTGGCCAAAATGCATTTTAGTATCTCTGAAGCTGGCTGATTAGGTCTTTACTAACATGAACTATTAAAGATGTACCCTGAAGTTGACAAAATGGTCGATTTAGTACTATGACTCACTAATTTGATCGCGTTTTTTTCACTTGATTTGCTTCTATTATCAATATATTGAGATAAACATATATTGTTTAGTTCACCAAAAGCTACAACGAAAGTATAGCAAGTAAGAAAATGCGATCAAATTAATGAGTCATGGTACTAAATCGACCATTATTTTAAGGTCAGAGTACCATATTGTACATTTAATAGTTAGTAGAAAGCCTAGTCAGTCGGGTTCAGGATAGTAAAATGTATTGTGACCTAAATTATACAAATACAAATTTAATTCATTTGTAACGTTTCGCTAACGCTTTAATCTTTTTCAATGGTTCAGGAATTCTTTATTAGACATGCAGATGGAATACCGATAAGCTCAGAAGCGGAGAAGCAACGAGTGATTCTTTGCTTGAGAGCAGCCATCGAGAGAAGAGCATCCGAGGTACTAATTTATTTTATTTTTTTTTCTTATAAAAGTCGTAATCGTAATCTAAAATTCTAATTAGTTGAATCATGTTTTTAACATTAAATTATAATCTTCAGGGTGTTCGGCTTGAGTTATGCATGGCGGATAAACCGGGACTATTAGCCGAAGTGACACGAACGTTGAGAGAAAATGCATTAAACGTGACACGTGCTGAAATATCTACAAAAATGGGTACAGCATTAGACATATTTTACGTGATGGATGCCCATGGAAACCATGTGGATTCGAAAATCATAAAATCGGTTAGAGAAAGAATCGGGTTGGATTACTTGAGAGTAAAGGAACTGCCATTAGTATCTAAGAATCATCAAAAGATAGGGAATGAAGGAGGTGGGGCAGTTTTATTATCACTTGGAACCTTATTAAGAAGGAATCTTTACAACTTAGGGTTGATCAAGTCACATTCTTAAATGCAAATAAGCTTAAGCATATATATTTTGCCTCAACAAATAATATTTGCAAAACAAAAATCTACTTTATACACCATAATATCAAGTCTAAAGTAGATCATACAAATATCTTAAAATACTAATTTGTTAAGGGTTTTGCTAATGACAGCCTTTAGGGCTGTCACTAACATGCATAAAAAGATGTACCTTTATTGATGAAGTAGTGATCCTTAAATTCAGGGGGCAGTTTTTACTTTGATTTTACCTTGTTATTGACAGCCTGCTGTCATTAGCATTTTCCATTTCTTAATATGCCTTGTACATAAGTATAAAATTAGTGGAAAGTAGTTGTGGGTGGGTGATTAGTAGTTGTGGGAGGCACACGTATTAAATTTTGGATGGTGAATGGGGCCCACGGGGGTATATTGAGCTGTTATCTAGCTGGCAGTGGCACAGCACAAAGAAATGAAAAATGGGGGTAGTTTAGTAGCTTGTAAATAACTACTTTTATAACTACTAGTGCTATGTAACTGCTTTTACAACGACAATCGTACCAATGGTTTATACCTAGCCAACATTTTCTTGTACATAATTATTATGGTATACGATATAATAATATTCTATTTAATGTTACCTATTCCAAAAAATAATATTAATGAAACAAGTGATGATATTATTTGTTTTGAATGATGAAATTATGAAAAGTAATTAGTAAAACTTAGA
The DNA here is from genome assembly GCA_963853835.1 of Calendula officinalis. Lineage (NCBI taxonomy): Eukaryota > Viridiplantae > Streptophyta > Magnoliopsida > Asterales > Asteraceae > Calendula > Calendula officinalis. The sequence goes on from OY970826.1 coordinate 43,217,443, forward strand.
TTGTCAATCATTTATATATAGAAAGATGAAGTAGCAAGAAATACAATTTTCTGATGAAATTATTTAAAGAATTATATTAGTTCATATTATTTTATCAATATAAATTTCCAAATTAAATGATAGAATTATGAAAACAAAATTAGTTGATTTCATATAATATTAGAGGTGGGTGCAGCAGCTATGACATAGGTTGTCCGATACAAGTTACAACCATAGACTGTAAAAAACACAATGACATGTGAAATAGCTTTCAAAATGGTTAAATTGTCATATGATTGATGGGATTTTGGTGATTAAGATAGTTCGGTGTTGTATTCTATTTTAAATCTTTCTGAAAGATTTTTCCCCTTTCCCTCACGCAACCAAGCTAACATTCTCATTTTTTAACGATTACACAATATTAAAAGATTCAAACATTACACAAGAGCACTGTGTGTCAGACTTGTCAAAGCAGACGATCAAAGTTTTTTAACATACTTTAACATAACACCGTCACTTATATTAAAAACATGTTAAAGAATCTTCACCAAAATTATGGCGGTATGTTGAAACAAATGAATACATGTGCGGGGCCCATTTGGGTTTTAACATGATTTTAACCTTTTTTTAATACCATACCGTCCCTTATATTAAAGCTATGCCAAATACCAAAGATAGCTTTACCATGGGTTTAACAAGAGAATTATAAAAGCACAATAGTGACTTATAACTCTAGACCTCCCTTTATCTTTCAGGTTACCTTTTAGAGTGGGTTCTACACCTATATTATGGTTTGATATGACCTTAATATGAACTTGTTTCGTTTGTTCATATCAAATTTATTGACATATTAACATGGAGATATCTTGAAGGTCCACGGAATCTCGGGTTTTTATTTGGAATGGTTAGTTAGTAAGTTAGTGGTTCGAGCCTAGATAGTGACATCTACAGGGGGCAATATGCCTACCCTCGAACCTTCCACCTATGAGGAATAAACCTCACGTCCACGACGTTATTTGAACCCATGACCTTGGCCCTGGGCAACATGTTGGGATATAAATGATCAATTACTGATGCTACAGGTAATACTTATGAATTACTACTGATGAAGCTTAAACGTGAAATACTACTGATCTTGAACTTACTACTGACGATACTGTTTACTACTGATGTCGATAAATGGAACAGATTGTGCCCGAGATTCTAGCAGATTTAGTTTAGAATATAAATCTTTATGTAATTCGACTGTAATCTAGTCCTAGAATAACTAGGGTAAAAGTTTTAGGCTTCATGGACTATTATATATAGTTCCTTATGAATTGTAAACATACGTGTATATTATCGATCATTAATATACATTGAAGTTTTTTGTGAAAACTGTCTTCTTGATAATTCTTATATTATTTAAACTTTATTGTTCTTAATCAATCTCAAGAGTGTTAATCCGCTGTAACTTCTCTTTGCGATTAGATATGTGATCTAATAACTTGTTGAGTTATTCGATCCTGACAACTGGTATCAGAGCACTAAGGTTCTAGATCTACGAATTAAGAACATCAAAAAGTTTCATACTTTCGAAACTAAAATTGTTAATCATGTCTGATAACAATGAAAGCACGCAGGTAAACAAGATCTCAATTCTCACTCCCACCAACTTTGGGATGTGGAAAAACAGAATTAAGCAGTACATGCTTATTAATGATTATTCCATGTAGGAAGTTGTACTTGAAGGCAACAAAACCATTCCAATTCAAATCACTAGCTCATTAACTGAAGCAGACAAGCTGAAGAGTGATAAGGAAAAGAAGGACATAGGCATTGAACTGAAGACGTTAAGCACTCTGTTACTTGCTATTCCCAATGACTATCAGCATCTCTTTGTTGAATATGATGATGCTAAGATGCTGTGGCAGGCACTGGAGAAAAGGTTTGTCGGTACCAAAAGTACAAAAAGAAACATGAAGTCTGTCCTAAAATAAGACTTTGAAAACTTCAAAGGGAAAAAGAATGAATTTCTGTCACAAGTTTTTGATCGATTCAATAAACTTATTGGTGAACTCAATCAAGTTGAAGTTAAACCAGACAATGATGATGTCAACAGGAAGTTTCTCAGATCTCTTGGAGAAGAATGGTCTATGTATACTGTGATATATAGATGGAATCTCCTTAAGGGGAAGATAGTTGTAACGACCCGAATTTTTTAAATAAATAAATTGTACAAAAATATGATAAATAAGGATAAATCATTTAGGGAACGTAGGAATTGGTTTCGTGTCATTCGGACACCGTACGAGAAAGTTATGGACGAAACCGGATCGAGCTAAAGATCAAAAACTGCAGCCTGTGCTACGTGAGAAGTTCACGGCGCGAACTTAGTTCGCGATCGTGAAGTCGGGGCAGCGATTTGGGCAGTCTGGCGCGAAGTAGTTCCCGATCACTTACCGATCGCGAAGTTCGCGTATTCAGCAGAGTTCACGACGCGAACTTGATGGCGATCGTGAACTCCATTTCGACACCAGCATTAAAGTCGGGAATTTTCATTTATTACACCCCAAAACCCTAGTTTTTCCCTCTCATTGTGTGTGAACGATTTCTGAGTGAAAGGGGGCGTTTGGAGCTCAATCTTCATCAAATCTTGGTGATTCTTGCTCCTTATTGAAGAACAAAGGTAAATCTTCAATCCTCTTATGTTATAAGTCTTAGATTTAAGTATGGAAGCTTGAATCATAAACCCTAGTTATGGATTTGTTCATGAATGGTTAAATGGAAGTAATATAACTTAGATCTATGGTATTTTAACAAGGAAAATGTGGTCATGTATGGATGCACGAAAATGTGGTGATTTATGAATTTAGGGTTTGGTAACTTTGGGGAAAATGGTGCTAGTAGTTGAATAGCCATGGATTATGTAGTTAGTATAGATGATTAATGCAAACCATTGTATTGGTTTTGATAATAGGTTATCGGTTGGAAGATTTGAGGCATTCAAACCTTGAGACGTGATATTGGCGTTTAAGGAACACAACGATTGGTTAAGCTTGGCTAAGGTGAGTACATGTGAACTTTCAAAACTGAGTACATAGTTAGTAAATGTTTTTAATTAAATGCTTTTATCGAGTCTTTAAGTAATTTAGTTAATTAGGTGATTTTTAATGAATTGCTTATGTGATGATGAATCGATTAATTGAATGAGAAATGATGGAGCTATAGGCTCACTATGATAAAAGATAAGTGATGACGATGATGTTGATGTCCCTAGGGCCGTAGTAGATTGGAGGCATTCCGATTATTACGGTGCCTTAAGGTTAGTGGTAGATTGGTGTAACACCGCAAAATTTAGGAAGCGTTTTTTTTTTTTTTTAAAATGCCCGAAGGCGATTAGGTTATCCTCTAGGTTAGTTTAGCGGAAGCATAAAGATAATAATAAGTTTAGGTTTAGGTTTACAAACCAAATATCCCAAAATAAACTTCTAACATTAATTATTTAAACGGTGTCACTTAAACGACATGGCTCCTTTTTAAAACATATCAACTGAGCTTGGTCAACCATCCCGTCCAAAGCACCGACCACCTGAAAAGATTCAACGAGGGAGGGATTAGCACAAAGCTAAGTGAATGAATATAATCTACAATTTCTGTAAAGCCCAACAAGCTAGCATAGACATCCCTACGGTCTAAAGGCCACGTAACTACGAATTACCGTCCACTAAAATACGGAAGTTCTAGAACATCTCCGATTGGGGACAACACTGTTTGTTCGAGAAGATCGGGGTCCTGCCGGAGCCTTAAACCATGGTCGGCCAAACCACGGTAACCGATAGCGTTTCGTGTCCAACACCCGGGCCACAACCTCCCTTAACCATGCAACAAATACAGGTAAGGTCGGATACCCTTTAGTCGACACCCCTTGCCCAGCGCACTGACTTCTCAAACCTCGGTCACCACGTCAAACCGAGCCTCGGATAACCACACACCGAGTTGTTGCTTGCAATCAAGCATAGTCTCTTCACCTTGTGCACCTAATCATGTATGGCATTCCCTAACACTAGGCATACATAACATCAAGCAAGCTAAACAAAGCCCAAGGCTGCATAACCCATAAATCGCGTCGCTATCTAGGAGATAGCGACGCTATCTCCAGAGAAATTGCGTCGCTATTTCTTGAAGCTTCGCGATTTCGACCTTCTGTTTCTGTTGGTATCCCGAAACTACATAGATAGCGTCGCTATCTATAGATAGCGGCGCTATCTTCCCCAGACCTGCACAATTCCTGCATTTTGCCAAGTATGCATATACCGAACCAATTGTGACCGAACACAAGTTGGAGATTAAATCCACTCACCGAAACCTTCCACTTGTCGAACTCAGAGGTCTAATGTTTCTGAGTCACGATCCCGATTCCTGTACACCAAAGGAATACCGAATTAGTATATAATTCCACCAAATTATAAACAATGTTAAATATACATTTAACACTAACACTTGCACTAACTAAATAGCCAAACACTTAAAACCATCATAAGAACATGTCATGACCATTTACACTTACACAATAAGTCAACTAGCCATATTGCATTTCTTACACTCAAACGGGTCAAAAACCGGATTATTAAAACCATAATACTTTCCATAACTACAATCATGTAAACAACTTGCAATTCACCAAATGTTACCAATAACATTACTAATCACATAATCCTAACAAAATACTTACACTTTCACAATCCAAGTCATTTTAAATCATTTTACCACTAAATGGCCCAAACGGGTCAAAACCGAACAATTTATCATAACACTTTCCAAATCCAAGACCAACATATCAACTAACATTTACATACCATTTTATGACTAACTTGACATCTTAAATATAAAGTCAAACTTCAGATTTGACCAAAACCAAGAATCCATAAAATTGACTAGTTTATGTCTAAAATGAACAATTTAGCCAAACACTATCAAAAGTTAGTAGTTTCATCAATTAATCTTCATAATCAACATTTATCATCTATTTCATGTTAATTCAACCTAACATATGCCTAATGTACACCAAAATCACATACTTCACTTTTTGGTTAGGAAAACTCATCTTCTTCACTTTACCAACAATGGTGATTTCTTACACATTGATCAAATCAAGTTTCTAGTCAAGTCATTGAAATGATATAATCACTACTAAACATTAGAAGCATAAATGATTCATCAATTTCACAAATTTAACAAAAATCCATAAAACCCATCTTTTCTTCAAATCACCTACAATGGTGATTTATGAACTTTTCACCAAATCAAAGTTTCATCCACCAATTAAGCATGTAATAATCCTATAATACATCAAGAAACATGGAGCTTCAACAATTTTACAATTTCTACCAAGAATTCATAAAAAAAACCACAAATATCAAGAACCCTAGTTCTTCAACCAACAAGACTATGAACCCTAGCATCAATGGAGGATTTCTTACCTTAAAAGATGATATATTTCGAGATTAAAGGCTGGAACAACATGAATTTAGGCTGATTCTTCACTTGAAAACCCAAGAACACAAAACTAAAATATTTGGGGTATCATACGTATGAGAGAGAGAGAGCACCAAAGACTTACACCACATTTTCACATACACACATATATCACACGTGTAAAAGGATGGAGGGGGTTTTTATTTCATTTAATACAGTGTAAATATCTGTTATCTAATTATACGCTGATAAATTTTAAGACCAAAACGAACTCTGATTTACACAACGAAAATATATTTGGAACCCAAATTCAAAAATGAATCTAAATATGTAAAAATCACATTTTCACTTAAACATTTCAGAAACAGATATTTTAATCCCTTGATTAAAATATCACAAAAGGACAAAAGGTCAAACAATCAATTTAACATTTAGTCAAATTATTCCACATATGGTCAAATAGATATTTTCAAATATCAAAATATACCTAAAACATCTAGGCCAGTTTTAGGATGTTACAAATCTACCCTCCTTAAAGAGGATTCCGTCCCCGGAATCCAACAACAAAATCCAATTAGCAAGCATTTAACACAATACGTCTACAACTCTAATCCAATCACTTTCACGTGTACATGCTCAAACAAAATCACATCCAATATGTCATGCATTTTATAGTATACTTAACAATTACAACTTTTCCATATAATGTTCCCGCAAAACATTGTCATTTCAATTAACAATCTATTCATTTCTGTAGTCTACACTTACTCCAAATAGTCTCATTACTCATATAGCATTTACCATTCATAACAAATTAGCATTTTCCATGCCATAACAGTTAATCAACTAGCATAAGTTACAACATCATTTACATACACAAGGTCACACACTTACTTCAATTCTCAAATACCTACTCGTTTCATTCTTTATTCTAACGAATATTACAATCATGCACAGTTTTACTCGTTAAACGACCCATAATTTTAAGAATTTCCAATAAAATTCCCAGTCTTAATCAATTAATTTTCTTTTCAAAAATACTCTTTCATAACATAAAGTCACATCAATTTTGAACTCATACTAGTCAAAATCAAATCTTAAGCATACTTCCTCCATTTTGCACATTTTGACCCAAGCGGGTCAACATACCATAATCATTTCAAGACTATGAGTTAGCATTTCAAGCATGTTAAGATGCATATAACAACTCTCATACGTTCAACTTATTGAACTACAAAAATGTCAAACAAGTATCAAGTCAAAAGTTGAATTTCACCAATTTGATACATAATAGACAAACGGGTCAAAACTTACAATTTAATTCGGACATATTCTATTTCGAGGTTAACTATTACATAAACTCACAAGTAACATATAAAGATCCTTAAGGTCAAGTCATGAACCACAAAATGCACTTTAATCCAATTTTAGCGTACTAGGTCCAAATCAAGCAATTCTTCATAACACTATCAAGTCCTTAATTAACAATACTTCTAACAATCATGTATTATTCCATGCTTAATTGGCCCTATTACACGGGGAACACAATTTCATAAAGTCAAGTTGCACGTTTTGACAAAACTAGTTACAGTTTTCACAAGTCAAGTCTACCCCACATATCTCATTACATTCATGGCAATACAAATAGCAACAACTTTTATACCCAATTATTACTATCACAAGTCATCTCAAAAGATCTACACACACAATTCATTAGTCATTTTCAGATTCCAATTTCCACTTAGAGTACAAGTCACAATTTGCATCATAGCGTTTCAGGTCATTTAGGTATTTAACATTGACTGACTGTCATAATTAATGTCTATAACCAAAAAAACAAACATCAGTTTATTCACATTGCACAAACATTTCTGATTCTCACTATACAAGTCACTACATGTAACCCGACATGTCACAAATAAAAGTTTCACTTTTTCACATAACAAACACTAGTCCTACTTGGACTATTCAATTCACGCATACAATTCCATCCATTTTAATTACAAGCATCACATTCCCACAGTTTATAATAGTTACTACTATACTCAATTTGATCCATGGTCACATATGTTGTGGCCGAAACCGACATACAACCGATTCTCTTCGCTTCTCCTAGAGTGAAGGAACAAACAAACAGTTACAATCAACATATCATCAATTTTCACAACATGAAAACGAGCAATTTTAACCACCGAGACACTATATGTGTCCCGATAAACAAGAAAGGATTCAATCTTCTATAACTTTTAATTCATAACATTAGTCAACTAGACTAATCCATACATCATATCACACTAAACTTAGTCCAAGTTTCAACAAAAGAAACATGTAAGCATACATCACTTATATCTGCAAAACTCCTGACACATAAGAGGTATCCCAAATCAACAAGCAATCGATTATTCTAATTCAAGTGACATAACACACCGAAGGTAAGCAGTTCAGTTCATCACAACATTTCACAAATCTTAGCTAAGCAATCTTCTCAATTAACAATTCTACATAAACACAAGTATTGAGTTTATTAAAGCATACCCGAGCTATCATTGTCGGTCCACGTTTGGTGAAGATTCCCCGACCGCCCCCCGTACGAGCTCCCGAGCTAATCAACACTGGGCCACTTCTATCGCGACCCTCTAATCCATCGATCTCGAACCTTAGCAATAAAATGCTCCAACCGTATTCTTTACGCCAATATCCTTGCTTCACAATTCGGTCAACCTTCCAAGACCTCACCAAATGCCTTTAATCTCCAACTAGGAGTGAAGATTCACGAGATTTGACCAAGAAATCGGCTCCAAATGATGGTTTACACTCAAAAACGTATACTCACTTGTTGGGAGAGAAACTAGGGTTAACAATGGCATCAAATGAGCCAAAACCCGTTTTTATTGCTGTCTGACGAAGTTCGCTTCGCGAACTTCAGAGTTCGGGTCGCGAACTCTGGTACGCGCGAAGTTCGGGTCGCGAACTTTTAGAGTTCGAGTCGCGAACTCTCGAAATCAGAAACCCCAAAATTCCCTGTCGAAGGTTCGCGATCGCGAACTATAGTTCGGGTCGCGAACTCTGCTCCCCAGGCAGGCTGCAACTTTTGTTCCTTGTCTCGACCCGGTTTCGACCATAACTTTCTCATACGGTGTCCAAATGACACGAAACCAATTTCCACGTTCTCTAAATGATTTATCCTTATTTATCATATTTTTTATAAATTTATTTATTTACAAATTTCGGGTCGTTACACCCCCGTCCTTGACCCACAACCCATTTTCTTTTCCCAAGGTCAATTTCCCTCTTGTCCAAGTTGACCACCTCTAATGTACTTCATTTCCCACGTGCGTATACATGCTCCTCGGGTAGTTCCCGCATCGTTACTTGATGTGCCAACATTTCCTAGGGCCAAGGGGGTCGGGTTTTCTTTACCTGTTATATCTATAACAATCACAACAACTCACGAAAGCTTAGTTTAAATCGTTAGTACCTACATACTAACCATAAACTAACTTCATTCACATTTGCTCTAATCCCACTCGTCCGGAATGCTTGACCAAACTCGAGCCACGATTTGGGAATGGAACACCAACCCCGTATATCCATCGCCAAACCGAAGCTCTGATACCAAGTTGTAACACCGCAAAATTTAGGAAGCGTTTTTTTTTTTTTTTTAAAATGCCCGAAGGCGATTAGGTTATCCTCTAGGTTAGTTTAGCGGAAGCATAAAGATAATAATAAGTTTAGGTTTAGGTTTACAAACCAAATATCCCAAAATAAACTTCTAACATTAATTATTTAAACGGTGTCACTTAAACGACATGGCTCCTTTTTAAAACATATCAACTGAGCTTGGTCAACCATCCCGTCCAAAGCACCGACCACCTGAAAAGATTCAACGAGGGAGGGATTAGCACAAAGCTAAGTGAATGAATATAATCTACAATTTCTGTAAAGCCCAACAAGCTAGCATAGACATCCCTACGGTCTAAAGGCCACGTAACTACGAATTACCGTCCACTAAAATACGGAAGTTCTAGAACATCTCCGATTGGGGACAACACTGTTTGTTCGAGAAGATCGGGGTCCTGCCGGAGCCTTAAACCATGGTCGGCCAAACCACGGTAACCGATAGCGTTTCGTGTCCAACACCCGGGCCACAACCTCCCTTAACCATGCAACAAATACAGGTAAGGTCGGATACCCTTTAGTCGACACCCCTTGCCCAGCGCACTGACTTCTCAAACCTCGGTCACCACGTCAAACCGAGCCTCGGATAACCACACACCGAGTTGTTGCTTGCAATCAAGCATAGTCTCTTCACCTTGTGCACCTAATCATGTATGGCATTCCCTAACACTAGGCATACATAACATCAAGCAAGCTAAACAAAGCCCAAGGCTGCATAACCATAAATCGCGTCGCTATCTAGGAGATAGCGACGCTATCTCCAGAGAAATTGCGTCGCTATTTCTTGAAGCTTCGCGATTTCGACCTTCTGTTTCTGTTGGTATCCCGAAACTACATAGATAGTGTCGCTATCTATAGATAGCGGCGCTATCTTCCCCAGACCTGCACAATTCCTGCATTTTGCCAAGTATGCATATACCGAACCAATTGTGACCGAACACAAGTTGGAGATTAAATCCACTCACCGAAACCTTCCACTTGTCGAACTCAGAGGTCTAATGTTTCTGAGTCACGATCCCGATTCCTGTACACCAAAGGAATACCGAATTAGTATATAATTCCACCAAATTATAAACAATGTTAAATATACATTTAACACTAACACTTGCACTAACTAAATAGCCAAACACTTAAAACCATCATAAGAACATGTCATGACCATTTACACTTACACAATAAGTCAACTAGCCATATTGCATTTCTTACACTCAAACGGGTCAAAAACCGGATTATTAAAACCATAATACTTTCCATAACTACAATCATGTAAACAACTTGCAATTCACCAAATGTTACCAATAACATTACTAATCACATAATCCTAACAAAATACTTACACTTTCACAATCCAAGTCATTTTAAATCATTTTACCACTAAATGGCCCAAACGGGTCAAAACCGAACAATTTATCATAACACTTTCCAAATCCAAGACCAACATATCAACTAACATTTACATACCATTTTATGACTAACTTGACATCTTAAATATAAAGTCAAACTTCAGATTTGACCAAAACCAAGAATCCATAAAATTGACTAGTTTATGTCTAAAATGAACAATTTAGCCAAACACTATCAAAAGTTAGTAGTTTCATCAATTAATCTTCATAATCAACATTTATCATCTATTTCATGTTAATTCAACCTAACATATGCCTAATGTACACCAAAATCACATACTTCACTTTTTGGTTAGGAAAACTCATCTTCTTCACTTTACCAACAATGGTGATTTCTTACACATTGATCAAATCAAGTTTCTAGTCAAGTCATTAAAATGATATAATCACTACTAAACATTAGAAGCATAAATGATTCATCAATTTCACAAATTTAACAAAAATCCATAAAACCCATCTTTTCTTCAAATCACCTACAATGGTGATTTATGAACTTTTCACCAAATCAAAGTTTCATCCACCAATTAAGCATGTAATAATCCTATAATACATCAAGAAACATGGAGCTTCAACAATTTTACAATTTCTACCAAGAATTCATAAAAAAAAAAAAACCACAAATATCAAGAACCCTAGTTCTTCAACCAACAAGACTATGAACCCTAGCATCAATGGAGGATTTCTTACCTTAAAAGATGATATATTTCGAGATTAAAGGCTGGAACAACATGAATTTAGGCTGATTCTTCACTTGAAAACCCAAGAACACAAAACTAAAATATTTGGGGTATCATACGTATGAGAGAGAGAGAGCACCAAAGACTTACACCACATTTTCACATACACACATATATCACACGTGTAAAAGGATGGAGGGGGTTTTTATTTCATTTAATACAGTGTAAATATCTGTTATCTAATTATACGCTGATAAATTTTAAGACCAAAACGAACTCTGATTTACACAACGAAAATATATTTGGAACCCAAATTCAAAAATGAATCTAAATATGTAAAAATCACATTTTCACTTAAACATTTCAGAAACAGATATTTTAATCCCTTGATTAAAATATCACAAAAGGACAAAAGGTCAAACAATCAATTTAACATTTAGTCAAATTATTCCACATATGGTCAAATAGATATTTTCAAATATCAAAATATACCTAAAACATCTAGGCCAGTTTTAGGATGTTACAATTGGAGGCATTCCGATTACCCAATACCTATGAGTCCCGGTAGATTGGAGGCATTCCGGTTACCGTGGATATGACGGTCTTGATAGATTGGAGGCATTCCGATTATCTTGACATTGGCCAAATGATGAAAGTAATGAAGTGACTCAAATGAACCTAGTAATATTATTTTAAGTTAAATGATATTATGTGACTAGTTGTTTATCGGGTTTTAAACCCATGTATCTCACGAGGCAATTTTGTCTCACGTACAATGTTTGTGTTTTGCTATGTACTCAGGTTCGGGATCGAAGATCTAGGAGGCCCGTTTAGAAGAGGCCTTGTTGAGATTAGCTCGGTGTTGATGATTAGAGTCCTTATCCTATGGTTAAGATATAATTTATAACACCATTTTTTTTTTGTAAACTCTGATAATCTCGAACAAGAAACCTTTTCGTTTTTGTAAAACCGGCATTTGATGTTGATACAATATTATGTATTTTTGGATTAAATGATATTTAAATGTTGTTTTGAAAATTGAGGTGTTACAACTTGGTATCAGAGCTATAGTTTAAGTGAACTAGGTTGAGTTGACCATCCAAGACTTAAACTGAGCTAGTAGGACCGTAGGTTCCATAGGATACTTATGAAATGGCTATTGAGACCTTAAGTGTAGGTTCGATAGGGTTGACCTTAAGGGAATAGGTCATGTTGGTTGTGGAACGGTCAATGCTACCGTTACCTTGATAAATTGACTTCTAAATGATTGATGTCTTATAATAGCAAAATGGTGAGAACTAGAAGTGCAAGAGGCCCACTTGACCAAGGGCAAGATTCGAATAACGTTGTCATCGAACCGGTGTTTGGTCCTCAACCTCGGGAAGGGGAGGAAAATTCGGGTGTTGAAAGGAACACTCACACCCCGGTCACCGTAGAACACCTCCAAACTATGTTCAATCAAATGAGGGACATAGTGAACGAGGATGTGAACCAAATCCTCAATGAGCATAAGGCACGTGAAAGGCGGGAGGAATCCCCACCCCGCACGAAAAGCAAGTCAAGTAGTGTTGCTCAAACCAAGAGGTCTTCAACGGAAGAAGAGGAGAGTGACCCCGAGCCGAGGGAAAGGAAGGGGTGCACGTACAAGAACTTTGTGGCTTTTAAGCCCGATAACTACTATGGTAGCTCCGAACCGAAAGTCACGATCCGTTGGATCCGAGAAACCGAACAAGTCCTTCAAGCTAGTAAATGCAAGGAAGGTGATATGGTGATCTATGCTTCTCGGTTACTGAAAGATGAGGCCCTCGTGTGGTGGGATACCTTGTATGAAATATTGGGAAAAAGGGCGATGTACAAGATGACGTGGGATGAGTTTGTGAAACGGTTGAAGGCAAAGTTTTGCCCCGAGAGAAATTTGGAGAAACTTCAAGAAGAGTTTGTTCATTTGAAGAAAGGTGGTTTGAGTGTCGATGAGTACACTAAGAAGTTCACGGGATTAATCCCGTTTATAATCAAATTGTATCCGGATGAGAGATCCCGGATTGTTCGGTATGCTAATGGACTCCCGTGGGAGTATGAGTTGGAAGTGAAGAGGGCCGCCACACTAGATGAGGCTATTAGTGCGGCGAGGAATGTGGAGGAAGTGGGCCAAAGGAGAATCAATGAGAGGCCAAAGTTTGAAAAGTTTGAGAAGAGGAAGTTTGAGGGGAGCTCGGGTTCGGTGAAGAAAGGAAAGTTCACCCCGACCTTCTCTAAGCAAGCAAGTGTGGGTGCTTGTAAGAAGTGTGGCAAGGACCACAAGGGGGAATATTTGGCGGATTCAAAGTCGTGTTTCAAATGTGGAAGGCCGGGGCATATGGCAAGGGATTGCCGGGCCAAACCGTTGGATGAAATCGAGTGCTATTCGTGCCATGAAAAAGGGAACTATAGCAATGCATGCCCGAAGAAGGGAAGCGAGACCATGGTGTCGACCGCTCAAAAGAAAGCGGAGCCGACAAAGGTCAAGGGACGGTCCTTCCAACTTACCCGAGATGAAGCCAAAGAAGTCCACGATGTCGTTTCAGGTACCCTACTCGTAAATTCTATTCCCGCCCGGATCTTATTTGACTCGGGTGCTACTTATTCGTTTGTGTCGCATGATTTTGTTGTGGTGTTGAATGTGCCGTTAGAACTCCTTGATGAAATTTATGATATAGAAATTGCGGATGGTAAAACCTCCATAGTTCAACATATGTGTCGAAATTGTGAATTGGAAATAGACGGGAAAAAGTTTAAGGTGAATTTATTACCCATGGAAATTGCGGGTTTTGATATAGTTATAGGTATGGATTGGTTGGGTGAAAATCAAGCAAAGATTTTATGCGGGAAAAAGATAGTCTCGATTAGGACTCCCGACAATGAAAAAGTTTATGTGTATGGTGAGAGACGACACCATTTACCATGTCTTATGACCGCAGTTAAAGCTAGGAAATGTTTAGCCAAAGGGTGTTCGTCCTTTTTAGCATATGTGTTAGATGGAAGGAAAGAGAAGAAGACGGTGGAAAATGTAAAGGTGATTCGGGATTTTCCCGAGGTATTTCCCGACGATTTATCGGGATTGCCACCGGAGAGGCAAGTAGAATTCCGTATTGATTTAGTTCCGGGAGCGACGCCGATAGCTCGTGCTCCATACCGTTTGGCTCCCACCGAAATGCGGGAATTGATGTCCCAATTGCAAGAGTTACTCGACAAATGATTTATTCGTCCTAGCTCGTCTCCATGGGGTGCGCCCGTATTGTTTGTTAAGAAGAAAGACGGTTCAATGAGAATGTGCATCGACTACCGAGAGTTGAACAAGATGACTATTAAGAACCGATACTCGTTGCCTAGAATCGACGACTTGTTTGATCAACTTCAAGGTGCCGACTATTTCTTGAAGATCGATTTGAGGTCGGGTTACCATCAAGTTCGAGTGAAAGAGGGAGATGCCGAGAAGACGGCGTTTCGTACACGTTATGGACATTACGAGTTTTTGGTAATGCCATTCGGGTTGACTAATGCACCGGCCATTTTTATGGATCTTATGAATCGGGTTTGCAAACCATTCCTCGACAAGTTTCTTATCGTATTTATTGACGATATTCTTATTTATTCAAAAACCGAAGAAGAACACGAGAATCATCTAAGACAAACGTTAGAAGTGCTACAACGAGAGAAATTGTATGCTAAGTTTTCTAAATGTGAATTTTGGATTCGAGAAGTCCAATTCCTTGGTCATGTCGTGTCCCGGGAAGGAATCAAGGTTGACCCGTCGAAGATTGAAGCGGTTATGAAGTGGGAACCGCCACGAACTCCAACCGAAGTGAGAAGTTTTCTCGGCCTTGCCGGATACTACCGTCCATTTATTCAAGACTTTTCTCGAGTGGCGACACCACTCACATTGTTGACCCGAAAGAGTAGTGAGTTTGTGTGGGGAGAAAAACAAGAAAATGCATTTGCCATATTAAAGGAAAAATTGTGCAACGCCCCGGTTCTCACGTTACCCGATGGGATGGAAGACTTCGTCGTGTATAGTGATGCTTCACATAAAGGTTTGGGTTGTGTTTTGATGCAACGGGGGAAAGTGATTGCCTACGCCTCGAGACAACTAAAGAATGCGGAAGAAAGGTACACGACTCACGATTTGGAATTGGCGGCGATAGTGTCTGCTTTAAAGTTATGGAGACACTACTTATACGGTACGAGGTGTACGTTATATACGGATCACAAGAGTCTTCAATACGTTTTTACTCAAAAAGACCTAAATATGAGGCAAAGAAGATGGATCGAATTGATACAAGATTATGATTGTGAGATTGTTTACCATGCGGGGAAGGCCAACGTGGTAGCCGACGCCTTGAGCCGAAAAGTATATGAAAAGCCAAATAAAGGGAAGCTAACACGTATTGAAGTAGTCTCGAGTATAGTAGAACGAATCAAGAATGCCCAACGGGTAGTGATGGAAAATGATGAGTTAAGGCAAGAACGTTTGGGAAAGAACTAACATTTTGTGGAAAACAAGCAAGGGTTGAAAACCGTTGGTGGTCGAATATGGGTTCCCAAGTTCGGGGGTACCCGAAAGGAGTTACTAACCGATGTTCATAAGTCTAAGTATTCGATCCACCCGGGAAGTACGAAAACGTACCAAGATATGAAGAAGATGTATTGGTGGCCCGGGATGAAGGCAAGAGTGGCAAAGTATATTTCTAAATGTGCCACGTGTGCACAAGTAAAAGCCGAGCATCAAGTGCCTTACGGGGTAGCTCAATCGTTACAAATCCCGGCCGGTAAATGGGATGATATAACAATGGATTTTATTGTTGGATTGCCAAAGACGAGCAAGAACCACGACGCCATTTGGGTCATTGTTGACCGGTTGACCAAAAGTGCATTATTCTTGGCAATTCGGGAAACCATGCCACTTGAGAAGTTGGCAAAGTTGTATGTGGATGAAGTAGTAAGACTTCATGGGGTCCCGTTGTCGATTGTGTCCGATAGAGACGCGAGGTTTACCTCGAGATTTTGGAGATCGTTGCAAGAGGAGTTGGGAACGAAATTGCGGTTGAGTACGGCTTACCACCCGCAAACCGATGGTCAAAGTGAAAGAACCATTCAAACGGTTGAAGATATGCTAAGATCGTGTGTGCTAGATTTTGGAGGTAAATGGGATGAACATTTACCGTTAGTTGAGTTCTCATACAATAATAGTTACCAATCGACTGTTAAAATGCCGCCTTATGAGGCGTTGTATGGAAGGAAATGTAGAACTCCATCGTGTTGGCTTGAAGCGGGTGAGACGAAACTCACGGGTCCCGAGATTATGAGGTTGACTAATGAAAAGATTGGGATAATCCAAACCAATATGAAAATCGCCCAAGATCGACAAAGAAGCTACTCGGGTTTGAAAAAGAGACCGTATGATTTGAATGTTGGAGACATGGTGATGTTGAAAGTATCGCCTTGGAAAGGCGTAATGCGGTTTGGTAAGAAAGGCAAATTGAGCCCAAGGTATGTTGGCCCGTTTAAGATTTTGAAACGGGTCGGTTTGCAAGCTTTCAAGTTAGAACTCCCACCCGAACTTCAAGGTGTTCACGATACGTTTCATGTAAGTTATTTGAAGAAGTTCGTGGGTGAGGTTGAAAATATAATTCCGATACAAGAGTTGCGGGTTGATGCCCCGAACCGATTGATTGAAGAACCCGAAGCCATACTAGAGTCAAAAACCAAGAAACTTCGGAATAAAGAAATTGAATTGGTGTTGGTCAAGTGGAAGCATTCCCTTGGACCGAACTTGACTTGGGAAGTCAGGGATGAGATTCGGAAAAGATACCCGAACTTCGTGAACTATGATGAGATTCCGAGGACGGAATCTCCTTAAGGGGAAGATAGTTGTAACGACCCGAATTTTTGTAAATAAATAAATTGTACAAAAATATGATAAATAGGGATAAATCATTTAGGGAACGTCGGAATTGGTTTCGTGTCATTCGGACACCGTACGAGAAAGTTATGGACGAAACCGGGTCGAGCTAAAGATCAAAAATTGCAGCCTGTGCTACGTGAGAAGTTCACGGCGCGAACTTAGTTCGCGATCGTGAAGTCGGGGCAGCGATTTGGGCAGTCTGGCGCGAAGTAGTTCCCGATCACTTACCGATCGCGAAGTTCGCGTATTCAGCAGAGTTCACGACGCGAACTTGATGGCGATCGTGAACTCCATTTCGACACCAGCATTAAAGTCGGGAATTTTCATTTATTACACCCCAAAACCCTAGTTTTTCCCTCTCATTGTGTGTGAACGATTTCTGAGTGAAAGGGGACGTTTGGAGCTCAATCTTCATCAAATCTTGGTGATTTTTGCTCCTTATTGAAGAACAAAGGTAAATCTTCAGTCCTCTTATGTTATAAGTCTTAGATTTAAGTATGGAAGCTTGAATCATAAACCCTAGTTATGGATTTGTTCATGAATGGTTAAATGGAAGTAATATAACTTAGATCTATGGTATTTTAACAAGGAAAACGTGGTCATGTATGGATGCACGAAAATGTGGTGATTTATGAATTTAGGGTTTGGTAACTTTGGGGAAAATGGTGCTAGTAGTTGACTAGCCATGGATTATGTAGTTAGTATAGATGATTAATGCAAACCATTGTATTGGTTTTGATAATAGGTTATCGGTTGGAAGATTTGAGGCATTCAAACCTTGAGACATGATATTGGCGTTTAAGGAACACAACGATTGGTTAAGCTTGGCTAAGGTGAGTACATGTGAACTTTCAAAACTGAGTACATAGTTAGTAAATGTTTATAATTAAATGCTTTTATCGAGTCTTTAAGTAATTTAGTTAATTAGGTGATTTTTAATGAATTGCTTATGTGATGATGAATCGATTAATTGAATGAGAAATGATGGAGCTATAGGCTCACTGTGACAAAAGATAAGTGATGACGATGATGTTGATGTCCCTAGGGCCGTAGTAGATTGGAGGCATTCCGATTATTACGGTGCCTTAAGGTTAGTGGTAGATTGGAGGCATTCTGATTACCCAATACCTATGAGTCCCGGTAGATTGGAGGCATTCCGATTGCCGTGGATATGACGGTCTTGATAGATTGGAGGCATTCCGATTATCTTGACATTGGCCAAATGATGAAAGTAATGAAGTGACTCAAATGAACCTAGTAATATTATTTTAAGTTAAATGATATTATGTGACTAGTTGTTTATCGGGTTTTAAACCCATGTATCTCACGAGGCAATTTTGTCTCACGTACTATGTTTGTGTTTTGCTATGTACTCAGGTTCGGGATCGAAGATCTAGGAGGCCCGTTTAGAAGAGGCCTTATTGAGATTAGCTCGGTGTTGATGATTAGAGTCCTTATCCTATGGTTAAGATATAATTTGTAACACCGTTTTTTTTGTAAACTCTGATAATCTCGAACAAGAAACCTTTTCGTTTTTGTAAAACCGGCATTTGATGTTGATACAATATTATGTATTTTTGGATTAAATGATATTTAAATGTTGTTTTGAAAATTGAGGTGTTACAAGAACATGCTCAAAATCAAGCACTCATGACCTTCACTGATCCTAATACTGAGGTACATTCCAAATCTTGCACTCCTTAATGCATTAAAGCATATAAAGAACTAGAAAAACTTAATAAAGAAACTCTTGGTGAGATGATTTTAAATAGAAACAGAAGAATAGAATTTAATGGTTGCATTGCTGATCTTGAAAATAAAATAAAAATCAATAAATTAAATAACTGATCAAAAATACAAAGAAGAACTTTTACAAGCAACTTATGATAAAGAGCATGCTGAATTAAAAATAAAAAAAATTATAACTAAGTTGGAAGAATGTCAATTAGAGCTAGAACAGAACAAATTTACAATTAAGAAATTTGAAAGAAGTTCAAAGATAATTGATGAACTAACTAGTAATCAAACTACTGAAAAGGTTGTTAATGGAGTTAGATATCATGCAGTCCCTCCTCCATCAAAATTTTTTCCGCCACTTAAATCTAGCTCAGAAAGAATATTAGATGAATTAAAAGTGGAAAGTCAAACTGACACAAGTAATGATTCATCTGATGATGAACACACCATTAAATCAACTGATACAAGCTTTCACACCACACAAAGTCAAGAATCTCCTAAATACAATTCTGAAAATATACCCACCATATTAAGAAGGGGAAATCAAAGAAACTTAAATCAGTTTAAAGAACAAAGAAAGTCTGAAGTTGCTAAAACAACAAAATTAACCTGCTTAATTTGCAACAAAGTTAACCACTTAGCAAAGGATTGTCATTTCAATCCAATCAATTGCAAAGAATTTAAGGAATTTAAAGAATATAAAGAAAAAATAAAAGACCTTAAATTACAAGAAACCAACTCAAAATAATCTGATAAAAATCCACATGTTGATGTCCCTAAATTTGGAAGAACTGCACAAAGATTTGTGCAAAATATTAGGCATGAAAGTCCAAAAAGAAGTCACTATTCTGAAAATAATCGAAAACAAAATCAATTTTCAGGATATTCAACTTTTTCAAACATCAGTAGGAACTATCAAAGATTTACTACTGATAATAAACCTAATTACAATGATGTCAGATATAATTACTATAATACTACTGATTATCCTAAAAAGTCATATCACCCAAATACTACTGGTCCGTCAGTAGTAAAATATTCAAAAGCCAAAAATTATGGGTATAAAACTAAATCAGTAGTAACACCAACAAGCAGTAACGATAAAACATTGAAAACCAAACCTGCATCAAAAGTTCATGCTACTAGAAAATTTTACTATTCAAAGGATGAACCCAAGACAAAACAAGCTTGGGTTCCCAAAATGAACTAATCCATTTATTTTTGTGCAGAGAATCCAGATCCCTGAAGAAGGAAGAATATGGCATATTGATAGTGGATGGTCTAGGCACATGACTGGAAATCTTCAAATTCTAAGAGATTTCAAGTCTTTTGAAGGAGGATATGTTGCTTTTGGTGAAAATCCAAGATGTGGAAGAATTACAGGTAAAGGTACAGTATCAAATGGTAAGATTACATTTGAAGATGTATTTTATGTTGCTGAGCTTAAATATAATCTGGTTAGTGTCTCACAAGTATGTGATAAAAAGAACACGATTCTTTTTACAGATATAGAGTGCATCATTCTTTCTCCTAACTTTATTTTAGATGAAAAATATGTTGTTTTAAGAACCCCAAGGAGAAACAATGTGTATTACCTGGATATAGGGGGAGAACTCATTTCTTCTAATGAGATCAGTTGTTTTATATCCAAGGCAAACACAAATGAATCAGATCTCTGGCATAGAAGGATGTGTCACACAAACTTTAAAAATATGAATAATTTAGTCAAAAAGAATCTGGTAATTGGTTTGCCTCAAAAAGAATTCATGTGTGATCATCATTGTGTTGCATGCCTAAAAGGTAAACAACACAAGTCTCTCATAAGTCCAAAGCAATTAATTCTATTTCTAACCCTTTGCAGCTCGTACACATGGACTTATTTGGTCCTACAAATGTAATGAGTATTGGAAAGAAACAATACTGTCTTGTTATTACTGATGATTTTTCCAGGTTTACTTGGCTTTTCTTTCTCGGGAGCAAAGATGAAACAAGTGAAATCATAAAGAATCTGATAATCAAACTGGAAAACACAAGAGATCTCAAAGTGAAAGCCATTAGATGTGATAATGGCATTGAATTTAAAAATGCTAATCTAATTTCTTTTTGTGATCTTAAAGGTATTGACAGGCAGTACAACTCACCTAGAACTCCCCAACAAAATGGTGTAGCTGAAAGAAGAACTAGAACCATCATTGAAGCAGCCAGATCCATGCTTGCAGACTCAAAATTACCAATAACATTTTGAGCTGAAGCTGTTAATACTGCCTGTTATGTGCAAGACAGAGTATTAATAGTTAAGCCACATTGTAAAACACCATATGAACTTTTTAATAAAAGAAAACATTCAACAAGTTTTTTAAAATCATTTGGTTGTCGTTGTACAATTCTAATTACAAGAGAACAAATTGGTAAGTTTGACTGCAAATCAAATGATGGAATCTTTGTGGGATACTCAACTCAAAGCAAAGCATATAGAGTATTCAATAAGAGGCTGAGGATCATTGAAGAAAGTGTAGATGTATCCTTCAATGAAAATTTAATGAACTAACAAGGAAATGGTCCAGATTGGTTATTCAATATTGATAATCTAACCAAATCTCTTGATTTTAGTTATGATTTTAATGCAGGTGAAACAAACAATCAATCACCACATGGTGGATCATCATCAATCAATGGTAGTCAAAATCAAATGAAGTATATCCTTTTTAATACTGCCCCCACAGTTAATACTGAGGACATTATTAACTTGGATAACACAAACAATATTGATGCCAGTAATAACTCAAATTCTCAAGATACTAATGACACCAGTAGTAATTCAGAGACTCAAAATGATAATGATGATTCAAACAATCCTGACGATCATACTAACACTGAAACACATGACCTAAATGAAGATCAAGTTGATACTGATGTCAGTAACAATGAAGAAAATCAAGAAAATCCAGAATATCAAGAAGAAAACTGGACTGATGCACAAATTCCAGAATCCAATGAATCAAATCTTAATAGTCAAATAGTTGTTGACAAAGTTTCCAGCTCTAGAACTGAAAAAAATCATCCATTAGACCTAGTTCTAAGTGATGTTAATTCAAATATGTAGACAAGAAGCAAATTTAATTCAAGTTTATTTTCAAATATTTGCAATATAAGCCTAAATTCTAATGAATGTATGTTTGCATGTTTTCAATCTCAGGAAGAACCTAAAAGGATTTGTAACACCCCCGAGACCCGGCCTAGCATTTTTAAGGTTGTCGGTAAGTTTATTTTATTATTTATAATTTTATAGAATTTTATTTGATTTATTAGAATTTTTAACCACGGGGTTAAAAATTAGCAAAACTGAGATAGATATATATTAGTATGATTTTTATATATCTGGGTCCACTTTTGAACCGGGTTTCTAGTGGTATTTTTAGTTTTGAAATCAGAGTTCATTTAGGGTTCCAAATTAAACATCGTATTTTAGTATAATACTGTTTTAAAAAAAAATTGACCACATCATGCTTGGCACGTGTAATGTTGTTGGGCTGAATTGAGTTTTATCCAAAAATCTCAAACTCTCAATCTCTCTCGTCTCTGTTCTCGTTTCACACACACAACGCACACACAATATAGAACTTGAGTATTGAAGATTGAATCTTTGAAGTTTCAAGCCCTAATTTCAAAATTGAAGCTTCCATCTAGTAAGTAATCTTCTCCTTTGGTTAGGGTTAATAGTTCTTGAGTGTTCTTGTTTATTTGAAGAATTAGGGTGTAGTGTTCTTGGTGGGTTTTGATCAAGAACTGAAATTAATGATTCCTTTAGGTTAGGTTATGATAAGGAACTGTTATACTTGTTAGTAGATTGATTGAAACATTCAAATTAAACATAATTTATAATTGGTGATTTTGGGTCAAGAACCCTAGTTTTGGAGATGATGATTTCTGTGAATTTGTGATTGTTTAGGATTGTAACTAGTGTTATAATTGTGTTAGAAACTAGTTATAACATTAAATTAATTGTTTGATAATGTTTAGACAAAAATTAGTAAGTTGTAAAATTGTGTAGTTTGACTTTTGAAAAGTCAAATCTGGATTTGTTGGAGATGAAATTTGATTGTATACATTTCTTAAATTAGTTGTGAAGTTGTGATGGTATGAATCCATATGTTGCTATGTTTTAGTTAAGAATCGGGTTTTGACCCGTTTGGGCCAAATTAGTACCTTAGATACACATTTACAAGTTTGATGTTGAATTTGACTTTGGTGGAGTCAAAGTATTTGTTTGTGCAGAATTTGTGTCATTTATATTGGTTTAAAGTGGAGTTTAAATTTATGTATATTTTGGACTTGAAATGGTACTAATATGGGTATTGTTTCGGATAGCAGGAAAAGGGAAGGCAAAGACTCGGTGATATTAGACGACTGAGTGATCATCGATAGTGCCAAGGTGAGTGGATTTATAACCTTTGTACTGTTTAATTGCAATGGTTTATGTTGCAATTTGTTTGGTTTGGTTTTGGAAAATTTTGACCGGGCAGAAATTTTTGGGACGAAAAATGATAAAAATTTCTGGACACGAACCAAAACCAAACAGATTCTCGAAATAGCTAACTCGAAACTTTTTGCGGCGCGAAATTTTGTTTTGGGCAGAAATTTTGGTTGTGGGCAGAAACGTTTGTCACAGACTGTTGTTTGGCTGCAAAACTTTGTGTTGTGATCTACACAGTATGGTTTAATGTTAATTAACTGGCTATGTGTTAATTAATCGAAATGTGCACATGAAAAGTATAGAGGTCAGCCTGACTTGGTGGGGCTGGGCTTTCGTTTACTGCTAGATAACGGTAATTGTACCTTGTCATATTCGTTGTGTCTTAAGGAAGGTTTACCATTGATAATGAGTAAAGGGCTATCGGTAAGCTGTTGTTAGGCCCACAACAATTGTAAGGTCCGTAAAACCGCCAGATCTCTCGTTATTTGTGATTAAGTGAAAGAGAATGTGAATCGAGATTGTTGGATTTAGACATTTTAAAGTGTTATAGTTTCAATCACTTAGCTTTGTGCTAATCCCCCACTGTGTTGAATCTTTTGCAGGTTTTTGGGAAGTTTGTGATTAGGAATGGATGACCAATACTTAAAGATATGTTTTTAGAGTCGAGCCGAAAGTTTATAACACCGTTTTGTAAATATTAAATTACTTTACTTTTATAACGTCTGTAAATTAATTAGTTAAACGCTTCCGTATTTTGTTTTAAAAGAAAAAATGGCATGAAAAATTACGGTGTTACAGGATTCAACAAGCTATGAAAGACTCAAACTGGATTGAGGCTATGCAAGAATAACTTCTTCAATTCAAATTACAAGTTGTTTGGACCCTTGTACCTCTTCCAAAAGGAAAAAGAGCCATTGGAACACGATCGGTCTTCAGAAACAAGAAGGATGAAAGAGGAATAGTGATCAAAAATAAAGCCAGACTTGTAGCCCAAGGATACACTCAATAAGAAGGAATAAACTATGATGAACTATATGCTCCTGTTGCAAGAATTGAAGCAATAAGGATTTTCTTGGCATATGCTTCATTCAAGAAATTCAAAGTCTATCAAATGGATGTAAAAAGTGCTTTCCTGTATGGGAAAATTGAAGAAGTATATGTGTGTCAACCTCCAGAATTTGAAAATCCTGAACATGATGATTATGTTCACAAATTAGACAAATGGGAGATAGGATGTTGGTTGATAGCAATTTCTTGACTGTAAACCACCGGAGTATAAAGGTAGTAATGATCCGACTATAACTATGAATTGGTTGAGGGAAATGGAAAGAACTTTAGATGCAGCAAATTGTGAAGATCGAATGAAGGTGAAATATGCTTAGAGAATGTTAAAAGAAAGGGCTATGGAATGCTTGGATGTTTGGACAAAACAAATGTCACCTGCCGAAGAAGATGCAATTACTTTGAAAGAATTTTATGATAGAATGTGTGATCATTTTTGTAATGAATTCGAGATGAATAAGATTAGAAAAGAGTTTATGAATTTACAAATGGGAGATAGGATGTCGGTTGATGAGTTAATCAAGCAGTTCAATAATAAACTCAGATTTGTGAAGCATTGGGTGCCCGATGAAAAGTCACAGTTACAATAGTTTGTGTGTAACATCCCAAAATCAAGGGGGAATTTAAAAAAAAATTTAATCAATAAAAATATTACATTTTTCCCCAAAAGTACAATTAACTCAAAGGTCCCAATTCATAAATAAGAATATAAAACCATCTCGTGTTTTAAATGCGGAATAATTAAAGATTTTAAAACAAAACATGTTTGACTCAAAATAAATGTTTTAATCCAAATCCATAAAAATAGAAACGCAGCTCATCAACCATTGACTTTCTCTTTGACTTTGCTAGTACTTGCAAAATGGGAGGGAGTGTTTGGGGTCAGCCACCGCTGAGTGAATAATCAACACAATAAACATACACATACAAACAATCCACACCACATAAGTGATCCCTAAAGACTCTACTCAATTCTCGATTATTAGGCCTTTTATTAAATCTCATTAGGTTCGCCGTGGGTTGTGACGATGCTCAACGTAGGCCCACGGCCATACGCTCGTCACAACACCCTCTTCCAACACCCGTCCTCTAGGTGCCCCGCAGTACCACGCTGACAGTCGTGTAGTGTACTTTGGCAACTCAAATGGGAAGAGTTGGCTCTCGCCGTCGCCTCTTGCGATCGGTAATTAAAATCTCATAGTTATTAGGTTAGTATTATTAACGTGTTGACTCATACAACATGTACTCATATAAAACAAATCATCTCATACTCAACACATATCATCTCAACATATATGTAATCAACTAGCACATCTCACATGCATATAACTCATAAACATAACTCATGTACGCAGATCAACACATAATGATATGGTACTTAGCTCGGTTACTCAACATCCATATCTAAGTTCAGGATGTAGTTAAAATAAACAACACTTAGCACATCATCAAATAAACAAGCTTATCTCAAAGCAATAGCAATTCATGACACATAGCACATAATCATGAAATGAAAGTAAATGCAAGTTTATAGTGAGATCACCCACCTCGAATAGACGTGTGCTCCTAAATATCCTCAGCACCAAATAGCGTCTCTAATTAGTGCCTATAAGGCCCTACATAGCACAAGGAAACTCGGATTAGAAATTGACTCGCAAGTAGTTTCAGCAGAAACTTAACAGCACTCAGCACTCTCAGGGGAACAGTTATAACTCTCAAACGGTTCACTAGATTTTTGTAACGACCGAGATTTTGTAAATAAATAAATTGTACAAAAATATGATAAATAAGGATAATTCATTTCAGAACCGTAGGAATTGGTTTCGTGTCATTTGGACACCGTATGAGAAAGTTATGGACGAAACTGGGTCGAGTCAAGGACCGAAAAGTGCAGCCTAGCTGACTAGTGGAGTTCACGGCGCGAAGTGGAGTTCGTGATCGTGAACTCCGACCAGGGATTTTGGGGTTTTTCAGGCTTTGAGTTCACGATCCATTACCGATCGCGATGTTCGCGACACGCATAGTTCACGCCGCGAACTTAAGTTCGCGATCGTGAACTCCTGAAGTCTGTATAAAAATGGGTTGAGGCTAGGGTTTTGACACCTACACCCCTAGAACCCTACCAGCCGTTATTTTGGAAGAAGTGCACGATTGTTGCTGTTCTTGAGCTCAAATCTTCATATTTCTTGGAGATTATTGATCTAAGGTAAGAATCCTTGTTAGTTTATGCATCTCTTTGATATTTTGAGCTCTATTTGGGTATTAATGGTGGTTTTGGGAACCAACCACATCATCTATGGGGAAGATGATCTATCATGGGTGTAAAACACTCATGGTAAGCTTGTAATCAATTTGTACAAGTTGGATTTCGGTTTTATGGATAGAAATCTTGAACTAGGGTTTGAGATTTCCACCAAGTGGTATGAACTTGGTGGTTAGGAATGTTAAGATGGATTAACTAGTAGTTAGTTATGGTTTATGACTAGATTTGTGATGATTTTGATAATAGGTCAAGAAGGAGTTGAGATTGGAAGTACTTCCTTGATTGGGAAGTAGAGATTGTGTTGATTTACACAAGTATTGGATAGCTTTGCTAAGGTGAGTACATGTGATCTTTCTGAGTACATAGTGAACCATGTTTTTATGAATTGAAATGATTTTAGAGTCTTTATTAGATAAATATTTTTAATAAAGAAAAGATTGAATTGATAGAGTATGAATTTAGTTTAATTGAATTGAAATGAATTGAAATGAATTGTATTGTGAATTTATTGCTTAGTTACCACTAGTATGATTCGAGTAGTGATATGGGGCTTGGCCCAAGTTGATGATTTGTTATGTGGTAGCTAATCAAATTGGATCCTAGATAACCCACACAAGTTGGGGGAGTTAGTGACTACTACTTGGGGCGGTACCACCCTACGCAAGAGTGGTGTGTCGAGAAATAGATAACCCGGAAAACGGGGGAGTTTGAGATAACCCGGAAATCGGGGGAGCAAATAGATAACCCGGAAACGGGGGAGTTTACCTAGATAACCCATATCGGGCGAGTTGTTTCGGGGAGGCCCGTTACGTATGTGTTTGGCTTATGGCAAGCCTTAGAGATTGATTGACTATGTTCAATTTGATAATTATTTAATTATTATTTTATTACAAAATTATTTCTAACCGGGTCTAAAACCCATGTTTCTCACGAGACAATATTTGTCTCACGTACTATGTTTATTTTGGCTATGTACTCAGGTTCGGGAGCGAAGGATTAAGCGGCCCGTAGTTAGCATTTGGAAGTGATTTAGCTCGGTGTACTTATTTAATTCCCTAGACATTGTTTTGATATATTTGTAACTCCGATTTTTGATACTAGCAATTACTCCAAGTGTTTTATCTAAACTTACAATTTCGGATATTTGGTTTGTAAAGACATATATTTTTATATTTTTAAAAGTTTTAAATTTGGTCGAAAAATTGGTGTGTTACAACTTGGTATCAGAGCATTAGTCTAAGTGAATTAGGTTGGTTACCCACCCTATACTTAGACTTTGCTTTTGGGACATTATGTTCTATAGGAAGTTAGGTTGACCTTTAAGAACTAGGGTTGACCATTGAGGGAATTGTTTTAAATCGAGCTATTCTTATGTTTAATTTTGACTTTTTAGTCAACTTGTTGGGTTCTAATTGAGTTGACATCTTATTATAGTAAGATGGCTAGAACGAGAAGTGGTCGATTGTTGGATGGAGAACAAGCTTCGAATTTGAATCAAGATGGGAATGGATTGGCCAATTCGGGTATCGGGAATAACCATACTCCGGTAACAATGGAGGCCATTCAATCCATGCTCACTAATATGAGGAATGTGATGCAACAAGATGTTAACCGGATCATAAATGATCGGTTGAACTTAAGAGATGATGATGAGGAAAGGGAGGAAGAGGAACGTCTTTTTGAGGAGGAGAGGGAGGAAGGTGAAGATTCCCCTCAACTCACTAAGACCAAGTCAACAGGGAATACCAACCCGACCGAGAAATCCTCCAATGTGGAAAGTGGTGAAGAGAGAAAGATTGAGCGTGAAGGATGTTCTTACAAGACATTCCTTGTTTGTCGTCCTGACTTCTATCTCGGGAGTACGGAACCGAAAGTGACGGTTCAATGGATTCGAGAAACGGAACGTGTGCTTGAGAGTAGCAAGTGCAAAGAGGAAGACATGGTGACTTATTCCTCACGTTTGTTCAAAGATGATGCTCTTACATGGTGGGACACCGTGTATGAAACCTTGGGGAAGAAAGCCATTTACAAGATGTCGTGGGATGAGTTCACTAGGAGACTCAAAGAGTAGTATTGTCCCGAAAGGGAGTTGGAGGAGTTGTTGGAAGAGTTCTTGCACTTCAAGAAAGGCAATTTGACCTTGGATGAGTATACCAAGAAGTTCACGGGATACCTCCCGTTCGTGTCAAGTACTTACCCAACCGAACGTAGTCGTGTGGTTCGGTTTGCCAATGGGTTACCATGGGAGTATGAGCTCGAAGTGAAGAGGGCAACCACTCTTGATGAGGCGATCAATGTCGCCCGAAGTGTCGAAAAAGTTAGCAAGAGAAGAGTGCAAGAGAGATCGGTTGGTAATGAGAAGAGGAAGTTTGAAAGCTTTTCGGGGCCATCCAAAAAGAGCAAGTTTGCCCCGAGCGGGTCAAAACAAGGAAGTGTTGGGGGATGTAGGAAGTGTGGTAGGGACCACAAAGGATAATGCAAGGCGGACTCTAATGGTTGTTTCAAATGTGGTCGTTTTGGCCACAAAGCTAGAGATTGCAAGGTTAAAAGCCTTGATGAAGTTGAATGTTTCTCATGTCACGAGAAGGGGCACTATAGCAATGTATGCCCAAAGAAGGGAACCGAAACGTTGGTGTCGACCGCTCACAAGAAACCGGAACCGTCGAAAGTCAAAGGGCGTGCCATCCAACTCACGCGTGAAGAAGCCAAAGAGACTCATGATGTCGTCTCAGGTACCTTATTCATAAACTCCATACCCACTTATGTGTTGATTGATTCGGGTTCTACTTATTCTTTCGTGTCTCATGAATTTGGTGCTAAGTTTAAGGTTCCACTAGAGTTACTTGATGAATTGTATGAAATAGAAGTAGCCGATGGGAAAACCTCTATGGTTCAACATGTCTACAGAAATTGTGAGTTAGAAATCGATAACAAGAAGTTTAAGGTTGATTTGATGCCTATGGGAATTAAGGCTTTTGATGTAATTATTGGGATGGATTGGTTGGGAATCCACCAAGCCAAGATTTTATGTGGAAGGAAATTAGTGTCGATTAAATCTCCCGAAAATGAAAAGGTGTACATCTATGGGGAAAAGAGGCATCGTATGCCAAACTTGTTAACCGCAATTAAGGCAACAAAATGTTTAGCGAAAGGTTATGCATCATTTATAGCCTATGTCCTAGATGGAAGAAAAGAAAAGAAGACGGTTGAGAATGTGAAGATTATACGAGATTTTCCCGAAGTTTTTCCCGATGACTTGCCCGGTTTGCCACCGGAGAGACAAGTCGAGTTCCGTATTGATTTAGTCCCGGGGGCGACACCAATTGCCCGAGCCCCGTTCGTCTAGCTCCCACCGAAATGAGAGAGTTGATGGCTCAACTTCAAGATTTGCTCGATAAGGGTTTTATCCGTCCTAGTTCGGCACCATGGGGTGCACCGGTTTTATTTGTGAAGAAGAAAGATGGTTCGATGAGAATGTGTATCGATTACCGAGAACTAAACAAGATGACGATTAAGAACCGATATCCTTTGCCAAGGATACATGATTTATTTGATCAACTTCAAGGAGCCGATTATTTCTCCAAGATCGATTTGAGATCGGGCTACCATCAAGTTCGTGTCAAAGAAGGTGATACCGAGAAGACGGCCTTTAGGACCCGTTATGGTCATTATGAATTTTTAGTTATGCCATTCGGTTTGACGAATGCCCCGGCAATTTTTATGGATCTCATGAATAGGGTTTGTAAACCATTCCTCGATAAATTCCTCATCGTATTCATCGATGATATTCTTATTTCCTCCAAAACCGAAGAAAAACATGAAGAACATTTGAGGCAAACTTTGGAAGTCTTGAAACGAGAAAAATTGTATGCTAAATTCTCAAAGTGTGAATTTTGGTTGCGGGAAGTTCAATTCTTAGGTCATGTGGTATCTCGAAGCGGGATAAAAGTTGACCCGTCTAAGATCGAGGCGGTGAAGAATTGGGAAGCACCGAAGACCCCGACCGAAGTTAGGAGTTTTCTTGGGTTAGCCGGTTACTACCGAAGGTTTATTGAAGATTTTTCCCGAGTGGCGGTCCCACTCACTAGACTAACGAGAAAAGATGTAAAGTTCGAATGGGGGAAAAAGCAAGAGGACGCTTTTGCCTTGTTGAAAGAGAAGTTGTGCAATGCACCGATCCTCACTCTACCTGATGGTATGGAAGACTTTGTGGTGTATAGTGACGCCTCGAATAAAGGTCTCGGTTGCGTTTTGATGTAAAGGGGAAATGTGATAGCTTATGCTTCAAGACAATTAAAGAATTCGGAAGAAAGGTATACAACACATGATTTGGAGTTGGCGGCGATTATTTTTGCCTTAAAGATTTGGAGGCATTACTTGTATGGTACAAGGTGTATCTTGTACACGGATCACAAAAGTCTCAAGTATGTGTTTACACAAAAAGACTTGAACATGAGGCAAAGAAGGTGGATTGAATTGATTAGTGACTATGATTGTGAAATCGTCTATCACGAGGGGAAGGCCAATGTGGTAGCCGACACCTTGAGTAGAAAAGTTTATGAAAAACCGGTTAAGGCTAAATTAATGCGGATTGATGTAGTATCTAGCTTCATTGAAAGTATAAAGACCGCACAAATGGAAGTGATGGGAAAAGACGAGTATAGATAAGAGAGATTGGGAAAGAACCAAGTGTTTGAGGAAAATGGTCAAGGGTTGAAAACCGTGAATGGTCGAATTTGGGTCCCGAAATTCGGTGGAAACCGAAAAGTGTTGTTGAATGATGCTCACAAGTCTAAGTATTCGATTCATCCCGGAAGTACAAAAACTTATCAAGACTTGAAGAAAATTTATTGGTGGCCCGGGATAAAGTCGAGGGTAGCAAAGTTCATATCAAAATGTGCCACGTGTGCACAAGTGAAAGCCGAGCACCAAGTTCCTTATGGTGTTGCACAATCATTACAAGTGCCGGCCGGGAAATGGAATGACATCACAATGGATTTCATTGTTGGTCTCCCAAAGACGAGTAGGAATCATGACGCCATTTGGGTGATTGTGGATAGATTAACGAAAAGTGTGTTATTCCTAGCTATTCGGGAGACCATGCCACTTGAGAAATTGGCAAAATTGTATGTTGATGAAGTTGTTCGTTTGCACGGGGTACTATTGTCAATTGTGTCCGATCGGGATGCAAGGTTTACCTCGAGATTTTGGAGATCACTCCAAGAAGAGTTGGGGACGAAGTTGAGATTGAGCACGGCTTACCATCCGCAAACCGATGGTCAGAGTGAAAGAACGATCCAAACGATCGAAGATATGTTGAGGTCGTGTGTTTTGGATTTTGGTGGTAAATGGGATGAACATTTACCGTTAGTTGAATTTTCATATAACAATAGTTATCACTCGACCATTAAGATGCCACCGTTTGAGGCTTTATATGGGAGAAAATGTAGGACGCCTTCTTGTTGGTTAGAGGCGGGTGAGACGAGACTCACGGGTCCCGAGATTGTAAAAATAACAAATGAGAAAATTGGAATAATTCAAAGGAATATGAAAGTGGCACAAGATCGCCAAAAGAGTTATTCGGGTTTGAAGAAGCGACCTTATGATTTAAATGTCGGTGATATGGTGATGTTAAAGGTGTCGCCTTGGAAAGGCGTGATGAGGTTTGGTAAGAAGGGCAAATTGAGCCCAAGATATGTTGGCCCATTTAAGATTTTGAAACGGGTCGGTTTGCAAGCATTTAAGTTAGAACTTCCACCCGAGTTACAAGGTGTCCATGACACCTTCCATGTTAGTAATTTGACGACATTCTTGGGTGAAGTGGAGAATATTATCCCACTTCAAGATTTGCAGGTCGATGCGCCCAACCGATTGATTGAAGAGACCGGGGCCATATTGGAGGCCCAAACAAAGAAATTAAGGAACAAAGAAATTGAGTTGGTGTTGGTCAGGTGGATACATTCCCTTGGGCCAAATTTGACTTGGGAAGTCAAAGACGAGATTAAGAAACGCTACCCGAACTTTGTTGATTATGATGCAATTCCGAGGACGGAATCCTCTTAAGGGGTAGATAGTTGTAACGACCGAGATTTTGTAAATAAATCAATTGTACAAAAATATGATAAATAAGGATAATTCATTTCAGAACCGTAGGAATTGGTTTCGTGTCATTTGGACACCGTATGAGAAAGTTATGGACGAAACCGGGTCGAGTCAAGGACCGAAAAGTGCAGCCTAGCTGACTAGTGGAGTTCACGGCGCGAAGTGGAGTTCGCGATCGTGAACTCCGACCAGGGATTTTGGGGTTTTTCAGGCTTTGAGTTCACGATCCGTTACCGATCGCGATGTTCGCGACGCGCATAGTTCACGCCGCGAACTTAAGTTCGCGATCGTGAACTCCTGAAGTCTGTATAAAAACGGGTTGAGGCTAAGGTTTTGACACCTACACCCCTAGAACCCTACCAGCCATTATTTTGGAAGAAGTGCACGATTGTTGCTGTTCTTGAGCTCAAATCTTCATATTTCTTGGAGATTATTGATCTAAGGTAAGAATCCTTGTTAGTTTATGCATCTCTTTGGTATTTTGAGCTCTATTTGGGTATTAATGGTGGTTTTGGGAACCAACCACATCATCTATGGGGAAGATGATCTATCATGGGTGTAAAACACTCATGGTAAGCTTGTAATCAACGTGTACAAGTTGGATTTCGGTTTTATGGATAGAAATCTTGAACTAGGGTTTGAGATTTCCACCAAGTGGTATGAACTTGGTGGTTGGGAATGTTAAGATGGATTAACTAGTAGTTAGTTATGGTTTATGACTAGATTTGTGATGATTTTGATAATAGGTCAAGAAGGAGTTGAGATTGGAAGTACTTCCTTGATTGGGAAGTAGAGATTGTGTTGATTTACACAAGTATTGGATAGCTTTGCTAAGGTGAGTACATGTGATCTTTCTGAGTACATAGTGAACCATGTTTTTATGAATTGAAATGATTTTAGAGTCTTTATTAGATAAATATTTTTAATAAAGAAAAGATTGAATTGATAGAGTATAAATTTAGTTTAATTGAATTGAAATGAATTGAATTGAATTGTATTGTGAATTCATTGCTTAGTTACCACTAGTATGATTCGAGTAGTGATACAGGGCTTGGCCCAAGTTGATGATTTGTTATGTGGTAGCTAATCAAATTGGATCCTAGATAACCCACACAAGTTGGGGGAGTTAGTGACTACTACTTGGGGCGGTATCACCCTGCGCAAGAGTAGTGTGTCGAGAAATAGATAACCCGGAAAACGGGGGAGTTTGAGATAACCCGGAAATCGGGGGAGCAAATAGATAACCCGGAAACGGGGGAGTTTACCTAGATAACCCATATCGGGAGAGTTGTTTCAGGGAGGCCCGTTACGTATGTGTTTGGCTTATGGCAAGCCTTAGAGATTGATTGACTATGTGCAATTTGATAATTATTTAATTATTATTTTATTGCAAAATTATTTCTAACCGGGTCTAAAACCCATGTTTCTCACGAGACAATATTTGTCTCACGTACTACGTTTATTTTGGATATGTACTCAGGTTCGGGAGCGAAGGATTAAGCGGCCCGTAGTTAGCATTTGGATGTGATTTAGCTCGGTGTACTTATTTAATTCCCTAGACATTGTTTTGATATATTTGTAACACCGATTTTTGATACTAGCAATTACTCCAAGTGTTTTATCTAAACTTACAATTTCAGATATTTGGTTTGTAAAGACATATATTTTATATTTTTAAAAGTTTTAAATTTGGTCGAAAAATTGGTGTGTTACAATTTTATTCAATTTTTTACAGTAGCTAGATGACTCCTAGGACTACAATTCTATAGAAGACCTCGGAAACTAAATCCAAACAGAAAGGGCTCAAAACAGGCTCACAAGACAGAACAGCTGAACCGAAAACTATTATGCGATGGTTTACAAAAACAGCGATAACTTTTAAACCGTAAATCAGATTAACGAACCGTCAGCGGCGTTGGAAAGAGGTCTCAGAAAACAAGAGACTTCCGAGGCCAAAATCCATAAACGTAGTTTAAGTGTATTAAAAAAGAACGCAACATAGCAACCAGATTCTGCCAAAAATTCAGTTTGGTATTTAAAACCCGTTTTAAATCCCGACATCAACCCAATTACTCTCGAGGCACCCGACAGCACCGAGACTTAGTTTTAAATTTCAGAAACCATAATTAGAAGTATACTTTCTCCTTGGTTTATAATCTTTTCGATTTAAGGAAACCAAGAACCCTAAGGTTCGGTTTCCGGTTTGTAAAACGTTTAGCCAATTCAACAACGGTTTTTCCCAACCCGACACTTAATCAAAACCAGAAACTAACTCGACAGCAACTCACGAGAGAATTTTGGACAAATGGATTACAATTTAGTAAAACATCAAGTCAATTACTATGATAACTCAAACCGATAACAAACAATATACGGAGTATAACGAATAAAAGGACAACGGTGTTTAATCACAAAAGAAAAAACGAAACCCGAACCCGACTCGGGTCCGACCTCAACCTGCCCAAAAACTGCAGCCCTTCTACAAACAAAGATTAATTAAGATATGAAAAAGAGGGTTAGAAATTATACCCTTATGAAGCAAAGTGCAAGAAACACGACCACACGAATCACTAAAACGCGTCACCAGGAAACATCACAATACGCTGCTCACCCTACGCATGAAGTTTGGCTGACTTCAAAGGGACATCAAATAAAAAAAAATCCCATCCACACAATAGATCAATTTATCTAAATGGATGGTTTAAATAATCAATTAAAAAATACTTGTCATGAACACGTGTGCTCAAAAGAAAAAGATATTACAACCTCCAAACTGAGAGCTGCTCCATGGAACTTCTATCATTGTATCCACCGAGAATTAAATGACGTCGCCCTTGACTTATCTAAACATCACCAGCGACTGCCCCTTGCTTCTTTGATAGATAGGAATTACGCAAGACGGAGGATATGTGTGGAACGGCTGAAGAGAATAAAATTAAGGGGGGAAGGAATTAGGGGTTTTATTTTAACCTATCAGTTATTGATCGAGCCCCAAGCCCGCAAGCCTTGGCCTTTGGCCGGCCCCTATCACTCAATCGTGGTCTCTTGTTCTTTTGGCCCGACACAAAATAAACCCGACTCATTTAGAACGGCGAACCGGTTTAACTCGAAACATTCAAGCGACTAAGTAACGTCTAAACGAAACAAACCATTTATTAAAATTTTCGTCTAAAACTTACGAGACAACTAACTATCTATTTACTCACTTAAATAAAAGAATTAATAGTTAATAAAGATAAATAATAATTACTTAATTAATTAACTTGGCATGTCTAATTTAATTAACGTCTAATAATACGAGCCGTCATAACTATTAATTAAAAGCGTCCAATTAACATAAAATTAATCATAAATAAAATAATACGTTATTAAAAATATTATTTAATTAATTCAAATTTTGGGGCGTTACAACTCAACTCCACTTGAATCAAACTTCGTCCCCGAAGTCATTGCTCGGAAGAAACTCATGGTAGCGATCTCGCATCTCAGACTCAGGCTCACGAACGACACACCTTCTCAATTGTGAAAATTGATAAGGTTATGACTAAAAAGAAGCTCTTCAGGGTGACATACTCGATCATAATGAAATCCGGCTCTCGCAATTGCTCATGCAACTCTCTCGTCTTGGGCGGCGCAAAAGATAAGGCTAGAAGAATAAAAATCAAAATGTTCTCTAAGAATCTCGATTTGTCTCAAAAAGAGTGACGACAATAATCGCAAATAAATTCACGATACTTTGCTGAAGGCGTCTTCTTGCTCTCGTTGTCGGTCACAGTTGCTGCACCCCGCGGTTAACGTTGCTTTGAATCTCCGATTCAACTCCACTTGGAGATTTATTACGGTTTGGTTTGTGACGACAGATGATCTCGGCGTGTACCTTGTCAACCACTCTGTGATCACAATCATACGCGACCCTCTCACAGCGATTAAATAAGATTTTATGGGAAAAGCTTTCCCGCACAGTTCCAACTAATTATCAATTTTACATTTTATCAACATAAAAATTCTTGTTATTGGCAATCTCTACCAATATCAGCATCCCAAGGTACTCTACTCTATAAGACATTAGTTTGTTTTAAAGTAAAATGAACAATTTAGCGGTTCACACCGCTATCAGACAACACACAACAAGTAAATAATTCACATAACTGTATTCTATCACTCAAAAATCTCAAATAGTAGGTAACTCATGCCTCTTAATCAAATTGCATATATAATCAGAATGCACTCATCTCGAATTTTACAACTTGCTTTTAACTCAATGCAAGCTATATGATCCTTTTAACTCAAATCTTGTTTAGTGACTTCTCATAAGTCACACAATATGCTCATTTTCTCGTTCTTTGCGATCTCTCGTGTGATCAAATTTAATTATCAGACTACTCGAACAGATAACGCACCCTTTTAAGCTGCATTATTAGTGCTCTTGTTAACTCGTATTTAACAAATTCTCGCTGACTCTTTTGAAGAATGCTCGTTTAACTCATTTTAATGATACTCGTCAACTCGAGTAATGATTATATCATTTAGTTCGTTAATTAACTTCTCGCTTTGTTTCTCGTTTTAATTTGTCTCTTGACTAACTGTCCACTTATAAATCTCATCTCTTTCTCAACTTAATGTTTTTCTCTTTACTCGATTAATGAATTCGACGATTACTTTCCTTATTAATCCCCGTGTATTTAATTATTCACTTAATTCTCATTCTCAACTAAAAAGTTTCCCCATTACTTTATATGTTTAATGTTTTCTCGATTTAAAAACTCATAGAATTTAATAAATTTTGATTGTTTGATACACTTATATTTTTCTCGTTTGTTCATTTTAATACCTATCTCGATTTAATAATTACTCAATAAAATATAATGTTTAACGACATTTAATTTAATAATTAAACTCGATATTCCCTTTATTTCCATTTAATATTTCATCATAAATAAAGTTTTGTCATTTGGTTCATTTTGAGAATGTATACATTTAACTCGATTTATTAGTTTCTTACAGTTCGGTAGTTTCTCAGTTTAATAACTTCTCCTCATAATTTATTTTGGCGATCTTCTCATGACCGACTCGTTGATAACATTCTCATTACTCGAATTGCATAATTTCTTGTTATTTATATAAAAATATACTTGTCACTTCTCATTTGCACCATTACCCTCGATTTATGAATTTCTCACCAATTGATAATTATACCATCACATGAAATTAATTATTCTCAATTATTCTTATAAATTGCATAGTCACATGTATATATATTACTCAACACAATAATTTGGCTCAAAAATATCTCGTCTGGATTTAATAACTTCTTATAATCGTGTTTTTCCCATTTAACTTGACTTGAATAATAAATTCTCATATTTTAATAATCTCTTTTTATCTCATTATATTCCCACAGGAATAATTTCTTGATTAATCAATCACTCTTATAGCTTTTTAGTCAGTTATATGCACATATACACTCATAATAACACTTAACAAAATTTTCTCTTGGAATTTCTCTTAATTTACTCCTTACAAACTTTATTTTTCACATTTAGCTCGATTTATTAATCTCCATTAGTTCAAAAATACGAATTTAATAATTCACAACTTCATAATTATTCTCTATTTACACTCTTAATATTGGTAGTTTTCCCTTTTACCACCACTCAACTCCATTTGGAGAAAACTCGTCCCCGAGTTTGGAAGTCGCACTCAAAATCTCAAGGAACTCGTTACGAACACTCGATAGTTCGGTTTGTTGATTCTCATTTTTAATTATATATTTTAAGGTTTCACTAAATTACTCGATAATCAAAGTCTTATGCGCAGGTGTGAGTTGATCCCAACGTATACTCTTTACGCCCATCTCACACCCCTACTCATAAATATATTTTTTTTAATTCATTGCTCATATTAGGTGTTAGTTTTCTCATTAGCATTTTCATGAATTCTCATACTCTTATTAGATTTCCTCAATCATAACTCGTTATTCTTTAATAATTTCATAATTATTTCTCAATAATAATTATTAATTTTATGACGTCTCATAAATCAATTTATTACACATATTAGCACCACCATTTGTTATTTCGCGGATTATCACTCGATCAAATCTGAGTATAAATCCTCATTTTGGTTGCTCATAACATATTTGGCAGTATCATTACCATATAAGAGTTCTATCGTTAAATGAAATTCTCATTAAATTTGTAGCGAATAAACCTCGTAAATTTTCTTTTATCAATTAACTCATTAATTAATTCGTCTTGGTTTTTCATCTCACCCAATTAGTGATGTCTCACTATTTATAATTTTTATTGACTATATAAATTTCATCTCTTGTTCAATTAATAGCCCTCATTTATTTCATACATTCGATGTTTTTCCCGTCAGTTTCTTAAATGTAAAATTAACTCCATAAATCTTCACATAAAATTTCTCAATTCACAACTCTTTTACTCATTTTGCATTACCCCTCATGACTTCATTAATTCGTTTACTCATAGTTTCTCCTTTACTCAATTTAATGAGTATACATAATTAAAATCTCTCCATTTGATTCGTTTTAGATAATTGTCCAATTATTCTTGCTTTATAAATTTTATTGTAATTTCAATGACTTCTCAAGTATACAAATTAAATTATTCTTAATCATTATTACTTAATTATTATCTTAGAATTTTGACCAATTAATATTATTCAATTAATCAATTTATCATTAGTGATTCTCACTCAATTTGGTTTACTAACTTTCACTTGATTTGTTTGTATAACTCCTTATCAACTTAAATTAATGATCTCTTCTTTTTATTATTTATTATTTTTCTCATAAATCTCGATTTAGTAATGTTTTCATCCCATTTACTCATATATTTGAACTTAATATTTTCCTTATTTCCTCGTTTATTTTGCTTTAACGATTGCTCAATCGTCCTCGAGGAATTAATAACTCAATTAAATCATTTAATGAATTCAACCCAATTTAATTTATTGTCTCTCTCTTGACATGTTTTGATAACTCTTTAGCAATTCGTGTTTAATGATTCTCTTATTCAATTAGTTGCAGTGTTTTCCCATATATTTCTTTTAGTAATTTATTATTGACTTATATATAATAATTGAGGGTTTTAATGATACTTAGATGCTTGATCAATGGTCTCCTTGAATCCTTTTCGAAACATAGGCATGTGTCATGTGCGTATAATAATAGGGGCCCTCTATTATTATCCAAACCTACCCCTGTCATGGTTTCGAGCCAGTTTCAAAAATTCCACGATCTCCCATCCTCCTACCATCCACATAACAAGTAGTTCACAACAATAAGCGTAATATATATATACATATATATAGTCGCACAATTCACGCTCATCTCGTGTTAATTCTCTTTTATTCTCTTAGAATTCAATGTCACTTGCGACGTTTTTAATACACTAAATATCTCATGAATAAAGTACTAGAGGCATAAGGTCGTCGTGATGCGCTGCTTCTCAATTTGGATTTTGACTCATATTAAAACATTTAAAAAACGCATTTTGAAAACTAGTGCTTCGACTTGAGTTTGGAATTCACCCCTTGTGAGCCCAGTTCTCTCAAGCCAGAGCTTTGATACCACTTGTAACATCCCAGAACCCCGTAGCACAATATTGTCTGCTTTGCCCACCAGCGCTAGGATTTTGTTCTTGGTATGGACCACTTCCACCCAAAAGGCCTCATGCTAAGAGAGGTATCCACACTCTTATAAGGAGTGTTTCGTTCCCCTCTCCAACCAATGTGGGACGAATCTTACAATTTATCGAGTTAAATTATTAAATTAAATGTCGTTAAACATTATATTTTATTGAGTAATTATTAAATCGAGATAGGTATTAAAATGAACATACGAGAAAAATATAAGTGTATCAAACAATCAAAATTTATTAAATTCTATGAGTTTTTAAATCGAGAAAACATTAAACATATAAAGTAATGGGGAAACTTTTTAGTTGAGAATGAGAATTAAGTGAATAATTAAATACACGGGGATTAATAAGGAAAGTAATCGACGAATTAATTAATCGAGTAAAGAGAAAAACATTAAGTTGAGAAAGACATGAGATTTATAAGTGGACAGTTAGTCAAGAGACAAATTAAAACGAGAAACAAAGCGAGAAGTTAATTAACGAACTAAATGATATAATCATTACTCGAGTTGACGAGTATCATTAAAATGAGTTAAACGAGCATTATTCAAAAGAGTCGGCGAGAATTTGTTAAATACGAGTTAACAAGAGCACTAATAATGCAGCTTAAAAAGGAGCGTTATCTGTTCGAGTAGTCTGATAATTAAATTTGATCACACGAGAGATCGCAAAGAATGAGAAAATGAGCATATTGTGTGACTTATGAGAAGTCATTAAACAAAATTTTAGTTAAAAGGATCATATAGCTTGCATTGAGTTAAAAGCAAGTTGTCAAATTCGAGATGAGTGCATTCTGATTATATATGCAATTTGAGTAAGAGGCATGAGTTACCTCATATTCGAGATTTTTGTGTGATAAAGTACAGTTATGTGAATTATTTACTTGTTGTGTGTTGTCTGATAGCGGTGTGAACCGCTAAATTGTTCATTTTACTTTAAAACAAACTATTGTCTTATAGAGTAGAGTACCTTGAGATGCTGATACTGGTAGAGATTGCCAATAAGAAGAATTTTTATGTTGATAAAATGTAAAATTGATAATTTGTTGGAACTGAGCGGGAAAGCTTTTCCCATAAAATCTTATTTAATCGCCGTGAGAGGGTCGCGTATGATTGCGATCACGGAGTGGTTGACAGGGTACCACGCAGAGATCATCTGTCGTCACAAACCAAACCGTAATAAATCTCCAAGTGGAGTTGAATCGGAGATTCAACGCAACGTTAATCGCTGGGTGCAACAACTGTGACCGACAACGACAGCAAGAAGACGCCTTCAGCAAACTATCGTGAATTTATTTGCGATTATTGTCGTCATTCTTTTTGAGACAAATCGAGATTCTTAGATAACATTTTGATTTTTATTCTTCTAGCCTTATCTTTTGCGTCGCCCAAGACGAAAGGGTTGCATGAGCAATTGCGAGAGCTGGATTTCATTATGATCGAGTATGTCACCCTGAAGAGCTTCTTTTTAGTCATAACCTTATCAATTTTCACAATTGAGAAGGTGTGTCGTTCGTGAGCCTGAGTCTGAGATGCGAGATCGCTACCATGAGTTTCTTCCGAGCAATGACTACGAGGACGAAGTCTGATTCAAGTGGAGTTGAGTTGTAACGCCCCAAAATTTGAATTAATTAAATAATATTTTTTAATAACATATTATTTTATTTATGATTAATTTTATGTTAATTGAACGCTTTTAATTAATAGTTATGACGGCTCGTATTATTAGACGTTAATTAAATTAGACATGTCAAGTTAATTAATTAAGTAATTATTATTTATCTTTATTAACTATTAATTCTTTTATTTAAGTGAGTAAATAGATAGTTAGTTGTCGTAGGTTTTAGACGAAAATTTTAATAAATGGTTTGTTTCGTTTAGACGTTACATAGTCGCTTGAATGTTTCGAGTTAAACCGGTTCACCGTTCTAAATGAGTCGGGTTTATTTTGTGTCGGGCCAAAAGAACAAGAGACCAAGATTGAGTGATAGGGGCCGGCCAAAGGCCAAGGCTTGCGGGCTTGAGGCTCGATCAATAACTGATAGGTTAAAATAAAACCCCTAATTCCTCCCCCCTTAATTTTATTCTCTTTAGCCGTTCCACACATATCCTCCGTCTTGCGTAATTCCTATCTATTAAAGAAGCAAGGGGCAGTCGCTGTTGATGTTTAGATAAGTCAAGGGCGACGTCATTTAATTCTCGGTGGATACAATGATAGAAATTCCATGGAGCAGCTCTCAATTTGGAGGTTGTAATATGTTTTTCTTTTGAGCACACGTGTTCATGACAAGTATTTTTTCATTTGATTATTTAAACCATCCATTTAGATAAATTGATCTATTGTGTGGCTGAGATTTTTTTTTATTTGATGTCCATTTTAAGTCAGCCAAACTTCATGCGTAGGGTGAGCAGCGTATTGTGATGTTTCCAGGTGACGCGTTTTAGTGATTCGTGTGGTCGTGTTTCTTGCATTTTGCTTCATAAGGGTATAATTTCTAACCCTCTTTTTCATATCTTATTTAATATTTGTTTGTAGAAGGGCTGCAGTTTTTGGGCAGGTTGAGGTCGGACCCGAGTTGGGTTCGGGTTTCGTTTTTCTTTTGTGATTAAACACCGTTGTCCTTTTATTCGTTATATATTGTTTGTTATCGGTTTGAGTTATCATAGAAATTGACTTGATGTTTTACTAAATTGTAATCCGTTTGTCCACAATTCTCTCGTGAGTTGTTGTCGAGTTAGTTTTTGATTTTGATTAAGTGTCGGGTTGGGAAAAACCGTTGTTGAATTGGCTAAACGTTTTACAAACCGAAAACCGGAAACCGAACCTTAGGGTTCTTGGTTTCCTTAAATCGAAAAGATTATAAACCAAGGAGAAAGTATACTTCTAATTATGGTTTCTGAAATTTAAAACTAAGTCTCGGTGCTGTCGGGTGCCTCGAGAGTAATTGGGTTGATGTCGGGATTTAAAACGGGTTTTAAATACCAAACTGAATCTTTGGCAAAATCTGGTTGCTATGTTGCGTTCGTTTTTAACACACTTAAACTACGTTTATGGATTTTGGCCCCCACAGTCTCTTATTTTCTGAGTCCTCTTTCCAACGCCGCTGACGGCTCGTTAATTTGATTTACGGTTTAAAAGTTATCGCTGTTTTTGTAAACCATCGCAGAATAGTTTTCGGTTCACCTGTTCTGTCTTGTGAGCCTGTTTTGAGCCCTTCCTGTTTGGATTTATTTTCCGAGGTCTTCTATAG
Source organism: Calendula officinalis (assembly GCA_963853835.1). Taxonomy (NCBI): domain Eukaryota; kingdom Viridiplantae; phylum Streptophyta; class Magnoliopsida; order Asterales; family Asteraceae; genus Calendula; species Calendula officinalis. The sequence continues at coordinate 43,261,133 of OY970826.1, forward strand.
AGTTGTAGCCCTAGGAGTCATCTAGCTACTGTAAAAATTTGAATAAAATCTAGTGAGCCGTTTGAGAGTTATAGCCGTTCCCGTGAGAGTGCTGAGTGCTATTAAGTTTCTGCTGAAACTACTTGCGAGTCAATTTCTAATCCGAGCGTCCTTGTGCTATGTAGGGCCTTATAGGCACTAATTAGAGACGCTATTTGGTGCTGAGGATATCTAGGAGCATTCGTCTATTCGAGGTAGGTGATCTCACTATAAACTTGCATTTACTTTCATTTCATGATTATGTGTTATGTGTCATGAATTGCTATTGCTTTGAGATAAGCTTGTTTATTTGATGATGTACTATGTGTTGTTTATTTTAAATACATCCTGAACTGAGATATGGATACTGAGTAACCGAGCTAAGTACCATATCATTATGTGTTGATCTGCGTACATGAGTTATGTTTATGAGTTATATGCATGTGAGATTTGCTAGTTGATTACATATCTGTTGAGATGATATGTGTTGAGTATGAGATGGTTTGTTTTATATGAGTACATATTGTATGAGTCAACACGTTAATAAAACTACCCTAATAACTATGAGATTTTAATTACCGATCGCAAGAGGCGACGACGAGAGCCAACTCTTCCCATTTGAGTTGCCAAAGTACACTACACGACTGTCAGCGTGGTACTGCGGGGCACCTAGAGGACGGGTGTTGGAAGAGGGGGTTGTGACGAGCGTATGGCGGTGGGCGTACGTTGAGCATCGTCACAACCCACGGCGAACCTAATGAGATTTAATAAAAGGCCTAATAATCGAGAATTGAGTAGAGTCTTTAGGGATCACTTATGTGGTGTGGATTGTTTGTATGTGTATGTTTATTGTGTTGATTATTCACTCAGCGGTGGCTGACCCCAAACACTCCCTCCCATTTTGCAGGTACTAGCAAAGGCAAAGAGAAGGTCAATGGTTGATGAGCTGCGTTTCTATTTTTATTGATTTGGATTAAAACATTTATTTTGAGTCAAACATGTTTTGTTTTAAGATCTTTAACTATTCCGCATTTAAAACACGAGACGGTTTTATATTTTTATTTATGAGTTAGGACCTTTGAGTTACTTGTACTTTTGGGGAAAATGTACTATTTTTATTGATTAATTTTTTTTTTTAAATTCCCCCTTGATTTTGGGATGTTACAAGTTGCCTGATTATATAGGTATAGTTCGAACAACGAGTACATTGACTCGAGCATTTAATTTAGCAAGATCTGCGGAAGGTGATTATAAAGCAAGAGAAATAATGAATCGGGAAAGAGGAGGTTCACAAAGATCTAGATTCGATCAGACGGGTTCTCGACAAAGTAGAAGGTGGCAAGGGAATCAGAGACAGGGTTCTCAAGGGTCAAATGTTAGAAGACCGAGTGAAAGTGTGTCTAGTCAAAAATCTCAATGGTGTATTAAATGCAAGTCTTATCAATCTGGGCCGTGTACAGCTCAGAAGATGAAGTGTGTTCGATGTGGGCAGATAGGGCATGAGAGTAAGGATTGTAGGTATCCTCGGAACGTGTGTTGGAATTGTCAGAAGGAGGGACATCGGGTTGGTGATTGTCCAACGGGAAAGAGGTTTGGGTCCTGTTCAGGGTCTGGGTCGGCGGGTGGTTCATTATCTTCAACGGGCCAAAAGAGAAAGAACCCTCCTCCACCCGAGGGTAGAGCCTTTCAGATGATGGTAGATGATGCTATGTCTACCGATGACGTTATCACCGGTATGTTCTTGATTAATAATATACCTGCACGTGTACTTTTTGATTCCGGTGCTAATCGTTCTTTTATTTCGATAAATATTTGTGATAAATTGAATTTACCTGTTAAAAATGTGCAACACCATTAGAGATTGAAGTAGCAGATGGTAAGGCGGTTCCGGTCACAACATCTGTGTCCGGGGCACGTATAGATATTGATGGTATTTATTTTGAGGTATTTCTTTTAGTAATGCCGATATCCGGCTTTGATGTAGTACTTGGTATGGATTGGCTAAGTATTAATAGAGCAAATATTAAGTGTCATAAGAAGTTAATTTCTTTCCCTTTATCTGACGGGACACGTGTAGTGGCCCGTGGGGAACGAGTCAATTCATTTATTCCATTAATATCTCTTATGAAAGCTAGAAAGGCATTAGTCAAGGGGTGTGAATTATTTTTGGCATATGCAATTAATGCCCGTAAAGAAAAGAAGACGGTTAATGATATCCGGGTAGTATCGGAATACCCGGAAGTGTTTCCCGATGAGTTGCCTGGGTTACCTCCCATTCGAGAGGTAGAATTAAAAATTGATCTTATTCCCGGAACTAGCCCAATTGCTCGGGCTCCGTATCGATTGGCACCGTCGGAAATTCGAGAAATGATGACCCAAATTCAAGAACTTCTTGATAAGGGTTTTATCCGGTCAAGTTCCTCACCTTTGGGAGCTCCGGTTTTGTTTGTAAAGAAGAAAGATGGCACGTTTCATATGTGTATAGATTACCGGGAATTAAATAAGAGAACCGTGAAGAATAAATATCCGTTGCCTCGAATAGATGATTTATTTGATAAAATTCAAGGTGCTTCTTGTTTTTTGAAATTTGATTTACGGTGCGATTATCATCAAGTGTGTGTACATGAAGATGATGTTCACAAAACCGCTTTGCGTACCCGATACGGTCATTATGAGTTCCTAGTTATGCCTTTCGGGCTAACAAACGCACCCGCAATATTTATAGATCTTATGAATCGGGTATGTCGACCTTTCTTAGATAAATTTGTCATTGTATTTATAGATGACATATTGATCTATTCTAAAACCGAATCGGATCACGAGGATCATTTGAGGCAAGTTTTAAGTACTTTGAAACGGGAACAATTATATGCTAAATTTTCGAAATGTGAATTTTGGTTACCAGAAGTGCGGTTTTTGGGCAATGTTATTTGTGCAGACGGGGTGAAAGTTGATCCAGCAAAGATAACAACGGTTATGAAATGGAGTGCACTGAAAACACCGTCAGAAATCAAGAGTTTTCTATGATTGGCGGGTTATTATAGAAGATTTATTAAAGACTTTTCGAAGATTGCGAGTCCATTAACCAAGTTTACAAGAAAAGATGTACCGTACCGGTGTAATGAAGAACAAGAGAAGGCGTTCCAAACTTTAAAAGAATTATTATGTCAAGCACCAATTCTCGCGTTACCCGAAGGTTCAGAAGATTTTGTTGTCTATTGTAATGCTTCATATTTGGGTTTAGGGTGTGTATTAATGCAAAGGGATCGAGTGATTGCTTATGCTTCTCGACAATTAAAGAACTACAAGAGGAATTATCCTACTCATAATTTAGAGTTAGCGGCAGTAATTTTTGCATTAAAACTGTGGAGACACTATTTGTATGGCACCAAATGCATTATTTGTACCGATCACAAAAGCCTGCAATACGTGTTTTCGCAAAAAGAATTAAATATGAGACAAAGACGGTGACTAGAACTTATTAAAGATTATGATTGTGAAATTATGTATCACCCGGGAAAGGCAAATGTAGTTGTGGATGCATTAAGTCGAAAAGGATCGTCAGATAATGTTCGGTTTATGAGAATCGAAATTGTATCCGAGTTAATATATCGATTAAAGATTTGTCAACAAGAAGCTTTATTAGATGCTAATTTAAAAACCGAGATCATGACAAAGCGAAAACATGAATTAGAAGTTGATTCCCGAGGATTATAAACCTTCCATACACGTGTTTGGGTGCCTTTAATTGATGGGTTACGTGATCTTATTATGACGGAGGCGCACAAGTCACGGTTATCAATTCATCCGGGTAGTACAAAGATGTATAATGATTTTAAGGTGTTATATTGGTGGCCGACAATGAAGATCGATGTGGCGCAATTTGTAGAAAAATGCCATATTTGTGCTCAAGTAAAAGCCGAACATCAAAAGTCATACGGGTCTTTGAAACAATTAGAAATTCCCGAGTGGAAATGGGAAAATATAACTATGGATTTCGTTACTAAACTTCCGCCGTATGAAATGTTACCGTTGGTGGAATTTGCTTATAATAACTCATATCATTCGAGTATTAAAATACCACCGTATGAAATGTTATATGGTCGTCGGTGTAGAACCCCTACTTGTTGGTTAGAAGCCGGGGAAAAGCAATATGTCGGACCCGATATTGTTGAAATGACCGCCGAGCAATGTTGCAAAAAGCGCTAGGAGCTAGTCGGGCGGTCGACCACCTTCGAGGATTAATCGGCCTAGGCGGGGCCTAGTCGGGGCCTAGGCGGATTGGAATTTTATGTATATATATACTATAAATAATATGTATAGCATAACATAATACTTCAAATTTCAAATATTTCAAGGTTCACATAGTTTGGTGTTGCAAAATAGACAATTAAACATAGTAATTCAAGTACTTAAAACAATATATTAGTTCAAATACTTCAAAGATAAATATTAGATCTTTATGTGTCCTTGTTCGTATGTTTGTGACCCCTTTTCCATCGTAATACTTCCTATATATATAAACAAATAAAAAATATATCGAAAACCTAATTTTAGTCTTAAAAAATTGACTTTTCAGTTGACCATCTAGCTCCGTTTAGAGCCGCCTAGCTCCGCCTAGGGCCGCCTAGAGCCGCCTAGGCCCGCCTAGCGCCTAATTGGCCGATTTGCCCTAAATCCAGGCGGCATATACCCGCCTAGCGCCTAGTCGCCGCCTAGGCGGCCGCCTAGCCCGCTTTTTGCAACACTGCCGCCGAGAAAGTGAAAATAGCCCGAGAGAAGTTAAAAGCGGCTCGAGATAGACAAAAGATGTACGCGGATCCCCGACGTCGACCGGTTACGTTTGAACAAGGTGAGTTAGTATATTTGAAAGTGTCACCGTGGAAAGGGGTTATACGGTTCGGGAAACGTGGAAAATTAGCACCGCGATATATTGGACCGTTTCCGATTCGCCGGGTAGTTAATGATCAAACGGTTGCATTAGATCTTCCTCCGGAATTAGCGGGTATTCATGACACATTTAATGTGTGTTACTTGAAAAAGTGTCACGTTGAAGATGAAAATCAAGTGTTACCGATACGTGATTTGAAAGTTGATATGAAAAAGAGGTTAGTCGAAGAACCGGTTGAATTATTAGATCGAAAAGTTACTAAGTTACGAAAGAAGCAGATTCCGATGGTATTAGTAAAGTGGAAACATAATTTAGGTTCAAATTTAACGTGGGAGACAGAAGAAGATATGAAGAATCGTTCCGGGTTTATTTGAACGTCTTGAGATTCCGAGGATGGAATCTCTTTAAGGAGGGGAGATTTGTAACACCCCGAGACCCGGCCTAGCATTTTTAAGGTTGTCGGTAAGTTTATTTTATTATTTATAATTTTATAGAATTTTATTTGATTTATTAGAATTTTTAACCAGGGGGTTAAAAATTAGCAAAACTGAGATAGATATATATTAGTATGATTTTTATATATCTGGGTCCACTTTTGAACCGCGTTTCTAGTGGTATTTTTAGTTTTGAAATCAGAGTTCATTTAGGGTTCCAAATTAAACATCGTATTTTAGTATAATACTGTTTTAAAAAAAATATGACGACATCATGCTTGGCACGTGTAATGTTGTTGGGCTTTAATTGAGTTTTATCCAAAAATCTCAAACTCTCAATCTCTCTCGTCTCTGTTCTCGTTTCACACACACAACACACACACAATATGGAACTTGAGTATTGAAGATTGAATCTTTGAGGTTTCAAGCCCTAATTTCGAAATTGAAGCTTCCATCTAGTAAGTAATCTTCTCCTTTGGTTAGGGTTAATAGTTCTTGAGTATTCTTGTTTATTTGAAGAATTAGGGTTTAGTGTTCTTGGTGGGTTTTGATCAAGAACCGAAATTAATTATTCCTTTAGGTTAGGTTATGATGAGGAAGTGTTATACTTGTTAGTAGATTGATTGAAACATTCAAATTAAACATAATTTATAATTGGTGATTTTGGGTCAAGAACCCTAGTTTTGGAGATGATGATTTCTGTGAATTTGTGATTGTTTAGGATTGTAACTAGTGTTACAATTGTGTTAGAAACTAGTTATAACATTAAATTAATTGTTTGATAATGTTTAGACAAAAATTAGTAAGTTGTAAAATTGTGTAGTTTGACTTTTGAATAGTCAAATCTGGAATTGTTGGAGATGAAATTTGATTGTATGCATTTCTTAAATTAGTTGTGAAGTTGTGATGGTATGAATACATATGTTGTTATGTTTTAGTTAAGAATCAGGTTTTGACCCGTTTGGGCCAAATTAGTACCTTAGATACACATTTACAAGTTTGATGTTGAATTTGACTTTGGTGGAGTCAAAGTATTTGTTTGTGCAGAATTTGTGTCATTTATATTGGTTTATAGTGGAGTTTAAAGTTATGTATATTTTGGACTTGAAATGGTACTAATTCGGGTATTGTTTCGGTTAGCAGGAAAAGGGAAGGCGAAGACTCAGTGATATTAGACGACTGAGTGATCATCGATAGTGCCAAGGTGAGTGGATTTATAACCTTTGTACTGTTTAATTGCAATGGTTTAGGTTGCAATTTGTTTGGTTTGTTTTTGGAAAATTTTGACCGGGCAGAAATTTTTGGGACGAAAAGGGCAGAACATTTTGGGACGAAAAATGATAAAAATTTATGGACATGAATCAAAACCAAACAGAAACTCGAAATAGCTAACTCGAAACTTTTTGCGGCGCGAATTTTTGGCGTGGGCAGAACTTTTTGTCGTGGGCAGAAACTTTTGTCACGGACTTTTGTTTGGCTGCAAAACTTTGTGTTGTGATTTACACAGTATGGTTTAATGTTAATTAACTGGCTATGTGTTAATTCATCGATATGTGCACATGAAAAGTATAGAGGTCAACCTGACTGGGTGGGGCTGGGCTTTCGTTTACTGTTAGATAACGGTAATTGTACCATGACATATTCGTTGTGTCTTAAGGAAGCTTTACCATTGCTAATGAGTAAAGGGCTATCGGTAAGTTGTTGTTAGGCCTACAATAGTTGTAAGGTCCGCAAAACCGCCAGACCTCTCGTTATTTGTGATTAAGTGAAAGAGAATGTGAATCGAGATTGTTGGATTTAGGCATTATAAAGTGTTATAGTTTCAACCACTTAGCTTTGTGCTAATCCCCCACTGTGTTGAATCTTTTGCAGGATTTTGGAAAGTTTGTGATTAGGAATGGATGACCAATACTTAAAGATATGTGTTTGGAGTCGAGCCGAAAGTTTATAACACCGTTTTGTAAATATTAAATTACTTTACTTTTATAACGTATGTAAATTAATTAGTTAAACGCTTCCGTGTTTTGTTTTAAAAGAAAAAATGGCATGAAAATTACGGTGTTACAGGATTCAACAAGCTATGAAAGACTCAAACTGGATTGAGGCTATGCAAGAAGAACTTCTTCAATTCAAATTACAAGCTGTTTGGACCCTTGTACCTCTTCCAAAAGGAAAAAGAGCCATTGGAACACGATGGGTCTTCAGAAACAAGAAGGATGGAAGAGGAATAGTGATCAAAAATAAAGCCAGAGTTGTAGCCCAAGGATACACTCAAGAAGAAGGAATAGACTATGTTGAAGTATATGCTCATGTTGCAAGAATTGAAGCAATAAGGATTTTCTTGGCATATGCTTCATTCAAGAAATTCAAAGTCTATCAAATGGATGTAAAAAGTGCTTTCCTGTATGGAAAAATTGAAGAAGTATATGTGTGTCAACCTCCAGGATTTGAAGATCCTGAACATGATGATTATGTGCACAAATTAGACAAAGCTCTATATGGCCTTCACCAGGCACCAAGAGCTTGGTATGATACATTATCATCATACCTATTAAAGAACAATTTCAAAAGAGGTGCAATCGACAAGACTCTGTTCACAAGAAAAGTCAAAGATGATATACTACTAGTCCAAATCTATGTATATGATATCATCTTTGGATCAACAAATGACCAACTGTGTAAAGAGTTTGAAGAATTAATGCAGATCAAATTCAAGATGAGCTCAATGGATCCAATGAATTTCTTTCTTGGACTCCAAATCAATCAAAAGTAAGATGGTATTTTAATTAATCAATCAAAATATGTTAAAGACGTCTTGGAGAAGTTTGCAATGAAAGACTGTAAAAGTGAAAGTACTCCTATGGAAACTCATAAACACCTACATCCTGATGTTGAGGGGGAGGATGTAGATGAACACTTATATAGATCAATGATAAGCTATTTAATGTATTTAACTGCATCTAGACATGATATTATGTATAGTGTTTGTGTTTGTGTTTGTGCCAGGTATCAAGCAAGACCAAAGGAGCTTCACTTACAAGCTGTAAAAAGAATCTTCAGATACTTGAAAGGAAAACCATCACTTGGACTTTGGTATCCACATGACTCACCATTTGAGCTTGTAGCATACACTGATAGTGACTATGGTGGAGAATGTCAAGACAAAAAGTCAACTACTGGTGGATGTCAATTCTTTGGATCAAGACTGGTTTCATGGCAATGCAAGAAACAAACAAATGTTTCAACATCAACTTCTGAAGCAGAGTATGTAGCTGCATCTGCTTGTTGTGCTCAAGTGCTGCGGATTCAAAATCAACTTTTAGACTTCGGTATATCTATTCTTAAAACTCCTATTTTTATTAATAATCAAAGTGCAATTAGCATTGTGAATAATCCAGTAAAACATTCAAATACCCAACATATTGAAATCAGATTTCACTTCATCAGAGATTGAAATGAAAAGAAATTAATCAAAGTGGTAAAAATTCATACTGATTATCAACTAGCAGATCTTTTTACAAAAGAATTTGATGTAGGAAGGTTTAGCTTTTTGGTTAGCAGTATTGGAATGATTTTAATAAATTAATTTCATAATTAATTTCATATGTAAAGTTTGTGTATACTATTTTTAAGTTAATTATTGTTTTACTACTGATTATTCATCACTACTGATTATGGGTTGTATTCACAAGATATTACTGATAGGGTTTAACTGAGAGTTAGGTTAAGTGTAAAACAACAATTACTACTGATGTTTTACTACTGATGCTTAAGTTACTACTGATCGACCGTTACATGTGAAATACACAAATTTACCATACTAACCCCCATGAAAATAGCCGTTAGGCTATGATTCAAAGGTTATTCGGGTCATTTTGCAGGACAATTCAAAAAATATAAATAGATGAATTCGATTAATTAAGCATTATCCAAACCTCGAACTGATAAACGATCGGTCCTAGAAACGGCGGCAGCGGCGCGAGGAGTTAACGACCAAACGTGCTGCAACCTAGGGATCACCAGGGGAAAGCTTGCTTTGCTTGTTGTAGCCCTATTTTTAGGCTTGGTACATAAACCCTAATCTCTGCAATTTCGATCAAAACCTTGAACCAGTAACATAGCAAATCATTCACTAAATCGTTCAAGTCATTCTCACGAAGATCAAATACTCTTAGAAATTAAAAACTTAAGTTTGAAATCAATGGCAACATTAAAATCTCTCATAGTTCAAACAGATCCCAAATATTCAGAATTTCACAACATGTGTGCCTTCCTAAGGAATCCAGATGGAACAAAGGACTTTCGACCGATAGTAATGTTCCTAAAGAATTCTTACATCAAGTTTGCACTATCTGTAAATCCTAAAGCCTATGAACAACATCTTGTTCATTTCTGGGAAAATGCTGAAAGAGTTGAAGAAGCAAATCAATTCAAAATCAAATCAGACAACATCTACAACTGAATGATGAAACAGGTATATTTACTCTTCCTAAAGAGATTCTTGCTGAAAATCTTGAAAAAATGGGGTATGAAGGAAGACTTGACATAGTCAATTTTCAAAACGGTCTTCTTTCACCTCAATGGAAATTTTTGGTTCACACCATTCAGCGTTGTATCTCACCTAAAAAGAGTACGTGCAATGAGTTCAACAAATCAATAGCATCTGCTGTTGTTTGTCTGTGCACAGACCAGGTATTCAATTTTTCTAAAATGATTTTTGACGGCATGCTTGGAAACCTTTCATCTTCAAAATTCTTAATGTACCCAAGATTTATTGCTCATATTTTAAATTGTGAAATTCCTAATCTTACACTAATAAAGAACATTTTTCCTACGCCAGAATTAAATAGAAAGGTGTACTCAAATATGAGAAAACAATTTAAATTTTCTGGAGTTGTAACTCCTTTGTTTCAAAACATGATCTATGATCAACCCCCCACTAGTGAAGGTTCAAACCACCCCATTGAACCCCAACCCACTCCATCACTAAAAAGAGCCCAAACAGAATCCCATGAGTCAGATCAATCAATCAGACCATAAAATGTCCTGAATGTGTCCCAGGAACATGTTATAGAACCTCAGAGTGCTACTCTTCACTCTGAGGTAGACCAACCCAAAGCCAAAAACATACTAACAACATATAAAAGGAAAAGAATCTCCAGAAAGGACACCAGGGAACCCATTGAGTCGAATCCCAGGCTCCAAGAGTTGTCCTCCAAAGAGGAGAGAGGACATGAGGAAAGGGCTCCTACTACTGATGCACCAAAGGTTGGTGCACAGGACAGTAGGAACATCATTAGGACCCAGACCTCGCCAACTTTGAGTTATGACTCATCATTTGAGGCAGCACTCAAAGGACCCCGGTGCCAATAAACCACAAGGGGAGATACTACTGCTTCTTCTAGGAAGAATAGTGTGTCTAAAACACCCAATGAATCACCAAGCAGTGATGAGGGTAGAATGAAATCAACTGAATTGATGGATATGATGGAAAACCTTAGAGCCAATGTACCAAACCAGCCCGATGATTTACCTAGATGGAATGAGGGCAGCGTGGAACAACCCCAATTAACGGATAGGAAGGAAAACCTTGAAACCACTGTACAACATTGCCTAAATCTCATAAACAATCAAGGGAGAACCATGAGCTATATGAAGCACTACATCAATGTAATGAACAGAAGGCAGAAGAGGTTCGATTACAGGCTTCAAAAACAATCCAATCTCATAAGAAAATTGAAGAAGAAGATTGAAAATAGTGAGGCTCAACAGGTTGAGATCACTAAGGGGGAGAAGGATCAAATTCAGGGAATGATTGATACTTCCATTGCAGCAGCAGCCTCCCTCTTAAATTTAAAAGAAGCTCATGGTGAAACAGGTCAAAGCGATGAAGACTTTGATAGAGGAGTTAGAAGTATAGAGGAAGATGTGTTTGTGTCTGCAAAACAATCACCAACAGCAGAACAAGTACATTCTCCAACTACTACTGATGTAGTTAATACTACTGAAGTTATGGGAACTACTGATCCTATAAATACTACTGAAGTCATAGAACAAACTGAAGTACTTACTACTCCTATGGAAGAAGATGTACAAGAAGCAACATCAATACTAAGTCCTTCAACAGCAGCAACAATTATTCCAGTTACTACTGACGCCTCACCAGTAGTAACAACACAAGAAACCTCAGTAGTAGACGCCTCAAACTTGCAACTGGTAATCTACAGACCCTTCAACTTGCAGTCATTAATACCAGCAGTAACTACTTTGGTTACTACTGAGTCTGAAGAAATACCAGAATTGATTGAACCAGCAGTAGTAATCCCCACTGAAACAAAAACTGTAGAATCAAAACCCCTTGTAATTCCAGACATTGATGCTGATGTTTACTGGGATGAGGTAGATGAATGTTCATTACCTCCACATCCAAAGATCTTCCTGAAGCAAGGATTCATAAATTTGATCCTAATATTTGTATTATCCCAGTAGTTGATATGAAGTATACTCCACTTCCAAAGTGTGTTGGTAAAGGAAAAGATAAATTTGATGATGATTACCTACACAGAGCTTTAGGTCATTACATGGTAAACAAAATAAATATGGTCAGACCTCTAAAGCAAAGTCACTGGAAGGTGAAAAGAATAAGATATCAAAGGAAGTGTGCTAAAACTCTTGAACTTGAAAATAAAAGGAAGGCTGAAGAAGAAAGAATAAAAAATGCAGCCATTCAAGAAATAGAAGAAATTCTTAGAAAAAGATCAACAGGAAGAGCTAAATTAAATAAAGAATATTGAAAAAGAAAGCATAGATCTTCTTGAAGCTCAAGTACAAGAATGCAAACGTCTGAAAGAAGACATGCCTGAACAGTTTGCAGAAAAGAAAACTGAAATGATCTCATACTTAAAATCAAGAGGTCACAATGCAAAATCCTTTGGAAGAATGAAGCTGATAACCATTATTGAAAGATATTGCATTGAAAAGAAGAAAGAACTAGCAGAACCAGAGGTCAAAGAAGTCAAGTTAACAGAATTAGTAGAATTGATCCTAAAGAGGTACTCACAAGAAAACCTATGACTGGTGAATCTTCAAAGTTAACTGCAAAGAAAAGAAAAACAATTGAAAATGAAGAATCTACTAGGAAGAAAGCAAAATTAGACTTCCAATACTTGATGATCCTCAAGCTCTTCAACAAAACAATTAAATTATCAATTGGAGGGTCATTAATAATGTAATTGAAATAATTAGGGAAAATAAATCAACTCAAAGATTTAGTGCTTGGAAGCCAATGATTATGTCACTATCCAGAAGTGATGTAATCAAAGTATTAAATATTGAAAAACCAAGAATGGCTAGCAAATACAGGAAGAACTCAGGAGCTGGATATTTAACTGAAATGATAGATGTTGTATTCTATCCAGATGATTATCCTGAGAAATTTGCAAGTAAAGAATCGGTGTATGCCTGGAATGTTCTACCTTTAGTGAACATGTATTTCTTTGAACGAGCCAGTAAAAGATGTGAGTTGTTTCTAATAGAGAAAGAGTACAATCATTCTGAAGAAGCAATGTATCAAGCTACTTGTTGCTCTTTCATCAGACCTCATGATGTTGCTATGTTTTCAACACAATATATATTTTTTCTTGAAAAGAACAAAAGATTTATTACTGAGCAGAGGAATATAAGAAATCAAAGAATAAAAGAAGGAGATGAACGGAGAGCAAAAGCCTTAGAAGAAAAGAAAAGAAAAGAAAAGAGAAAGAAGAGAAAAAAAAGAAAGAAACTTAATTAATTCAAATTGAATTAATAAGTTTACGCGGAGATTGTTGGGATATAAATGATCTATTACTGATGCTACATGTAATACTTATGAATTACTACTGATGAAGCTTAAACGTGAAATACTACTGATCTTTGACTTACTACTGACGATGCGTTTACTACTGATGTCGGTAAATGGAACATATTGTGTCCGAGATTCTAGCAGATTTAGTTTAGAATATAAATCTTTATGTAATTCGACTGTAATCTAGTCCTAGAATAACTAGGGTAAAAGTTTTAGGCTTCAAGGACTATTATATATAGTTCCTTATGAATTGTAAACATACGTGTATATTATCGATCATTAATATACATTGAAGCTTTTTGTGAAAACTGTGTTCTTGATAATTCTTATATTATTTACAGTTTATTGTTCTTAATCAATCTCAAGAGTGTTAATCCGTTGTAACTTCTCTTTGTGATTAGATCTGTGATTTAATAACTTGTTGAGTTATTCGATCCTGACACAACATCTTATCTTTTTCACCAACACGGAATCTCATGTTAAACATGTATCTGCCGGCTATTACAACTTAACGAAATTATAGTGAATAATAGTACAAGTAGTTGCAAGAACGACGGACATGTTGATATAATTTGGTTGTATGCACTTATCTTATTATAAGTAATAAATCTTTATAAAATAAACAAGTGGTACGAGGTGACGAAAAGATGTTGGAGTTGGAAGAAACATCATGTAGTTAAAAAAAAAGTCAACATATCAATATAGTTGACTAGGGGTTCAATTTTTATAGAAATAATTATTAATTAATACGTTACTTGAAAATATAGCAAAAAGAAACAACCAAATTTGCAAGTCATAGGCACTCCAAGAACAACGTAAAATTTTACAATTCTTAATTTTCAAAATAATTTCTTCAACGTCGAAACTTGTCATCGTCGTATTACTCTTTTTCTTATTATATACTAATGCTTATAATCTAGTGATATTTTTATTATGTATCGTCCATAATCTAAGATCATAAGGTTGAAGTCCCTTATGTTCACAAAATCATGATAAATTTAGGAGTCGTTAAATAAATTGTAGATCACAAGTAAAACTTATCCAACTCGTGAAAACCCATTATAAAAATGAATACTCTTTTTAAAATAAAAATAAAAAACTATTTAACTAACAAGAATATTAGGGGGCCCAACGGGTCAACCCAACTCTTATCGGGGCCGGGTCCGTCGGGTTTGAGGTTAAAAAAATCCTAACCCGAAACCCGGCCCTATAAGGATTCGGATTTCGGATTGTCGGGTTGACCCGATCGGGTTGGTCGGGTTACACTTGGGTTAGGAACTTTTGGTAAAAATTAAAGAAATTATTTAATATATTAAATCTTATGACTTTTTATATAACACTTGTAATTATTAACTGATTTTTATTGAATATTTTATCATATAATTGGCTAATTAATTGACTTAATAATAAAAATATCTTAATTTTTATAGGAAATAAAATACTTAAATGTTAATCGGGTCTAATCGGGTCAACCCGAATCTGACAAATGTAAGAAATTCTAACCCGAAACCCGACCCGATAACGAATCGGGTTGGTCGGGTCGGGTTTAAAAAACCCGATAATAACATGGAAGCCGAATAAACCCGACCCAGTTAATATAATGAACGCCAGTAGCATATGAACAAAGCAAAGTATTAAACCAACTTGGACGTAATCTATTATACATTCTGCATACAACTATGCAAGCACAAAAGGTTGAAAATTGTAATAATAGACATGAATTGTGATTGATTTTTGCCAGAAGTTAATCTTACTTCTATTAAGGGTTAGACAACATAGATTCATATGATAATATTATATCTAGGGTAAATTACAGTTTTTGTCCCTGACCTATGGTCGATTCGGGGTTTTTGTCCTTAATCTTTTTTCTTCCGTTTTTTTGTCCCTTAAGTTTTTCAAATTCTGGAAATTTGTCATTCCGTCCATTTTTTGCCGTTAAGTGACAGTTTTTTTGTCCATTTTACCAAATTACCTCTGTTTTAACTCTTTTTCTTTTTCTTTTTACATTTTTCTTTTTTGTCCACTTTTCTATCCTTCTTCTTCCTTATGAACCCTAATCCCCCAATTGATGAACCCCAAATTCATGTTTAATCAGATGGTGGAAACCCCAAATCGTTTGTTCTTCATTACAAGCTAAAACCTCTGGAGATTTGCGATCTGTTAGATTATTTAATGAAGATGATTCTGAAGAAGAAGGTTTATAATCAGATTGTTGCGGGATCTGAAAATCGGACTAGAGTTCGACATTTCTTACAGTTCGTTTATGAAGAAACACCCATCTAATAACCTGTAACTTATTCAATCACCAATGCAAGTGAAGAACGTGAGATCAATATATAATCTGTAATTATGGAAAACTATGAAGTAGAGATCGATTGATTGATTAATTGGTAAACTAAAGAACTCTATAAACTATTAGGAAATCTAAGATGAACACAAGGATAACGATATTTTACACAAGATACCCTAAAAACAAATGTACTATTTGTTATCTCCTCCTCTCACTTCTTAGCCTTTGCAGTGGCTTTCTTTGCAATCGCTCTTTTTGGCTTCAAACTCCTGGCAGCTGCCTTCTTCACCGGTGTTTTCTTTCCGGCAGCCGGAGCCTTCTTCAGTTCGTTTTAATGGTACAGAATGACGGTTAGCAAGTGACGATTTAAACAAGCAGATGAAGATGAAGAATTAGGTACAGAATTAGGGTGAACAAGTGACGTTTTAATGGTACAGAATTAGGGTTCAAAATAATGTTTCAGGTGTTGGGGAAGAAGATGAAGAACATGAAGAGTGAGGAAAAAAGACGAAAATACCCTTAATCTTTTTGCATTTTTAGTCATTTAACGGAAGATTTTGGACGGAAGGACAAATTTTCAGAATTTGAAAAACTTAAGGGACAAAAAAACGGAAGAAAAAAGATTAGGTACAAGAACCCCGAATCGGCCATAGGTCAGGGACAAAAACTGTAATTTACCCTTATATCTAACTAACTCGTCCTCACATATTCCTTTTCAAATGAAAGAAGTTTCATGTTGGCAAGCTTGGAATCAAATTACCAAACCGATAAGGTTTAGGTGGCTTACGAATGGGTTCATAAAAGAACAATATGTACGGCATTTCAATATGATATGTTTAAGAATAAAACGATGCAGTTCTCTATATTAATTAAACATGGGTTTATTTTTAAAAATTAATTTATTAAAGTAATTTTACACAAGAATATTTCCCATTACAAAGTGAAGAATACTTCTCCAATATGTACTTGTAGAACCTTATTACATTAATCAAAACATACAATTGATACGTTTATCTGTCCCCTACGTGATAAAAATTAAACAAACCACCAATTCGCAAATAGTTAGAATTGGGATTATTTGAGGGGTTAAAAAGAGGAGTCCTTTAATTAGTTATTTCACTAGATATTCTTAGTTCTAAGGGTTCGTTTGTTTTGAAGGTTATCATCTGTAATCATTCGTAATTAGAATTCAATTTCATTACGGAGTAATGTTTGAATGAATTTTTTCATCGTAATTCAATTTTTACATAATTCTGAAGTACGTTATTTGTTGTAATTGAAATCCCTTCCAAAACCTTATGAATTTAATTACGCTCCTTTATTAACTAACAAACATGAATATTTTGTATGTATCAAATTTTAAAAGCGTTCAAAAAAAATAAAAAATAAATAATTTAGAAAATATATATAAAAATAATTTTTTTTAAAGTTAAATTTTTTTTAAAGTAATAAATAACCAAATTAAAAAAAAAAGTTAAAAAATAATAATAAAACAAATGTCAATAAGTATCGATTTGAATTCCAACTAAAAAATTTATAATCAAATGCGCAATGGAATTCAGTTATAAAAGAATTGAATTTTGAATGAACTCAATACCTTCTGTAACATCCCAAAACCCGGCCTATTAGTTTATTGACCTTAAGATATCTTATTAAATGATTATCTGATTAAATGCTTAGTTAATTTAATTAGCCTGCTGTCTTTTGCGGTATTTTAACCAAGGGGTTAAAATACCCGACTTGTGATTTATTTGGAGTGAAAACGTGATTTTTATATCTTTGGATTCCTTGTTAAATATCATTTCCGGAAATGCTTTCGTTTTTAAAATTGGAGTCCGTTTGCTATTTTAAATAAATTAATTTCGAAAGGGGCCCCACCCCCTCTTGTTTGACCGGCCACGAGAGAGGGTTTGAGAGAGAGGGAAACCCTCTCTCTTTTCCTTTCCCTTTCATTTGAACATTATCCATAACTTTCACTATTTCATTGCCAAACTCTCTCTAGCAAACCCCATCTTGTTCTTGAACATTGTTGGTGTTTTCTTGTGCTTGATCCCGAATTTAATACTAGTGTTTGTGTAGAAGAAGCTTAAAAGTAAGTCACACCTTTTCCTTGTCTTGTTCATGGTGTTCTTGAGCTTGGTTATGAACTAGGGTTTGTGATCTTTAGTGCTTTATGGATGAATCTTGAAATGGATGATGTTTTATGTGTTTATGCAAGCTTTTACATCATTTGTGTGGTTGATTGTTGGAAGAAAACAAGATTTGGTGGAAACCACCTTCAACCTCCATTAATGGTGGAAGTTGAAGGTGGGTTTTGTTGAATCTTGGATTTCTTGAGTTTTGGTTGGATAGAATTGTTTATTAGGTTGAGAAATCATGTTTGGTAAGTTATGGATGGTGAAAACCTAGTATAGTTGATTGTGTGAATTGATCTAGTTGGTTTTTGGGTCAAATTGATTAACTAGTGATCTTGGAAGTATCATACTTGGAATTGTGACGATTATGATCTTGATGGAATTGTTAAATGATTGTGAATTGCTAGTTTATGATGAATTCTTAGTCCATGGAATGTGTGCTAGTCTTTATAGCCTTAGAAGTGTTAGGATCATGTTCGGGTTTTTTGGCCCGTTTGGGTCAACTAGTTGTGAATACTTGCTAAATGGTCAAAATGGTCAATTGTATTGATGAAGGAATTGTGCTAGTTGGAAATGTCATAAAGTATGCATTTTGCGAGTCTTGTGTGTTTAGTTGTTGAAATTGATGATTTTGACAATTCGGTGGATTATCACTAACTCGGTATACTTGTTACAGGAACCGGGAAGGGTACTCAGTGATACTAGCTCACTGAGTTAAGGATCGGAAGTTGAAAGGTGAGTGGATTCAACCTACAACTCGGGTTTCGGTTTATTTGTTTGGTATTGGTATTATAAAGAAAATCGCAGGAAATTACCAGACAAGGGGAGTTCACGGCATGAACTCCACTTAACGATCGTGAAGTTGGTCCAGCTAAGTTGGTGGTTAGTCGCGAAGTAGTTCACGACTGGAGTTCCCGACGCGAACTTTAGTTTGCGATCGTGAACTAGAGTTCGCGATTGGGAACTCTGCCATGACGTTTTTCACGGTGTTTTTTCGTAGCTAGTCTACTTGTTATGTATGCCTAGTGTTAGGGAATACCATACATGATTATGTGTACATTCGGGATGAGGTCAGTGTCGGAAGGAGAACGGCTGGGCACATGGTATCGACTAATAGGGTATCCGACCTTACCTGTATTTGTTGCATGGTTAAGGGGAGGGAGTTGCCCGGGTGTTGGATACGAAACGCTATCGGTTACCGTGGTTTTGGCCGACCATGGTTTAAGGCCCGCAAAGCCGCCGATCCTCTAAGTGATTACCCAACCGGAGATGTTTTATAACTTCCGCGTTTAAGTGACTACCCAACCGGAGATGTTTTTATAACTTCCGTGTTTAAGTGTTTAGTGTAGTTGCTAGTGTTAGGAATTCATTCACTTAGCTTTTGTGATAATCCCTCCCTCTTTGACACATTTCAGGTTGGAAGGCTTGAACGGGTCGGGCTCGGACGGGAAGTTTGACCATGCTTAAATTTATGTTTTGTTAAATGAGCCGTGTTTAGTAATACCGTCTTTTTAACTAACTCTTGGTTTGTAATATTTTGTGGGACCATGGTTTGTAAAACTAACGCAATTAGGAATTGGACTAAATGCTTCTGTAACCTTAGTTAATGCTAAATTAGATATTTTTAAAAAACAATTGCGGTGTTACAACTTGGTATCAGAGCCTTGTTTGGCGATGGATACACGGGGTTGGTGTTCCGTTCCCAAACCGTGGCTCGTGTTTTGGTCAAACCTTCCGTACTAGAGGGATTAGAGCAAGTGTGAATTGGGTTTAGTAGTTAGTAGATGTGTACTAACGAATTGAACTAAGCCTTGGTGAGATGTTGTGTTTTGTAGCAGGAATGGCTACGGATGGAAACACGTTGGAGAATGTCCCACCGAACACGAACCTTGGGAATGACGGAGCATCGGGCTCGGGGGGTGATGAGATACCGAACGAAGAATATATTATGTTATTGGAAACCCGAAACATGGAACTTGAGGACACCATAAGGGCTCTCCGCCAAAGCCAATCGACTGAGCCACGACCCGAGGCTCGGTCTACCGTACCCCCTATCACCCACCCCCACAATTCACTCAAACTACTCGCATTCCCGTCTTTCCCCGAAATGACTCCTCATCTCCCAATGCAAGCATACCACAACCACCTCTCACCCACACCGTACCCATTGCCAATGCCCAACACCAACAATTCTTCTATCAACCTTTCCCGATAGAAAAGAACCGTGCACTTACAAGAATTTTCTCGATTGTAAGCCAACCGAGTACCGCGGTAGTTCCGACCCGGCGGAAACTCTAACATGGCTTCGGGCCACCGGAAAGGCACTTATTGCGTGTAATTGTGAAGACCACTTGAAGGTCCGCTATGCGTCCCGAAAGTTGGGGGGACCGGCTATGGATTGGTGGGATGGTTTGACCGCAAATTTTAGTAATGAGATGATGGATGCGGTCACATGGAAGAAATTTAGGGATCAAGTGGAGGCTCGGTATTGTAGCCCGTTTGGGTTGGATAAAATCTGTAATGAGTTTATGATGTTGAAAATGAATGATAGGATGACGGTGGATGAGCTCATCCTTCAATTCAATGGGAAGCTTCGGTTTGTAACGCAGTGGGTGCCCGATGAGTCCACCCAAATCAAACACTTTGTTGGGCTGTTGTTGCCCGAGTACCGGAATGTAACGAGGCTTGCGGGAACTCTCTTGCAAGCCTATGATCTAGCCAAATCGGCCAAAAGTGATATTTTGGCACAAAAAGCCGCGAGTCGGGAGAAGGCCCCATTTCATAAGGGAAAGTATGAGCAATCAAACTCGAGCAACCATAAGAAATCTCAAGGAAATCATAAGTCAAACAATGATCGTCGAAAGCAAATCCTTCAAGGTTCCAACCAAAGGAACCCGTGGTGCATACCGTGTAAGTCCTCCCATGCCGGTCCGTGTACGGCACAAACTCGAAGGTGTATTAAGTGTGGACAAAACGGGCATGAGTCTTCGGAATGCAAGCTAGAAAATAGCGTATGTTGGGCGTGTCAGAAAGAGGGTCATCGGGCCATGCATTGCCCAACGAAGAAGGGTTCGGGTTCGGGCGGGGGATCGGCTTCGTCGGGAAGTCAAAAGAGGAAGAGTCATCCGCCACCTACGGGTCGGGCATTCAAGATGACGGTGGAGGATGCCACCACCACCGACGATGTCATCACCGGTATGTTTCTAATAAACTCGATACCCGCTCGTGTGTTATTTGATTCGGGTGCAAATAGTTCATTTTCCTCAAAGAGTTTTTGTGATAAATTGAAATTGCCTATTTCCTTGATCGCGACACCTCTAGAGGTAGAGGTGGCCGATGGTGAAATGGTTCCGGTCACGACATCCGTGTCCGGGGCTAGTATTGATATAGATGGCGTGAAATTTTCGATTCATTTACTTGTTATGCCGATATCCGGCTTTGATGTGGTTTTAGGTATGGATTGGTTAAGTGCTAATAAGGCCAACATAAATTGTCACCAAAAGTTAATTACTTTTCTTTTACCCGACGGGTCACACGTCGTGGCCCGGGGAGACCGTACGACCCCGACCATACCCATGATATCCATGATCAAAGCCCATAAGTCCTTGACCAAGGGATGTGAATCGTTTTTGGCCTATGTGATCGATGTGAAAAAGGAAAAGAAAGTGGTTGGTAATCTCCGGGTGGTTTCGGAATACCCGGAGGTGTTTCCCGAAGACTTGCCTGGGTTACCTCCCGTTCGGGAGGTAGAATTCAAAATTGATTTGGTGCCGGGTGCCAGTCCCGTGGCTAGAGCACCGTATCGTTTAGCATCGTCCGAAATCCGAGAAATGATGACACAAATCCAAGATTTATTGGATAAGGGTTTTATTCGGTCGAGTTCCTCACCTTGGGGAGCTCCGCTTTTATTCATGAAAAAGAAGGATGGTGCACTTCGTATGTGTATCGATTATCGGGAATTGAATAAGAGAACGGTAAAGAATCGGTATCCCTTGCCACGTATTGACGATTTATTTGATCAACTCCAAGGGTCTTCTTATTTCTCAAAGATTGATTTGAGATCGGGTTATCACCAAGTTCGTGTTCATGAAAACGATGTTCATAAAACGGCGTTCCGAACTCGTTACGGTCACTATGAGTTCTTGTTTATGCCGTTTGGGTTGACGAACGCTCCCGCGATATTTATGGATTTGATGAACCGAGTTTGTCGGCCTTATCTCGACAAATTCGTTATTGTGTTCATCGACGATATTTTAATTTATTCCAAAACCGAAGAAGAGCACAAGGAACACTTAAGGCAAGTGCTAGAAACGTTGAAGCGGGAACATTTATATGCGAAGTTCTCGAAATGCAAAATTTGGCTTCGAGAAGTTCACTTTTTGGGTCACGTTATTTGTTCGAATGGGGTCAAGGTGGACCCGGCGAAGATCGAAGCGGTTATGAATTGGGTTGCTCCAAAGAACCCAACCGAGATAAAGAGTTTCTTGGGTTTGGCGGGTTATTACCGCTGGTTTAGTAAGGATTTTTCGAAGATAGCGGGTCACCGTGTAAGTCCTCCCATGCCGGTCCGTGTACAGCACAAACTCGAAGGTGTATTAAGTGTGGACAAAATGGGCATGAGTCTTCGGAATGCAAGCTAGAAAATAGCGTATGTTGGGCGTGTCAGAAAGAGGGTCATCGGGCCATGCATTGCCCAACGAAGAAGGGTTCGGGTTCGGGCGGGGGATCGGCTTCGTCGGGAAGTCAAAAGAGGAAGAGTCATCCGCCACCTACGGGTCGGGCATTCAAGATGACGGTGGAGGTTGCCACCACCACCGACGATGTCATCACCGGTATGTTTCTAATAAACTCGATACCCGCTTGTGTGTTATTTGATTCGGGTGCAAATAGTTCGTTTTCCTCAAAGAGTTTTTGTGATAAATTGAAATTGCCTATTTCCTTGATCGCGACACCTCTAGAGGTAGAGGTGGCCGATGGTGAAATGTTTCCGGTCACGACATCCGTGTCCGGGGCTAGTATTGATATAGATGGCGTGAAATTTTCGATTCTTTTACTTGTTATGCCGATATCCGGCTTTGATGTGGTTTTAGGTATGGATTGGTTAAGTGCTAATAAGGCCAACATAAATTGTCACCAAAAGTTAATTACTTTTCTTTTACCCGACGGGTCACACGTCGTGGCCCGGGGAGACCGTACGACCCCGACCATACCCATGATATCCATGATGAAAGCCCGTAAGTCCTTGACCAAGGGATGTGAATCGTTTTTGGCCTATGTGATCGATGTGAAAAAGGAAAAGAAAGTGGTTGGAAATCTCCGGGTGGTTTCGGAATACCCGGAGGTGTTTCCCGAAGACTTGCCTGGGTTACCTCCCGTTCGGGAGGTAGAATTCAAAATTGATTTGGTGCCGGGTGCCAATCCCGTGGCTAGAGCACCATATCGTTTAGCATCGTCCAAAATCCGAGAAATGATGACACAAATCCAAGATTTATTGGATAAGGGTTTTATTCGGTCGAGTTCCTCACCTTGGGGAGCTCCGGTTTTATTCGTGAAAAATAAGGATGGTGCACTTCGTATGTGTATCGATTATCGGGAATTGAATAAGAGAACGGTAAAGAATCGGTATCCCTTGCCACGTATTGACGATTTATTTGATCAACTCCAAGGGTCTTCTTATTTCTCAAAGATTGATTTGAGATCGGGTTATCACCAAGCTCGGGTTCATGAAAACGATGTTCATAAAACGGCGTTCCGAACTCGTTACGGTCACTATGAGTTCTTGGTTATGCCGTTTGGGTTGACGAACGCTCCCGCGATATTTATGGATTTGATGAACCGAGTTTGTCGGCCTTATCTCGACAAATTCGTTATTGTGTTCATCGACGATATTTTAATTTATTCCAAAACCGAAGAAGAGCACGAGGAACACTTAAGGCAAGTGCTAGAAACGTTGAAGCGGGAACATTTATATGCGAAGTTCTCGAAGTGCGAATTTTGGCTTCGAGAAGTTCACTTTTTGGGTCACGTTATTTGTTCGAATGGGGTCAAGGTGGACCCGGCGAAGATCGAAGCGGTTATGAATTGGGTTGCTCCAAAGAACCCAACCGAGATAAAGAGTTTCTTGGGTTTGGCGGGTTATTACCGCTGGTTTAGTATGGATTTTTCGAAGATAGCGGGTCACCGTGTAAGTCCTCCCATGCCGGTCCGTGTACGGCACAAACTCGAAGGTGTATTAAGTGTGGACATAACGGGCATGAGTCTTCGGAATGCAAGCTAGAAAATAGCGTATGTTGGGCGTGTCAGAAAGAGGGTCATCGGGCCATGCATTTCCCAACGAAGAAGGGTTCGGGTTCGGGCGGGGATCGGCTTCGTCGGGAAGTCAAAAGAGGAAGAGTCATCCGCCACCTACGGGTCGGGCATTCAAGATGACGGTGGAGGATGCCACCACCACCGACGATGTCATCACCGGTATGTTTCTAATAAACTCGATACCCGCTCGTGTGTTATTTGATTCGGGTGCAAATAGTTCGTTTTCCTCAAAGAGTTTTTGTGATAAATTGAAATTGCCTATTTCCTTGATCGCGACACCTCTAGAGGTAGAGGTGGCCGATGGTGAAATGGTTCCGGTCACGACATCCGTGTCCGGGGCTAGTATTGATATAGATGGCGTGAAATTTTCGATTCTTTTACTTGTTATGCCGATATCCGGCTTTGATGTGGTTTTAGGTATGGATTGGTTAAGTGCTAATAAGGCCAACATAAATTGTCACCAAAAGTTAATTACTTTTCTTTTACCCGACGGGTCACACGTCGTGGCCCGGGGAGACCGTACGACCCCGACCATACCCATGATATCCATGATGAAAGCCCGTAAGTCCTTGACCAAGGGATGTGAATCGTTTTTTGCCTATGTGATCGATGTGAAAAAGGAAAAGAAAGTGGTTGGTAGTCTCCGGGTGGTTTCGGTATACCCGGAGGTGTTTCCCGAAGACTTGTCTGGGTTACCTCTCGTTCGGGAGGTAGAATTCAAAATTGATTTGGTGCCGGGTGCCAATACCGTGGCTAGAGCACCGTATCGTTTAGCACCGTCCGAAATCCGAGAAATGATGACACAGATCCAAGATTTATTGGATTAGGGTTTTATTCGGTCGAGTTCCTCACCTTGGGGAGCTCCGGTTTTATTCGTGAAAAAGAAGGATGGTGCACTTCGTATGTGTATCGATTATCGGGAATTGAATAAGAGAACGGTAAAGAATCGGTATCCCTTGCCACGTATTGACGATTTATTTGATCAACTCCAGGGGTCTTCTTGTTTCTCAAAGATTGATTTGAGATCGGGTTATCACCAGGTTCGGGTTCATGAAAACGAAGTTCATAAAACGGCGTTCCGAACTCGTTACGGTCACTATGAGTTCTTGGTTATGCCGTTTGGGTTGACGAACGCTCCCGCGATATTTATGGATTTGATGAACCGAGTTTGTCGGCCTTATCTCGACAAATTCGTTATTGTGTTCATCGACGATATTTTAATTTATTCCAAAACCGAAGAAGAGCACGAGGAACACTTAAGGCAAGTGCTAGAAACGTTGAAGCGGGAACATTTATATGCGAAGTTCTTGAAGTGCGAATTTTGGCTTCGAGAAGTTCACTTTTTGGGTCACGTTATTTGTTCGAATGGGGTCGAGGTGGACCCGGCGAAGATCGAAGCGGTTATGAATTGGGTTGCTCCAAAGAACCCAACCGAGATAAAGAGTTTCTTGGGTTCGGAGGGTTATTACCGCCGGTTTATTAAGGATTTTTCGAAGATAGCGGGTCCTATGACGAGGTTGACCCGTAAGGATGTACCGTTTCGGTGGGGTGAGAATCACGAGAAGTCCTTTCAAACTTTAAAGCAACTATTATGTCAAGCTCCGGTCCTTGCCTTACCCGAAGGCCCGGAGGATTTTATCGTTTATTGTGATGCTTCACTTGCGGGTTTGGGTTGCGTGTTGATGCAACGAGACCGGGTTATTGCTTATGCTTCGAGGCAATTGAAGAATCACGAAAAGAATTACCCGACTCACGAGTTAGAGTTGGCGGCGGTGGTTTTTGCACTAAAACTATGGAGGCATTATTTGTATGGTACTAAGTGTGTGATTTGTACGGATCACAAAAGTTTGCAATGCGTGTTCACGCAAAAGGAGTTGAATATGCGTCAACGAAGATGGTTAGAGTTGATTAATGATTACGATTGTGAAATTCGATATCATCCCGGAAAGGCGAATGTGGTGGCCGATGCCTTAAGTAGAAAGGGAGATTCGGGACGGGCACAATTTATGAGAATGGAAATTGTGTCGGATTTGGTGTCCCGGTTGAAGATTTCACAAATGGAAGCCTTGAATGTTGAAAACTTGAAGACCGAGATTTTGATAAAGAGGAAGGATGATTTAGAAGAAGATTCTCGGGTTTTGAAGACGTATCAATCTCGGGTTTGGGTACCGTTACTCGGGGGTTTGCGGGAATTGATTTTAGCCGAGGCTCACAATTCTAGGTTATCGGTTCACCCGGGTAGCACGAAGATGTATAATGATTTAAAGGCTCTTTATTGGTGGCCGACGATGAAGACCGACATTGCCCGTTATGTGGGCCAATGCCATATTTGTGCTATAGTGAAGGCCGAACACCAAAAGCCCTATGGAACTTTAACCCAATCACCGATTCCCGAGTGGAAGTGGGACCGGATTACTATGGATTTCGTGACCAAATTGCCGCGTACTCAAAGGGGTCACAATATGATTTGGGTTATAGTTGATCGGTTAACGAAGAGTGCTCATTTCTTGGCTACTAGTGAGACCGCCTCACTTAGTAGATTGGCGAAATTGTACATTGACGAAGTGGTATCCCGACATGGTATTCCGATTTCTATCGTGTCCGATAGGGATCCCCGTTTTGCTTCGAACTTTTGGAATAGCTTGCAACGTGAATTGGGGACGCGGGTGAATTTGAGTACCGCGTATCATCCTCAAACCGATGGGCAATCGGAGAGAACGATACAAACACTTGAAGATATGTTGCGGGCTTGTGTGTTGGAGTACGGTGGGTCGTGGGATTCCCACCTACCATTGATTGAATTTGCCTATAATAACTCGTATCACTCAAGTATTAAGATGCCACCGTATGAAATGTTGTACGGGCGTCGGTGCCGAACCCCGACGTGTTGGTTGGAAGCGGGCGAGAAACAATATGTGGGACCCGATATTGTACAAATGACCTCGGATAAAGTTGCAATTGCCCGAGGAAAGTTGAAAGCCGCCCGCGACCGACAAAAGATGTATGCCGATCCGAGACGTAGACCCGCTACGTTCTCGGAAAACGAGATGGTTTATTTGAAAGTTTCACCTTGGAAGGGTGTCATCCGTTTTGGTAAACGAGGAAAGTTGGCCCCGAGGTTTATTGGGCCGTTTCGTATTAGCAAAGTGGTGAATTCTCAATCGGTAACGCTCGAGTTGCCCCCGGAGTTGTCGGTAATTCACAACACTTTCAACATTTGCTATTTGAGAAAGTGTAATATTGAGGATCCGAGCCAAATTCTTCTGGTGCAAGAGTTGCGGGTAGATATGAAAAAGAGGTTGGTCGAGGAACCGGTGGAGTTATTAGACCGAAAAGTGACGAAATTGAGAAAGAAACAAATTCCTATGGTTTTGGTAAAGTGGAAGCACAGTTTGGGTGCGGATATGACATGGGAGACCGAGGCCGATATGCGGGAACGTTACCCCTCTTTATTTGATCGAGATGGGATTCCGGGGACGGAATCTTCCTAAGTGGGGGAGAGTTGTAACATCCCAAAACCCGGCCTAGTAGTTTATTGACCTTAAGGTATCTTATTAAATGATTATCTGATTAAATGCTTAGTTAATTTAATTAGTCTGCTGTCTTTTGCGGTATTGTTAAAATACCCGACTTGTGATTTATTTGGAGTGAAAACGTGATTTTTATATCTTTGGATTCCTTGTTAAATATCATTTCCGGAAATGCTTTCGTTTTTAAAATTGGAGTCCGTTTGCTATTTTAAATAAATTAATTTCAAAAGGGACTTTTCAGACATACACTGTTTTATTAAAAGAAAGACCAAAAGGGGCCCACCCCCTCTTGTTTGACAGGCCACGAGAGAGAGAGGGAAACCCTCTCTCTTTTCCTTTCCCTTTCATTTGAACATTATCCATAACTTTCACTATTTCATTGCCAAACTCTCTCTAGCAAACCCCATCTTGTTCTTGAACATTGTTGGTGTTTTCTTGTGCTTGATCCCGAATTTACTACTAGTGTTTGTGTAGAAGAAGCTTAAAAGTAAGTCACACCTTTTCCTTGTCTTGTTCATGGTGTTCTTGAGCTTGGTTATGAACTAGGGTTTGTGATCTTTAGTGCTTTATGGATGAATCTTGAAATGGATGCTGTTTTATGTGTTTATGCAAGCTTTTACATCATTTGTGTGGTTGATTGTTGGAAGAAAACAAGATTTCGTGGAAACCACCTTCAACCTCCATTAATGGTGGAAGTTGAAGGTGGGTTTTGTTGAATCTTGGATTTCTTGAGTTTTGGTTGGATAGAATTGTTTATTAGGTTGAGAAATCATGTTTGGAAAGTTATGGATGGTGAAAACCTAGTATAGTTGATTGTGTGAATTGATCTAGTTGGTGTTTGGGTCAAATTGATTAACTAGTGATCTTGGAAGTATCATACTTGGAATTGTGATGATTATGATCTTGATGGAATTGTTAAATGATTGTGAATTGCTAGTTTATGATGAATTCTTAGTCCATGGAATGTGTGCTAGTCTTTATAGCCTTAGAAGTGTTAGGATCATGTTCGGGTTTTTTGGCCCATTTGGGTCAACTAGTTGTGAATACTTGCTAAATGGTCAAAATGGTCAATTGTATTGATGAAGGAATTGTGCTAGTTGGAAATGTCATAAAGTATGAATTTTGCGAGTCTTGTGTGTTTAGTTGTTGAAATTGATGATTTTGGCAATTCGGTGGATTATCACTAACTCGGTATACTTGTTACAGGAACCGGGAAGGGTACTCAGTGATACTAGCTCACTGAGTTAAGGATCGGAAGTTGAAAGGTGAGTGGATTCAACCTACAACTCGGGTTTCGGTTTATTTGTTTGGTATTGGTATTATAAAGAAAATCGCAGGAAATTACCAGACAAGGGGAGTTCACGGCGTGAACTCCACTTAACGATCGTGAAGTTGGTCCAGCTAAGTTGGTGGTTAGTCGCGAAGTAGTTCACGACTAGAGTTCCCGACGCGAACTTTAGTTCGCGATCGTGAACTAGAGTTCGCGATTGGGAACTCTGCCGTGACGTTTTTCGCGGTGTTTTTTCGTAGCTAGTCTACTTGTTATGTATGCCTAGTGTTAGGGAATACCATACATGACTATGTGCACATTCGGGATGAGGTCAGTGTCGGAAGGAGAACGGCTGGGCACAGGGTATCGACTAATAGGGTATCCGACCTTACCTGTATTTGTTGCATGGTTAAGGGGAGGGAGTTGCCCGGGTGTTGGATACGAAACGCTATCGGTTACCGTTGTTTTGGCCGACCATGGTTTAAGGCCCGCAAAGCCGCCGATCCTCTAAGTGATTACCCAACTGGAGATGTTTTTATAACTTCCGCGTTTAAGTGACTACCCAACCGGAGATGTTTTTATAACTTCCGTGTTTAAGTGTTTAGTGTAGTTGCTAGTGTTAGGAATTCATTCACTTAGCTTTTGTGCTAATCCCTCCCTCTTTGACACATTTCAGGTTGGATGGCTTGAACGGGTCGGGCTCGGACGGGAAGTTTGACCATGCTTAAATTTATGTTTTGTTAAATGAGCCGTGTTTAGTAATACCGTCTTTTTAACTAACTCTTGGTTTGTAATATTTTGTGGGACCATGGTTTGTAAAACTAACGCAATTAGGAATTAGACTAAATGCTTCCGTAACCTTAGTTAATGCTAAATTAGATATTTTAAAAAAAAATGTGGTGTTACACCTTCGTAATTGAATATCATTACGGAATATTACGGCATGCCAAATGACCCCTAAGAGTCTAATTAAAGTTATCCCTTGCCATTGGAGAGGGAACAATGAAAATGATGGCATTATTCAAGGAAAGGTTATTCCCATTTCAATAGAACATAACTAAGATTAAGAACTGAAATTCCTTAAATGAAAAAAATGATTATTAACTAATGTGTAATTGTTTATTGATCTCTGAATATTTTATTCAGTTTTAATAGCTGTATTTATCATTTTCGTATATTATAATAAGGTTATAATTCAGGTTTTGAGGGGAGATCGGGTGGATGTAGTAATCTTTGATCTATCCAGCCACAAAGCACGTACATTAAAAAAGCTAGTTATAATCACATATTAATAATATGTTGATAGGAAAACTCGACTTTTTAGCTTATGAAAGCCGTATCAGATAATGGATCAAGGATCCGGTCATCATGTCTATTCTCTTTTAAGGCCCAATAGAAGATTGGTCAAAGTCTGCGCTTATTTTGATAAGTTGGCCCATTAATTTGATGCAAGAAAGATGAAGCATATTTAGATAATAATCCTACGTAAAAATAAGTAATGGAATTGGTGACTGGTTTTTGTGTTTATGTGTTTATTTTTATGTCTAGATCAATTGGTCACTAAGGATAACTTTGAGGTTTTCCTTTAAGAGGTCTTGCGTTTAAGACTTGTTGGAGGCAAATTTTGGAGATTAAAAGGTGGTTCGGTTTATTCCCCATATGTGCAGGGTTCAAGGGAAGGCATACTGTCTCTTATGGATGTCACTTTGTAGGCTCGAACAACTAACTTATTACTAACTTGTCGTGAGAGAGAGAGAGAGAGAGAGAGAGAGAGAGAGAGTACATATCAAGTTTAGAAATTTGTAGAAATATGTGAAGGAAGAAAATGTAGTAAGAAATATCATTTCTCGCTTATTTTTTGTGCTTACTTATTTGTCTACCACTTGATCAAGATATGTATCAAAATTAAGAGATAAAATTTTGAGAGTGTATTAGTGGATTAGACATATTATCTTATCAAATAAGTAGACAAAAGGTTAAGAATCAATATTATGAATCAGTATTATTTCTCTAGAGTTGCGTTCAAGGAGATCCCCCTTATTTTTATGAAGCCCCGAGAAACAACTCTCAACCATTGACCAACTAAATATAATGGTCGAGATAATCACATATTTTATACATTAAGGGCATTTTTTAATTTTAGATCTTTTTTTTATTATGAAGGGGTATTTTGATCATTTGGCACTTAACAAAAATTTTGATTTTATTTTTATTTTTGATTTTAATTTTATTATTAAAAATAATATATGTAACAACCCAAAAATCAGGGGAAATTTAAAGAATTTTAAATAATAAAATAAAACAATTTCCCCAAGAGTACAAGTAACTCAAAGGTCCCAACTCATAAGTAAAAATATAAAACCGTCTCGTGGTTTAAATGCGGAATAATTGAAGGTTTTAAAAACAAAACATGTTTGACTCGAAATAAATGTTTTAATCCAAATCCATAAATATAAAAATAGAAACGCAGCTCATCAACCATTGACTTTCTCTTTGCCCTTGCTAGTACCTGTAAAATGGGAGGGAGGGATTGGGGTCAGCCACCGCTGAGTGAATAATATCAAAATAAACAAATAAATACAAACAACTCAAACCACATAAGTGATCCCTAGAGACTCTACTCAATTCTCAATTACTCAAGTTTATTTTCTCAGATTTTAGATTTATATAGCGCGCTTGTGTGACTTGGGACGAGAGATCAACCTCGACCCGCCTCACACAACTCAAGGCTCAACACCTGTACTCTTCGGTGTTGAGTCAAAACGTCTGGCACCAGTACTCTTCGGTGCCAAGACAACTCAAGTATATTATGTGTAATGTTTTAACTCAAGAACTCAAAACTCAGATAACTCAGGCTCCAGATAACTCAAATCACAGATAACTCAAATCACAGATAACTCAAATAAATCACCCAATCAATACTCAAGCTCAATCAACAAGACAATTCACAACACATAGCACAAAATCATGAATCGAAAGTAAGTACAAGTTTATAGTGAGATTACCCACCTCGAATAACCGTAAGCTCCTAAATATCCTCGGTACTGAAGAGCGTCTCTAACCGGTCCTAGAAGGTCCTACAATGTACAAGGAAGCTCGGGTTAGGATTAGGCTCAAAGGTTGTTTCAGCAGAAACTAAACAGCACTCAGCACTTTCGCGGGAACGGCTATAACTCTCAAACCGCTCACTAGATATTATTCAAATTTTTACAGTAGTTAAATGACTCAGAGGACTACAATTTTACAGAAGACTTCGGAAACTGAATCCAAACAGAAAAGGTTCAAATAAGGCTTACAAGACAGAATAGTTGAACCGAAAACTATTCTGTGATGGTTTACTAAAACGGCGATTAATTTCTAACCGTAAATCGGATTAACGAGCCGTCAGCGGCGTTGGAAAGAGGACTCAGAAAACTAGTAACCAGCACGGGCCAAAAACCCAAAAACTTATTTTAATTGTGGTAAAAACAGACTCCGATAACGTGAACAGAATCTGCCAGGAATTTGAGTTGCTATATAAAACCCGATATTAGTTCTCGACATTAACCCGTCCATTCCCGAGATACCCGACAGTCCCGGAACTCATTTATAGCTTCAGAAACATGTTTTCAATAATTTTAATCTTTTATTTAAAAATCTATCTTGTTCTAAGAAACCAAGAACCCTACGGGTTCGGTTTCCGGTTTTCGGTTAATAAAACGTTTATATCATAAACTCGTGATCTTTATCCAACCCGGAACCCGACACCCTACGAATTCAGTGGTTATAATACGAGACCAAAAAGTGAGGGCAATTTCTTATTAAAAAGGTTTGAAATCTAGACATTAAAACCTGTTTAATTGACGAAAGAACTAAACAACTATACAAGGAATAAAACCGACAACACAACAAGCACAACCCGAGCCCTCAATGGCTTGGCAGTCCTCTGATCGAACCCTACAACAGTTGTGGGTTGAGAGTGACATAGAATAACATTAATCAAACATAAAATCGGAAAAGAGAATTTAAACTACCGGAAGAAAAACACGTGGTTCGTCTTGGCTCAATAGAAATCAGACGCCCACTAGTCTCCAAGACACGATACCACACTATGCTCAAGAAAGTCCATCTTGTTGAATCGTTGCTGCATCACGGACTAAATTCCAAAGGATGGAAAATATGACGGTGGGTAAATAATTTCTAAGAATGTGAACTAAAATATGGTTGGCTGATTATTTTTCTTTTGCATTGCGTCATCATCATAACATGAAGTCCTATAGATTTATTTTTCTTCTTTCTTTTCTTTTCAAAGAAATGCCGAAAATAAAAGTCAAAGAGGCACCCCCACGTGACCTCCTTAACCTCCTCACAAAAATGACTTTTGCCGCCACCTTGGATCTGCTCATCGACTCCATAAAATACCACCGGACTTATTTGCCTCTGCTTGTTTCTGCTCGACGAACAAAGGGACAGAAAATCGAGATTGGAGATGTCTCACATGGCTGGACGAAATTGCAAGTGGGGGAAGTAGGGTGCGGCTGAATGGGGGTCAATTGAAGGATTAGGTATAAAGAAAAGCTTAAGTATCAATTAGGAAAGGCTTGGCCTTAATCAGAATTGGGCTA
The DNA here is from genome assembly GCA_963853835.1 of Calendula officinalis. NCBI lineage: Eukaryota > Viridiplantae > Streptophyta > Magnoliopsida > Asterales > Asteraceae > Calendula > Calendula officinalis. The sequence goes on from OY970826.1 coordinate 43,294,457, forward strand.
GACACATCTCGGGCTAAAAGAAATTAACCATAAGAATTATCGGGCTTTGCTGGAAATCCAACAATATGCTCAAGGAACGGACACAAAGGCTCGACCTTCACTTACTTAGCACCACCGAAAATTAACAAGGGAAGCAAAGAAAAATCCAGCCCGCAACCTCTACTCTTGGATCCAGAATTTGTCCCTTGGCCAAAATGGCCGGGCCTCAAAACTCAATCAAAACCAACGCACATACAACAGTCGAGGCTCGGGATTTAGATTAATAGAAAAATAATAGTTAACATTAAATAAATAACTACAAAGCGCCACACATTTAATACGAATAATCACCAGACGTCACACATAATTATACGGTCAACACATAGACCATTAAAACGTCATTTAAATCTAATTCCAATTATTATTTAATTATTTAAAATTTCAGGGCGTTACAACTCAATTCCACTTAAAATAGACTTCATCCCCGAAGTCATTGCTCGAAGGAAGCTCAGGGTAGCGATCTCGCATCTTAGACCCGACTCGCCAACGACACACAATCCCGAGTGGGGAGATGCGAAAAAGGTGATGAATTTTAAGAGAACTCTTCAGGGTGACCTACGCGATCAAAATAAACTCTCACTCTTGCAACTGCTCGCACCATCCGCCGTCTCTAACGTCGCAACAAGATAAGCTTAAAAGGATAAAAATCGAAAGGCTCTGTAAGGATCTCGGTTTTCTCATGATAACGATAGGAGCACAAAATAACCCACGATACTCGGATGTTGACGTCTTCATGTTCTCGTAGTCGGACACAGTTGATGCACTCAGCGGCTAACGTTGCGTTGAATCTCTGATTCAACTCCACTTGGAGATTTGTTACGGTTTGGTTGGTGGCGACCGATGATCTCGGCGTAGTACTCGGTTGTCCGACTCATGCTCGCAATCATACTCGGCCCCCTCACGGCGATAAAAATAAATTTTTATGGGAAAAACGTTCTCGCACAGTTCTAACAAGGTATTTCTTTTACACAATTTACACCGGAAAATCTTTATTATTATCAATCTCCACCAAGAATGATATCTCAAGGTCCCTGCTCTATGGGACATCAATTTGTTTTAAAGCAAAATAAACAATTTAGCGGTCCGCACCACTATCAATCACCACATCACAAGTACACAATTCACATAAATGTATTTTATCACGCATAAACCCCAGATAGTAGGAAACTCATGCTTCTTACTCAATATGCATATACTCAAATGCACTCACCTCAAATGACCACAACTTGTTTTTAACTCAACTCAAGCTTATATCATCAAATTAAACTCAAATCTCGTTTAATGACTTCTCATCAGTCCACTTAATGTATACATTTACTCGCTTTTACGATTTTTCACGTGATCAAATTAAATTATCAGACTACTCGAACATATAACTCTTCTTTTAAACTGCGTTATTAGTTCTCTTGCTAACTCACATTTAATAACCCTTCGCTAACTATTTTGAATATTACTCGTTTAACTCATTGTAATGATACTTATCAATTCTCTTAATGATTTTAACATCTAACTCGTTAATTATTTTCACGCTTTGTTCTCATTTAAATTGTCTCTTGATTAATTTGACCAAAATTCCACTCATTAATCTCATTTATTTTTCAGTCTCAAACGCCCCAATTTAATATTTTCTCTTCATTTGGTTAATTAATTAACTCAATAATTCTCATGCACTTGATTACTCATCTATTTTCTCGTTCTCAATATAAAGTTTCCTCATTACTTTATATTTTTATTGTTTTCTCGATTTAGATACTCATAGTATTTTAATTAAATTTATTACTTGATACACTTATATCTTTCTCGTGTGCTCATTTCAATAACTATTATCGGTTTGGTAATCACTCAATAAAGTATAATATTTGATGACATTTAAATTTAATAATTTAACTCGATATTTCCCTTAGTTTAATATTTGATCATAATTAAGGATTTTTTTTTTAATTTGATTCATTTTAATAATTTAATCGTTTAACTTGATTTATTAGTTTCTTATAACTCGATAATTTCTAAATAATAATAAATCTTCCTTATATTTTTATTATGGCGATCCTCTCATGGCTGACTCATTAAAAACATTCTTGTTACTCTAATTTCATGATTTCTTGCGATTTATATATCTGTCACTTCTCATTTGCACCATTACCCTCGATTTATGAATTTCTCACCATTTGGTAATTATACCATCACATGAAATTAATTATTCCCTAGTCACATGTATATATATTACTCAACACAATATTTTGGCTCAAAAATTTCTCGACTGGATTTAATAGCTTCTTATAATCATGTTTTTCTCACTTAACTTGACTTGAATAATTCATAATAAATTCTCCTATTTTAATGGTTTCTTTTTATCTCATTATATTCCTACGGGAATAATTTTTTTTTTTTCGATTAATTAATCACTCTTATAACTTTTTAGCCAGTTATATACACATATATGCTCATAATAACACATAACAACATTTTCTCTTGGTAATTCTCTTAATTTACTCCTTACAAACTTTATTTTTCACATTTAGCTCGATTTATTAATCTCCATTAGTTCAATAATACGAATTTAATAATCCACGACTTTATAATTATTCTCTATTTCCACTCTTAATATTGGTAGTTTTCTCTTTTACCACCACTCAACTCCACTTAGAGAAAACTCGTCCCCGAGTTTAGAAGTGGCACTCAAAATCTCATATTTTAAGGTTAATTTGATTACTCGATAATTAAACTCTTATGCACAGGTGTGGGCCGGTCCCGGCGTGTACTCTTTACGCCCCTCTCACACCCGTACTCATTTACTTTTTATCACTTTATAAAAATTATTTATTGCTCATATTAGGTGTCAGCTTTCTCATTAAGCTTCTCATGGATTCTCACATCCTTATTAGATTTTCTCCATTATGATTCGTCAATTTTTATAAGTCTCATTATTAATGAGTCATTTTATGATTCCTCACAAGTGAAGCTCGTTACAGTTAATAGCACCACAACTTTATTTCGCGTTACGCATTCACGATTATTTCTTGTTCAAATCTAAGTATTAAATTCTCATTTTTGGCTTACTCATAGCGTGTTTGGTATTATTATTACCGTATAACAATTTTGTCATTGAATAGATTTCTCATTTCATTCGTAGCGAACACATCTCGTAAATTTTCTCTCGTCGCTTAACTCGTTAAATAACTCATTTTGGGTTCCTCATCTTGTTCAATTAAAGTTGCTTAAATTTTTGCAACTTTTATTAACTCTGTCAAAATTTTATCCCTTACTCAATAAATTGTATCCATATTTTCGCATTCTCGATGATTTCTCTAAATGAAAAAAAAAATTAAATCTATATGGTTTCGCAATAAAATTTCTCAATTCATTAAACTTTACGCAATTCGTATTACCCCTCATGATCTCATTAACGTCATTTATATCATTATCACCCTTGGTTTCTCCTCGGATTATGTTTATACACTTCACAAAAATTTCTTATTAGTCAATTTAACCCCTTTAAGTCGTTAATTCTCATTTACTCATATAAATCTCGTTCCTTTACTATTGTTTTCCTCCTTTACTCAATTTAATGATTATACATAATTTATAATCTCTTTATTTAATTCATTTTAGATAATTGTCGATCGTTCTTGCTTTATGAATTTCTAGTAATTTTCAATAACTTCTTGATTATGCGAATTAAATTATTCTTAATCATTTTTAATCATTATCTTCTAATTTTTAACCAGTTAATATATCTCGTTATTACTATATTTTAACTAATTATCGTTAGTGATTTTCACCAATTTGGTTAAACTAACTTTCACTTGATTTGTTTGGGTAACTCATTATTAATCAATAATCTCTTATCAAATTTTCTCATAAATTTCGATTTATTAATAACTCAATTACATCATTTAAAGAATCCAGCTCAATTTGATTCATTATTCTCTCTCTTGACATGTTTTGATAACTCTTTATCAACTCGCGTTTGATGAGTGTCTTATTCATTTGGTGTCACTGTTTTCTCATAAATCTCTTTTGGTGATTTTATAAGCATTTATTATATATAATAATTAAGGGTTTTCATGATACTTAGATGCTTGACGAATGGTCTCCTTGAATCCTTTTCGAAACATAGACATGGGTCCTGTGCGTATAATAATAGGGGCCCTCTATTATTAGCCGCACCTACCCTTGTCATGGTTTCGAGCCAGTTTCAAAAATTTCACGATCTCCCATCCTTATACCATCCACATAATCAAGTAGTTCACAACAGTACATATAGTATATAGTATATATACATATATAGTCGTACAATTCACGCTCATCTCAAGTTAATTTTATTTTATTCTCTTAGTAATCAATGTCACTCGCGACGTTTTTAATAAAATATATAACTCATAAATAAGTACTAGAGGCATAAGGTCGTTGTGATGCGCTGCTTCTCGATTTGGATTTGGACTCATTTTAAAACACTTTTGAAAACTCATATTGAAAACTCGTGTTTCGACTTGAGTTTGGAATCCACCCCTTGTGAACCCAATTCTCTCAAGCCAAAGCTCTGATACCAACTTGTAACAACCCAAAAATCAGGGGAAATTTAAAAGAATTTTAAATAATAAAATAAAACAATTTCCCCAAGAGTACAAGTAACTCAAAGGTCCCAACTCATAAGTAAAAATATAAAACCGTCTCGTAGTTTAAATGCGGAATAATTGAAGGTTTTAAAAACAAAACATGTTTGACTCGAAATAAATGTTTTAATCCAAATCCATAAATATAAAAATAGAAACGCAGCTCATCAACCATTGACTTTCTCTTTGCCCTTGCTAGTACCTGTAAAATGGGAGGGAGGGATTGGGGTCAGCCACCGCTGAGTGAATAATATCAAAATAAACAAATAAATACAAACAACTCAAGCCACATAAGTGATCCCTAGAGACTCTACTCAATTCTCAATTACTCAAGTTTATTTTCTCAGATTTTAGATTTATATAGCGCGCTTGTGTGACTTGGGACGAGAGATCAACCTCGACCCGCCTCACACAACTCAAGGCTCAACAACTGTACTCTTCGGTGTTGAGTCAAAACGTCTGGCACCAGTACTCTTCGGTGCCAAGACAACTCAAGTATATTATGTGTAATGTTTTAACTCAAGAACTCAAAACTCAGATAACTCAGGCTCCAGATAACTCAAATCACAGATAACTCAAATCACAGATAACTCAAATAAATCACCCAATCAATACTCAAGCTCAATCAACAAGACAATTCACAACACATAGCACAAAATCATGAATCGAAAGTAAGTACAAGTTTATAGTGAGATTACCCACCTCGAATAACCGTAAGCTCCTAAATATCATCGGTACTGAAGAGCGTCTCTAACCGGTCCTAGAAGGTCCTACAATGTACAAGGAAGATCGGGTTAGGATTAGGCTCAAAGGTTGTTTCAGCAGAAACTAAACAGCACTCAGCACTTTCGCGGGAACCGCTATAACTCTCAAACCGCTCACTAGATATTATTCAAATTTTTACAGTAGTTAAATGACTCAGAGGACTACAATTTTACAGAAGACTACGGAAACTGAATCCAAACAGAAAAGGTTCAAATAAGGCTTACAAGACAGAATAGTTGAACCGAAAACTATTCTGTGATGGTTTACTAAAACGGCGATTACTTTCTAACCGTAAATCGGATTAACGAGCCGTCAGCGGCGTTGGAAAGAGGACTCAGAAAAATAGAAACCAGCACGGGCCAAAAACCCAAAAACGTATTTTAATTGTGGTAAAAACAGACTCCGATAACGTGAACAGAATCTGCCAGGAATTTGAGTTGCTATATAAAACCCGATATTAGTTCTCGACATTAACCCGTCCATTCCCGAGATACCCGACAGTCCCGGAACTCATTTATAGCTTCAGAAACATGTTTTCAATAATTTTAATCTTTTATTTAAAAATCTATCTTGTTCTAAGAAACCAAGAACCCTACGGGTTCGGTTTCCGGTTTTCGGTTAATAAAACGTTTATATCATAAACTCGTGATCTCTATCCAACCCGGAACCCGACACCCTACGAATTCAGTGGTTATAATACGAGACCAAAAAGTGAGGGCAATTTATTATTAAAAAGGTTTGAAATCTAGACATTAAAACCTGTTTAATTGACGAAAGAACTAAACAACTATACAAGGAATAAAACCGACAACACAACAAGCACAACCCGAGCCCTCAATGGCTTGGCAGTCCTCTGATCGAACCCTACAACAGTTGTGGGTTGAGAGTGACATAGAATAACATTAATCAAACATAAAATCGGAAAAGAGAATATAAACTACCGGAAGAAAAACACGTGGTTCGTCTTGGCTCAATAGAAATCAGACGCCCACTAGTCTCCAAGACACGATACCACACTATGCTCAAGAAAGTCCATCTTGTTGAATCGTTGCTGCATCACGGACTAAATTCCAAAGGATGGAAAATATGACGGTGGGTAAATAATTCCTAAGAATGTGAACTAAAATATGGTTGGCTGATTATTTTTCTTTTGCATTGCGTCATCATCATAACATGAAGTCCTATAGATTTATTTTTCTTCTTTCTTTTTTTTCAAAGAAATGCCGAAAATAAAAGTCAAAGAGGCACCCCCACGTGACCTCCTTAACCTCCTCACAAAAATGACTTTTGCCGCCACCTTGGATCTGCTCATCGACTCCATAAAATACCACCGGACTTATTTGCCTCTGCTTGTTTCTGCTCGACGAACAAAGGGACAGAAAATCGAGATTGGAGATGTCTCACATGGCTGGACGAAATTGCAAGTGGGGGAAGTAGGGTGCGGCTGAATGGGGGTCAAATGAAGGATTAGGTATAAAGAAAAGCTTAAGTATCAATTAGGAAAGGCTTGGCCTTAATCAGAATTGGGCTAGACACATCTCGGGCTAAAAGAAATTAACCATAAGAATTATCGGGCTTTGCTGGAAATCCAACAATATGCTCAAGGAACGGACACAAAGGCTCGACCTTCACTCACTTAGCACCACCGAAAATTAACAAGGGAAGCAAAGAAAAATCCAGCCTGCAACCTCTACTCTTGGATCCAGAATTTGTCCCTTGGCCAAAATGGTCGGGCCTCGAAACTCAATCAAAACCAACGCACATACAACAGTCGAGGCTCGGGATTTAGATTAATAGAAAAATAATAGTTAACATTAAATAAATAACTACAAAGCGCCACACATTTAATACGAATAATCACCAGACGTCACACATAATTATACGGTCAACACATAGACCATTAAAACGTCATTTAAATCTAATTCCAATTATTATTTAATTATTTAAAATTTCAGGGCGTTACAATATATATATGATAATTACGTGTATAACTTAATCCCATGTTATTTTGTGATTTTGGTGTAAAATCACATATGATTTTTGTGTAAAATCACATGTGATTGTATATTTAATCACATTTGATGTTTTAGTTCAATCACATTAGATTCGGTATGCAATCAAATGTGATTCACTATTCAATCACATTATGTGTTACTTCCTCCGATTCAAAATTAGTGCTACACTTTTACTTTTATGCTTTTTTATGCAAAATATTGTAATAGAGATTATGATAGATTAAAGAGGATAATTACGGAGGAAGAGTCCCACAATATGGTTGGGAATGAAAAATTAATGATGTTTAATAAAGTTAAGTAGGGATAAAATGATAATTTTATATACAACAATTTACCAAATAAGGAAAGTGTAGCACTTATTTTGAATCACTCTTATAAGAAAAGTGTAGCACTTATTTTGAATCGGAGGAAGTATTAATGAAGAAAAAAATTAAAAAATAAAATAAAATAAAAGTTCTAAAATAAAAAATAATTTTTTTAAATGACTAAAATACCCCTCAATTAAAAAAAATTAAAATAAAAAATAAATCGAAATTTTTTTAAATGCCAAATGACCAAAATACCCCTTCATGTATAAAATATGTGATTAATCTTGAGAATTGGATCTTATTAATCAATGATTGAGATTTGTTACTCGAGATTTGATAAAAATAATGGAACTTTTTGAACGTTTATATATTTCTCTAACACCTCCAATATATCAAACCAAATTATAAAATAAAATCCCGTTTTCAAGTTGTCATTATCGATCCTTAAATAAATCATACTTATATAGTAATTTATTTTATTTTGATATTTTATTTATAAAACTTAAAACAATTTATTTTCGATGTTTTTTCATCCGCTAATCAATATATCTCAAATGAATGTTTGATTTAAATAAATCTTTTCTCATAAAGAGTTTATAAATTTGAAGAAAAAAAATTGAGCAAAAACAAATACTGCGAAGAAAACAAAAAGTGAGCTAGAAAACTAAATTCAACAACTTATCTAGTAGTGTATCATTAGTTTCTAGAAATAAACAACAAAAAATGTGGGTAATAAGGATTGAAAGAAACTTATTCAATAAAAAGTATTAGATTAGATATAAATATAAATATATAATAAACTTATTTTATTGAAAGTCATCAGATTTATAAAAGTAAGAAATATAATAAAATATTTGCATGCTTAAATTTGAAGTTTGTTTTAAAATTAAAGAGATGACCAGCTTCATAATGATTTATCGGTTTCATCGCATATATTTAAATGTTTGATTACTTAAAATATTAATCTATTCGCATATATGTTAAAGTATATGTTTTGATCATTAGAATATAATTATCCTTATCTAATTTGGTTTTTATATATTTGATTTTGCTTTCTTAATAACCTATTAAATGAAATAAAAATAAAAGGCTGTCTTCCCCATGATAGTGGTCCCAATACGGGATGTTAATTATATTGGACAATAATTACTTAAATTTTATTTTCATTTGAAAAATGACAAAATACCTTTTTTTAATCCCCCACAAACACTAAAAATGGACTAAAAATACCTTTTTTTTGATGTTTGTCAAATGTACTTTCACAATACATGAAATTAAAAAACTTATTAATAAAAACATATTTGATATGTTGACTTGTTTTTTACTTTTTATAAAATTTCTTGTTATGTGTAGGGATATATTAGTAATATTAATTCTTGTTATTTTAAGAATTTAAGATGTGGGTTTAAATGGAGTAGTGATATTAATTTCAATTTAAGTCATAATATTTATTTGCATTTCTGTTGATAACTAATTACTACAATTCTTAATTTATATTGAATTTATGACATTAATTTTTTTTAATTAGTTATAATAATTAAACATCCCAATTGCGTTTTAATGTATGATTATTACAAAATAATTATTCCATATAAATTACAATAACTAAACCTCCCAATTTCGTTTGATGTATAATTATTACGGGTTTTTCTAACATGTACCCCCTAGGCACATGTTTAAGTTTATTAATTAACACTAACATTCCAATTTAACTTAAAAATGCATTTAATGCATCCTTTAAAAAGGTGAAATATGAGCTTTATTAATGAGTATCAAAACTTAATTAGGAAATTTTGAAGGAATTAAATACACCTAAACATGTGCCTAGGGGGCACATTTTAGAAAAAACGTAATTATTACAAGGATTTTTATAACATACGCCTCCTAAGCATATATTTAGGTGCATCAAATACCATTAACTATCTATTGGAATTAAGAAAAATATATAATACATCTCTTATAAATGTAAAATACTCCCTCCGTCCCACAAAGAAGTTTACATTTCTCTTAGGCACAAGATTTTAGGTGATAATTAATGGTGAGGTCACTAGTAATACTTTTGATTAAAATATAAGGTTGGATTGGAGAGAGAAAACTAGTTAGTAGATATTAATGGTGGAGTTTTTAGTAATAATAATATTTTATTATGTGAGGTCCATCAAATATTAGAAATGTAAACTTTTTTTGTGGGACAAAAGTTTAGTGAGAAATGTAAATTTTTTTATGGGACGGAGGGAGTATAAGTTTCATTAATGTGTAATAAGATTTGATTAGGAAACTATGAGTGAATTAATTAACTTAAACATGTGCAGAAAAATCCTTATTATAATTATAATTAAAAAAACAAAAAACAAAACCATAAATTATTCTATGATAATAAATTACAATAATTAAACATCTCAATCAACTTTAATGTATGATTATTTATAATTTTTAAGTTTAAATCGTAGGAATAAATAAAAAATCACTTTTATTTTACTTAAATATATACAAAAACCTTTAAAAATAATCACTAAAATAATATTCATATCATATAATCCTTACATTTCAATTCTCTCATACTTATTTTCCTTGAAACCTATAATCCTTTTGAAAAAGCATCATGTTACATCTAAAACAATGACATATTTTGCATACTTCATAAGAAAAAAAAGCTTGGCGAATCATCATTATATAATTATATCTTCAAGTATTTTGTTTACTACATTAAAAATCTTTGGCAGCCTATTTTCACTTTCCCCAACTAAAACTATTTTTCAATATTTTATTTTCACCGGACTTGAACCATTTTCTTAACCAAAATACATAATTTTTTCCACTTTAATATTGATAATTAAAGAGCCAACATTAAATAAAATTATTATTTCCATTTTTTACTAAATTTCTTTTTTAATTTATAATTAAAGCAATCCTGAGAAAAGCTAGCAACCAAAAATAGCTTCGAGCCTTCGACATCTCCCATAATCTTATCAAACAATATAAGAATTTCAATACCTTTTCATTTCATTCTCAACCCATTAAATGGACAGTAATATTAGTGGTGGTGTTACCGTGGTGGGATCAGATGCTCCGGCGGACTTCACTGATCAACCACCACCCAACCAGCTCATCGTCACCGGATCAACGGTTGTTACAACCCAGGTGGTTTTATCTCCTACACCCTCCACGGTGGTGCCTCCGCCGTTAGGGGTGATGCCTTTGTCTATGAAGAAAAAAAGAGGCAGACCAAGAAAATATGGACCGGATGGTTCTGTCACACAAGCTATATCTCCAAAACCCATTTCATCTGCCGGTTCTTCACCGGTGATTGACTTCTCATCGGGAAAAAGAGGCAAAATCCGGCTACCAACCGCCGGAAAACACCATCAACATTCACCCAGGATTGGGATGGAAAGCTTAGGTAATACTAAAAACCACACATTTCTTGATAAAAATTTAATCTTTTTTGGTTTTTTTTGTGTGTTCAAGATTCATTTTATTCCGTTAAAGATATCTTTTTTGGAAACGGCAAATGAAATAACGGAAGCCTACTCGCAATTTTTCAGCGAGCACCCCGAGTTCGAGCTCCGCATAAGCGGGCAAACCCAGCCCCCAAAGGGATTTCCAAAGAAAATTCCCCATATGTGCCCGTATGAGGTATGAGTTAAATTACGCAAATGCAACGCTCCCAAAGGGATTCGAACTCACGACCTACAGCCCACATGGGTATAAACCCAGTGCTTCAGACCAGCTAGCTAGGCTGGTCATCATTGGCAACTTGTGATATCTAATGAGATAAATTTTGACTTTTGAAGTACTCTGATATGGGTGTGGTGGGTCCATGTAACCCACCCCCAGCCATGGATATGGATAGCTCATTCTTTTAAGTTCTTTGTCTGCAAGTTGTGCTTTTTAGGAATCTTGATGACAATGATTCTGATTTTGTTAGCTTATGTTTGGAACCCATGCGTACATCTGTGAAGAACGGTTTGGTTGGTTAATGGCTGAAAGTGGTCACTTTCAAGTTTCAACAGTACTATTATTTTTTTGCAAATTTAGTCTACTAAGAATCAAGATCATTGCTTCTATTTAGACCCGTCCCGACACAAATGTAACGTCAGTTATCAATTATGTAACCATACACTGGAGGCTTTCTTTAGCTTAACTAGGGGTGTAATCGAGCTAAGCCGAGTTCTGCCAAGCTCGATACTCTACTCGACAACTAAATTCGACCTTAATACTCGACGAGCCTCCATTTTTAAGTTCGATACTCGACTCGACAACTAAATTCGAGCTCGAGCTTGGTGAAGTTATCAACATTTTCGAGCTCAACTCGACTCGGCTCGAATTTTTTTGATTTTGATAATGTTGTAAAAACTTTATATATCCGGTGATTAAATAATTAGACAATTACAATATTAAAATCATATTTGGTATTGATAATTCAATATCAAACCCAACAAATAAGAAAGAATCAAAATGGAACAATCAAACCTGAATGTTGATGAAGAACGAACCGCACGGAATTGTGATTCCTGTCCTTTAAGGTTTTTACGCGATCTATATGCTGCAAGCCTCAACGTAGAACCCCAGGATTTGATGCAGTTGATCGGTATGTTCTTACAGCAAAAGAATCACCGACAACACAAAGTTGTTTACTTGGAAACATAAAGAACGACAACGGTATTATCGAGAGGAAGAAATTGTGATTTTTCATCTTATGAAAAGTCACCACCATGTGTTCATTTTATAGGCTCTCAAACCCGAAACCGCCGGATTCAATGCAGGTCTTAATACCGCATTAATAGAAAAAACGGTCGGGGCATTATTAGCCTATAACTCTGTTGACCGTTGGTTTCTTTTCAAGGGTTGTCTACAAAAATAAAATCTCCCCACGACCCGTTATGTGGGATAAAGGAAATTATCAACTTGCAATATCCTTTTAATATTCCAACAATCCCCCACCAAGTTGGAAAGTTTCCTTTCATTCAGACAGATGCTGTCACCTGGGTATCACGAAGATTAAACCCAAGTTTAATGTGAGCAAACAAGAAGAGACTGATTCAATGGTATCCTAATAGGTTTAAACCAAGAACCTTAATAACCTCCTCGGTTTACCCCCACACAACATATGCCCTCTTTGTGTTCTCTCTGAACACTAATATGGTCATGTGCTAAAATCCTTTTCATGACCCATTAGAAGACAAACCAAAAGTCATCATTTGAGGCGGCACCACCTCTAGATCAGATAGGCAAAAAATTTTACAACATCTTCGTTGCTTAGATGTCTCCAAAATTTTGTTAAAAGTATTAACTCATCCTCGTTCTCGGCAACGACGTACTATCCTACCTCACATGGATCTATCTTATTTGATAGTACCTTCTATCGTTAGTAATTTCGTTATTACCCATTAAACTTGAAAAGTAGGAGCACTAAGTTCAAGTTGGGTTCCCATTACTAGCGATTCTAGTTTGGTTTTTGACCCATGACTCTCGCGGTAGATATAACCAAATCTCTCGTCAGAGGTTTGATAAACGGATTTGCCAAGTTCTTTGTTGTCTTGACATAAACAACTTTGATGGTACCACTATCAATTAGTTGTCTCACAGAATGATGTCGAAGACCTACGTTTCTCGACTTCCCATTATGTTCATAATTATATACTTTAGATAGTATGGCCTCACTATCACAGTACATGGGAATTAAAGGCATCAGAATATCCAACACACGGATATCCAAGAGTAGATCTCTAATCCACTCTGCCTCTTTGCATGCAACGGCTAAAGCAATAAGCTCAACTTCCGTCGTTGAATGAGCTATACATGACTGTTTCTTGCTCACCCAAGAAATAGCCCCACCAGCTAGTGTATAAATCCATCCACTTGTGGATTTAGTATCACTCATGTTATCAATCCAACTGGCATCTGAATACCCCCACTAGTATACTAGAATTTAACGTGTAAGTCAACTCAAGATTACTAGTGCTTTTCAGGTATTCTAGTACTCTTCCTACTGCCTTCCAGTGCTCTGTACCGGGATTTATAGTATATTGACTTAATTTGCTTACAACAAAAGCAATGTCATGTCTAGTACAGTGTGTAGCATACATCATGCTTCCAATTTGCACTAGCATATTCTAGTTGAGCCACTCTCTACCCGAGTTCACTTCAAGTTTTACATCAGAATCGAAAGGAGTATTAAATTCCTTAAACTTCAAGTGTTGAAACTTTGTCAATATTTTCTCTATGTAATGAGATTGACTTAGAGAAATTTGACTATCTGTCCTTTTGACCTTAATACCAAGAATGGTATCCACTTCCCTTAGATCTTTCATCTTAAAGTTCGAGGATATGTATTTCTTTGTATCAAGTATACCTTGTAGGTGAATGCCAATGATCAACATATCATTAACATAAAGACAAATAAGTTCGGCGTATTCAGTTGTGCATTTAATGTAGATACATCTATCAACGCTATTATGCTTCAAACAAAATGCAGATACAGTGGTGTCAAATCTCTCACGCCACTGTTTTGGAGCTTGTTTCAAACCGTACAATGATTTAATAAGTCTACAAACTTTGTTTTCCTATCCGGATACAATGAAACCTTCAGGTTGCTCCAAGTATATCTCCTCCTTGAGATATCCATTTAGAAAGGTTGTCTTCACATCCATTTGATGAATGTAGAATCCTTTCAATGCCGAGATTGCTATAAGAGTTCTGATAGAACTAATTATAGCAACCGGTGCATATGTATCGAAATAATCAATACCTTCTCTTTGTCTATAACCTTTAGCGATTACTCTCGCTTTATAGACAGATGTTGATCCATCTTGATGATACTTCCTCTTGAAGATCCATTTAGAATCTACGGGTCTCATACCCTTGGGAAGATCAGTTAACTCCCAAGTTCCGTTTCCCATAATTGAATCCATTTCATCATTAATGACATCCTTCAACAAAGGAGCATCTCTCGATGTTATGGCTTCAGTAAAAATCTTAGGATCGTCATCAAAACCAATAGCTAAAATGACCTCTCTCGTGACCTTAGATTGAGATCCTTCAATCAAGTATGATAGAAAAGCATCTCCAAAATTCTTTTTCCCTTCTAACCCTTGTACTTCTCTTTGGTTCTTCTACAACAGAAGAATGTGGTTCTTCTACAACAGAAGAATGTGGTTCTTCTACAACAGAAGAAGATGAGATAATATCTCGAGAAGTAGTGGGTGCTAGAATATGATTAAAGTTGGGATTGGAGTTTTCATCATCTCCTATTAACTTATCCTCGAAGAACTCCACATCTCTGATTCTACACAACACCTGATTCTTTATCCAACATCGGTAGGCCTTTCTATGATGAGCATACCCGATGAATATACTCTTCATAGCTCGAGCTCCAACTTGGATCGTTTAGGATCTGGTGTACGATAATAAGTTAAACACCCCCACATTCTTAGATAATCTAATCGTTTATGATCAGGTGTAATAAGCTAAACACCCTCACACTCTTAGATAATCTATGTTAGGTTTTCTTTAATTCCATAACTCATATGGACTAAAAAGAATCACACGAGTAGTGATTCTGTTGTGCACATAACATGCAGTCAACAAAGCTTCCCCCCACAGATTGTGTGGCAAACCCGATTGATTCAACATACAGTTGACCATTTCAACAAGGATTTAACTTTCTCTTTCAGCTAATCCATTCGGTTGGGGAGTATATGGTGAAATTATTTCATGCTTGATACCATTCTTTTCACAAAATGTATCAAACTATTCTCCGCCTCTTTCCAAGCGAAGAATCTTAATGTGTTTGTCATGTTGATTTTCAACCATGCACTTATACAGTTTGAATGCATTAAAAGCTTCATCTTTTGAATGCAACAAGTAAACATGTAAATAGCGGCTAGAGTCACCATAAAATGTAATGAAGTATCTTTTACCTCCACGCGTGGGTATTCCATTCAGTTCACAAATATCTGAATAGATCAACTCTAGTAATGATGTAATTTTTTTGACACTTGAAAAAGTTTCTTTGTAAACTTTGATTTTATACAAGTTTCACATTTGTCAAAATCTTTATTATTTACTTTTAGATTGTGTCTTTTCAATATTTCTTTTTTAATGTTAGTGTGAGCTAACCTTTTATGGCACAAAGAAATTGAACACGCAATATAATATGAAAAACTATTTCATTAATTCGAAACTTAGTTACATCATCACTAGCGATATTTTCACTAACGCTGACAGTATCATATTCTCACGATTATAAAGATCAACATTTAACACATAATCATTGGATATAGATACAACATTATCTTATCCATCACCACATAGATCAAGCATAAACATTCCACCCGTGTTGATGGTTTGATCCACAATAACCCATCTTTGGAGAACACGATATGACCATTTTTTACTATTACCAGCTTGTAACTATTTTTGTCATATGTGTTCTCCGATATAAGTCCCTTGGAGATTCAAGGAACATGTACGACCTCTCTAAGGTAACCATAATTCCATTTCCCAATGCTAGAAGCACTGTGCCAATGCCATGAACACGTACTATATGGCCATCAACACATGTCACCACAGTTCCTTTTCGAACCGTACTATGAATTTAGAAACTATCCCGATTTCCACATACATGGATGTTTGCTCCAGAATCCACAAACCAGTCTCGGGCCTCTATCACCCGAGTAATTAAGGTAGTCATATTAACTCCTACATGACCCATACTTGCACCCAAGTGGGTTAGATTTGCAACAACATTTGCAATTCCTTTTACATAAGCAATATCCGAGTCTCCACCTGACACGTGGTACACACTCAATTTGACTTTACTCTTTTGATCTCTTATGAGATTTTTTCTTCTCAATAAGGAAGTGTTTCAACAAAACATCCAAAGAGTAGTCCTCAAATTTGTGAAACTCCAAGTATTTAACCACATTCAAGGAAAACATTATTTAGTCAACCCTTTTCGGTAGCTCTAATCGAATACAACCAGGAAAGACGGTGAGGGTAGACAGCGCTAGTGCGTATCGGAGCCACCCCCATTTGGAGTCAGAAAAACCGCATGTATCTTTCCTAGACATTGTAATAAGAATAGGTGAGCCTATTTGGGGATGATTGATAATTTATTCCACTTATAGGTTCAATACAATGTTTAATGATACACAGCTGGAAAGATTCCGTTTAACTATAAAATTATCTATTTTGTATAATCATGATTTTTCAGATAGTACACTTTTCAAACATAATAGTATCTTGAAATAATCTATATACAAATAATAATTATTTAACTCAATTATAATGCTTCAACCATAAGCATGATAATTCATATAACACCCACTTTAGATGAGAAAAAACCTCTTGTTTAACTTGTCCATTAGATTAAAATAGATATTTAAATAGGTCAAAACAAAATATATCTATTAAATAAGCATAATTTGTAATATGTAACTTATAAAAGTTAAACTAAATAGCCATAATGTTCTCTTTTTAAAACCATTAATTCATAACATAAATATATATATAAAACATTGACATAATATCTCAGTTTTTTATTAATCACCGAATATATATTTATCAAATCACCATGGAAGCTTAATCACCGAATATTTTATAAAAGAAAATATGTGTATATATTATATATACACAATAATATATAACAATATAAAAACCTTAAAGATTGTTGTAAAAACTTTATATATCCGGTGATTAAATAATTAGACAATTACAATATTAAAATCATATTTGGTATTGATAATTCAATATCAAACCCAACAAATAAGAAAGAACCAAAATGGAACAATCAAACCTGAATGTTGATGAAGAACGAACCGCACGGAATTGTGATTCTTGTCCTTTAAGGTTTTTACGCGCTCTATATGCTGCAAGCCTCAACGTAGAACCCCAGGATTTGATGCAGTTGATCGGTATGTTCTTACAGCAAAAGAATCACCGACAACACAGAGTTGTTTACTTGGAAACATAAAGAACGACAATGGTATTATCGAGAGGGAGAAATATTGATTTTTCGTCTTATGAAAAGTCACCACCATGTGTTCATTTTATAGGTTCTCAAACCCGAAACCGCCGGATTCAATCCAGGTCTTAATACCACATTAATAGAAAAAATGGTCGGGGCATTATTAGCCCATAACTCTGTTGACCGTTGGTTTCTTTTCAAGGGTTGTCTACAAAAATAAAATCTCCCCACGACCCGTTACGTGGGATAAAAGAAATTACCAACTTGCAATATCCTTTTAATATTCCAAAAGATAATATGTTGTAATAAGTTGATTTGAAAGAGTATAATTGATAAATAGGGCATACTTTATTTTCTTTTTCCTTGTATACAAAAGATACATATGTAATTAAGTCTATAAAAAAAAGTTAAAATGATAATTTAATGAAAGCCTGACTCGATTTACAACGAGTCGATTCTGAGTATTTTTCAAGTTGATATAGAGAAGCATGCGAGCTGTCTTTGTTCGATTACATCCCTAGCCCTAACTGGAATCTGGATCTTACTATGCATTATATGTCTAAAACCCTAATTTCAGATCTTTTTTTTTTTTGTTGTTGGTGGTTTGAACCTATTTTCCATTGCTTGATGCCTAAACTGATTGCAATTTAAGGAGAAGATTAAATGATTGGCTTAAATTTCTCAAACTAGTTTACCTTAACTATGTGTATTGTCTTTCGCGCAGGTGACTGGTTTTCATGCTCGGTTGGAGCTAATTTTACGCCTCACATCATAAATGTTAACGCCGGGGAGGTAAAATCATAAAATTTGCTCGCCTTTGAACATTTACATTTTTTTTAACAAACAAAACACACACTCTAAATTACTCATAAATCTACATTATTTTGTCCACAATGAGACTTGAACTCATATCAAAGACCAATGGAGCAAGAAATATGATGGGTGGACCCCATTTGGATAAATAAATTAATTGTATTTGGTTATCAGGATGTGACGATGAAGGTTATTTCGTTCTCTCAACAAGGACCGCGGGCGATTTGCATTTTGTCGGCAAATGGAGTCATTTCAAGTGTTACCCTCCGCCAACCGGACGCTTCTGGTGGGACATTAACATACGAGGTAACATAAATAACAATATTTTCTACAAATATATACATTTAATATTAAGAATGCTTATGTTGTTTTCAGGGTCGTTTTGAGATACTCTCATTAGCGGGCTCGTTTACACCATTAGAGAGTGGTGGAACAAGAAACCGATCTGGTGGATTGAGTGTTTCGTTAGCAAGCCCAGACGGCCGTGTTGTTGGAGGCGGTGTTGCCGGGTTACTTGTAGCCGCTAGTCCCGTGCAGGTACTTTTTCTAGTGTTTATAATTTTCATATATTTTTATTAGAAATTATTCATTTATTTTTAATTTATTATATTATACTTCTTGTTGCAGATTGTGGTAGGAAGTTTTATAACGGGAAACCACCACGAACAGAAGACGTCCAGCAAACCGAACCTAGAGATGGTGACACCTGTCTCACCGCCAACGTCCAGCAAACCGAACCTAGAGATGGTGACACCTGTCTCACCGCCAACTGCCGCTGCAATCCCGACATCGGAGCAATATCCTGCCACGGTGAAAACAAACCTGTCATCACCACCGTCGTTTAAGGGGGACAATTATAATGCCTCCCCTGAGTCTAGGAAAAATGATATTGCCCATGGACAGTAAGGAGGTTACGAGGGTAGTTATCGTCCTTAGGATTTGAACATATGGTGGCCTTCAATGCCATTTTTTATTGTTTGTTTGGATGTAAAAAACATGAATCTTGGTGGTGTTTTGATTTGCAGTTGTAGTTATTTAGGTCACTAGATCGAACGGACGAGTATGGCCACCCGTTGACTTTCACCCGGTCAACCCCAAGAACCGCTTCTATCCATTTAAAAATATATTTTTTAACAGCGCCTAATCTTGTCGATAAAGGAGTAACATTATTATAATATACATTTTCAAAGTTTCAAGATGATAATGTGGAAGGCTTGAATAGGATCCACCAGTTTTCATCAAAATCTCGTAGGCAAATAATAAAGTGGCTTTGACCGTTGACTTTCATACTTGGATAAGTCAACCACACCACATTCAAGTACCCAACCACCTTATAAATAGCAATCCAATCCCATCTAAATGTGCAAAGACTCACAATCTACTTTGAATGAAGACCATAATAAACACCTTTTTCTCTCTTTCAGTCATCCTCTTCATCTTCTCAACCAATTCATCTCCCATTTCCGTGCTCGATGTGACCGGAAAAAGCCTCCGGTCAAAGGTCAACTACCATATTATGCCAGCAACAAGAGGCGGCGGAATCACATTGGGCCCAATTGGCCCAAACAAAACCTGCCCGCTTGGAGTTACCCAACTCCAAGCGGACAATCATAGCCTCCCGTTGACTTTCACTCCAGTCAACCCCAAGAAAGACGTAATCCACCTCTCCACAGACGTTAACATCAAATTCACGGGTCCCACGAGATGTAACGAGTCAAACATATGGAAGCTCAAATATGACGAAATTATGAAGCAGTATTTTGTGATGGCGGGAGGTGTAGAGGGAAACCCGGGGAGGGAAACAGTCGACAACTGGTTTAAAATTGAAAAACCCGATGATGGTTATAAGCTCGTTTTCTGTCCCACAGTCTGCAACTTCTGTAAAGTTTTATGCAAGGATGTCGGGATATTTATAGATAATAACGGGTTGAGACGTTTGGCGCTTAGTGATGTTCCTTTTTCTGTAGTCTTTTACCGTTAAGTGAGTTAGGGGTGAACACAGTCCAAAAATATAACCGAAATGGGAAAACCAAAACCGAAAACCAAAAAGATTACATATTTTCGGTTCGTTTCGTTTTTGTTTTTTTTTTTTTTTGGCCCAAATGCTCACCCCTAAAGTGAGTGGCGTTTTTGCATTACATATAAAAAATGTTATGTAACAAAGAACCTGTTATGCTTGAATAAAGTTGTTAACACTTGACAGTCATAATTCTATTAATGTTGTGTGTAAACGAGTCGAGTCGAGTACTGCCAAGCTCGAGCTCGACTCGCTAACTAAAGCTCGAGCTCCAAAATCAACTTGATACTCGACGAGCTTCAATTTTTAAGCTCGAACTTGACTCGGTGAAAGCTTAAGCTCGAACTTGACTCGGTGAAAGCTCGATACTTTCAATCTCGACTCGAGAAATTTTGATTTTATTAAAAGTTCACCTATTTGTTGTAAATATGTATTTGGAAAAGTGTAAAAAAGGTAATTATGTATATGGAAAAGGGTATAAAGGTAATTATGTAAAAACACGATAAGGCTCGCAAGCCTAGCGAGCAGTGTATTTTGGAACTCAAACTCGACTCGAAGCCCTACTCGAGTAGCTCGAGCTCGAGCTCGACTCGGTTCACAACGAGTCGATTCCGAGTATTCTTCGAGTCGGTCTCGAGTAACTCACGAGCTGTCTCGACTCGATTACACCCCTAAATTGTTGATGACACATTGTTAGCACAAGTAAAACAATACACTAAAATAATACCGTAAATCACAAAATTTTAAAATAAAAGTCAACGGAAACCGTATAAGTTTTCAAAGAAAAACAATGAGAAATACATTAACCGAGACCTGTACCAGCCTCTTTTGCTGGTGCATCAGCTTTAATACGGGGAGGCCTAACAATTCGGTCAATCAGCCCATAATCCAAAGCTTCTTGAGCATTAAATCGCTTAATCCGGCTTAAGTCTTTGTAAACCTGCACATTATGGTATTTAATATAAAGATTAATATAGTATTATCATTATTGCTAATCTAAGTGAAATAATTATATGTTATACCTGTTCCACGGGTTGGCCTGTCTTCTGAGCCAACTCCTTGAAAAGATAATCTCTAATTCTCAGAAGCTCATTCGCCTCGTTTTGAATATCATCAGCCTGACCACGAGCTGCGCCAGCTGGCGACTCGAGAGCAATTCTTGAAAGTGGCATTGCAAACCGTTGACCCTTTACAATTTCAAGAAATTAGAAAAAAAAAATATAGATCAAATAAAAAACACATTAAAAATAATTTTTATTTTTTTTTTACCTTTTCTCCAGCTGCAAGAAGAAATCCAGCAAGATTATACGCGTATCCCACACAGTGGGTCCCAATTGGACTCTGCAAGCTTTGCATCGTATCATAGATTGCCATACTTGGAGTAAGCTGCAAGAAAAACATATTCAATTATTTTTACTATCATTATTATTAATATTTTTATTTGTTAAAAAAAGCAAATAACTCACATCTCCACCAGGTCCATTGATGTACATATACATTCTTTTGGAATTATCGACACTGTCAAGGTACAACATTGTAGCCAGTATTTGGTTACTGAACTCTTCATCAATATTTTGCCCAATAAATATGACCCGTTCACGATACTGTGATTAACCATAGAGAATTAAATGAATATATATATTTTTTCCTAAATTAAAAATAACAATAACTTACAAGGGCATTCCATAGATCAACCCACTGCCAGGTTCCTTCACCAGGAACCCTATAAGGAACTCTTGGAGTCCCTATCGGCATCATTGTAATTCGTCCACGTGCAGGTTTAATTCCAATCCTAAAATTACATTTAAATCAATTTATAAAATTAAGGTCTGTTGTATACCTAAATTTTGGAACCAATACAGTATATTGTATCCCTAAATTTATACAACTGAAACATTTAAATGAAACATAGATTCAGATAAAACGAAATAAATACAGGAATTGATGGAAGACGTACCTTGGGTCAATACTTTTATGAATTTTCTTGTGCAATTCAGCGCTCAAATTAGGTCTCGCAATTCCGTAAGAATCTGCGCAGAAAATAGATAAATTACATTTAGGAAACGAGTCAATGTGAAAAATGAAGATAAGAGGAGGTAATTGAGAAGAATCTGACTAGGAGATTGAAGCCTTAATCCCACGTGAACCTTGTCCCCGCAGCTGTGGATTTAACAACACGATAAAGCTAATTACAGTTAATTTAACCTAATTCGTGTAAAGGAATTAATTTTTGACGCAAGAGCTGACCTGGGAGAAGGCTGAGATGGGTGTAAATACGAGGAACAAGTGATGGAATTGAGAGAGACCGCCATTGTTGCGAACTACAAAGAGCAAACGAAGATTATGTTGAAGGGGCACTTTTTGTTGCGAAGGATACGGGTCGGAAATTCCACTTGTTATCGGGTATCGGGTAGGAATGGAGCACCGTCTACCCAAATACTTGTTCTTTACTGTTTTCTTTTTCTTTTACCTAATTCGTTTTTTGATCAATTTAAATAGAAAAAAAAAATTTTGTATTAATTCCTATTAAAAAATTTATTTTATCCTTAGATTTACAGATTTGTTAACATCTATAATTTAGGCCAAAATGTATTTTAGTACTTTGAATTTAGCTGATTACGTTTTCTACTAACATGAATTATTAAATGTACAGTATAGTACCATAAACTTGTCAAAATGGTCAATTTATTACCATGACTCGCTAATTTGGTTTTATTTTCTCACGTGATTTGTTTCTAATAACAATATATTGAGATGAACTTATATTTTGTAGTCTGTCAAAAGCTACAATGAAAGTAAGTCAAGTAAGAAAACACGATCAAATTAATGAGTCAAGGTACTAAATCGATCATTTTGTCAAGTTCAGGGCACCATTCGGCACCTTTAATAGTACAGGGTAGTAGAGCATCTAGTTAGCCAAGTTAATGATACTAAAATGTATTTTGACCTAAATTTAATATTATCTTTACAGATTTGAGCCTTTTAATAAGGGATACAACATAAAACATAAAGATACATCCAATTTATGCAAATAATAATGCGTTATCTAATACACTTTTTGGTATCAATTGAAATGCTTTGGTTTGTGACTTCAGCATCCTTCGGTAAACAGAGAATATTGGTACGATGAAGTCGGTTGAAATACTTCGGGTAAGTGTAAAGCGACACTAACGAGAGTGTGAGGTATTTTTGTAAGTATTAATAGTTTGTGTGTGTGTATTTTATGTATAAAATAGTAAGTAAATACATATTGTTGGCATGTGTGATAGTTAAATGTCAGTTAAAATATCAGTTGAAGTAACAAAAATTAAAATGCCAGTGTATCACAATTGGGAGTGCCTTTTTATACAATTCTCACATATATATGAAGCTAAACATGAAAATTTTATGATGACATATCCATTTCACATCGTTTGATTGGTCCTTTTTGATGATGTGTAATATTGACTCAAATGGTATAACTGGAATTTAATTATAGTGGTCAACATTAGCATTTATAATCAGAGTTATTAATTGTCAATTAACTTCTTTATTCTGATTATAGTAATTTATGCATTTCCCCTACTTCGTTTTTTGATCATAAATTTGTTTTTTCTTTGTAAATAAAAAATTCTAAAAATGTCAAATTTCTTAAAATAAAATTCTTTACAAAATAAATATAGTCTTGAAATTTAAAATATAAAACAATATTATAATTCAAACATATTATGAACCAAAAGTATTATGGTTTAAAAATATAATGATCCAAATATTATATGATCTGTAAATATTATTATCGTAATTAAATAAAATGAGTATTGTTTATCATTTCCTAAATCCATCATGATTCAATTAAAAAAATGGTGTTATTTAGTTAATTATCAGGTATATTGGTTTTGAAAGTTTTATTGACTGTAAATATGTGACCAAATATATAATATTATTTATTAATTTAGTAACATTTTCATTATTATCACCTAACTTTTAAGATAGATAAATCACATTAAATATGTACATAATTTTAAATGAAATTAAAATCGAGAGTTGTGGATTTGAAGTTTTATATAACTGAAAGAGCATTTGTACGTTTTCAAATAAAAATGCAGAAGCCTCCATCTTCAAACAATATTCATTTTTCTTAAAACTTGATAATTATCTACAAACAGATGGTGCATCTACTATTCATGAAAATTAATGCATTTTTGTTTTAATTATTATTATTCAAACAATGCAGTTTACCTGTTATTGGGAATGCAAGTTAAAGTTTTAAATCTGCTACATTTTAATTATTATTTTTCTTATTTTAACTATAAAAGTCATATATTTTCATGTGTGCCACTACTTTCTATTTATATAATTAGATCAATTATTAGGTATTTGTGTGTTAGCATTCTTGTTATTATTATAGGTTGATGATCTTTACAAGTTCTTTAATTAAGGTTATTGTTTCATTTTTAAAATATCATTCATTCATATATATATATATATATATATATATATATATATATATATATATATATATATATATATATATATTGAAGGGCTAATTACAGAACCATCTTTAGCCTACAGAACTATATATTGACCAATTATAGAATTACCAGCCGGTTTTTTCATTTTCTTTTAAAAGAAAATCTGGAGGGGTAGATTAGTCATTCCGATAACCACCCATTTTTAGGTAACTGCTATATTTAATAACATCCCTAATTTAATGGAAATTAGTTACGTTACTTCTAAACCTGTGTACTCCATCGTGATTTTCTAAATCTCCAGAATAAAATTCGCAGCCAATACACACAAGAACCCTAGACGAATTATCTCACTGACAATGTCGAACAATGAAGAAGCCGGAACAAGCCAACCTCAAAATATATGCACTGACATGATCGACTCAATGGAGGGTAACGTCATATTATCAGAGCATCCAATTTCGCAAGTAGAAGATGTCGTTCAGGAGTATGATATTCAATTGGGTATAGTTTTTTCATTGTAATACACTCTAGACGTCTTTAATTTCGTCATATATAATTATTATTTTTCAAATGTGTTGTTGAATTCGTCGTGTTTAATCTCAACATGTATTTGTTATATAGGTGTGCGTTTATGTTTTGAGTAGTAGTTCGTATCAGTACCTGCGTAAATATGTAATAAAAATATCATAAATATTAATGTTTTTGGCTGCTACTTTCTACGCGTATATGATGAACAGCAGAACATACATGTATTATCTTCAAAATCATGATGTATTAACATGCCTGCTGTCTTTTTATATCCAAATGTTTATAATACTACATTTACATACATTAATTTTAAAATAATATGGTTATAAATTTTGTTTTTTGATATGTATGGTAGATGATGATGAAATATTCCCCAGCCCCAATGCCTATGGATACTGGGTTCCAGAAGTCAATGATGATGAAAAACCAAAAGTGGTTGATTTACTAAGATTTTTGAGGAACGTCTATATTGAGCCTCAGATTTTTGAAGAACGGTGGGCTGATTTACTAAGTCGATACGGTTTAAATGGTAGCAAGTGGTTGACCGATATGTATGCTATTAGAGAAAGTTGGATACCTGGTTATTGTAAAGATTACCCTATGTGCGGGCTGATGAAGACCACTTCTCGTTCGGAGAGTTCAAATGCTTTCTTCCAAATGTGTACTAAAAAA
This sequence comes from Calendula officinalis, assembly GCA_963853835.1. NCBI lineage: Eukaryota > Viridiplantae > Streptophyta > Magnoliopsida > Asterales > Asteraceae > Calendula > Calendula officinalis. The sequence goes on from OY970826.1 coordinate 43,320,651, forward strand.
GGTGACACATTCCTTCACTTTATGTCATCTTTTGAAACAGCCATGGAGATGCAAAGGTACAAACAACGATGGAACAACCACAAATCCAACGGGTCAACCCTACCAACTCGTACCGAACTACGTATCGAGATACATGCACGTGAGATCTACACACACGAGGTGTTCATAGATGTACAAAAAGAGATTCGTAAAGGGTTATATTCATGTTCAGTGTCGTTTGATGATGATGAATCTGCTGTCGGCCATGGTGATGTTCAGTCCTTCACCATTGTACACAAGGACAAGTCACCGAACAATTCACGTGATATTGTTGTCAAAACAAAGGTAATGTGTTTTTTTGTAATAATCATATATGTTTATCGACGTTTTGAAAATTTTTAATAATAATAATAAATATGCAGGTTGTCGTAAACAACCAGGATGGATCAATTATATGCTCATGTGGTCATTTTACCCGTCATGGATATTTGTGCCGTCACATTTTTTGTGTTCTTGGTAATAATTTTGTTGACAGAATTCCAAATAAATACATTAGTCGTCGATAGACAAAAAATGTGTTACCCGCACATTTGATAGAAAATAGTCCCACACATGGTAATTTTGAAGATGAAATTGGTAACATGTACGCGGAATGTCACTCTATACTTGACTATTGCATTAGTGTCATGCGTGATGATGTACCCAAGTTTAAACAGTTTATGGAATCATTGAAGGAATCACGGAAAAAAGTTGAAGATGATTCTGGGTTTTTAAAAAAGTGTACCAACAAGACTGATTTAAGTTCTATAGTTATTGGTGAACAACTTTCTCAAGATAATGTTGTCAAACTCCCGTATCAAAAATCAAGCAATAAGGGTTCTAAAAGAATAAAAAGTGCGGCAGAGATAGCAAAAATAGCTACTAAAGCTAGATCATCAAGGAAAGTACCATTTAAATCTCGAACATGTAGCGTTTGTAACCAAGAAGGCCATAATAGACGTCAACATGATAAAAATAACCCACATGTCGTCCTTGATGTTTTAGACAAACATGTTTCAGAAGAAGATGACAATGATATTTCAGAAGACGATGGGGAGGATAAAGATGAAGATGAGTAGGAACTGGAAAGCTGATGATGAGAACACTATTTATTTAATACTTTTTTTTAAATTATTGTCTGCTTTAGAACATGAATGTTTTTGATTTTCTAGCTTATAACATGACTGTTTTTGGTTACCTTTTCTAATAGGACATACATGTTTCTTTACGTAATAATGTTTTACCGTATACAACACTAACATTGTTTGTTTTCATTTAGAATTGAACATTATTGTTTTTTGTTTAATGTCTATACTTTGTATTTGGTTTACAATTTGAATCGAAATTTAATTAATTTTTAACTTGTATGTTAAAATCAAGGAACAACACAAATATGTACATTACGCTTTTTTAAATTATTTTAAAGTTTTAGAACATGAATGGTTTTGATTTTATACTTTAGAACATTAATGTTTTGGGTTACCTTTTCCAATTGGACATATATGTTTATTTATGTAATAATGGTTTACCGTCTAACAGAGTAATATTGTTTGTTTTCATTTAGAATTGAACAATAATATTTTACGTTTAACGTGTATACTTTGTTACCAGTTTATTTCACTAATTATTCATACCAAGTACATACATGTTAATTCTTTTTAGTACATATATGTTTCTCGTTTTGTACATGTATGTTTTACGTCTTTTACATGTATTTTTATCGTTCTGTACATACTTTTGTTGTTCCCTTATTTGTACATACATGTTAATTCTTTATCACAAAAAATCTAGTTTACTAATAGATTTTAACCAAAACCAAAAAACTTTAATATCACAAAGTTTTATCACCAAAAAACATAACTGTCTGGACAATCAAAGATAACATAAATGTCTAAAACTGATAAAAAGAAATATAATTCCAAAATGGTCTAGCAAAACAAGTGAATATCAGACTTCTACTGGGGCAATTTTTCTCCTTATTGTTGCCATTATTGTGTTGCTCTCTGATAGGACTATTCTGGCAGCATATTTCTTTCAGAGGGTTGCAATTTGCCTATCTAGCTTCCCCTTATTTCCATCCAGTCCATTATCCCACTTACCGAGATCCTGCCCAGAGAACGTTTCCATGTTTCTCATTATACACAAACCACAAATTTTCCGGTAACGCTCTCCCTGCCATTTAAACGATCCCACCTCCAAATTCGACCCCATTATCATACGTGACTTTAACGGCTGAACATTTTCCAAGCACCTTGCGTAAATACATTTCTTGTAACAAAATAAACAGAAAAAATAATTTTCAGTCACTAGTTGTTATATTTAAACATCAATGTTATGGTAAATTTAAACATAATTAAAAACGTACAATCATGGTAGCAGCTTTGTAATTGCTCAACTTTGCACTTTTCCATCCCTTACCCTTGGCCTCCTCCGGTTTCAACTTTTGGAAATCAAACATGATCACCTTACCCCCCTTCATGTCAACACACATTAAGAACTGTTTCGCAGAATTATTTATCGGCATGAAAACCTTAAAGGCAACAACCAAAATATAAGTCCAGCTTATAATTATTAATTAAGCTTAAACCATAAACTATTACTAACACACAAATTACATACCAGGTATGCATTGTAAACTTTACGATTTGTAAACATGTTATAATTATTTATAATTTCAGTCAATTCGCGCATCTGACGATCCATGCTCTGTTTCATAAATTTATTCCTCTCATGTTTCAAGTTTATGAACATCAGATTACATTTACTTTTCCAACCATGATGTTGAAATATTATTCTAAACAAGTACATACCAGATCAAATGTTGGTAACATAACTCGCACAGGTGATCCTTGGTTCCTATATATTTCCAAGTAGTTTTGTACAGCTGACCATGCATTCAAAACATTGTCATCAGCATAATTTTCCATCAGGCTCGACAGGTCTCTCCTAGTACAAGTTGCTCCACAGAAACTTGAGTACATAACCTCACTACATCAAATTCACCAAACATATTATTCATAAACATATGTGTTTTCATTATAAATAAAAAATAACAAATATCAACTTACAAAGGATCTGCATCAATGTCTGCATTACTGTCTGTCAAGTACCTCCAAACTTTTTGTCCACAGTAAGTTTCTCACCAATTTCTACTGTCCACAGTAAGTTTCTCACCAATTTCTACTGCTCGGCGCACAAACGGAGATCTAGCTACACTTGATTTTGATATCTCCCGCTTCCCGCGACCTAGATTGCTGCACCTATACCATTAATTAACTATTAAGACTCAATAATTTACATACTTGATTACCAAATTGATAACCATTTAGATGTCCATATTAGATAGTAACCGTAATAAGACAGCTGCCCATACCATTAATTAACTGTTAAGACTCAATAATTTACATACTTGATTACCAATTTGATAACCATTTAGATGCCCATATTTGATAACTAATTAAACATGCGTGTTTCTATCTCAAAATGCAATACCTTATTGATGTTAAACTAAGCAGTACCCTTTACCATTAATTTTTTTTTTCAAAAAACGTTAATGTCCACATATTTTACCACGAAATCAACTAATAAAACCTAACACGGTAGATCATTACTGCTAAATTAAGCATATTAGCAATTCATTATTGACAGAATCAAGCACAATCGATCTGATTTTACAATATTTCTACCAACAATTTTCGATTAAACATCAACAATAAAGAAGGCAAAAAGAAACAAAATCAAAACCCCTGAACGCATATATGTTCCCAAAATCGGAATCAACATGCAACCATATATGTTCCCAAAATCAAAACAATAGAACGTAAAACATACCTGACATCTCAATTTCTCCAAAACAACAGTCGTACTTTCCGTCAACCTCTGAACGAACGGCTTGCTGAAGACGTGTTTTGCTTTTTCTAACGCGATTTCGGACCGTATAAAACCCTAAAACCCTAGGAAATCTTCACTAAATTAAAAAGATTTTGTTTGATTTTTGAGAGACTTCGTTGAAGAGAGAGAGCGAGATGGAAGATGATTAAAACGTCATTGATGTTGGTTACCGTAAATCACTCCTAAATGGTTAATATCCATATTTGCTTTCCATTTTTAATTAAAAATATATATATGCTAAATCCCCCTTTTACCCTTTCTCATTTATAACTCCTCGCCGGATAGTCCTTTTGATCTCAGCCATTCATTTTCAATTTCGATGGTGCGGATGTAATAAAATTGGTTCTGTTGGTTCTACACTATTATATATATATATATATATATATATATATATATATATATATATATATATATATATATATATATATATATATATATATATATATATTTATTTATTTATTTATATATATATATATATATATATATATATATATATATATATATATATATATATATATATATATATATCAAGGTTCTAAAAGGCGCGCCGTGGCGGTGCCAAGGCGTCGCCAAGGCGTGAGGCGCGGCGTCGACGTTACGAAACAGACCATGGCGGCTCGGCTAGGCGTGGCGTGAGATAAGGCGTGATAAGGCGCGATAAGACGCGCCTTATGACGGGTTTTCTTGAAGGCGGCTGTAAAAAATGAATTTTTTTAAAAAAAAATTAATATATATAATTATAAATTTAAATGTAATATTTTTTATAAGCTTTATATATGGATTGTTATATAAATCAATAGATTTATAAAAAAATTCAATTTAATATACGTATATATATAAATTATATAAAAAATTTGCCGCCTTAAGCAACGCCTTGAAAAATGTCATGGCCCGCCTTGGCTGAGACTTGATGGTGCCGCCACGACACGCCTTACGCTTTCTAGAACCTTGATATATATATATATATATATATATATATATATATATATATATATATATATATATATATATATATATATATATATATATATATATATAGTGAAGGGCTAGTTACATAACCTATTTTAGGCTACAGAACTCGCAGAACTCAATCTAAACCAATGAATTTCAAAATAAAATGATCATGGAAGATACATCAAGTTATTTAACGAGGGACCCCCATGCATGTATGTTATTCATGCACGAAAATATATATATATATATATATATATATATATATATATATATATATATATATATATATATATATATATATATATATATATATATAGTGAAGGGCTAGTTACAGAACCTATTTTAGGCTACAGAACTCGCAGAACTCAATCTAAACCAATGAATTTCAAAATAAAATGATCATGGAAGTTACATCAAGTTATTTAACGAGGGACCCCCATGCATGTATGTTATTCATGCACGAAAATATATATATATATATATATATATATATATATATATATATATATATATATATATATATATATATATATGAGTTCCATTGAGAATTAATATATTGGGTGAGAATGCGAGAATAGATCTCATCCGTTGATTAGGGCGAATTTGGGGCTCACGGCCCGGCAAAGTCTGCCGCGCGGCACGAGAGGGGCACATGTGCCCTGTTTAATCATCGATGATTAATGTGTAATCATCGATGATTACCCCATGATTACAAAAATTCCCACATTCTCACCATTTTTCCAATTCGAATTTTGTAATTTGTAATTTTTTTCGTAATTCGTACGTGTTCATTGATGAATGCCGAAAAATAACTAATTTTTTTTTACCATATTTAACATGTTCAGCATATAATAATATATTTTTTTTCGCAATATACATAATGAACATAATGAACAAGTCTGACAGAGAACTTTATAAACCTTATTTAATGTATTCAATGATGAACGAATGAACAAAGTTACAAACTATGAACTGAAACCTTAGACGAATACAAATCTGAAATTACAAACTGTGAACAAGAACAGATCTGAAACACAGATGAACAAATCTGAAACACAGATATTTCTATACATAATATAACGAACATAATGAACAAATATACATAATATACATAATATAATGAACATAATGAACATCGAATAGGATTTTTGACTGGAATTTTAACCAATGTGGAATTTTAAACAGATCGACTTTGCCGGAACCCTAGCATTCCGCCGGCGCCGACTTCGTCAGGTAATAAGTGGAAAAACAACAAACCCTATAAACCACCGCATATCCGAAACCCTAGAAACTGAAAACGACGGAGAGAGACGAACGAAGGTTTGCGGTCGGCGTTGCGGTGCGACAGTGCGGCGCGTGGTCCGGGTGCGGTGCGACACAATCGAATCAACGGACGATTGTTTCAGATCTGATACCGTCGAGCGAGAACAGAACTGTTATCGACGGTGGTGCGAGCGGATGGGTCACCATCGTCTATTCTGTACCCTAGATCTAGCGGAGAAGAGAAGTGGAAACCGAGATTTGGAGAAGAAGATAAGCAGAACCCTAAATCCAGCCGACTTCGCCGGAAAAAGCCACTGCGGCGGAACCCTAGTTGCGGGTGGTGGTGCGAGCGGTTAACTTGTGGTGGTTATTCCCTTTCGTCTAAAACTGTGAAAATATGAACGAATATGGCGGTGGAGGTTCTTCTTCTTCAACCGCCGGCGATGCACTTCAGGCGATGGGGAGGAGGTCTGACGGGGGAAGATTGGGAGAGATCGAGTAGTCTGTTACAAATGAGATGGGTGTTGATTTTTTCAATTGAGAAATTTTTGGGTTTAATTATTTAATTAAAATATTAACTTCCCCTAGATATGTGCAAATGTATGTTTACGGAAATACCCCTCCACGATTGTTTTTTTAATTAATTTATGTTCATGGAATTACAAATCTGTCATTAATGATCTTAACCACACATCTAGTAATCTAATGGTCAGAAAGTGGTTCTCGCAGTTCTCGCAATTTTAGTGGTTCTCGCATGAACCGCTCACTATATATATATATATATATATATATATATATATATATATATATATATATATATATATATATATAGGGCGGACTATTTGCAGAACCCATTTTTTGCGTAGAACCAAGCAGAACCCATCTAAAAATATTATAATTTAGTAAAAAAAATATATGCAAAACAATGACATTTAACCTAGATCAAACATATACTTTAAGAAAAATATCAAAAATACTGAAAAACATATATGTTCATATAATGCAAAAAGAACACTTATGTATACATACATGAAAACATACATGTACAAAAACATATATGTTTTTGTGCCTGAATAACATACATGCATGGGGGTTCCTCATTAAATCACTTCATGTATCTTCCATAATCATTTCATTTTGAAATTCAATGGTTTAGATTGAGTTCTACGGGTTCTGTAGCCTAAAATGGGTTCTGAAACTAGCCCTTCAATATATATATATATATATATATATATGTGTGTGTGTGTGTGTGTGTGTGTGTGTGTGTGTGTGTGTGTGTGTGTGTGAGCGTTCATGCAAAACTTATATTTTTGCAAGAACTGCGAGAACCATTTTATGACCTTTAGATCTTGAGATGGATGGCTAAGATCAAGAGTGGCATAATAGTCATAAAGTGAACATTGAAAATCTGAAAAAAAGGACACCGAGGGGTAATCTGGTAAACAAGCATCCAAGTAATTTATGGCATCTTTTTAATTTCCCAACTCCCATCCTCATTTCACGCATAACAACAACTCACACACACATAAGACGAATTACAGATCTGGACTTTCTCTCACTTTCTATCTAAAACACCATCACCATTTTCTCTAATCTTCTCCCATCTCATGGAACAGATCTTAAAATCATAGATGTGCAACTTTTTGTGTATTTTTTTGAGGTTCTCCTCGATCTCATCTTCTCACCAGTCGAATGGTCTTCATTCATCTATTCATTCATCGACTGTTCTTCATTCACCAGCGGTTACCGGTCGATTACCACCACCATATGCGGTTACCAGTCGATTCTTCATTCGCCACCACCGATTCCCACCACCAACAGACGGCGTCAAACAGATCTGAAATTATTATTGCGAGATCTATAATTAATCACTAACAGATCTCGTTGAAGGTTCTTTTCTGGCCAAGTCTTCATGACCGAGTCAACTAGCAACCCACGTTCATCTTTCAGATCTATGTTCATCTATCTATAATCGATCATCAAATCTCTCTATCAGATTTGCTTTCTTTGGGAACACACACTAGTTTTTATTGGAATTTTTTTAGAACTCAGAAAACACACTTGTGTGTGTTTTTTTTTGGGTTTGATTCCATTTGCTAGGGTTAATTTTTGTTCAATAGTGAATGTTCGTGTTGGGGTACAAATTTTGTTCAATAGTGAATAAAAGATGTGCTTTAAAGTAGTGTTTATCATTAATGAACAAAATTAAATATTTGTCACTGGAGTACACAAAAGATAATTTTAACTAGATATTGAAAATAATAATAAATATTCATCACTGAACAAAATAAATATAAAGCAATTTTAACTAGATATATAAAATAATAAAAAATGTTCATTATCGAACAAAACTAAATTTTGTGTAGCTAATAAATTATTGAATATATTTGTGAATCGGCGTTGAATATAGTGCTTGAGAGAAAGAATGGTTACAATTTCACATATTATAAAATTGAAAACTGAATTTGTTGTAAAATATACTAAAATTATAATAATGGATGTTATGAACAAAAGTCTAAACTGCCCCTTTGAATTTAAAATATCCTTAATTTAAATGATTGGCTAGAAATAGTTCTCGCAATAATAATGGTTCTCGCATGAACGCTCCCATATATATATATATATATATATATATATATATAGGAGGGTTCATGCGAGAACCATTATTATTGCGAGAACTGCGAGAACCACTTTATAACCATTCATTTAATTTAATTAGTTTTTTAATTCTAAAGGGTATTATAGTCTTTTAAATATTAAAAATCTTTTTATTAATGCCAAATTCAGTTCCCTTAATTAAATTGTAACCTCCATGCTATTTTATAGTATCTTAATTTTTCAATTCCTACGTTATTTTTGTAAATTCGTACCGATTCATTATTGAACACATAAAAATAACTAATACAGTAATTTGTAAGCTTTTTTAACACGTTCAATGATGAACGCATATTATTAACGAACAAATATACAAAAATAATAATGGATCGTTAATGAACAAAACTACAAACCAACATATTACAAATGAACAAAATTACATCTGAATAAACATATTAATAATGAACACACCATATTACTTATGAACAGAATACAACTGAACAAACAAATTAGTAATGAACAAAATTACTACTGAACCAAATGATCACTAATGAACAAAACTTCAAAACAACAACTTTGTAACAAAAATTTCATCACTTTTCATTACTATCATCGATCTATGTTCATCATTGTCATCCTTGTGATCTATATTAGTGATATTACTCTTATGATCATCTCCAAACTCTGCATCAAAATCAACAATATAAATAATTAATTAAAATTTATCTAAAAATACGAATTTTTTTCAAAAATAGGCTCGATCGGGGTTTTGTTTTCACAAATAGGCTTGATTTTTATGGGTTTTCAAAAATAGGCTTTCATGACTCCCCGAGACCGGCTTCCATTTGAAAGCATGACTCCCCGAGACCGGCTTCTTCATGCTTGATGTGACCACTTCGTTTGATGGACTCCCCGAGTCCGGCATCACCTTGGATGGTCTCTAGGAGACCGGCTTTAAGCATTCCGGTGGCCAAAAGCCGAGATAAATGCATTGATTAGTCTAAGAACACAACTCGACATTAAATATCAAGAAAACGTTCCAAAGGGACCGTTATGGGAGGAAATATCAGCAGGCATGAGGAATCTCGGATACAACCGGAATGCCAAAAGATGCAAAGAGAAATGGGAGAATATTAACAAATACTACAAGAAAATGAAAGAAGGGAACAAGAAGAGATCCGAGGATTCCAAAACATGCCCGTACTTTGACCAGCTTGATGCCATTTATCGTCAGAAATCTACTCCAATTGTAGCTCAACCGGAGCAACAATGGCCGCCGGCAGCGGTGGTGCAAGAAAAACCACCACCACCATCACAACCACCGCAGCAGCAAGGGTCTAATACTAATGCTATGTACATGGAGAAAGACAACAATCAAGTGGATTTTACAGTAAAGCCGGAGCACCAATGGCGGATTCCGGCGGTGGTGCAACAAACACCCCAGAAACCACCGTCCACGGCGGACATGGAGGATGAAGGGAGTGAGAATGATGATGACTATGATGATGATGATGGTGATGAAGATGAAGATAATGGAGATGAGGGTGGTGGGTACGAGATTGTCGCCAGCAACATATCTTCAATGGCTGCCGTCTAGAGAGAGAAAATTTGAAGAGAGAGAGAAAGTTTTCAACTTTTACAAGGAACAGAAAGCAATGGAAAATAAAGTATTAAAAATAAGTCTCTAGGGTCGTGCATGCCTAAAGCCGGTCTCTAAGAGGCCATAAAGCTTAAAGCCGGTCTCCTAGAGACCATTCAAGGTGATGCCGGACTCGGGGAGTCCATCAAACGAAGTGGTCACATCAAGCATGAAGAAGCCGGTCTCGGGGAGTCATGCTTTTAAATGGAAGCCGGTCTCGGGGAGTCATGAAAGCCTATTTTTGAAAACCCATAAAAATCAAGCCTATTTGTGAAAACAAAACGCCGATCGAGCCTATTTTTGAAAAAAATTCTAAAAATACATTAAATATTTAATCAGAGTAATTTTAATCAAAAAATTAAAATCATATAATCAATAAATCACAACAATTATAATAAAAAAAGTTGAAATCATATAATCAATCAATAAAATATTTAATTAATAAAAATTCCACCAAAGTGATGCTTTTGGTGAAGAAGTAGGCGGTGGTACTAGAGGTGCAAACCAAATATCAGTTTCTTAATAAATAAAAAATGTATACATTCAAAATTTACCTTGAATTCATGAAATTATAATCGGAGGCTAGGATATAGGTTTTCTTCTACATCCACGTGACCGGTCTCGCCGGTAACCACCATGAAAACAAACACACACATAAGTGTGTGCTCAGAACAGCCATTAGAGTAGGAAACGATCGTTGCGTGTCGGTGAATATAGGTGGCGGTTCTGGCGGAGTTGTGCCTCAATTCATTGGACGCCGGCAAACGTCCGAATATAATCGATTATGAGATCTGAAGCAGTTTTTGAAGACGGCGTTGGTTTTAGGGTTAAGGGGAGAAAAAGATGAAGCACTGTTTTTCAAACGTAAGGTGTGGTTGTGTTTTGAGGAATTAAACATTTTCCCCAATTAAATTAAAATACCATAACTAATACGTTTCCCATTTTACCCTTTGATCCTTTATCTTTAATCCATTAAACTTCAGTTATTCACAAAATTGCCACCGAAAATCTAAGCCACACATCTCCTAATCTAATGATTATAAAGTGGTTCTTGCAGTTCTCGCAATAATAATGGTTCTCGCATGAACCCTTATATATATATATATATATATATATATATATATATATATATATATATATATATATATATATATATATATATATATATATATATATATATATATATGAAGCGACATTATAAGTAACTAATGATGAACTATCTGCGTTAATGTAACAATTTTCATAATTGGTAATGATAAACTGTTATAAAAATTATTTTGAATTATTTTACAACATATTTATGTATAACAAAACGTTTATTAATCATTTCAATAATAATTGATTAACCATGATTTTCTACATTATTCTCATTATTATATGCATTATGTATTTCGAAGTATGCCCGCCCATTAGGATGGGCTTTGCAGCTAGTTGTATACTCGTATATATGGTTCTAAAAACAATCATTCTTGTCATACTTGAATTTGTATTATACATTTATGTAAGATGTAATATGGCTTTTGATCATCTAAAATATCCACCAACTAATTCTATGTGAATAAGATGTTTATATACTAGTACATTACGGGTATGTATATATAGTTGACTTCCAAGTGACTGTTAAGGCATGGGTTAAAAATCATCCGCCAAAACAACCAAAAAATCTACAAATCCTAGTCGTTCTTGTCATCATTTTCTTGAATTCTTGATATATAAAACGCAGAAAGAAGGCATTCAAACTTGTAGATGGAGAATCGTCTTTTGTTGCAACAACAATTTCTGAATCGTTCGAGGTGTTATAAAACATGTCGACACCCTTACGCATATAGAAGCTTCTTCTTCCAAAATCTCCTATCATGTTCGATTTATCTAAACCTATGTTAACATAAATTAAAAATAAATAAAAATTAGAACATGATAATTTATATCAACCTAATTGAAAATATATTTACCTTGAATAGGAAAAATAAAAATCAAACGAAAAACAGATAATTATGCATTAGCATACTTAATGTCACCTCATTATTAATTTCAGTAATTTCAATTAAAAGAAATTAAAGGTTTACAAAACTAAGACCATCTCTAATCCATAACACTATTTTCTACACTAAAGTTATAATTATAACACTAAAATCTACATAATGATTAACACCAAAAATAAATATTCTAGGTATATTACTATTTATCTAATTTTTACAATGAAATTTTAACACTATATTTAGTGTTGTGAATAATATATCATTACATATATTGTTGCACTATTTACCAGCACTATATATAGTGTTGGTTTTAACATAAGGTTGAGCAATATAGTGTAAATTATAGTATAAAAGTATATTTTTAGCGTAAGGTTGAGGCTTTGAGGATGCTCTAGGAGATAGATGCTTACATTGAATACTAAAGAACGAGTGGTGCAACTGAAAGGAAGTGATGGCATCTTGATCAAGCCGAGGATTTCGTCCTTCTGTATTATATTTGTTCATAACAAGTTTTATAGTCTCGTCAACACTCGAACCCAATTTCACCAAGACTACCCTACACTTCCTTCAACTGTAACCTTAACCGCAACTTTTGCGTCTCTGTTGTACCCCTAAAATGTGATACTAGAAACATGTAAGAAGAACCTTAGGCTGTTTGGTATGTACAACTTTGCAGTGTGGTCTTATGTAGCAAGCAACCACGGCGTGGAGGCCTGTGAAACACTACACCCTCCACGCCTTGATGAGTATCATGATGAGAGTGTGGCCACATCCACATCATCAAAATTAGTGATATGTCGGGGCCACCTTCCGCATGTGATGGGTGTGGTCATGTAGTGGTTATTTTCTTTAAAGTGGTATAGTGTACCTATTTAGATAACATTTGATGTGATATCGGGGGTCTTTAAAAAGTATTTATTGAAATTTCGTATTTGACCGACATGAAAGTCGCGTTTTTGGTCGGCAAAAGAAATTCATAATACTGTCAAAAGTATATATAATATTTCACGTTTGACATTATACTTGGTATAACTAATTAAAAAAACGTTAATAATCGTGTTGATAATAAAAAAAGTCATTTCATATTTTTTATTATCGATTTAAACAAATAATTGTAGGGTGAGCATTTGGGCTGAAAAAACCAGACCGAAACCGATTACATATTATCGATTCGTTTTTGGTTTTGAAAATTCATCGTTTTCGGTTTTAGGGTTTCGGTTCGGTTCACTTCGGATAAAGATGGACATTTTGCTTATAAAAACCAAACATAACCAAAACCCATTACATGTTATCGGTTCGGTTTCGGATTTGAAAATTTATCGTTTTCGATTTCGTTTTAGTTTTTGGACCGAGGTGACGCCTAATAATTGTGTTGATCAGTTAAATTTCGTGTTAAATTTTGTACCTGAGACGTAATTAAACCATCTAGGGTTTAAAAGAAATTTGGATGGAATTAAATTGATTAAGTAAATCCTTACGAGCGCGATGCATAGAATTTAACAAAAATGCATACATCAATCAACTGAAATTACTCAATTTGTATATTGATTTCGTTAATTTACCTCAACTTTTTCAGGCGAATTTGGCAACAACTCCGGTGACGACGAGAACACATCAGTAACGATCCGATTGCGAAATAACAAGCTACTCTCACCCGGCGGAGTCATATCGCGGTGCTCGTCGGCGACACCAGTACCAGTGATTGAGATACCGGCGGTCAATAAAGTAGGTTCGGAGTTGCATCGCTTGATGACCTTTGAATGCTTGTTCGACGATCGACGTACAGCTACTTTCCGATGAAATCTGTGAGTTGACGGTGATGGATTATGAGGTTTGATTCTCCGATTGACCGGAATTGTTCGCCGGAGAGGCTTCCCTGACATAGAATTAATGAAATCGGAAGAAAGATGGCTGTGTATATTGAGATGGAGTGTATGTATAGTTTCGATGTTTGCTTAAGGAAGAGGCTATTGTCTGTTGGAGGACTCGGAAAGCATGTCTGCCATTAAAGTATTCATTCCCCCTTTTTTTCTTGTTTTATTTTTGTATTCCAGTAACCTATTAAGCAAGGTACATTATTTTCTAGTAAAAGTTACAAAATTAGTCCCTTGTGAAATCTTTGAAACAGTGTCATGGATATGATATGTCTTTTAATTGCTTTCTTATAAATTTATCAGGTCAAAATATATTTTAGTATCTTGAATTTAATTAATCGAGTTCTTTACTACCATGAAATATTAACGTTCTAGAAATTCTATTAAAAGATGGAAGAAGAAAAGAGAAAAGATAGGGAAATTCATAGTTGTTTTATGGAGTGTTGGCATGATGCATTCTACATTCAGAAGACAATAAAAAAAGCCACAATGGTTTGGGCCATGGGCTGATCTCCATTAACATGTTCGGAGTATACAGTGAGGCTGAATGAGGCCCTTTTCAGTTTCTCGCTATTACCCAAGTGGCACTCACTATGATAAATAGGAAGAAAATTCATTTTAGTAACTACTAGGGTTTAAGATGGTACCTTTAATTTAATAAAATGATCATTCTAGTAACTTGACTTGTTAATTTGGTCTTCTCATTCACATTTGATTAGTAGGGCAAATTAGATTTTACACACGATTTGCTTCCGATATTAATGTATTGAGACAAATGTATGTTTTTTAATCCGTCAAGGGCTTAAACAAAAGTAAATCAAGTTAGAAAACATGATCAAATAATGATTCAACGTACTAAATCGGCCATTTGGTCAAGTTTCTGTATACCATGTTGGACTTTTAATGCTTCAGGATGCTAGATGACCTAGTTAGTTAAATTAAGATATATATTTTGGCCTGATAAATCATGTAGTACACCCGAAATAAAATTACGCCAATATATGCAACTTTTTTTCTTTTTTAATATTACTTATTGCATAAATCTATAATGGTGCAAATGAAGTCTCATATTAGACGTGCTATTATAGGACCTCTAGTCGGCTGATGGTTAAATTCCGTGATTACCAAAAACCAATAATGATGGTCTTTCCAGAGACAACATGTTGTCGTTTCAACGTGGAAGCTGATTATCAGAGTGTCACTAATGCATTTGTTGAATCCGCTTTGCTTTAAAACATGGAGTTACATTGTAAGTGTCCTTTATTTAGTTTCTAACCTGCTTTTGCACCAGTATCCAAACATATATAATTTGACTTAGACTATGAGGTAACAGTCTCGTCATTACACCAATTTTTCTGTTAAATCATCTGTCACCTCAGCAACTACACCACATCACACCATACTATTCTTTTTTAGACTATCCACATTAGCAACCAACCCAACCCTATCTTTTTAATAAAAACAGTTTCTCTCACTTCCACCTATACAACTCAATCCAACCTAATTTTTCACACACATTAACAACTCAATCCAACCTAAACTAAACTACCAATAAGAAAAGTATATACAATATTAAAAAAACAAAAAGTACACAATTTGAGTGACTCAAGGTAGTGACCCAACCCCAACCTTAGTCCTCTTCGACAACCCTTTTTATTATTATTTTATTAAGTGACCCAACCTCACGTTTACCAATGGGAGTAGTCTTAGGAAATATCCACCACACTAACGACACTATTTTAATCTCTATCTCATCATTTCATTTACGAAGTAATTTATTTTTAAAACAATTACCACTTTTAATAAAACCCACCGGTCATTATATCCCAAATAAAAAAATCACACCCTAAAGTTATTTAAAAACATTGTCCTCAAGCCCAAAATAATTATTTTATTAAAAAGGCTTGGCTCATGAGACCTAATATAAAGAATTTAATTTACCTACGTTTTGTTTTGTTTCCTTTCTTTCCACTCGTCTTCTCCGGGCAGTGCTGCAACCATTTCTCCGGCAACAGATATGTTATTGTGATTAAAATCGTTCCATCGGACTTATAACCGTACAACGGCAAAAAAAACCTTCGAAACCCTTGCCTCCACGCCCGTGCACGCTTGTGGTCGTGGCCACACCACACCACACCAAGCCCCCACGCCGCGTAGGAGGGCGCGGTGTGTGTTCTCTAGACCACGCCGTGGCCAGATGCCACATCGGACACCACACTACGAGCAATGGCCCGTTCCGACCAACCTTATATTTTGATAGGAACTTGTTACCATTGTTGTGTCCATGTTTTGCATGTGCTAGAAGCTCACTAGCTTGCAAACTTATTATTAAAGGTCTACTTTACACAATTATTTTTTGGATTTTAGAGACAGTTTAAGCCTCCTGTTCCAACATTAGGGTGTGTTAAATATCTAGTTCTATGTTTTATGTATTTTCTTATGTTTAAATCGTATATAGTATGAAGTCTTGTGTATAATTGTATATTTGTAGTGTTATATATTGAAATCAATACAAAAAGAAAATATATTACTATATATTTTTACCGTCTTCAACTTAATATTATTTTTAGACGATGGTGCTTGGAAAATATACATGTATATTTTTTTTAAGTATTTAGATCCGTGTCAATAGCACATCCCTAACCCATCGGTAGCTCTTCATCGGCTATTGACGTGCGTCACCGTTGGCACTAACCCGTCACAAGCCGGCGTCGGTAGCAACCCGTCGGGGGTGGCGACGTGGGGGTGTATTTGTTGGCAGTAGTTTTTGTGTGTGTGAGAGAGAGAGAGAGGGAGGGGGGTAATATTTTAATATTTCCTCCGTATTAAAATAAGTGAATCACTTTCTTTTTCAGTGTGTATCAAAATATGTGAATCACTTTAATAATTTACCTTATTTGATAAGTTTTTATATTTAAAATTACTCATTTACACTTACTTATCCTCTTTAAATATCATTAAAGGCATGGACCCATCCATTTTTGTCATATTCCTATATTTGACTTTTTCATCATCTAGAAAAAACAACAATATAGTAAAAGGTGTGGGGCCCATCAATTCTAAATACTTCATTTAATTTCACTAATCTCTTATTACTTTATTTTTCCTCAAAACACTTAAACTTCAAAGTGATTCACTTATTTTAATACGGAGGAAATATATTTATTAAGTGGATGTGAATTAGTGCTGCGTTGATGTTGACACGGTCTCATCAATAATTATTATTGATTGATAAGAATAAGGATTATGACAGGTGGAGGTCCACCGGATGTGGTGCCTCGTCCTACACGTAAGGTCGTTCTTCCAACAACGTAAATTTATAATAATGCGTTAAAATGGATTGCATAAAATTCCCATCATGTTTGACATCTTTAACAAGCTTTTACGCTTTATTATTTGATTTTAGCATTTTAGGAATGAGATCCCATAAATATTCTTTCTTTTTTATTTTTCTTTTTGAACATCAAAAGGAAACAACGGGGCGAGCTTCGGCAATGTCATCACCCTTCCAATTACGAAAATAAACAGCCCTTCAAGACCAATTACGAAAAACTTTCTAAAATAACATTATTATAGAGAATTGTTCAATGTAGTCTTTAGTTTTTTTATAGTTTCAGAAGACAAATCTCAATTATTCTTAAAAAAATATAGTGGTCAAGATTAATCACATTTTTATACATGCAGAGAATTTTTGTCATTTGACACCCATATAGATTTTAAACCAATTTTTTTATTTTTTATTTTATTCTTTTTTTTAATTTATATATTATATTTTTATTAGGATTTTTCTAAAATGTATCTCCTAGGCACATATTTAGGTAGAGAAACGTTCAAGGAGGTCCATCATCTTTAGAAAGTCTCAAGGAACAAATCTCAACTATTGATCAATAAGATCTAATGGTCAAGATTAATCACATATTTTATATATTGAGGGGTATTTTGGTCATTTTTTAAAAAATAATTTTTTTTATTTATTTTTTTTATTTTTTGTTTTAAAATTTTTATTTTTTTATTTTTTTTATTATGAAGGGGTATTTTGGTCATTTGGCACTTAAAAACAATTTCGATTTTTTTTTATTTTTTATTTTTTATTTTAAATTTTTTTTATTTTTTTTATTTTTTTTTATTAATTTTTTTAATTAAAAAATAATATTTATTTGATAATTACGTGTATAACTTAATCACATATGATTTTAGTGTAAAATCACATGTGATTTTAGTGTAAAATCAGGTTTTAGTTAAATCACATGTGATTCAGAATGCAATCACATGTGATTTACTATGGAATAACATTATGTGTCATTAATGAAAATTTAATAATTTTTAAAAAAATAATAATAAAAAAATAATTTCTTTTAAAAAATAATTTTTTAAAAAAAAATAAAAATTTTAAAATAAAAAATAAAAAATAAAAAAAATATTTTTTTCAAAATGACCAAAATACCCCTCAGTTAAAAATTAAAAATTAAAAAAAATTAAAAAAAATTAAAATTTTAAAATAAAAAATAAAAAATAAAAAATAAAATAAAATAATATTTTTTTTAGTGCCAAATGACAAAAATACTCCTCTATGTATAAAATATGTGATTAATCTTGATCATTTGATCGTATTGATCAATGGTGGAGATTTGTTCCTTGGGAC
The DNA here is from genome assembly GCA_963853835.1 of Calendula officinalis. Taxonomy (NCBI): domain Eukaryota; kingdom Viridiplantae; phylum Streptophyta; class Magnoliopsida; order Asterales; family Asteraceae; genus Calendula; species Calendula officinalis. The sequence goes on from OY970826.1 coordinate 43,339,506, forward strand.
TTTATAAAAATCATGGACCTCCTTGAACGCAACTCTATTTAGGTATATTAATTAATTCAAACTTTGTATTACAACATTAATACATCTTTTAAATATGTAAAATATAAAGTTCATTACTGAGAATTTTGTAGGAAACTTAATGCTCTAAACATGTGCATGGAGGTACATCTTAGAAAAATCTTTTTTAATTATTATATTAAAAAAATATTACTCCCTCCGTCCCTAAATAAAGTTCCCATTTGTGTTGGGCACAACATTTTAGGAGATGGTTAGTGGTGGGGTATTTGGTATTACTTTTGAATAAAATATAAGTTTTGATTGGAGAGAGAAAGTGTTTTAAGAGATAGTTAGTGGTGAAAGTATTGGTAATAATATTATTATATTAAGTAGGTCCCTTAAGTTTGAGAAATGAGAACTTTATTTAGGGACAAAACTTGAAGGTGAAATGAGAACTTTATTAAGGGACGGAGGGAGTATATGATAATCACAAATAAGTTTTCTAATTACTCCCTCCGTCCCACAAAAAACTTCCCATTTGATATGGACACAAGTTTTAAGGGGATAGTTAGTGGTGGGGTCATTGGTAATAATTTTGATTAAAATATAAGATTGGTTTGGAGAGAGAAAGATGGTTAGTGGATAGTTAGTGGTGGGGTCCTTAGTAATAATAATATTTTATTATGTGGAGCCCATCAATTAAATGAAATGGGAAGTTTTTTGTGGGACAAAAAATTAAGGTCAAATGGGAAGTTTTTTGTGGGACGGATGAAGTATAAAATAGTTTATAAATCAAATTTCAATTGTTTTAAAATGAAAAAAGGTTTTTGTCAAAATAGATAAATTCAAATCTTGGGTGTAATATTTTAACGTAAATGGATATCCTGATACTCAAATCTGACATCTCATATCTTCTTGGCCACTCAAACAAGGCCAGAAATCGAACTCCTGTTGTTCGAGCAATGGATGAATTCCACTCGATCGCATGATGAATGTGACTAGCACCACTAGAGCTTGCTTAATCCATAAAACGATGACACGTGTTAGCGTTGGTGGCTGGTCTGAAAGAGAAACCACATTACAGTTACAAATCGCCTTTGTACGTAGCACTATTTTGATTGCAAATAGCCAAACTCATCGCAACAAATTCCGTTTTTTCATTATTTATTAATTAAGAGTTTTGTTGATAACAACCCAAAGGATAGTTGAATGCATAAATCGTTTATACATTTATTAATAGGGGATGATATCTAAAATACAAAGGGTAATTATTGATTATTATATAAGGTTATGGGTTCAAGTCATGTCGTGGACGTGAGGTTTATTTTCTATAGGTTGAAGGTTCGAGGGAAGACATACTGTCCCTTGTGGATGTCACTGTCTAGGCTCGAACCACTAACTTATTAATAACTGACCGTTCAAAAAAAATAAAATAATTTCGGTTTCATTTATATCATCGACGGTTTTTACGATTTATATCTTAACGATGATCGTAGGATCAGTCGCTAGAATCTTCCACAAAGTGGGTTGTCCTTTCATTTATTGATAAGTCGCCTTGTTGCAAAATATTTATTATCGAACATCCCGGCAAGCCCATAATCGGCTGACTATCCATAACTAGCAGGGTATCCGTGTAATGCGGCGGCGGGTACCCGTAACTAAATTATAAAGTTTTGTTTTTAGCAATAGTTAAAACGTTACCTTCAATAAGTGTTGAATAATATGAGTGGTAAGACCTCTAGAATAAATATTAAATTGTATCCGAAATAAAACAGAGGACAATTTCGACGTTTTGCGGTGTTATATTGTCTGTTTATTTGGGATTAAACAAATTGTCATTTAGATCAATTGGTTAACACACAGTCAGTAGTCATAAAAGGTCTTGTGTTCGAATCCTGTAAGCAACATTTTTTTATTTTTGTGGTGTTTAAGATGTTACTAAAAGTAGAAATAATTTTAAGTTTAAGTTTAAGTAATTCTATATTTAGTAGTCCCAAACACATTATAAAGGAACTAGGATAAAACCCGCGCGATGCGGCGGGCTGCGAAATATATAAATCTGGCAATTAAAAGTCCATTGGTTACATATTTTTATAACGAATACAATACATAATCATAAAGTGTGTATACAATAGTGGTAAAAAGCAAGAATTAGCATTGTCGTTGAAATGTTGTTTGGTTACATGTTTTGATATATAGTAGGGTACCCGCGCAAATGAGGTGGCGGGTACACTGATACATCTATTCCGCGACGATGTTGATGGTGTTCTTGTACATGTTTTTGTATAACGATTATTATACAAATGACTGATAGTTGGGAATGAAATATGTATTAAACTACATTGAAAACTTATCGACGTTTAAAATTTGTTAAATTACATGTTTTGAAAAAACAATCATACATGGGGAAGAATTGTCACGTATATTATGCATCATGTAAGACCTCTCGATGCACCACATTTGTTGTGTAAACGCCGTCAACATTAAATTGTTTTGCTGGAGTTACCAATTGACTTTGAAGCTAGTAATGAGTTATTCAAAATCTTATCGTATGCCGCAAATTCAAAACCATGTAAAGGGCCAGACCACTCAGCGCATTCTTTAACCGTTGTGCTTGATTGAAATGAAAGCTTTTCATTCAGGCCAGTAAACGTGAAACTTGACTTGGTCGCCCACAACTTACCTCCTTTGATAATATAAACACCGTATTCCTTCAGTTTTATTTGAAATTTACTCATTAACTTCACGTAAATAGAACCTTGAATCCTGCCTCCCTACAAAAATTTTAATACAAAATGTAGTTAATTTTAAGTTAACAATGTTGAGATAATATATATAAGTAGTGATGATTTATCGAATATGATTAAGAGTAATACCTCTTCGTCAATTAATATCATCTCAAGTGATATTATCTCGTTTTTGTTGTTGAAGTTTGTTTGGGGCCAAATCCGGCAAACCTTGACCTTGATGTGAATTTTGTCCTTGAAATCATGAATGTCTCTTACAAAGTGCAATCCGGTTGTTGACATGGTTTGCCGAATTATGATGATAGTCGATGACTGGTGATGTTTGGTGGTATTAGAATTATCGTATCGTGAATTGAAGTACAATGGTTAATTTGTCTATTTATGGACAATTAAAAAAACGTATATATGTGATATTAAATGTAATATCACGACCATTAAATTGCATGGACGTTTTTAAATGTAATATAACGTATATTAAACTGGATGGTCAACTTAAACGTCTGTATTTAAGTTGGTAAATACGTTATATAGAACGATATTTATAATCTACATTTTCTTAAAAATACGTCTGCATATTTTTAAAATGGTAAAATACGTCTTATTTTTAGCGGGGTCAACAGCAACTGACAGTTAAAATGGTCGGTATATATATACGATTCCACATATGGTAATTATAAACGCAACTGACAGTTTTGATGAACGATTTAAGTGGTAATTACGTTTCAAGGTTTGAATACATTAAATACGTTTTTATGGTAATTACGTTTTCTAATAAATACGTCTGCATCTTTTCAAACATGGTAAGTAAAATATGGTCAAAATAGTATATATATACCGAATTTTATTAAACAACTTAAAATATTTTTATTAAAGACGTAATTGGCAGTTTTAGTTGGACAATAAAAACGTCTATAACTAATTCAATTTTAGTCGGTAGTAAAAAACGTAAAATATCTACAGTTTGATTACGTGTTGACGCAATATTTCCATTAACACCACGAAATATATAGTTCGAGTAGGTGTACAAAATTGTACGGTAGACAGACAACAATTATTTGGTTAATAAAAAAATTATTATTATTAAGGCAAACCATATTAAAACAAAAAAAAAAAAACACCATTTGTGGTACAGAAACTAAGAGTAACCTAACAATTAATTATTGTTGTCCGATTAGCAGGGCTCTATTGTTTTTGTGTGTGAGTCGATAGACGCTTATTTCCAGAGAGGGTAGTTCTTAAGCGTCTCAAACTATTATTTGGTTGCGTGTCGGACGCGACATCGGGTTCTTCATCACATAAAACAATGGCATCATCATATTGCACAATCGGATGGATGCGTTGAAGTGCATATGTTTCTGGCATCGGCGGGTTGAACTCGATGTTTGTAACATCAGTAGAAACAAGATATTTGACTGAAATTTAACCAAATAAAAAAGAGAGATCAATATATTTTTAATAAAAGTAAAATGAATCACTTAATTGGAATTAACCTGTTGGTTTTATAATCAGTTTAACGCGACATGCGTACACAGTTATGTTTTCAGAAGCACATCTCCCAATCATCGTGGCCGTGGATGGCGGTATATGATACAAGATGAGCTTGATACGGTTGCCCCTGTCGAAAATTACATTTTAAATGGGTTATTTCGTAGGTGTGGTGATCATGTAAATCAGGTATAAATACTTACAGACAGTCATGCAGTAGCATTGCACACGATATCCGACCGGATGTAAAAAAAAAGCAACCGTTCGACATGTTTCCAGCAACGTCTGTGAAATGTTTATTAATTATGAAAAATATTAAAATATTATCACTTTAAAGTAAAACATCTAAAAATGTAACGTAGACGTACCAATCAACATTTTTTGAGTTGTTTGATCCTGCAATAGCCAGGTCGGAGATCTGACCAATGGGTACTTGGGGAACCAGGCATCTTCTCCATTCGTAGTTTCAGCAAGCTCGGTTTTAATGTTAAATACTATTGCCCATTCATTACGAATAAAGCTATAGTTCTCGAAGCGAGGAAAGGATTCGACATCGGTGTAATCAATTTTGAAATACTTTAAAGAGAAGACACCGCCTTCTATTTTTCGGTTTTGGTATGCAGAAAATAAGATGGGGGGGGGGTAATGGCTGCGAATTTGTGTCTCTGAAAATAAATGATTAGTAGATAAAACGAAAAACAAAAAATAGTATCTTAATTAGTCTGAACTTACAAATCTGTCAAGCATGAACAAATATAGTTTGTTATGTTTGTGATAAAGCCAAACATATTCAACGCGTACAAATTTGCATTTCTACCAAAAATGTGGATTCCAGAGGTCTTCAAAGTTTTCAAAAAGGTTCGTAGCCATCAAAATCCATCGTTTGTATGTTGCACAACAACTCCATCGTTAGTTGATGAAGTATATATATAGTTTAAAAAAACGTATAATTCAATATGTATTTAATTTTTTTAAAAACGTAAATCATATATTTAGTAAACGTAATTGACTGTTTGTAAACGTAAATCATAATATTTAATTCAATCTATACTCAATATGTATTTAATTATTTTAAAAACGTAAGTCACTGGAAATAATTAGTTTGTAAACGTAAATATAATTTAGGAAGGTTATTAAATGCGAATTAAATGTTAAGGAAGTTGACTGGTTATTGATAGGTCTTATACCGTGGACGTTATGTATATTGGTCGAGGTTAATAAAAGCATAACAAAAAACCACATGGCCCAGTGGTTATCACCTTGGTTGTTTTCCGAATGGTCTTGGGTTCGAATCTCGGGTAAGACACATTTATTTTGATTTTGAAGGGTGCTTGGACATTGCTAAAATTGGAAGTGTTGAAAATTCAGACTTCCTCTTTTAGAAATGTCTAGAATGCTTTTTAAAGTAGTAAGATAAGATATGTGGACATAACTGACTCACTCGGCCAACAGTCGTGGCCACAGGATGTCATAGCCTTTGAACCAGTGACTTTGTAACTTGCTGCAAAGATGCATTTATGTAGGGTGACAATTTAGGCAGGGGCCGGGTTCGTGAGTTTGGGTCTACGAGTTGGCGGATAAAAAATATTCAACTTAAAACTGACATGTTTATATAAAGGGCCATATATCTCAACCACAATCTATTTACTTTCAAACCGAACTCGAACCATATAACCCGTTTATTTATAGTTGTTAAACATTTTAGCAATTTAAATAGGTCAAACGGGTCAAACAAGTCGACTTTTTAAATATGTATGTCAAACCTACTAAAGATTATCTGGTTTTTTAAATATATCTATGTTTCAAATACATATATAAATTCTTAAATTATAAATGAATCTATATTTAAACATGTACTAACTATTGATTGAGTGGCTGGTCGACTTATTTTATTTATCGTCAACTCAAACCTACCCGTTTAATTAACAAATCAGTTGAGTCGACCAAAACTGGTCTAAAGTTTATTTGTCTCAACCTTAACCTACTTAGTTTTTTTTCGATCTCAGATCGAGTTTCAAGTTGGATCAGAATTTACCACCCCTCCTTTTACCCATTAACAACTTAGCTACACACAATTATATCCCGGTCTCCTCTCTTCAATATTTCCCATATAAATTACAAACTAAACAAAGTGAAAACTCACATAATCCCCTCACGCCCATTTCTTCACAATTACACATGTTGCCCTACGTCTCCTTGCACGAGGCAGAAAGCGCCCTCGGTCGATCTCTAACCGCTTCAGAAACCGTATGGTTTCATTACACAGCGGATATGCCCGATTACATCATCTACTGCCACAATATCCCCATAAGTTTCCTCGTCACAACTCTCGTACCACTATTCTACATCGTTATGGAACACATGTTTCCTCATTATGTTGCTTCTTACAAACTTCAACCCAAGGTCAAGTATTCTTTATATGACAACATCAAATGTTACTTAGCCGTAATGCAAACGTTCCCCTTGGTAATACCATTACTAATGGTAACTTATCCCGCAATCGAAGTAAGATTAATTTTTCGTCATTTGACCAAAATAATTATGTTAATTAATTTAAGTTGTTACTCGTAATAAATCCCAACTAACTTGTAATAATTAATGCAGATGATCGGTATTCGAACCAGCTTGCCATTACCGTCGTTTATGGAGATTATATCTCAACTTACTGTCTACTTTGTCATCGAGGATTACACAAATTATTGGCTCCATAGGCTATTTCATGTTAAGTGGTTGTATGAGAAATTTCATAAGGTTCATCATGAATACACAGCACCTATAGGGTATGCTACACAACATGCACACTGGGTCGAGAACGTGATCTTTGGGTTACCATCGTATTTGGGTCCCGCGATTGTTCCGGGCCACATGATTACATTCTCCTTGTGGATTGTCTTCAGGCAGATTGAGGCAATTGAGAATCACACCGGGTAAGTTGTTAATCATGTTTAGCTAATCGGAGGTAATTTCTACATCATATAAATTATTTCATGTATCACAACGTACAAGATTTAAAATAAATTATACAAGTACTGTTAAAAAATAATTGTGATATGTAGAGTAGTTTGCGTAGTGTAGAAATCACATCCATTAATCATGCATAATGTATATTATATTTCACTATGCATGTATGCGAGTACATATATTTAAACTTGTATGTAGTTCTAGTATTCTGAAAACATTTTGCATCTATAATACAAATTTAGGTTGAATTAACGTTTCTCCTGCCTCCTTTTGTTTTCCACTTATATGGTTTCCCGGATCCCAAATCTACTATATACTAAAGTTTGTTGTTTATGTCAATATATCTAACAATGATGTCTTTGAGTAGGTGAAAGAAATGTCACCGCATATTGTCCACGCTTTAAAGGGGGTCTAATGTTTTTTATATACTTGTAGTTTATAGTTTTCAGCCAACATTATAATCTGATAGAAAAATATTAGAAAATCTAAATTTTTATTTACATCTTGTATTTAGGAGCCCACTTTTATACATTCTTACATGAGAATTCACGATATCAACAAATATATTGATGATATAGTATGTATAAACTAAAGAGTACATTTTATGAGGTGATGTCTTGGTCTTGGGTAGCTTTCATCTTTTTGTAGGGTACAATGTCGTTTCCTTTATTTTTGTGGCGAGCAGAAAAAGAGTATCAGGTCAGTAGTGGTAATTTCTGAAAATGTTTGGATGTGGTGGTGGTAGTTAAAAATCTTTTTTTTAAAATGATAATAGAATTATTAGATTACAATGGATTGAATTAAGTTTTTTTTATACAATATAATCATGAGACTTGATTTTAAACCAAATTTCTAATGGGTTATTAAGCTTTTCAATTAACTTATTTTAAGGGCAATTTAATTACTTTATTAATTATGATTATTAATATGTTTTTAATTACTATAATTATTAAAAAATTCCAATTCATAATGATATGTTAATAATATTTTAATACTTATGACATTTATTATTATTGTAAATTATATTATTTTAATTATAATTCAGCATTATTTTAATTAAATATGTAATGGCATTTTGAGAATAGTTAAATACCACTACATCTATTATCGTGATTGTTATTATTATTAATATATATTTATTTTTACTATAATAATTTTATTTTCAATTTTCACTATGTTGTTATTATTACTAAATATTCAATCGTTTACATTTATTTTTCGATTAACACTATATATTATTATTGTTATTATTATAACTAATATTAATATTACAGTATATAACTAAAAAACGAGTTTATAAAAAATTCACGATGCTAATATGTTATCTAATTGATGTTGTAATTTGAACTTCTTACCAGTGCAAAGTGCCGACAATTTAAATACTCGTTGGCTTCATTTTGCATCATTTTTTTTATTGATAAGGTAAGTTTGCATTTATTTGAATACATTGTTCAGTTTCTACTATCATAAATTTCATAAACATACTAGGATATATGTAAATAATATAAAAAAGACACCCAAATATGTACTTATATGTAATGTTTAAAAAATTAAATCTTATTATGCTTGTTATTAATAATAAAAAGTAATCTATTTTTGTCAGGATCGATTAACCCAGAAGGATTAATTAATCACAGATCTACAAACTATTAGAAGTTGCAGCGGATCAACACTTATAGTTTAATTGATTAAGAACAATGAATACTGTTAATGAATACGAATGTAAATAAGAACACAGTGATTCACAAAAAGCTTCAATGTATATTAATTTGATCGATCAATACACACGTATGTTTACAATTCATAAGGAACTATATATACTAGTCCTTGAAGCCTAAATTAATAACATAGTTATTCTAGGAATCGATTACAACTGAATTACATAAAGATATACATTCCGTAACTAACTATGCTAGAATCTTGTATGCGATCAGCACCAAAAATAGAACGTCAGTAGTATTTGCTGTCATCAGTAGTAACTTGAGATCAGTAGCATCAGTTGTAAATGTACTTCTGCCCCATCAGTACCAATCTTCAGTATTCTTGAATCAGTACCAACTGCAGCATCAGTAATAGAATGATATCTTTGTTTTATATCCCAACAATCTCCCCCTAAACTTATTAATTCGTTTTGAATTAATCAAGTTTCTTTTTGCTCTTCATTCTTCTTAGCTTGTTCTTCTAATTGTTTAGCTCTTCTTTGTCTGCCTTCAAGTGTTCTTTGATTTTGCAGCTTTCTCTGAGCAATGATATACTTGCTGTTTCTTTTGATAAAATAGTTAAGTTTGTTATGGAACATTACAGCATCATGGGGTTTCATCATAGAGTTTGTGTATAGCTGATACATTGTTTCCTCAGAATGTGGATATTCCCTTTCATACAAGTACATCTCACAGTTTTTGCTTGATCATTCAAAGAAATACATATTCACTGTGGGTAGCACATTCCAAGCATACACATTTTCTGTGTTTGAAAATATTTCAGGATATTGATCTGGATAAAATGCAGCATCTATCATTTTGGTTAAGTATCCAGCTCCTGAATTCTTCCATGACTTCTTAGTCATTCTTGGTTTCCCTATGATTAGGACTTTAATGATATCAGCTCTACTACAAGACATAACCAATGGTTTCCAACCAGTAAATCTTTGAACTGATTTGTCTTGTCTAATGATCTCAATAGCATCACCAACCATCCTCCAATTTATAATTGGATTATCTTCAATAGGAGCAACAGGAGTGTCAAATACCTGTATTTCCTGTTTCTTTTTCTTCCTTTGTTCTGTTTCAACTTCCTCTATTTTTCTTTTCTCAGGAGGTATTGAAGATTCTCCAGTTGTTGGTACTCTGGTAAGGACTGTCATGGGATCTATTTCAATTAACACTTTTTCTTTTTCAGCTTCAACTTCTAATTCAGCTAATTCTTTCTTCTTGGCAGTACAATATTTGTCTACTATTGTAATCATCTTCATTCTACCAAAAGATTTTGCACTATGCCCCTTTGACTTCAAAAAGTCAATCATATTCTTTTTCTGTTCAAATATGTCATCTGGTAGGTCAGCCTTTTCCCTTTTACATTAGGCTACAAGATCTTCAAGACAATTTAAATGTTCTTCTTCTATCTTTTTATGTCTTTCAAATTCTGCTTTTTGACCTTCTACCAGGACACCTTCTATTTGAGGAACTTGTACCTCAGTTTCTTGACTTTCAGGATTTTTCAATCTTTCCTCTTCAGCCTTTCTCTTGTCTTCAAGAGCTTGAGTCTTAGCAACTTTTCTTGCATATCTGATCTTCTTCACTTTTAATTTGTCTAACCTGTCTTTTCTTACCAGATTCATTTTGTTTACCATATAATGACCTAGAGCTCTGTTTGGATAGTCATCATTAAATAATTCTTTTCCTTTTCCAATACAGATTGATAGTTTAGGTGGAATATATTTCATATCAGGGACTTCTGTAAAAATAATTGATGGAGAGAATAGATGAATTTCATTTTGAGGAAATATCTTGGGGTGAGGTGGAAGTTCACATTCATCTACTTCATACCAGTTCACATTGTCATCAATATCAGGTATGAAAAGTGGCTGTTGTGGTGTTTTAGGTTTTGTAACAATGATGATTTGTTCTTTCTCAAGAAGCTCAGGAATCTCTTCATCTTCTTCTTCAGTAGTAACCAAGGTGGTTGCTACTGGTGTGATGGCTGTGGTTTCAACTGTTGTGATTTCTACTGATGTACTTTCAGGTTCATACACCACAACTTGTTGTTCTTCATTTACTACTGGTGAGGTTGCTATTGGAGTTACTACTGCTAGGGCATCAGTAGTATCCATAAACTCTTCTTCTGGTGCATCTACTACTGGAGTTTCTTTCTCTTCAATAGGGTCAGTAGTAACAACCTCTTGATTTTTGTTTTCTTCAATTTCCATTGGATCAGTAGTTTCAATGACTTTAGTAGTAACTGGTGAGTTTATTTGTTCTGCAGTTTGTGATTGGTTTGCAGACACAAATACATCATCATCCAGATTTTCCATTTCTTTATACAGGTTCTCATCAACACTTTGACCTGTTTCACCATGGACCTCTTTTAAGTTTAGAAGGGCTGCTGCTGCAATTGATTGATCAATCATCCCTTGAATTTGATCTTTCTCCCCCTTAGTGATCTCAACTTGTTGAGCCTCACTATCAGCAATTTTTCTTTGTAGTTTCTTGATCAAATTTGATTGCTTTTGAAGCCTATGCTCGAACCTCTCATGTCGTCTGTTCAAGGTATTAATGTAATGCTTCATGTAGGTCATGGTTTTCCCTTGATTGTTTAATAGAGTCAGACAATGTTGTACAGTGGTTTTAAGGTTTTCCTTCCTATCCGTCAATTTAGTTTGTTTAATACTGCCCTCAGCCCATTTGGGTGGATCATTGGGCTCATTTGGTACATTGGTTTGAAGGTTTTCCATCCTATCCGTCAATTCAGTTTGGTCAGTTCTACCCTTATCACTTCTTGGTGATAAATTGGGTTATTTGGACACTCTCTTCTTCCTAGAAGAAGCAGTAGTGCCCCCCCCTTGTGGTTTCTTGGCACCGGGGTCCTCTCAATAACTCCTCAAATTCTGATTCATCACTGAGAGTTGCCGAGGTCTGGGTCCTAATGATGTTCTCACTAGCATGTGCACCCACCTTTGGGGCATCAGTAGTGAGAGCCCTTTCCTCATGCCCTCTCTCCTCCTTGGAGGACAACTCTTGGAGCCTGGGGTGTGACTCAATTGGTCCCCTGGTGTCCTTTAAGGAAGTTCTCTTCCTTTTATAAGTTTTAGAAATGTGTTTGGCTATAGTCTGGTCTTCCTCAGAGTGAAGAGTAGCACTCTGGGGATTAATCTCATGTACCTGGGACACTTGCAGGACATCTGTTGGTTCATTTAATTGAGTGGACTGAATGGGTTCTGTTTGGGCTGTATTTGGTGGTGGAGTTGGTTGGGGTTCAATGGGGTGACTTGAACCTTCTCCAGTGGGTGGTTGATCATAGATCATGTTTGGGAACAGTGGAGTATCTTTACCAGAAAAATTAAACCTTTTTCTCATATTTGCATAAACCTTTTTGTTTAATTATGGTGTTACAAAAAGGTTTTTGGGAATTGAAAGATTTTGTAGTTCACAGTTTATTATATGAGTTAGGAATCTTGGATACATTAAAATTTTTGAGGATGATAAGTTTCCAAGCATTCATTCAAAAATCATATTTGAAAAGTTGAAGACTTGTCCTGTGCTCAGACAAACAACAGCAGAGGCTATTGACTTGTTGAACTCATTCCAAGTGCTTCTTTTAGGAGAGATGCAGTGTTGAATAGTATGAACTAAAAACTTCCATTGAGGTGAAAGAAGACCCTTTTGAGAAGTTACAATATTTAGTCTTCCTTCATACCCCATTTTTTGTAAAACTTCAACAAGATCCTCCTTTGGTAAAGAAAACATACCTGACTCATCATTGAGTTGAAGATGGTGTCTGATTGTTTGTTCAGTTATAGTAATAGACTTTCCATCTACTGTTGATTTTATTTTGGACATGGTTGAATCTTCAATTCTTTCAGCATTGGACCAGAAGTCAACCAAGTGTTGTTGATATGCTCTTGGATTGATGGTGAGAGCAAATTTTATATATGAGTTCTTTAAGAACATTACAATAGGACGAAAATCCTTTGTACCATCTGGATTTCTCAAGAAAGCACACATATTGTGGAATTCGGAAAATTTAAGATCTGTTGTGACTTCGAGTGATTTTAGGGTTGCCATTCTGCTTGATTTTGATCTTTTGTTATGAATCTTTCAGAGAGAGTGATCGTTTTGGCACAAATTTTACTTTGGTGAAAGGAATTGAGTTGTTACTGATGCAGGGTTTTGATCGGATATTGCAGAGGTTTAGGGTTTAGCGTAGGATTTATCGAAGTCAATTAGATTTAGCGTAGGGTTTAGCGTAGGATATTTACAATACTGATAGCACTTTGATTATCTATAAAAATTGGAGTTTTAAGGATAGAGATACCAAAGTCAAGTAGTTGATTTTGAATCCATAGTACTCGAGCACAGCAAGCAGATGCAGCTACATATTCTGCTTCAGCTGTTGATGTTGAAACATTGGTTTGCTTCTTGCATTGCCATGACACCAATTTTGATCCAAAGAACTGACATCCACCAGTAGTAGATTTCCTATCTTGACATTCACCACCATAGTCACTATCAGTGTAAGCTACTAGTTCAAATGGTGATGCATGTGGATACCAAAGACCAAGAGAGGGTTTTCCCTTCAAGTATCTAAAGATTCTTTTAACAGCTTGCAAGTGTAATTCCTTAGGTCTTGCTTGATACCTGGCACAGACACAAAAACTATACATAATGTCAGGTCTTGATGCAGTTAAGTACATTAATGAACCTATCATAGATCTGTAAAGGTGTTCATCTACATCCTCCCCCTCAACATCAGGATGTAGGTGTTTGTGAGTTTCCATTGGAGTGCTTGCACTTTTGCTGTCTTTCATTGCAAATTTCTCTAAGATGTCTCTAACATATTTAGATTGATTGATCAAGATACCATCTGATCTTTGATTGATTTGGAGTCCAAGAAAGAAGTTCATTGGACCCATTGAGCTCATCTTGAACTTGATCTGCATTAGTTCTTCAAATTCTTTGCATAGATGATCATTTGTTGATCCAAAGATGATATCATCTACATACATTTGAACCAGTAGTATATCATCTTTGACCTTTCTTGTGAACAATGTTTTGTCAATGGCACCTCTCTTAAAGTTTTTCTTCAGTAAATATGAGGACAATGCGTCATACCAAGCTCTTGGTGCCTGATGGAGGCCATATAGAGCTTTGTCAAGCTTGTACACATAGTCATCATGTTCAGGATCTTCAAAACCTGGGGGTTGGCATACATACACTTCTTCTTCAATTTTCCCATAAAGGAATGCACTTTTTACATCCATTTGGTATACCTTGATTTTCTTATATGAAGCATATGCCAGAAATATTCTTATGGCTTCAATTCTGGCAATAGGAGCATATACTTCATCATAATCAATTCCTTCTTCTTGTGTGTATCCTTGGGCTACAAGTCTTGCTTTGTTTTTGATCACCATACCCCTTTCATCTTTCTTATTTCTGAAGATCCATCTTGTGCCAATAGGTCTTTTTCCTTTTGGTAGAGGAACAAGAGTCCAGACAGCTTGCAGTTTGAACTGAAGGAGTTCTTCTTGCATTGCTATGATCCAATTTGAATCTTTCATAGCTTGTTGAATCTTCTTAGGTTCTTCCTGTGACAGAAAACATCCATACATGCATTCATTAGATATTAAACTTATGATACAAACATTTGAATTTAATGAGGAATTAAATTTGCTTCTTGTCTGTATGTTTGAATTAACATCACTTAGGACTAGGTCCAAAGGATGATTCTTTTCAGTTCTGGTTACAGGGATTTTGTCAACAGAGATTTGAGAGTCTAGATTTGACTCATTTGATTCAGGAATTTGTGCATCTGTCCATGTTTCTTCTTGATTGTTTGCATTTTGTGGAGTTTCATCATTACTACTGGTGTCAGTAGTAACGTTCTCTTCATTGACTTCAGGAGGATCATTGTTGTTACTGGCATCAGTATTGAGTAAATGATCATTACAACTCTGAGGTTCAGAGTTACTACTGGGATCAGTAGTATCTTCAGAATTTGTGTTATTATTGGTATCAATGAAATTAGGGTTACCAGAGTTACTACTGTCCTCAGTATCAACTGTGGGATCAGTATCAACTAAGATATATTTCATGATTTCTTGCCTTCCACTTGATGATGGTCCTGCTAGTTGGTTTTGATTGTTTGAATTTCCTGTATTAAGCTCATAATTGACATCAAAAGATTTGGTTAGATTATCAATATTAAACAACCAATCTGGACCATTTCCTTGTTTATTCATCAGGTTTTCATTAAAGGATACATTTACACTTTCTTCAATGATCCTTAGCCTTTTGTTGAACACTCTGTAAGATTTGCTTTGAGTTGAGTATCCTACAAATATTCCATCATCTGCTTTGCAGTCAAATTTACCAATTTGTTCTCTTGTAATTAAAATAGTACAAGGACAACCAAATGATTTTAAGAAACTTATTGATGGTTTTCTTTTATTGAAAAGTTCATATGGTGTTTTAAAGTGAGGCTTAACTATTAATACTCTGTTCTGAACATAACAAGCAGTATTAACAGCTTCAGCCCAAAAAGTTATTGGTAATTTTGAATCTGCAAGCATAGATCTGGCTGCTTCAATGATAGTTCTATTTCTTCTTTCAGCTACACCATTTTGTTGTGGAGTTCTTGGTGAGCTGTACTGCCTGTCAATGCCTTTAAGATCACAAAAGTCAATTAGGTTAGTATTTTTAAACTCAGTTCCATTATCACATCTAATTGCTTTCACTTTGAGATCTCTTGTATTTTCCAGCTTTATAATCAGATTTTTGATCATTTCACTTGTTTCATCTTTGGTCCTAAGAAAGAAGACCCAAGTATATCTGGAAAAATCATCAGTAATAATAAGGCAGTATTGTTTCTTTCCAATGCTCATTACATTTGTAGGTCCAAAACGGTCCATATGTAGGAGCTGCAAAGGTTTAGAAATAGAGTTAATTGCTTTGGTATTATGAGAAGTCTTGTGTTGTTTACCTTTTAGGCAGGCAACACAATGATGATCACACATAAATTCTTTTTGTGGTAGACCAACTACCAAATTCTTTTTAACTAAATTGTTCATATTTTTAAAATTTGTGTGACACATCCTTCTATGCCATAGTTCTGATTCATTTGTGTTTGCCTTAGATATAAAACAGTTGATCTCATTTGATGAAATGAGTTCTCCCCCTGTATCCAGGCAATACACATTGTTTCTCCTTGGTGTTCTTAAAACAACAAATTTTTCGTCTAAAATAAAATCAGGAGAAAGAACGATGCACTCAACATCTGTAAAAAGAATTTTGTTCTTCTTATCACAGACTTGTGAGACACTAACCAGATTGTATTTAAGCTCAACAACATAAAAGACATCATCAAAAGTGATCTTATCATTTGATACTGTACCTTTACCTGTAATCTTACCTCCTCTAGGATTTTCTCCAAAAGCAACATACCCTCCTTCAAAAGACTTGAAATCTCTAAGTATTTGAAGATTTCCAGTCATGTGTCTAGAGCATCCACTATCAATATGCCATGTTCTGCCTTCTTCAGGGATCTGGATACTCTGCACATAAAGTAAAAGGATTACTTAATTTTGGGAACCCAAGCTTGCTTTGTCTTGGGTTCATCCTTTGAAAAGTAAGTATTTTTAACTGAATGAGTCTTATATGCAGTTTTGTACTTAGTACTGATGTTATTAGTTACTTCTGATCTAGGTTTATACCCGCAGTTTTTGGCTTTTGAAAATTTTACTACTGATGGACCAGTAGTGTTTGGGTAATATGTATTTTGAGCATAATCAGTAGTGTTTTTGTAATTATACCAGACAGCATTGTAATTAGGGTTTTTACAAGTAGTAAACATGGAATACTTTCTACTGATGTTTGAAAACTTTGAATATTGAGGAAACTGATTTTGTTTTCCATTGTTTTTGAAATAATTACTTTTGTTTGGACTTTTATATCTGGTATTTTGCACAAATCGTGGTGCAGTTCTTCCAAATTTATGAGTGTCAGCACATGGTTTATTGAGTTCTTTTTGTTTCGGTTTTTTAGATTCTTTTTCTTTTGATTCTTCAATTTGTTGTAGTTTTAAGGCTTTTTCTTTTTCTTTGTTGATTTTGAATTCTTTAAATTCTTGACTGTTAATAGGATTGAAGTGACAGTTTTTAGCTGTAACACACCGATTTTTCAAAACAATTTAAACTTTTTAAATAACAAGTTTAATAC
This sequence comes from Calendula officinalis, assembly GCA_963853835.1. Lineage (NCBI taxonomy): Eukaryota > Viridiplantae > Streptophyta > Magnoliopsida > Asterales > Asteraceae > Calendula > Calendula officinalis. The sequence continues at coordinate 43,356,628 of OY970826.1, forward strand.
TTAAAAATCCACAATATCCAAAACATGGTTTAAATAAAACATTTGGAATAATTAAAGAGTACCAAAAACCGGTGTTACAAATATATATCAAAACTAGTCTAGGGAATTAAATAAGTACACCGAGCTTAATCATCCAAATGCTAACAATACGGGCCGCCTAATCCTTAGCTCCCGAACCTGAGTACATAGACATAGAAGAAAACGTAGTACGTGAGACAAAAATTGTCTCGTGAGAAACATGGGTTTTAGACCCGGTCATAATTAAATGCAATTAAGTAATAATAGTAAAATGATCATCAAATTGCACATAAGTCCAACATAATCTCGAGCTTGCCCTAAGCTCACACATACACAACGGGTCATCCCGAAGCAACTCCCCCGATGTGGGTTATCATCAAAAGATCTTATGGTAATTGGGGTTCTCCCAAACTTACCGAGATCATCACTCCCCCGTCTTGCTGGTTATCGTAATCCCCCTTTTTATCGGGTTATCATAGTCCCCCGAATTTCGGGTTATCGTTCACTTAGATATACTAATCTTGCGCAGGGAGGTACCGCCCCAAGTAGTAATCTCAACTCCCCCACGAATGGGTTATCGTTTCCGGATAATTGACTAGCACATAGTTGGTCATCAACATAAGCCTTAGCTCCAATTAAATCATCAAGTCAACAAGTCAATGTCACAAATTATTTCATGGCATATAAACATTACAATCAATTTCTTTATCAACACGTTTATTCAATAAAGACTCTTTTAATCATTTTAGTCATAAAATCATTTTCCTATGTACTCATAAAAGATCACATGTACTCACCCTAGCAATGCTATCCAACAATTGTGTTCAACAACACAATCCTTACTTCCAAATTGAGGAAGTACTTCCAATCTCAAGGTCTTCTTGACCTAACATCAATATCATTACAAAATCTAGTTATAATCCATAACTAGCTACTAATTAATCCATCTAAACATTTCTAACCACCAAGTTCATACAACTTGGTGGAATCTCAAACCCTAGTTCAAGATTTCCCCTCCATAAAACCGAAATCCAACTTGTACACATTGATTACAAGCTTACCATGAGTGTTTTACACTCATGATAGACCATCTTCCCCAAAGATGGTATGGTTGTTTCCCCAAACCACCATTGATACCCATGAAAAGCTTGAAATTAAGGTAGAAGATGATAAGAATCAATAATCTTTACCTTAGATGTCTAAATCTTCAAAGATGGTGAAGATTTGAGCTCAAGATCAGCAAAATCGCCCTTTCTCTTCAAAATAACGGATGAGCTACAAGTAGGGTCGTTGATGCCTAAACCCTAGCCTAAAACCCGTTTTTATACAGAGTTTCATAGTTCGCGACCGCGAACTCAAGTTCGCGTCGTGAACTTTGCGTGTCGCTAACAGTTCGCGATCGGTAACAGGTCGGGAACTCCATGTCTGAAAAACCCAAATTCCCTGAATGAAGTTCACGATCGCGAACCATAGTTCGTGCCGTGAACTTCCCCAGTCAGCTAGGCTGCACTTTTCGATCTTCATCTCGACCCGGTTTCGTCCATAACTTCCTCATACGGTGTCTAAATGACACGAAACCAATTCCTACGGTTCTGAAATGAATTATCCTTATTTATCATATTTTTGTACAATTTATTTATTTACAAAATATCGGTCGTTACATTAGCTGTGTGGTTAACCTTGTTACAAATTAAGCATGATAATTTTGTTGTTTTAGCACTTTCAGGTTTTCTTTGTTCTTTTAACTGATTTAGATTTCTTTGATTTCCCCTTTCTTAAAATTGTAGGTATATTTTCTGAATTGTATTCTGCGGATTCAGTTTGACTTTGTGTTGTGTGAAAACTTGTATCATTTGATTCAGTTGTTTGATCATCATCAGAAGATTCATTACTGGTTTCAGTTTCAGTTTGACTTTCAATTTTTAAATCATTTAAAACTCTTTCTGTACTTGATTTAAGTGGAGGAATAAAATTTGTTGGAGGTGGAACTGCATGATATCCCACTCCATGAACAACCTTTTCCGTGGTTTGATTATTAGTTAATTCATTAACAATTTTAGAACTTCTTTCAAATTTCTTAATAGTTAGTTTGTTATGTTCTAATTCCATTTGACATTCTTCTAATTTGATCAAAGTTTCTTTTAGTTTTAATTCAATATGTTCTTTTTCATAAGTAGTTTGTAACAATTCATCTTTTATTTTTTGATCAGTTATTTTATAAATTTTAATTTGATTTTCTAAATCAGCTATACAACCATTGTATTCAATTCTTCTATTTCTGTTTAGTATCATCTCTTCAAGTGTTTCTTTATTAAGTTTTTCTAATTCTTTATATGCTTTAATACATTCAGGAGTACAAGATTTAGAATTTACCTCAGTAGTAGAAGGATCAGTAGTAAAGGCCATGAGAGCTTGATTCTGTGCATGTTCTTCTGCTTGAAAGCTCCAGTCATACCCTTGTCCTTCTTGAGATACTAAAGCAGTTGAATTTGAGGTACTGTTTTTGTTGTAGTTTGATCTTTGGTCTTTGTTTGGGCATTCTCTGGCAAAGTGACCCAGATTGCTACAGTTGTAGCATTTGACATTGGTTTTGTCAAATCCAGCACGATCACCTTTGTTATAAGACATATTTTGTCTTCCAGTTCTTTTAAGAAATCTTTTGGTTCTTAAGCTCAACATAGCCATCTGCCACTTGATGTCCATCTCTTCTAAATCATCAGGATTGAGTTGTTCTAAATCCTCACTAATCAATGCAGTGTGCACATGACTAGTGAAGAATGATTCTCTTGCTACATCTTCAATGCCTGCATTCTTTGTATTGTCCTTCCCTGTTCCTGTACTTGACACAAAAGCAGCATTGTTTGAAGGTAAATTAGGAGATTTATTACTTACCTCTGATTCAAACACTCTTAACTCATTGTAGAGTTCATCAAGCTCCTTTTCTTCTAGTGCATCACCTTGTCTATATATCACAGTATACATAGACCATTCTTCACCTAGAGATCTGAGGAACTTCCTGTTGACATCATCATTGTCTGGTTGATAACCAACTTGATTTAGTTCACCAATGAGTTTGTTGTACCTATCAAATACTTGAGACAATGATTCATTCTTCTGTCCTTTGAAGTTTTCAAAGTCTTGTTTCAGAACAGACTTCATGTTTCTCTTTGTGCTCTTTGTACCAACAAACCTCTTTTCCAGAGCCTGCCATAACTTCTTTGCATCATCATATTCAACAAAGAGATGTTGATAATCATTGGGAATGGCAAGCAAAAGAGAACTTAAGGCTTTGAGCTCGATCCCTCTGTCCTTCTTCTCCTTCTCACACTTGAGTTTGTCTACTTCAGTTGAAGTAGTGGCTATTTGAGTTTGAATAGTCTTGTTGCCTTCAAGAACCACTTCCCACATGGAATAATCAGTAACCAGCATGTATTGCTTGATTCTGTTTTTCCACATCCCAAAGTTGTTGGGAGTGAGAATTGGAATCTTGTTTGCCTGAGTACTTTCATTGTTATCAGACATGATTAACAGTTTTGAGATCGAAAGTATGAAACTTTTTGCTGTTCTTAATTCGTAGATCTAGAACCGTAAAGCTCTGATACCACTTGTCAGGATCGATTAACCCAGAAGGATTAATTAATCACAGATCTACAAACTATTAGAAGTTGCAGCGGATCAACATTTATAGTTTAATTGATTAAGAACAATGAATACTGTTAATGAATACGAATGTAAATAAGAACACAGTGATTCACAAAAAGCTTCAATGTATATTAATTTGATCGATCAATACACACGTATGTTTACAATTCATAAGGAACTATATATACTAGTCCTTGAAGCCCAAATTAGTAACATAGTTATTCTAGGAATCGATTACAATTGAATTACATAAAGATATACATTCCGTAACTAACTATGCTAGAATCTTGTATGCGATCAGCACCAAAAATAGAACGTCAGTAGTATTTGCTGTCATCAGTAGTAACTTGAGATCAGTAGCATCAGTAGTAATGTAGTTCTGCCCCATCAGTACTAATCTTCAGTATTCTTGAATCAGTACCAACTGCAGCATCAGTAATAGAATGATATCTTTGTTTTATATCCCAACAATTTTCTTAAATAACTGCATCATCAAAATGGCTAATATTGTATCTGTACAAAGCAACAACAATATATGTGTTAATGTTTGTTCATATGTTCAGCTTATGCACGAACAACTGCATTTTATATTCGTTCGATTTAATTACAGCTCATGATCACTACTTTTTTCAATTGAAAGTAACGAGCTCCTAACTCCAGCTTATTAATCTCACACTATCTTTAATTGTGTGTTTTTCGTAACAATATAAAATTGTAGAAATAGAAATTGAATTAAGTTTATGTGTTTATACAGATATGACTTTCCATGGAGCTTAAAAAAGTACATCCCATTGGCTGCTGGAGCAGAATTCCATGACTATCACCATTACGTTGGAGGTCAAAGTCAAAGCAACTTTGCGCCCATCTTTACTTACTGTGACTACATCTATGGAACCGATAAGGTAACTAACTACTTCCTCCGTCCCAATTTTATTGCCAATTTTTCTATTTTGATATGTACAAAATTAGTTATCTACTGTTAAATTTCAACCACTAAAAAGAATTTAAGTGAGAAATCAAAATTTTGATTGATGATAAAGTGTAATTAATATAGCTTTCTTAAACTGTATGATTTTTTGTCATTAGATAATAATTTTGGGACAGAGAGAGTATAACTTAACATTTTATGTCACATCTATATTATAATCGATGAATTTTGAGAATATGACGGAAATATCTTAACATTTTATATCTATTATACAATTGAGGTAGTGAAATTTATTAAATACAAAAGCAATGTAGATATTTTAACATTTGTTAACATATGCCTTTATTACATATATTAGCAAAACTCTATTAGTTTTATCATATGACGTACATATGGCCTAATGTAGCATTGTGCGTGTTTGTCTTCTAATTTCATCAGGGCTACAGGTACCGAAAGAGACTCCAGCAAAAGGTAAACATGCACTTTATATTTGACATAGATAAGTATATTAATTGTTTATAATAATTATAACGTATTTTTGTTCAATTGTATGTATATTGTATACTGAAATTCGCTATATTGTATTGAATTTGATGTAATTTAGTTAGGAGACGGCTCAAATGGCGATACTAAGCAACGAAATGGTGGATCATATGCTTCTGGACCAAATACCAAATTGGAGTGATGGAAAACAATGAGGCCAGTTGTTGAGTTCCCCTGCTGCTATGTTTTTTTTATTGTACAGTGTCATCATGAACTTTCAATAATGTTGTGTGTATATTCTATTTGCAACTATATACGCTTAACTTGTTGTACTATTATATAATGTAATCAATAAAAGGAACCCAAAGGGCTTCTAGCCCAACAATATGTAAGTTGCCCACCAATTAAGAGGTTGTGGGTTCAAATCTTATTAGAAACATGTATGGTAATTACTATTTAGTTGTGAGTATTTGTGTTTCTATAAAAAGATCAATAAAATGCAAGTAGAAAACGGTCTCTCTTGAATGAGATATTTGGTTAGCCTGTTGCATCTACTTGTATTTGTATGGAGTACTATGTTGGTATTTTCTTGTATCGATGTATGATGGGCAATGTGATATATTAACAAATGCTACATTTACTTGATGCATCAAAACATATGACATTGGAATTTCGATGAGAAAACGAAATAAAATAAGAATATAAAAAGCATTTGAATGAAACTACTTACTAGGATTTTTAATTTAGGAGTATTAGGATTACTTATTCAAATATACTATGCGTTTTAAAAATATTTAATCACATGATCAACAATTACAAAATATGATTATGAATAACAATATTTGAATTTGATTATTATATTTAAAATTACAAAATATGTTGAATAGTAAGTTAACAAGGTTTAGATGATGTTTTCCTTCTTTGGAGGGGGGAGGATCCCAGTTTAATTAAGCCCAGTTTCTTTTTAACCTGGTCCAAAATCGTATATGCCTCCATCAAAGCTTTTAAAGTCCAGCTCTAATACTTTCAGTTTTCTAACATATACCAACGCTTAAGCTTCTTATTAATCATTTTTTCTCAGTTGTTCTCTCTACATTTGTAATTACCGTATATAATCTAACTATTGTCATGACCAATTTTAATCTTCATCTGATCATTTAGTAATATTCGTACAAGATCAACTGTGATATTTAAAAGATCCTTTCGGACGCTCTTACCCATAGGTTATCACTAGATCGTTAAAAGTATATGAGAAAAACAAAGATGATAAAAAAAATAGACATGGTATGTGTAAAACATCATATCGATTACACACATTTAATTGAAATATATTATTCTCTTTATAACACATAACCCAGTTAGTAAGTGGTTAGGAACTTGCATTATTGATTTTGTGTACTCCGTACGAGCTTATATTTATTTTGTTCTAGAATGCATGTCTAAAAAGAGTTTTTTTTTTTTAACGGAAAATCTTAATCTACTCCTAAATTTCGCCTATATCTACTACGGGACTTGAACCTCAGACCATTATGATGGGGCAAATACATTACCATTAGGTCAATAGTGTGTTGGCATGTCTAAAAAGAGTTGCAACATGTTTTTATTTTCTTAATAAGACAAAAAGGTTTATAAGTTAAATTACTTATTTTTACATGCGGTCCTTACAACAATTGGTGTGATTCATGTTTGTTAATGCGGGAATTTAAGTTTGAACACCGATTTTTAATGAATATTGATGGCAAAGCCACCAAAGGACTAAATGATCATTTTAAATGGAGATGAGAAGCTTAAATGCAAATAAGTAATTTACTACTTTACGCTTGTGAAGCCATTATTGTGTTTACATAAGACCACAAGAACAACATAGGACATGAAACCACAAACCTAATTTAAACATATAACACAGAAAGTTTGAAAAGATAGGAGAAAACGAAATAAATTATAGAAAACAAATAATGGAAAGTGATGTGTGATGGCCTACAAGACCCACCAGCAAAAGAAAAAAAAAGCCAGCACAAGAATATGAGAAATGTGTCGTAATTTATTATTTTTCCTCGTTTTAACCTTAAAAATAATTTTTGAAGACTATTTATTCACGATATATATATAAATATATAAATATATATTTATATTAATATATTAATATATTCATATTACTATATTTGATTTAATAAAAAAGTTATTTATATATCACTAATAAATAATTACTTTTTCTCATAAGAAATATCATTATATATATATATATTTTTTAGATAAAACTTTTTGTATATTCTTTTTTTTTTTATATTAACTTCCACAAATTACAAGAGTCAATACAAACACAACATACACCAAATGAACAAACACTCTAGAAACAAACTAAACCAAATTAGAGCATCCACTATCAATGTGTCATGTCCTTCCTTCTTCAGGAATCTTAATGTTCTGCACAAAAAGTAAATGGATTAGTTAATTTTGGGAACCCAAGTTTGTTTTGTCTTGGGTTCATCCTTTGAAGAGTAAGATTTACGAATTGTATGAGCTTTGAATGCAGGTTTGGTTTTCATTTGTTGTTTATTACTGTTGTTTTGTTTTACTACGGACTTAGGTTTATACCCATAAGTTTTGGCTTTTGAGTATTTTACCACTGATGGACCAGTAGTATTTGGGTAATATGAGTTTTTAGCATTATCAGTAGTATTATGGTAATTGTATCTGACAACATTGTAATTAGGGTTTTTACCAGTAGTAAACCTGTAGTAGTTACTACTGATATTTGAAAATTTTGAGTATCTTGGAAATTTATTTGGTTTTCCATTATTTTTGAAATAATTACTCCTCTTAGGACTTCCATGTCTGATATTTTGAACAAATCTTTGTGCAGTTCTTCCAAATTTAGGTACTTCAACATGTGGATTTTTAATTTGTTTAACTTCTGCAGTTTGTTTTAATTTCACTTCTTTTAATTTTTCTTTGTTTTCTTTGAATTCCTTAAATTCTTTGTAGTTAATTGGATTGAAGTGACAATCCTTTGCTAAGTGATTAACTTTGTTGCAAATTAAACAAGTTAATTTTATTGTTTTAGCACTTTCAGGCTTTCTTTGTTCTTTTAACTGATTTAGATTTCTTTGATTTCCCCTTCTTAAAATAGTTGGTATATTTTCTGAATTATATTTGGGAGATTCAGTTTGACTTTGTGTGGTATGAAAACTTGTATCAGTTGATTTGATTGTTTGTTCATCATCAGATGAATCATTACTTGTTTCAGTTTGACTTTCTAATTTTAATTCATCTAAGATTCTTTCTGAACTTGATTTGAGTAGAGGAATAAAATTAGTTGGAGGTGGGACTGCATGATATCCAACACCATGAACAACTTTCTCAGTGGTTTGATTGCTGGTTAATTCATCAATTATTTTAGAACTTCTTTCAAATTTCTTTATTGTTAATTTATTTTGTTCTAATTCCAATTAATATTCTTCTAATTTGATTAAATTTTCTTTTAACTTTAACTCAGCATGTTCTTTATCATACGTTGCTTGTAATAATTCATCTTTTAATTTTTGATCAGTTATTTTGTAAATTTTAATTTGATTTTCTAAATCTGCAATACAACCATTAAATTCAATTCTTCTATTTCTATTTAATATCATCTCATCTAGAGTTTCTTTGTTAAGTTTTTCTAATTCTTTATATGCTTTAATGCATTCTGGAGTACAAGATTTAGAATGTCCCTCAGTAGTAGAATCAGTGAAGGCCATGAGAGCTTGATTTTGAGTATCTTCCTCTGCTTGAAATCTCCAGTCATACTCTTGACCCTCTTGAGATACTAATGCAGTTGAGTTTGAAGTGTTGTTTTTGTTATAATTTGATCTTTGATCTTTGTTAGGACATTCTCTAGCAAAATGACCAAAATTATTGCAGTTGTAGCATTTGATTTTGGTTTTGTCAAATCCAGCACGATCACCTTTATTGAAGGTCAGATTTTGTCTACCAGTTCTTTTAAGAAATCCTTTAGTTCTCAAACTCAGCATTGCCATCTGCCATTTGATGTCCATCTCTTCCAGATCATCAAGATTGATTTGTTCCAGATCTTCACTAATCAATGCAGTGTGTACATGACTAGTAAAGAAGGATTCTCTTGCTACATCTTCAGTTTCTACATTCTTACCAATTGCAGCATCCTGACATGTACATGTACTAGACACAAAAGCAGCATTGTTTGAAGGTAAGTTAGGAGTTTTATTACTTACCTCGGATTCAAATACTCTTAGTTCGTTGTACAATTCATCAAGCTCCTTCTCTTCCAAAGCATCCCCTTGTCTGTATATAACAGTATACATAGACCATTCTTCACCAAGAGATCTGAGAAACTTTCTGTTGACATCATCATTGTCTGGTTTAATTCCAACTTGATTAAGTTCACCAATAAGTTTATTGAATCGATCAAAAACTTGTGATAGTCATTGGGAATAGCAAGCAAGAGAGTGCTTAAGGCTTTTAGTTCGATTCCTCTGTCTTTCTTCTCCTTATCACTTTTGAGTTTGTCAGATTCAGTTGATGTGCTTGTGATTTGAGTTTGAATAGTTTTGTTTCCTTCTATCACAACTTCCCACATAGAATAATCAGTAATAAGCATGTACTGCTTGATTCTGTTTTTCCACATCCCAAAATTGTTGGGAGTGAGAATTGGGATTTCGTTTGCCTGTGTGCTTTCATTGTTATCAGACATGATTAACAATTTTGTTTCGAAAGTATGAAACTTTTTGATGTTCTTAATTCGTAGATCTAGAACATTAAAGCTCTGATACCACTTGTCAGGATCGAATAACTTACACAAGTTATTGAATCACATATCTACTAACAAAGAGAAGTTATAGCGGATTAACACTCTTGTTATTTGATTAAGAACAATGTAAACTATAAATCGAATAAGAATAAACAAGAACACAGTTTATCACAAAAAGCTTCCATGTATATTAATTATCGATCAATACACACGTACGTTTACAATTCGTAAGGAACTATATATAATAGTCCTTGAAGCCTAACACTTTAACCTAGTTATTCTGGGAAACGATTACAATTGAATTACAAAAAGATAAACAATCTATAACTAATTCTACGAAGATCTCGGACGCAATCTGCGCCATATATGAACATCAGTAGTATTTTCACCCATCAGTAGTAGATCACTCGTCAGTAGTTGTTAGTCCCTAGACTAAGTAAATAAGATTTGATGATCGATAGCTAAGAAGAATAATATCAGCTGAAGTATGTATCTCAGCTGAAGCAAGTATATGCAATAAACCTTCAGTTGAATACGTACTTAGCTCTAGGAAAACAAGTCAAATCAGCAGCTATAGAAGAGTGTTCATTCGAAGTCTATGGCCAAAGGACAAAGACAAGAAGAAGATTATTCAGCTGATTGTGGAATCAGCTGATGATACCTGCTGCAGATAAAGACTTAGTGGAAATGTTCTTGACACTTTGAACATTTCCTTTTCCCGCTCAAAGAAGAAGAAAACGATGAAGACTTCTATTTTGGAGTAGAATATAATATGTCAGTACATCATCGTTTGTCCCTCCAAGCATGTAAACGAAAAGTCAACTACTTTTGTACTATAATAGTACACCTTTTCACTGTGCGTCAGAAAAGGTAGCAAAAGGAGTTGACACAAAGTACACTTGGGACTATAACCTATGCAAGCGCATTTAATGTTTCCGTGGACAAGTCTACATCGACGAATGATATGTTTACACGTCGAGTATCTTGTGGACAAAGGAACACAGATCTTGGGCTATATATAGAGACGTAAATGCTTGCATTTACACACACCTTTTAGAATTCATAGCACAAGAACATTCTCTGAGATTTTGTTATTTGTCTGATATTAACTACTTCGTAGTTATTACTCATGCATTCAATATCAGCTGTTAGTATCAGCTGATATAAACTCTCCTTGCATTATCTTCTTGTTTGAGCGAACAAAAAGTGTCACTTCAAGTATAGAGTTTTAGTTAGTGTGTACTATCTATTTCCGCAAACTTTGTACTGCATTAAGTTGTTTTAATAAACTCTTAATCATTGAAATCTTGTGTGTTCTTTATCTTATTCGTCTTTACTTGTCATAACGCAACACATTTGTGTTGTTGGGATCCAACAACTGGTATTAGAGCAAGTGTCAAAGTTGTTTTCCATCAACTTTGAGCATTTGTTATGGCTGAACCTACAACATCAGATCTTCCATCATCTGGAAAACCTCCCATACTCACTCAAACCAACTACCCTATGTGGAAAACTCGTATGTTTTCCCACATGGTTACCTATCACCCAAAACTTCAAGACAACATAATGATAGGAAAACACATTCCTAAAACCCTTATCCCTGGTACCCCCGAAATACCAGAACACTATGTTGTGAAATCCGAAGCTCAATGGACAGACGCTGAAAAACGTTTTGTTCATCTTGAGAACAAAGGAAGGGATATGTTTCAAGCAGTTGGTGATGAACTGTATCACAATATTCAATTTTGTGACTCAGTCAAAGAGATGTGAGAAAGGTTGGCTGAAGTGTATAAAGGCACATCCGTTGTGCGTGAACACAGCAAAAACATGCTCATCCATGACTACGAGCTGTTTAAAGCCAAACCTAGTGAGACAATAGCTCAAACATTCAACCGTTATAACATTCTGTTAAACGAGCTAAAATCTCATGGGGTTGAAAAGGACGATATGTCCAAAATGTGTAAGTTTATGGCAGCTCTTCCCTCTAAATGGGCTACCATTATAACTTGCATGAGTACATCTCCCACGTTAAAAGATTATACTCTTTCCTCTCTCTATGGCATGTTTCTAAGCCATGAGAGAACCGTACTCAACAAATTTCAACCTCCAAAGGACTCTAAAGTGAGTTCCTCAGGATCTTCAGCTGCTCTTGTTTCTCTAAACAAACCCAGCAGAATTGAATATCCTCCCTCAGATGATGAAGCTGACAAAAACTCTACTGTTGATCGGTTCAACATACCTGAGGTCAGCATCGAAGAGATCGATGAAAGACGAAGATAATGATGCCCTTATAACTGAGCTTGCCCTACTTGTCAAAAATAGAAAATTTTTCAAAGGCAAATCGGGCTCCTCAGCTAAAGGCTCAAGTAGCAGACCTATCTCATCAGTTGTTCCTTCCAGATCCTCTGGAAATGCTCCTGATATCTCTGAGATAACATGCTACAACTGCAACAAGAAGGGACACTATGTTGACGACTGCAAGCAAAAGAAAGCTAGTTCATCCTCTTCAAGTGGTGAGTCCATTGAAGAAAAGTACAAAAAGCTACAAGCCTTCACCAAAAAGGTCCTAGAAGAAAAGAAGGCACTTGAAGGCAAAATTGCTGACAAGGGTCTTGTAGCTGAAACTCACGACTGGGCTGACTCTGGTGACAGCTCATCTGATGATGATGAACCAATGGCTACAATGTGTTTGATGGCTCGTGCTGATGAACGTATTACAGCTGATGATGCTGGTTCATATCAATGGGTCAACATAGTTCACAAAAAGGTATCTTCTCTAACCTCTGCTGAGGCTTCTGAAGCCAACGATATTGTTGATTCCATTATCTGTGACTTGCACTTCATTGATCAGCTGAAAGGTGAATGTTCGGATAAACACAGTGCTATTCTTCGTGAAAACGCATTTTTAAAAGAAAGATTAATTGATCACAAAACTTTAAAAGAAGAACTTTCTGAAACAAAATTTATAAACTCATTTCTTCAACATGATCTTAACGAAAAGGTTAAAGAACTGGAAGCAATTAAAAAGATTTGTGAATCATGGTCTCGATCATCCAAATGTGTGAGTGAGTGTGTCAACTCACAGATTCCTAGTCAAGTACAAGCTGTATTAGGAGGAGATTTCCTTGCTGCAGCTGCTGTACCTGACAGCAGTACGGATGATCTGTACTACTCAACAGCTGATGCTTCTGTGCCAGCTGAAGAGTTAGTTTTTGGTTCTTTCGTTAAGTCTACAAAAACCTATTCTACTGAGATGTTCACAGAAGAACCTTCTGAAACTACTGGAGAAGAGTCATCAGCTGACTCCTCTGCCATAGTTGTTAGGACCCCTACAGTAGTCATTGTTGAACCAAGTAAGTCTATCTTGGGTTCAGCACCTGCTGCTTCTGCTAGACCTCAGAAGAAGATTAGCAAGACAGCATGAAAGAAAGTTGTTCTTACACCCTCCAAGGGTGAGCCAGTTGGAATTCGTAGTCGAGCTGCAAAGAACAAAGGTAAGAGTGTTTCTAAAAAACTCCAAGTCCTTCTTCAGTTGTGTCTGTCAAATGGCTGAAAGGAAAGGTCAGCAAACTGACATCACTCGTGCAAACTTTGACTATCTCAGACAGTCAGAAAGGGATTTTTGGTCCAGTACCCAGTCCTACTACCTCGCCTTCCACTCCACTACAAAAGAACAGAAAATGTTATAAGTGTGGAAATCGTGGACATATGGAAAGCGAGTGTGACAACACAAGCTTAAGACCTTTTCCAACTTCAGCTTGTGAGTCCATTAAGAACCCAACCCCTGTGAGTTCCAGCAAGAAATCTCAAGGACCCACAGAGGTGTGGGTTCCCAAAAAGAACTAACCTTTTTGAACTTATGTGCAGGGTGATCAAAGCAAACACATCTGGTACTTAGACAGTGGTTGTTCAAGACATATGACTGGATACAAATCCCTGCTTGAAGAGTTCGAGGTTTGTGCTGGTCCTCCAGTAATTTTTGGTGATAATGGTAGAGGCTCGGATCCATCTCGAATGGATTTGTAAAGATGACAAGAGTTGGTTATGTGAACGGGCTGAAACATAATTTAATCAGCATTAGCCAACTATGTGATGCAGAGTTCTCAGTGAACTTTAATAAGTACAGAGGAATGGTGACAGATAAAAGTGGAAAAGTAGTGATTATAGCACCAAGAAACAACCATGTATATACACTTGACATGAATCCTCAAAACTAAGAAGTTTGTCTATTCTCTCACTCCACTGAAGAGCTAAACTGGTTGTGGCATAAAAGGCTATCTCACTTGAACTTTAAAAACATATCCAAACTGTCCCGAGGACAGCTAGTGAATGGCTTGCCATAGATCAAGTATGAAAAATATAAACTTTGTTCAGCTTGTGAACAAGGTAAACAACATAAAAGCTCCTTCAAATCAAAGCAATGTTTTTCCATCGACAACTGCCTTCACATGCTTCACATGGATCTCTTTGGTCCTATGAGCACTGAAAGTCTAGGTGGGAAGAAATATACACTTGTTATCGTTGATGAATACTCACGATACATTTGGGTTATATTTCTTCATAACAAAAGTGATGCAGCTGATGAAATCATCAAATTCATCAAGAAGATGGAACTTCTAAATAGGTCAAGAGTAAAGCAGCTGAGATCAGACAATGGTACTGAATTCATCAATCGTACTTCGGAAGACTTCTGTTCAGAAGTTGGGATCTCACAAAAATTTTCAGCCGCTAGAACACCTCAACAAAATGGTGTCGCTGAAAGAAGAAATAGAACCCTAATAGAAGTTGCAAGAACAATGCTTGCCGAGTCAAACATGCCAAAGCAATTTTGGGCAGAAGCTGTTAACACAACTTGTTTCACTCAAAACAGGTCTCTCTATGTGAAGAGACACAAGAAAACTTCTTATGAGATTCTCTGTCAGAGGAAACCTTATATCGGTTTCTTTCATGTCTTTGGTTGTGTGTGTTTTGTGTTAAACACACGAAATCAGCTGAGTAAGTTTGACTCTAAAGCTGATGAAGCAATTTTCTTGGGATATTCCACTGTATCTAAGGCATACAGAGTTTTCAACAAAAGAAGACAAACATTGGAAGAATCTATAAATGTTACTTTTGAAGAACACTCTAAAGCCTTAAATCCCACCTCTGCTGAATCATCTGATGCATTCCAAAGTTTAGATGTACCACCTTCTAATGATACATCTGAAGCATTCTCTGATGCTTTGAATCTTTTTGAAGTTCCAATAAATGATTCAGATGATACATTCCATGATGCTCCCACATTT
This sequence comes from Calendula officinalis, assembly GCA_963853835.1. NCBI lineage: Eukaryota > Viridiplantae > Streptophyta > Magnoliopsida > Asterales > Asteraceae > Calendula > Calendula officinalis. The sequence goes on from OY970826.1 coordinate 43,371,752, forward strand.
CTTGTAGCTATTGCAGCTGTCCAACAAGAGATTCCAACATCTAGAGCATCATCCAAGGCTATCTCTAAGCCACCTCTTCATACTTCAAGAATATATGTTCAAAATGAAGTAGGCAATCCTGCTGAGCATTCAGCCGCTCATCAAGGATCAAATTCTGCTGAATCCTCTTCCTCTTCAGTCGCTCCTCAATCCAAGTGGACCTCAGAGCACCCAATTGAATTAATCATTGGAGATCCACAACAAGGAGTGGTCACAAGAAGTAAGGCATCATATAATATTTGCCTATGGTCGTGTTTCTTAGCAGCTGAAGAACCAAAGAATATCAAAGCTGCTTTAGAAAACTCCAGCTGGATTCAAGCAATGCAGGAAGAACTTAACCAATTTGAGGTCAACAAAATATGTCAACTGGGGCCTCCACCAGCTGGTAAGACAATAATTGGTACCAAGTGGGTATTTAGGAACAAAATGAATGAAGAAGGCGTGGTTATTCGCAACAAGGCTAGACTTGTTGCACAAGGATATAGACAGGAGGAAGGAATCGATTTCGATGAAACATTTGCTCCAGTAGCAAGGCTTGAAGCAATAAGAATATTCTTAGCCTATGCTGCTTACAAGAACTTCACAGTTTTTCAGATGGACGTGAAGAGTGCATTCTTAAAAGGTAAGTTGCAAGAGGAAGTCTACGTGAAACATGAAGGGTTTCACTATGCACCATGCGACTGATCAACCACTTGGGTCGACCTCTTAGTGTACTTGGTTCGAACCATGACTGACCAAGAATATGAACTTGTTCTTGACCGGTTAAAACCAACTAGCTGATTCAATCCCTAAAAGTGGAACTGGGATTAAACCTCATCCTTAAACCCTAAAGGATTGGGATGTTGGAGTTCTAGATTAGGTTAACAAGAAAGAAACCTTGTACGAAGAACTCGAACACACACATTGCATGTGTGGTTCGTTCGACCATCAACCAAAGAACCATAGGGTTCTTTGGCCGAATTCGTCCAAGAGGGGAGAAGGGAGAAAAGTGTTTCCCAAAACATACCTTGTTGATTGCTTAAGATAGATCCACTGATGATGAACAAATCGAGCGATCTTCTAGTTGATCTAAGCAATGAACTCGGATCTTCAAGACTTGAAGAACACGAAGAACACAAAGAACACAAGGCTTGTGTTTGTGTGTGTATTCGGCCGAAGCCAAGGAGGAGGAGGGGAAGTATTTCATGTGATGTTCTAAGGGAATGACTAGGTTTAAATGAAACCTTAAGCCTTCTATTTATAATAGAATAAGTTTCATTTAAGTCCTTCTAGTTTAATTAAGATTAGATCTTTAATTAAACTTTTCCTTTTACACTTCCATCCCTTATAGTTTAACTAGTTTATTATTGTTGCACTTAACTATCAAATGTCTAGTACTTATACACTAATAATTCGGTACCCATATACACGAATTATATACCTGTATTTATACTTTTAATAATTAATTATATAATAGCTTTTATATAATTTATACAACAATATTATCCAATTACTATATGATTTAATAGCTTTAAATCATATCATGAATAATCTATAATTAACACATTGTATATTTACTCAACTAGTAAATGTACAACTACTTGTATTAATTAGTTAGTTAAACTAATCTAGTAATACGTTAAACTTAACTTAGTACTTAACTGATTCATAATGACTATTATGAATCATTCCTCTTCGTAGTATCATTGCTTATCTTGCTCGTATTACATGCACTCACCGGTGTGACCCTTAAGTGTTTCGTAGGCATGGATGCATCATCATAGGTTGACTAAATGTGCACATAATTCCTTCAGACTCCCACTTGTGCAAGTCTGTAACCTTTGTCTTAATGATACGAGCAACAGTGGCCTTCTAGATGGGCATGTAGGTAACCAACCCCATAAAAACAGCTTACGTAACCCAGGTATAGTTTATGAAAAACTCTTTAATAGCGTCTCCTAGTAAAGAACACTCTGTCTCTACTTCTTGGGCAAATATGTTAGGCTTATCCCTTGCAGCACGATATTTGTGATAACGAATACGAGCATGGTAGAAATTATTAACTCCTGTATTTGAAATCATTTTATGACTTCTTGATTCAAACTGTTGTGATAAATGACAAAGAACAAATCGGTTCGTTTGGGCACGGCCGTGCACTTGTCAGTTTCTCATCATGTCAAAGGACCTATAAATATCTCTCCTAAAAAGGAGGTGCAATTACCATCTTGTTATATTTCGATTTAAAATACAACTTCATTTGTACCCAGTATCGCCTCGTATGACAAACGTATTTCAGAATTGTCTGAGTTGAACCAAAGCACATTAGTCATTGTATCCTAAACCAAATACCTCAGGCTTAAGGACAATCCTAGTGAACAATACTTTTGAACTTTTCAACCACGAAGTATTGCCACGGTGGTCAATCCAATATTCGTTGAGGCTCCAACAGAATATCACCCATATTTGGTTTACACCAAACTTGTGTAGCTATCTTCGAAGAACTTTCGAATCTACCACCAAATAACGTGATGACGTTAACGCCCCATCAAGGTTCCCACCTAGACGAGTAGTCATGGATTTTGTATCTTTTTGAATAAATAGACTTTTATTCATGGATGATGTAAAACATACAAAGTCTGAATAAAAATGATACTAACTCATGTACTATTCCTCACTGGACATAGATACTGAATTATTACTGGATCATTACTTATTCCTTTTGTTCGTGTTGATTACTTAATGATTCTTACAAACTTAATTGTAACTTTATCACTAAACCAATCATTTCTATTAAACTAAAGACATAAGACAAGTATTTAGGAATACTATTACTTTTGCCTTTGCTAGATATTGTTCTTGCAACAATCTAGAACACATTCTAGTCTTGCCTTTTATGTAATTTGGTAAACATAGGAGGATTGGAAATTAACTCCTTAGTTTCTTGAATTCATAAAATTATCCTTGTAACTAAACCCTCTTTTAGTTACTTGATTTGTAGATATTCTTTCTAGTTAAAGAAACTTCCTTAAATGATTATGTTATCGACTGAAGGGTTAACAATCTATTAGATATGCAATAATTAATCACAAGACTTGTGATCACGCTATTAGGTTTGCAATAATCTAATTAATGATCATTTATTTCTCTTAACTCTTTGGCTAACGACTTGGTAAAACCTTGTTGTTAATGTCTTACTAACTTACTGAATTCATCAACATCTTTAATGAATTACGTTAGTCTTAGCTCCCACTTACTTTTATGGAATTTAAGCATCTCTTAAACTACTTTGACCTAGTCAATAACTTGTAGCTTAATCCTTTTAAGAATTCTATCAATTATTAAGATCATCCTTTGGATTTGCGAATATCCAACATTCATGTTTAGGGAATTATGATCTTTATTGATTACTGTATCTAACAAGTATGAAACACTTGAAATGATACTATCAATTCTTAAACACATTAGCATTCATTTAAGAATCTTATTTAATGCCAAAGTCATTACTTGGATTTCTCAATTATCCATTATTCCTATAAGGGAATTATGACTTAATTAAACATTGTATTTATTACAAGTATAAAAGACTTGCAATAATAACTTTTAATTCTTAAATACTTTAATATTGTTTGTCCCTTTTAAGAGTCATTTAATGTCTAAGTCATTTTACTTGGATTATGCGAATATCCAATTATTCCTATTAGGGAATTATGACTTCATTAAATCCTTTACTACAAGTATAAAAGACTTGTAATAACACTCTTAAAGTCTATCTTGATTATATCCAATACAATCATACTATATTAATACTAATAATTTAAAACTTTCTATCATAAGTAATGACTATTACTTAAGATGTTTTAACTAAGTTCAATAACTCTTGAACCTTATGCTTCCATAAAACTCTTAAATACTTTCATTAGAAAAACTTTCTAATTACTAGTATCTAAATACCTTGAGCAATCAAGACATTATTTATACATCAATCAAACAAATATATATATATATATATATATATATATATATATATATATATATATATATATATATATATATATATATATATATAAACATGAAATATAAGTAAATCAAAACTTGACTTACAATCTAGTCATAAACCTTGACTAGTTTAATTATCACACATGCACACAATATAATTCAACCATGGATTCGAAATTTTATTAAAACCAAAATAAAACTTGTTTTAACAAAAATAAAATTATCCAAACAGTAAAGTAAAATTGTTTAAGACGAATCCACAAAATACTGAATTATAAAACTTGGTGCTCGTGGGATCATCACCGTCTCATGCCGGTCACTATCACTTTCCATCTCCTCCTGGAATAAATGATTGCAAAAGTTAGATTACTCGCAACTTACTTTACAAGTATCTTAAAGTGATTAAGAAGTGTGGTTGTGTTACCTGAGGAACTCGCGTTTCCTCCACTACCACTTGCACCCTTTGGACAATTCCTTTTCCAATGCCCAACCTCACCACACTTGAAGCACCGGTTCTCGGTCCTCGCAGTGTTAGGCTTAACCTTCTTGACCTTTTGTTTGACACCTTTACCATTTGGCACTCCTTGGTTAGGATAGGTTTTACCCTTTCCTTTACCACCATGCCCTTTTCTCTTCTTCCCACCGCCACCGCCATTACCGATCAAGAGAACGTCCTTAGATTTGGTCCCCAAACTCAACTCAGCTGTCTTGAGCATGGAATGTAGCTCAGCAATGGATTTCTCCATATTATGCATGTTGTAGTTGACCACAAAAGACTTGTAGTCATCAGGCAACGAGTTGAGTATAGTATCTGTTGCCATTTGCAACAGTATGGGGTGACCAAGTCTAGCGAGGTGATCCATGTGTCCTTTCATTTTCATGACGTGGGCACTCACCGACGTTCCTTTGACCATCTTGCAAGAGTTGAAGGCTCGATTGATGTCAAACCTCTCAGTGCGAGCTTGCTCTTGAAATGAATCCCTAAGTTGCTGGATCATCTCAAATGCAGGCACATCCATAAGTCCCGCTTGTAACTCAGGACTCATAGTGGCGAGCATTAGACAGCTCACATCGAGTGCATCACTGACATGCTTATCATAAGCTTGCCTCGTTTCAGCTCTGGCATTAACAGCAGGGGTGTTTGGTACTGCTCTCTCCAAGAAATACCACTTTCTCTCATGCCTGAGCACAATACGAAGATTGCGCTCCCAGTTGAGAAAGTTTGACCCAGTCAACTTGTCTTTTTCTAGGACTGAGCGAAGTGAGAGATTGTTGGTACTTGTTGTCGCAATTGCGTTTGTTGCTGCCATCTACAAATCAAACACAATTTAATTAGTAATCATCAATAAACATTCTTTAAAATATATTATAAACCCATAATTAATATTTTAGGCCTAGGATCCATATATCACACTCCCGCCGCAAGGTTTGGGCACTTCCCGACGAGACATGCTATTTCAGGTAGGTAACTTCCTTACCGATCGTATCAAGACTTGACACGATTCCTAGGGGTCGTAGAATCTTTAGACTTATAACTTATTACAACTTTGTACAATCTAATTGTTCATTTCTAAGTTAATAATAAAGTCTAGTATGTTTATTCTACTCAAGTACTTTTTGGGCCGGGACTCCCGATTATCACCAAAGTAGATCAGACCATCTAAGACAGTGCGATGCTCTGCGCCGGGACTCCCGATTATCACAGAACCTTACGAACCCTAACACTCGCAATGATTTGAATCCATATCTAAGGTTCTTTATCCTTACAATATGAATATCGTTTAACAAGTGAGGTGTTCCATTAGGTGGATGGTACTTAGATCTAAGATTTTCTTGGGTTTGTTTAAGCCTTAAACTAAACTTAAACCTTTATTCCAATCTTATTTCTTGTTTAAAATGTGTGACTTGTGAATTAAAGAATTCTACAAGACACCTTTTTAAAACTTAAGAACTATTCTTTAAAACGTATAGTTTCAAGAATTTGCACGATTTTACATGTATACCAAAAACGAGGTGTACAAAACATGTTACTAGATTTTGTGAAAAATCTTATCTAGAATAAAACTTACTTGTTTTATCTTTCTTGAAAAACCTTAAATCTTATGTTAAACTTTTTAATTCTTTTATGATTCATAAATTTGAAACATAAACCTAGTTTAACACATCTAGTTCTTCATATGTCTAATAATGAAATTAAACATTTGTTTTGACTTATTAGATTCGACCAAAAACTTATGTCTTAATGACACACTTATAAACTTTGTGATTTTCTTGTGTAGCTCTCACTAGCTTCAACAACCATGATGAAACTTAAGCTAACACAATCACCGGTTTATACTTGGTGAAACTAATAAACTTATTATATAAAGACTATATATATAATAATTGTTAGTTTGTTTAAACCTTTCTTACATTTAACTTGAACTAGTTAAATATAGGTTCTAGTTATTTTTACTTGATCATTAATCTAGTATATTACATGACTTGTAAAATACTTATATTATACTTGTATAATTATCTAGTTATAATAACTTATAACTTTATACATTTTAATATATGATAATATATATAACTTTGTATATTTCTAGTTAATCATATAATTTCAACTTGGACAATTTCTAGTTATAATGAAATCATAACTTTGTACTTTCTAGTTTTAGTTCTATTATAACTTATACAATAACTAATTATAATATTATCTTTAAAAATCAAAATAACATTATCCTTTTTAATTGTTCCATTTTTTATCTTGTATTTTAATGTATTCGTATATATGTAAATTTTATAATAAACTTGTAACATTCTAATAAGAATATTACATCTAGTTTATACATATGTATTTTAACTTAATCTAATTAAAATACGTATAAACTTATTATATCTTTTAAAATTCAATTTTACATAATAATTAAAAATTCTGAAAATTTTAATACATATATATAAATAATTAAATACACCTTGTTAATTTTAGAACTTTAAAAATTAACATCCTCTTATTCAATTCCCTAAATTAACTAGATGAACCCTAATCTTATTTTTGATCAATCAAAACTAGGGTTTTGACTTTCTTGATCAAAGACATTATTTTTAATTAAAAGACTAATTTTAATCAATCCTATTAAACAATAAACTTTGTTTAAATTCTAAGATAGATTATAACTTTTAATAAATTTATTTAAACTTTTTAAATTAAACCTTATAGACAATAAAACTTTGTCTAAATTACTAGGTATAAAGAACTAGTTAAATAAATCTACCAAAATTATAATTAAACCTACTAGACATAAACTTGTCTAATTAACTAGGTTTTAGATTATTATCCTAATTAATACTTTCAAACTATTAAACTTAAACTAGTTTAAACTTCTATGGTTCTTTTAGGGTTTCGAAATTTTTAAGCCTAGGAAACTTTTCCACCAATTAAACTAGGCTAGTTTAATAAACTTGGTGTCCAAGTATCCTCTAAATTTTCGAAATCTCTAAGGGATTAGGAAAGAATCCTTTTGATCAATTAAACAAATATTGTTTAACATATTTGATCCTAGGGTTCTTCCTATGGTCACGAAAATTTAAGGAAGTAAGGAAAGAATTCATTTGATCAATTAAACATATCTTCTTTAACATACTTGATCCTAGGGTTCTTCCTAGTATTTTTGAAAATTTCTAGGGTTCTTTAGAAACCTTCTTGACCAATTAAACTTAGACTAGTTTAATATTCTTGGTCCTAGGGTTCTTCCCTTTTTCGAAAATTATGAAGAAGAAGAAGAAAAACTTGAAACAAAAAAAAACTTAAAATTAAAGTAAACAAATAATCTTTGTTAATCTAGTCTAGATCTCTAAACCAACGCTCTGATACAACTGAAGGGTTTCACTATACACCATGCGACTGATCAACCACTTGGGTCGACCTCCGAGTGTACTTGGTTCGAACCATGACTGACCAAGAACATGAACTTGTTCTTGACCGGTTAAAACCAACTAGCTGATTTAATCCCTAAAAGCGGAACTGAGATTAAACCTAATCCTTAAACCCTAAAGGATTGGGATGTTGGAGTTCTAGATTAGGTTAACAAGAAAGAAACCTTGTACGAAGAACTCGAACACACACATTGCTTGTGTGGTTCGTTCGACCATCAACCAAAGAAAGCTAGGGTTCTTTGGCCGAATTCGTCCAAGAGGGGAGAAGGGAGAAAAGTGTTTCCCAAAACATACCTTGTTGATTGCTTAAGATAGATCCACTGATGATGAACAAATCGAGTGATCTTCTAATTGATCTAAGCAATGAACTTGGATCTTCAAGACTTGAAGAACACGAAGAACACGAAGAACACAAAGAACACAAGGCTTGTGTTTGTGTGTGTATTCGGCCGAAGCCAAGGATGAGGAGGGGAATTATTTCATGTGATGTTCTAAGGGAATGATTAGGTTTAAATGAAACCTTAAGCCTTCTATTTATAATAGAATAAGTTTCATTTAAGTCCTTCTAGTTTAATTAAGATTAGATCTTTAATTAAACTTTTCCTTTTACACTTCCATCCCTTATAGTTTAACTAGTTTATTATTGTTGCACTTAACTATCAAAAATCTAGTATTTATACACTAATAATTCGGTACCCATATACAGGAATTATATACTTGTATTTATACTTTTAATAATTAATTATATAATAACCTCTATATAATTTATACAACAATATTATCCAATTACTATATGATTTAATAGCTTTAAATCATATCATGGATAATCTATAATTAACACATTGTATATTTACTCAACTAGAAAATGTACAACTACTTGTATTAATTAGTTAGTTAAACTAATCTAGTAATAAGTTAAACTTAACTTAGTACTTAACTGATTCATAATGACTATTATGAATCATTCCTCTTCGTAGTATCATTGCTTATCTTGCTCGTATTACATGCACTCACCGGTGTGACCCTTAAGTGTTTCGTAGGCATGGATGTATCATCATAGGTTGACTAACTGTGCATATAATTCCTTCAAAACCACCCAGGTTTTGAAAATCCTAAATACTTAGACTACGTATATAAGTTGGATAAGGCGCTGTATGGGTTAAAACAAGTTCCTCGTGCATGGTATGACACTCTTTCCACGCTCCTTCTAGCAAATTAATTCACCAGGGGAAAGATTGATAAAACCTTATTCATTCGTAAAATCAAAGGTGATATCATTCTTGTTCAAATTTATGTGGATGACATAATATTTGGTGCTACTGATGAAAAGCTTTGTAGAAGTTTCGCAAAACTTATGTCTACAAAACTTACAAGTTAAGCAATCTAAAAATGAAATTTTTATAAATCAAGAAAAATATATCAAAGATCTTTTAAAGAAATTTGATATGAATTCATCATCATCCATGAAAACTCCAATGGCTCCTCCGAATAATCTAGATGCTGATACAACTGGGAAATCAGTTGATATCACATTCTACAGAGGAATCATTGGGTCGTTGCTCTATCTCACTGCCAGCAGACCAGATATTATGTTTGCCAATTGCATGTGTGCTAGGTATCAAGCTGATCCTAGAGAATCCCATTTAATAGCCGCTAAGAGAATTTTGAGGTACCTTAAAGGTACTCCAAGCCTAGGTCTTTGGTATGCCAAAAACTCCGGGTTTGATCTAATTGGCTATTCAGATTTAGACTTTGCAGGTTGCAAGATGGATAGAAAGAGCACCACTGGAGGATGTCAGCTGCTTGGTGGGAAGCTAGTCAGCTGGACAAGCAAGAAACAAAATACTGTTTCTACCTCCACAGCTGAAGCAGAATATGTTGCTGCTGGAAGCTGTTGTGCTCAAGTCCTTTGGATGAAGAATCAGCTGGTCGATTTTGATATGAACTTTTGCAAAGTTCCCATCTACTGCGATAACACAAGTGCAATTGCAATCAGCAACAACCCAGTTCTTCATTCCAGAACCAAACACATTGATATAAGGTATCATTTCATTAGAGATCACATTGAACAAGGTGACGTTGAACTTCATTTCATTTCAACAGACCTTCAGCTAGCTGATTTATTCACTAAGCCTTTAGATGAAAAACGTTTCAACTTTTTAATCAGCGAGATGGGTATGTTAAATGCTTAAATCAACTGCTGAAGTACTATCAGCAGCTGATATGTTCACCTTGTCACTTAGTACATTCAGCTGACTAAAAACGTTTCAATTTAATCAGTCGACTGAATAAAACATCTCAAAATGATAACTTATCAAGTTTTATATGTTAAAACGTTTGGTTTTCCTTGAAAAGGCATCTTTTTATCCCTATCCGCACGTTCTATGTGGCAAATATTTCTACTCGAGTGAAAATATTTGGCATTTATGAGGGATTGACACCTCTGACACAGAAACGGCTCCATTACCCCCTCTCTGTCACATCCAACCAACTTTTTCGCATGAAAACCAACATTTCCATAGTTGGATCGTAACTATCCATTAATGGTCCGGTTTAGTTTCAAATGTTTACCCAAACCGTCCCAAAATCCCTAAATATATCCATCACTTCCCTCACTTCATCTTCATCACTCCCAAACTTCTCTCTCAATTTTCCTCTCACAAAACCCTTCTTCAACCTTTTATCTTTCTTCCCTCTCCAAAAAATGTCGAAGAAATCCACAAAAGCTGTTCTTTCTAGAGCTGCCATCGAGTTCACTCAGAACTCGAATCTGGTAGGCAACACCTCTCCGCCGGAAAAAGTCGTCGATGTATATCGACCGGTAGGAAAATTCTTGTGCCATTGTCCGATCAGTGGTGCATTCTTTCGATTCACCAAGAGTTTTTACGAACTCTTGCGTGATTTCTGGATGTATGCCTCCATTTCTGGAGACGACATCGTTGCGCAGGTGAATGGTCATCAAATCACCATCACGATTGATGATTTCCGAACCGCTTGTGGGTTCGATTATCTGCTCCCCGTCCAACACTATCAGGAGACGAAGTCTGCTGATGATGCCAAAGAGAGTCTAATCCGTATCTCCGGATATAGATTAGAAAATGAAGACGACAAGGTGCAGATCTTCAAGAAGTCTCAGATGTCGAGACCCTGGGCGTATTTCTTCACGCACATCATTCAGTGCATAGGCGGCAACTCCGGGTCTCACAACCAGTGCAACTCCAGCTTGCAAGTCTTTGTTGAAGCCCTAATCACCGGTCAGCGGATTGATTACGAGAGACTGGTGTACGAGGGGGTCAAGGCCAAGCTGAAGGCAAAGGGAAATCACATTCCCTATCTTCGCTTCTTCACATTGTGCATTGCTCATGTGATGGTTGAGTAGCTGAAGATTGATTATGATGACCTTCCAGGGGAATGAATTGAGGTACGTACCTTATCCAACACGATCTTCAACACCAAGAAGGAAGCTGATAAGGATTTTCCCCTCTCCCCGTACATGCTGAAGATCATTGATGGTCGGACTAGATCCAAAAGGGATCGATCACTGGGCACCACATCGGAGGAATCTGCCCTACAAAAGGTACGTCCTTTTCTCATCTGAAGTGTTTTCCATCAACTGGACGCCCTCAAACTGTTGATGGAAATACCACCACTTCCACTGGGATCTTCACGCCCATTGATGTGGAAAATGTGGATGTGGATTATATTCCACTGGTGGTGAAGAAGCGAGTTAAGCGACCTTCTCATCGCTCTCCTTCTTCCTCTTCATTCTCTCCACCATCTTCACCCACTTCACGTGCTCCTTCTTCTCCTCAGCTGTGGGTAAGAGGGTCTGCTACCCGTGGAGAAGGTGTGGTGGCTGATGATGCTGACCTAGCGACAGCAGCATCATCAGGATTCAGCCAGGATCCTCTGGGTACTCACTTGAGTCCCAGATTGGAGGGATTACGATCAGAAGCTATGCCAGCATCTGAGAATAATCCTTCTCATTTTCACTCTTACAGTGTTTTTCCAGGAACTCCACCAACAATTGGAGCTCCTGGTCAGACACTCCTGGCTGATCCTCTTTTTCTCTCTTTTGCTCTTCAACCTCCATCTGCTGATTTCTTAACAAGTCAGCAGACTTCAATACGGCAATTTCGTTCTTCAGGAGTTAGTGCCGGCTCTAACCTTCTGCGTAGTTCATCGACTGATTCATTACCAGTCGTTTTAACAAGGGGACAAACTCTACAAGCAACCTCAGTCTCTCAACAGACTGCTGGTGAAGTTTTTGACTCAACCCAAGCCACCCGAGCTGCACACACACCACCACCAACTTCTTCATCACTTTCTGAGTCAACAGTTGATGACAAATTGACTGAAATCCAAGTCAATCTTGAAGCTGTTCTTTCTGTTTCCCACAACATCACCAGCACACACCAGCTGGTGGTCGAGGAAACCACCACCGCCAATGAAGAGACAACTTTAGACCAAGTTGTTACTGAGGCATCCACCCAAGCTGCCAGTGATCACGAACGTATTCGCCAACTGAGCTGTGAGGAAGCTAACACACTACCCAGAGGAACTCTACCTCCAGTCTCTATACCAGTTTTGCCGGCTGGTGAGACCGAAGCTCAAGATAATCAAACAGCATTCCATGTGATGTTTGATTCGGTTGATGAACCCCTTCTGCCCTACTATTCGTCCGCTGACGAAGAAGTAGATTCTTGGCTTCAAACTGATTTGACAGCTGATGACGACACTTCTGTTAGAAACCCAGAAGTTTCAGTTGGACCCATCTCACCCTCCATAGTTTCTGAGCATCCCATAGGAGCGAGTCCTCATAACTCAGGAACACCCACTCCCACAGTTGAGGTTACCCCTCAAGCTGGAGACATACCGGACCCTTTCCCCAAAAGCGTCCAAGTGTCCCATGCTGAATCCAACAAAGCTGGAGGAAGCATTCCCATAAGAACCGCTGCTGCTCTGATGTCTAGAGTTGTAACATCCCAGATTCAACCTGGGATGGCCAAGCTGAGTAAGCAGATGGCCACCCTTCGCAGGGATGTTCCAAAGAAGTTTGCTAAAACTGCTGAGAATCTCTCTTCCAGCATAACTTCTCTGAACACTGAGGTTCACACTCAGACTCCTTAGCTGGTTCTTCTTTTTGAGCAGATTCATCCCAACACCAGCGAGTTCAACACTCTCAAAACGTATATTCATCGGGAGTTGAACTCCATTCACGAATCTGACAGAGTCGAGAAAGACAAGCTTCTCTCCGAAGCTCGCGCAACAGAAGCAGAAGTTGAAAGACAGCTGAATACCTTGTCCTCTAAGGTATCTCCTCTCCAACCAGCTGTCGATCGTCTGACTCTTGCACAGTCAAAGCAAGAGTCTCTGCTAACGAACACTCATAGCCACATCTCTAAGGCTATTGAGGAGTCCACTTCTGCTGTGTCCACGAGAATGGACAAACTGGAGACTGAAGTCAGCTCACTGACTTCCCAAGTCGCTGGTCTCCAAGGCACCCTCAACCTCATTCTTCAAAAGTTGAATGAGGGTGCCACTCTTGTCCATCCTGCTTCAGCACCAGAGAGTACCTTAATTCTTCAGGTACTCTCTGAGGGGGAGAAAGATCAAGCTACTTCAGCAGGTGAACAACAAGGTGAACAAAATGCTTCACAATCTATAATCACCTCTGCTGTTGGAGCCAATGTAGAAGACATCCCAGCAGGTGAGACCCCAAGATCTCCACCTACCACCTCTGTTGGGATACCAGAAGAAGAAGACGTTTCAGTTTACGAGACACAAATTCCAACTTCACTCGTCACTACTGAAACACCTGAGGTAACTGCTTCAGGAGGTGAGACAACCATACAATCAACACTCGCCGCTGCTGAAGGCCTCAGGACAGGAGAACCCTCAACTCGAGTTAAAATCGTTGATTCCTTTGGACCAGTTGAGGGCCCACAAGTCCGAGCCCCGCAAATCCAAATCCCTCAGCCCATTATATAGGTGAATCCTCAACCTGCTGAGGGGGAGCCCACTTCTGCCACGGTTAAAGCTCTTCTTTTAAAGGAAGTTGGAACCACTGCTGATCTTGATACAACTATTTCCCTTCAAAGAAAAACTCAAGAAGAGTTGTATCAAAAATCTGAAGCACAAAGAGCTGAGAACATTAGGTTGTTCAACAAGGTTCTTTGCCATCGTAGGCAAGAAGTAAAAATCACCAGCGTAAGGGCCCCCAAGTCTTCATCCAGCTCTCCACAAGAAGTAATAATATATAGAGCTGGAGGACTTGTTGTCTCTGAAAGGATTCCCCTGATCAAAATCAGCACTCACCTCAACTATGTTGAGTGGAATGAGTTGCTAGCAGCTGCCAGATCTGCAGAACCGTCAGATACTATAACAGATCCGGAAAGTGAGATAAAAGTCACAATCTTCTCCTTCAAGACTCTATGCGACAATATCAGGAGACACTCTCCTGAGTTGGCAAATCGTATACCAACTGAATTCCGTGAATCTCAAGAAGCTGCTGTCAGAGAACCTGCTGGTGAAAGCTCCTCAGCAAGAGGGGAAAAACGTAAGTCTGTTTTCCCCAAGCCCTTTGCTGACTCCAGAACACTTGATATTGGGTCTTCGATAATATTTGCAAAACGACCAAGACTCAATATCTCAAGAACCATTCCCATGGGAGTAGACTTTGCCCCTGGGTTTTTGCTATCTGGAGAAGAAGGTGCCTTGCTTCCAATGAGCTGATGAATTGTATCTATGTGACATTGATCAACTTTTGATCTATCACAAGATGCTGAGTTCCTCCACTGAAGAAGGAAGAGAAATGAAGAAATTAATCGACTCAGCCATCAGCTCACTGTATCACAATGTCACTAGGGAAGCAATGCCCTAGACATTGTAATTTTTGTTTTTTTGATTTTCCTTGTATTTTATTAGCTTCATATCAATAGAAAATCAAAATTTTGTAATATACTTGTAAAAATTGTAAAAAGATAAACATATACAAAAGAACCCAAAGGGTCAAAGCACATAGACATTCAGCTGATCCAAACAGCTGAATAATTACAGGTTCATACTTATACAGCTATTCGATTGTATCAAATAGGGTGAGATTGTTAGTCCCTATACTCAGCAAATAAGATTTGATGATCGATAGCTAAGAAGAATAATATCAGCTGAAGTATGTATCTCAGCTGAAGCAAGTATATGCAATAAACCTTCAACTGAGTACGTACTTAGCTCTAGGAAAACAAGTCAAATCAGCAGCTATAGAAGAGTGTTCATTCGATGTCTATGGCCAAAGGAAAAAGACAAGAAAAAGATTATTCAGTTGATTGTGGAATCAGCTGATGATACCTGCTGCAGATAAAGACTTAGTGGAAATGTTCTTGACCCTTTGAACATTTCCTTTTCCCGCTCAAAGAAGAAGAAAACGATGAAGACTTCTATTTTGGAATAGAAGATAATATGTCAGTACATCATCGTTTGTCCGTCCAAGCATGTAAACGGAAAGTCAACTACTTTTGTACTATAATAGTATACCTTTTCACCGTGCATCAGAAAAGGTAGCAAAAGGAGTTGACACAAAGTACACTTGGGACTATAACCTATGCAAGTGCATTTAATGTTTCCGTGGACAAGTCTACATTGACGAATGATATGTTTACACGTCGAATATCTTGTGGACAAAGGAACACGGATCTTGGGCTATATATAGAGACGTAAATGCTTGCATTTACACATACCTTTTAGAATTCATAGCACAAGAACATTATCTGAGATTTTGTTATTTGTCTGATATTAACTACTTCGTAGTTATTACTCAGGCATTCAATATCAGCTGTTAGTATCAGCTGATATAAACTCTCCTTGCATTATCTTCTAGTTTGAGCGAACAAAAAGTGTCACTTCAAGTATAGAGTTTTAGTTAGTGTGTACTATCTATTTCCGCAAACTTTGTACTGCATTAAGTTGTTTTAATAAACTCTTAATCATTGAAATCTTGTGTGTTCTTTATATTATTCGTCTTTACTTGTCATAACGCAACACATTTGTGTTGTTGGGATCCAACAGTAGTATCTTTGTAATTCTGCCCCATCACTAGTAAGTCTTCTTATCATCATTAAGACTTAACCTATACTAACTGCAGCATCAGTATTGACTTGTTTATTTCCCAACACCCCTGTTACGCCCACCCTCCCCCGACGCGTTGGACCCCTTAACGGTCGAGTATACGACCATTAGCACTCGACCTCCAACGTTCCAAAACACCCCCCAAACGGCTATATTTCCACCACCAGCACCCCTTTCAAACTTAATTTTTACCTTTTTTTTTACCTTATAAATACCCAATCTTTTTATAAAAAATTTACACTTCTCATTTCTTTTCCTCATACTTACTCACATCAGACACACTATCTTAAAAATGAGTTCGGACGATGAAATGAATGTCGCTAATTTCATATTTGGCGAAGAGGAAGTGGACAAGATTATAAATCTTGGTTTTTCACAAACGGCGGCGGTGTTTCTTGCAAGTTCCAGTTCTAGTATCCCTAGAAATCTTAGAAGATATGTGAATAGGGACCGTAACGGTGCTCATGACCGTCTCGTGGCAGCTTACTTCGCTGAAAATCCGATGTACAACGAAAAAGATTTTCATAAACGTTTCAGGATGAGTCGTGATCTTTTCACACGCATTGTTCACGATCTCACTAATACCGTCCAATTATTTGCGCAATGTTATGATGCACTTGGGAACCCAGGTACTTCTCCGCTAATGAGGTGCACTTCTGCAATTCGTCAGTTAGCATACCGCACCGTACTGGATGCTCTAGATGAATAGTTACAAATTGGTGAGAAAACTATCCGTGATAGTCTCGCTAAATTTTGTAAAGGGGTTATGCACTTGTATGGAGAAGAGTATTTGTGAAAGCCTTCTCATACTGATGTGGCGAAGCTATACGCTTTTCATGAGGAGAAACATGGGTTTCCCGATATGCTAGGAAGCATTTATTGTACGGACTGGCCATGGGCTCAATGTCCAAATGCTTACCGTGGGCAATATGCTAGAGGGGACCACGAGAACGAAACATTCATTTTACTAGAAGCGGTTGCCTCACAAGACTTGTGGTTTTGACACGCGTTCTTTGGTGTCTCCGGGTCGAACAACGACATCAACGTTTTACGAGCGTCCCATATTTTCAATGATCTCAAAGACGGGGGAAAGCACCTGAGGTATCTTTTTTGGCAAACGAGGTGTCTTACAAATGAGGATATTATCTTACTGACGGGATATATCCGGATTGGTCTGTTCTTGTTAAGTCTATTTCACACCCAAATTCGGATGATGTTAAGCGGGTAAACTACAAGAAAGCACACGAAGCTGCAAGGAAAGACGTAAAACGAGCATTTGGCATTCTTAAGAAAAAATGGGGTATAATAAAAAAGACTGCAATGTCCCCAAATTTTAACAAAATAAGGGATATGATGTACCTGTGTATCATATTACATAATATGATTATCAAAGACAAAGGCAGGGCGATATCTCCCGACTTTCATCCGGAAAAGCGACATAGTGAAGTTGACCCCGTACGATCACATGAAGAAGTATTACAAGTTATCAGGGATATCCATAATCAAGAAACTCATCTAAATCTTAGATGTGATTTGGTGGAACACCTTTGGAATCGACATAATAACCACTAGTTTTTTTTTTATTAACGTAATGTTTTTTTATCAGTGTAATGTTTTTTTAATTATTTTTAATGTAATGTTTTAATTATTAATGAAATTTAAAATAAGAAAAAAAGTTATCGGTCACCCATTACGAGCGTCGGGTCACTGTTTGGTCATGTGTTTGATCAGGAGAGAGAGAAAACTGATGTGGCGCAGAGGTGGCAGGGTAACCGATATGGTATCGGTCACCCATTACGCAGAGTCTTACGGTTTTTGAGGTAAAAGATTAAAAAAATGTTTTAAAATAGGGGTGAGCATAATAACCGAAAAACCGAACCGAAACCGAAAACCCCGAAAAAACCACCACGAAAAAATAGAACCATTTGAAAAACCGATGTCAACGGTTTTGATTAATGGAAAAACCCAAATGTTTGGGGCAGTTTTCGGGGGCATACGAAAAACCCGACCAAAAACCCCGCCCCGCCCCGCCATTATATATCTTTCAAATTATTTAAAAATATTATTATATTTTTATAATATTTGACATTTAATTAACTTTTAAATAAAAGACATGATTGAATTTTTCGGTAATTTATTCTTCTATTTTCTAGGTTTGAAGTTATGTTAGTTGAATTTATTATTACATTATATTAAACATACTAATTTTTTTTTTAATTTATAACGAAATGTGTTAAGGTTTGAGAGTTTGAATCATAATATTAATTTTTAGTTAACAAATTGGTAAATTAAAAGGAAAACAAAAAACCGAAAAAAACCCCTAAAACGAACCGAAAAACCCGAAAACCCCGAAAAACCGAACCCAAAAAACCCGAAACCCAACGGGGTGTGATTTTTAAAACCCGAACTTTAAGGGCGGGGTTTTGGTTTTAGTTAAAAACCGCCCCATGCTCACCCCTAGTTTAAAATACATTAAAGTGAATAGTTAGTGGATAATGGGTCCCACTTCCTTTAAATTGAGGGATATTAATGATGTTTAAAAGTAAAAGTAAGGGTAAAAGAGTAATTTCACTTTATTAAAGTAGATAGTTAGTAGAGAATGAGTCTCACTTTTTTACCAAATAAGGTAAGTTTTGGAAATGCATCACTTATTTTATTCCACCTCTAAATAGAAAGTGTATCACTTATATTGATACGGAGGTAGTATATAATATGCATTTATTTAATTTTATTGAGTCTTAGGGGCTGTTTGGTAGCATTTGAATGATATAGATGTCTGAATGATTCAGGTTTCCCCTGGTATCTGTCCGATTAAGAGGCAAAACGTGTTAAATTATTGATTCAGAGACTGATTAAGATGTTTTACCAAACGCTCTGAATCTGTCCAATTAAGAGGCTGACCTCTTAACTGAATTATTAAGATGCTTACCAAACTGTACCTTAGATATATATTCAGTTTACAAGATTCATTTGAAGTATTGAATCATCTAGAAGCAATTTGCTTAATAGTAGTAAAGATTTTTAAATAACTTTTTATAAGCCATTAGTTAGATCCTTTCAGAGTAACATAGTGGACGAGGGTTGGCGACAACCACAGGAAGCTGAAATAATACTTATGATAAACTTGTTATGATTATTCTAAGGGTCTCATAAATAGAACACGCGGCGTGAAGCACGTTAATTGCGTGTTAAAGGGCATTGGCGGCGCTAAACATCCGTCAAATGTCATCCGTCATCACTTTCGAGACCGTTAAACTTTGAATTGCATCCCGAAATTAACTTGGTATGAGTTTTGTGAGGCTTTTGGCTACATCAAGGATGGCTTCTTGTTAACACTCAATTTAAAAGCTAAAAAGACTACAGAAAATAGAAAATAGAAAAGAATAGAAAATAGAAATATCTTTTGAAAAGAAATAGAAATTTGAGGGATGAACCACCAAACTTTTTCATAATGGGTGGGTGTACCAAAATCAAATGACTAATAGAATAAAGCTCCACTTTAGTAACTACTGTAAGCTCTAACTAACCTCAATAGACAATAATTCAAGAATAAATCTAGATATCTTAATTTCATTTAATAATATCTATTAATAAAACATATGAACAGCCACTAAACGACTTTTGGACAATAAATACAAAAGCACAAATCTTATATAATTACGTGACGTACGATTTTCATTTATTGCCTTTAATTTACGAATTACGCTTCATATAATCTATGGGAATTAATTTTCGTACCACACTTTTTGATGCCTATACTACACTGTGCAAGCAATACTGTGCAAATATTGTGGTAGATTAATTAAAACATGTGGTGTAAAAATCATCACCTATAATCTATAAACTAGGGGTGAGCATTTGAACCGTAAAAACCGAACGAACTGAAAACCGATCGAAAATGAACCGAAATCGATAACATGTTATCCATTCGGTTTTGAAAATTCATCGTTTCGGTTCTATTGGTTTCAGTTCATTTTTCGGATAAGGATGAACATTTGGCATAAAAAACCCGAACCGAAACCGAATCGGACTGAAAGTCCAAAACTGAACTGAACCAAAACTGATAACAGGTTATCGGTTCGGTACTGAAAATTCATCGTTTTCAGTTTCAGTTCGATTCGGTTATTGGACCGAGCTCAACCCTACGATAGACTATAGTACACTTCTATTTATTCGCCTCAAGTTTATTATCCCACAATCTTAAATACTCTACAATTACATTTACACCCCTCCGTGGTGACACCGCTTCTTCCATACTGTATGTCTAATCGTAGTCACTCATATTCAAATAGGGATGTTTGTTTGGACGGTTTGATTTTATCCGATCCAAATAGGTGAAACCAAATAAAATCGCGTTTTAAAAGTGCAAACCGAACCGTCCAAACTAATTCGAAAACCAAACTGATCCGAACCAAATAACAATTTGGTTGGTTTAGTTTTATCCGTTTGGCTTTTCCTTAAAATTTTCAAAATAAACCAAAAGTATATAACATAAATAATATTAAGTTCATATGTAAACTTTCAAAATGATAAACTACATTGTACATAAAAACAAGTCTAATTCACAGTTTGTGACATTTACAATCATATATGCAAAAAAAATTGACATCATCATTATCAAAAACTCCAAAAAGATTGGTACATCACCAACTAATACAATATAAAATGGAACAAATGTTAGTATATAAATCAATTTACTATAAGAAATGTAAAAAAAGGGAAACCATAATTGCTTACAATGGAAACCAACAAGCTAGTGTTAGTATATGAATCGATTTACTATATATTACTATTCGGTTTTTTTGGGCAATCCGGTTTTCACAACGGAAACCAAATCCAATCCGAAATCCAAACTATGAATTTGATTCATGTCCAAACCGATCCAAAAAAACCAAATAACCAATCCAAATAGTCTGATCCAAAATGTCTAATTGGACAATCCGGTTATATCCGAATAGTGAACACCCCTATATCCAAACACTTAGGGTGTGTTTGTTTGTAGTTTAATGGAACAATTCAGTGTTTAATGCTGAATCGTTATTCTATATAATATATGTTGAATCATTATGCAGTCAGAATTCTTATAAAAAAGTTTCGCACAATAAAACAAAGTTTTATATAAAATATCTTAATCATTCAAAATATTGAATCATTCAACACTTAAAAATTTTGTTCCTATCAAACATCATATTAATCTTGTTTTACTACTTATTCTAAGACAATATAAATTTATATCCCTGTGTTGACGTTTTTTTTTTTTTTGTTTCATCTCATTACCATCTCTCCCATTGGACGTAACCATAATTGTACAAATTCTGTTAGATAAATCTATTTATTGGAGGTTAACAAATTTAAGCTATCTTAGATTAGTGATAAAAATGATCAAGACAATTAAATAGAGAAAAACGAAGGAACATGTTATTGCTTAAGAAGGTTGGTTTCCTACTTTTGTAGCCAAATCCTAATTAGTGGCAACAAATTCTTCTTAAAATGAGTAATACTTCCTCAGATTTAAAATAAGTGATACATTGTTGGTTTCACGGTTTTTTAGGCAAAATATGATAATGATAATTAAATTAGATTAATTGGATGGTTAGAGCATTTCCAATAGGAGGTTGAAGAAGAGGTTGATACTATTTGAATAACCTTTAAAATGTCTTTTTACCATTGTAATGGATGACTTTTTTTAAAATGTCACTCCAACCACTTGATCTTCCCAACCATTTGAATATCTTTCAATGTTTGATTCTTTTAGTCTCTATATTTAATAATTTTACATTTTAAACTCATGTATATATTTATATGTGAATCATTTATTATTTTTATAACTATAATTTATAACTTTATCATATTTCAATAATTTTTAAGGTCTAGCATTATAATAGTTATGTAAAAGACATTTTAAAAAAATATTAAGTTTTGTAATGCTAGAAGAATTGTTAAATTAAATAAGTGGGTGTATTTATAAAATATTTGATATAGTTAAAGGTAAAGGTAAATTAATAATTTATAAGAAAAAATCTTTGGAAAGGTTAACCATTGGAGAGGTTTTTAACTAATAGGTTATTAGATGATGTGACAAAAGTAATAAGTCACTGTAGAGGTTAACCATTGTGGATGCTCTTAGTGGGGAATGAGTCCTATAAATTTTGAATAAAGTGAGGTTAATAATGTTTAAAAATAAAAGTAAGGGTAAATATATCATTTCACTTTATTAAAGTATATAGTTAGTGGGTGTTGATCCCACTACGTTTTACCAAATAAGGTAAGTTTTCAAAATGTATCACTTATTTGATATACTCAAATATGAAAAGTGTATCACTTATTTTAAATCGGAAGAAGTACTTTTTTCGTAAAAACAAATCTGAATGGACCATTTTGTTGGGTTGAATTAATGAACTATAAGAACACACAGTTAATTGGTAATCATAACATAATGACATACAGTATTATTTAACTTTGTATTTATATAGAGGGATAGTATAAACAGATTACCCAACTTGTAAATTAATGTCATTAAAATCAAACTGATTGTAAAATAATATGTAGTGAGGGGTTTATAAAAATACGCATCATATTTAAAATAATAAAAAATTATTATTCATGTATTGTAAAATTCACTCTGCCAAATATTCTATTTACCATTTATATAGTATATGACATCTAAACACACTCACCCATGCATAATCAAACATATCCAGTATGCCTATGAATTTTCCAGTCATCATGAAGTAGGATGAAATACACGATTCAAGAAAACAATCCTGCAAAAAATTCAACTTATTTATACTGAAAAACCAAATTGTATACCTTTTAGATATATATGAAGTTGAAAAGATATATATATATATATTATATATATATATATATATATATATATATATATATATATATATATATATATATATATATATATATATATATATATATATATATAAAAGTGAGTTCCATTGAGAATTAATATATTAGGTGAGAATGTGAGAATAGATCTCAGCCTCTCATCTCCTTCCAGCCCTCACGCGCGTGGTGGCATTTTTGTAATTAAGTCCAACTTTCCTCACGCGCGCGGTGGCATTTTTGTAATTAAGTCCAACTTTTCTGTATCACACGCGGTGGCATTTTTGTAACTAAGTCCAACTTTCTTTAATCATCGATGATTAAACTGGGTGTAGTGTTTAATCATCAATTATTAAACTTTTGAGATTGTTTTTAATCATCGATGATTAAACCCAACCTCAAGTTTAATCGTTAATGATTAAACACATTATCAAGTTTAATCATCGATGATTAAAAGAGCATCTTATGATTATTACACAGATAAAGTTTAATCATCGATGATTAAACACTACACTCAGTTTAATCATCGATGATTAAACCCAAACTCAAGTTTAATCATCGATGATTAAACATATAGTCAAGTTTAATCATCGATGATTAAACACTACACTCAGTTTAATCATCGATGATTAAACCCAAACTCAAGTTTAATCATCGATGATTAAACCCAAACTCAAGTTTAATCATCGATGATTAAACATATAGTCAAGTTTAATCATCGATGATTAAACACTACACTCAGTTTAATCGTCGATGATTAAACCCAAACTCAAGTTTAATCATCGATGATTAAACATATAGTCAAGTTTAATCATCGATGATTAAACACTACACTCAGTTTAATCATCGATGATTAAACCCAAACTCAAGTTTAATCATCGATAATTAAACATATAGTCAAGATTAATCATCGATGATTAAACAACATGTTATAGAGAATTAAGAATCTAAAAAACGGAGACAAGGTTAATCATCGATTATTAAACTGTTTAATCATCGATGATTAAAAAAAATGTCAAAGATTAATCATTAGTAGTTAAAGAGCATTTTATAAACAATTCAGACTAGTTTAATCATCGATGATTAAACCCAAACTCAAGTTTAATCATCGATGATTAAACATATAGTCAAGATTAATCATCGATGATTAAAAACATTCTCAATAGTTTAATAATTGATGATTAAAACACTACACCCAGTTTAATCATCGATGATTAAAGAAAAGTTGGACGTAATTACAAAAATGCCACCGCGCGTGGGACATAAAAGTTGGACTTAATTACAAAAATGCCACCGCGCGTCTTTTTGCCTAATTCTCACATTCTCACCTAATATATCAATTCTCAATGGAACCCTCCCCTACATATATATATATATATATATATAGGAATGAGTTCCTTTGAGAATTAATATATTAGGTGAAAATGTGAGAATAGATCTCAACCATTAATTTTGGTGGATTTGGGGCTCACGGCCCGTCAAAAATTTGTCACGCGGCGCGAGGGGGCACATGTGCCCTGTTTAATCATCGATGATTAACCTATGAATACATATAGGGTAATCATCAATGGTTACACTAATTCTCACATTCTTACGATTTTTCCAATTCTCAAAAGAACCCTCCCCTATATATATGTCTCTTATTTCAACAATGTTAAATGCATTGTGATATTTAACAAACCAGGCAAAAATTAAATATGATTAATATAAAACATGAGTTATTTTAATTGTCATGAGAAAAAACGGATATGGGATCCTGTGAGGACTCTTTTTTCGGTGAGGACTCGCGAGGACACCTCATAAAAATTTCAAAAAATTCCGAAAAAAATATATATAACCCACCATGATTATTACTACATTTGACGAAAAAAAAAATTCAAAAAAAATATTATGATCCACTATTTTAGCGAATCATAACAATGATCCAGATTTTTTTTGTGGATCATTATTATAATCCATATTTTTTTTTTTTTTGATCATTTTTGGAAAAAAAAAAATTTTGCGATCTTATACATAGCGATTTTAATGTTTAAAAAAGGAAATTTTTGAAAAAAGGTTTGTTTTGGATCATTTTTAGAGTTTTTTTTTTGAGTCCTCACAGTCCTCGCGAGGAAAAGAGTTATCACCAGATCCGGACCCATCTCATAATATGTCAAACATACAACAATGTATGTTATATACAGATCATTTATAGGGGTAACTTTTACATCATATTTTTTAATTTATATTTATATACCAAAATAATTGTTAAATATTTATACAATCTACATTAACACACCAAAATAATTGTTAAATATTTATACAATCCACATTAACACTTGTACAATATGATATATGCATAAAAATATGGATAGTGATTTTGGGACCACACAAATTACTTCATCTACCAGACTGTAAAACATTTAAAGCATATTGTACAAGTATTGTAAACAGCGATTGTGGTGTTTGAAGTAATTTATGTGGTCCTAAAATCACTACCTTAAAAATATATATATGATACATGAATATTTAATCCCATATGTCATCTATTGTTGAATAAAGCTACGTAAATGTATAATACTTCCTCCGATTCAAAATAAGTGCAACATTTTCCATAAATGGGTGATTCAAAATAAATGTTACACTTTTCATAAATGACAAAAAATAATAGGACCCACACCCACTAACTATCTACTTTAACAAAGTGAAATGACTAATTTACCCTTACTTTTTACTTTTAAACATCATTAACCTCACTTTATTCAAAAGAGAATTGATTTGTTCAAGACATGATTTACTTCATCTAAGGCAAATTAAGTTATTTATTGCCTTTGAACAATTCTAATTTGCCTTATATGAATTATAAATTGTCTTGAACAAATTATTTCCCTATTCAAAAGGTGTGGGACCCATTATCCACTAGTCATTCAATTAATCTAATTTAACCATAATTATATTATTTTACTTCGAAAACCGTGAAAGTAGAAGTGTAACACTTATTTTAAATCGGAGGAAGTACTTCACTACTTGGTCCGACTATTTTCAATATCCAATTTTCATTCTTCTACAAAATATTTGGTAAAGCTAGCTGGAAGCTAGAACTAGTAAATGGTAGCTACAAGCTAAAATTTTATTTATAAAATAGTGTTTGGCAAGTACTTGAAGTTGGATTTAGAAATTGCAAAATGATTAAAAAATGATACATACATTTTTTTGTCCAGTCATGACAAATTAATATATATGTATATTCATAAATGAACAAAAAACAATATGTAATTAAGAGTCATCAGTTTGTGCATGAATAGTGCATGATTATACATATTACATATAGTGAAATACTTAACAGGGCTTGATTATAAATTAGTCAAATACTTAAATACTTAATAGTCACAAAGTTGTCATATTTAGATTTTATTTCTTAAGCAATAAAATAAATACTTCCTCCGTATCAAAATAAGTGAATCACTTTAAAATTTACGATTTTTGAGGGAAAATAAAGTAATAAGAGATTACTAAAATTAAATGAGATAATTAGAATAGGTGGACTCCACTTTTACTAGGAAGATGACAAAAAATGGATGGGGCCCCACACTTTTAATGATGTTTATAGAGGGATAAGTAAGTATAAAAATAATTTTAAATATAAAAACTTACTAAATAAGGTAAGTTATTAAATTGATTCACTTATTTTGATACATCCCGAAAAGGAAAGTGATTAACTTATTTTGATACGAAGGAACTATATTCTCATTCTCATCCTTTATTTTCCTTCTTGTATAGTAGCACCCTGTCTCCCCTTGAGTCTCTTTGAGGCTAGGTTCTCATCATTTATTTGTAAAGAAGAGCATCAACAATTGATTTTGTATAAATTTTAGATAAATTGATTTCAAGTTTTGATATACTCTCTATCTATTTTTGAACAACAAAGACATCACACTGATGAAAATACTCAACATAAGAGTATTTATAACCGATGAGACAACAACAACATGAACATAATGATATAATACGATAACCACTTCAATATCGACATCAAATCATTGTTCGTCAAACTACCGAATAACACCCAATAAGCCGCCTATTAAATAAAACCCTAAAAACAAACATTGATATCTTAGTTCACGACTAATCCAAAATCCAACATAAATGGTGACAGTTAAACCCAAAATCCAACATTAAGATTAATAATCAATATATAAAAGAAGAAGTTTAAAATAAAACATCTTTTTCAATTACTGGTCAAGAACTAGTAAATGATACTTCCACAAACCAAAGCATGGCATGAATCTTTGAAGGTAAAAGATGTAAAAAGGTTAGAAAACTTTGGAGGGACTGTTTATGTAACTTTTTTTAGTTTGAAATAGTTTTACTTAGATAGAATATAAATTGCTTTTAACAAATCAATTCCCTTAGAGTAATAGTATTAATGACTATTTTTTGTATTTATTTATGTATCTACCACCTTAATTAACACATGTATAAAAATAAATAGATAATATTTGAAGATCTAAAGGCTTATACTCTAGTAATATTGGAGTTTAATATAAGATGTTACCATAATTAATAGGTCATATGTTCAGGTCCTACTATCGGCAAAATAAGAATAAATTAGTTAAGATTAATAATATTTAAAGAGAATCAATATCATCTCTCATAATTCTTTATAAATTTTTACAGAAATGAGCGCGTGAAAAACTAACACAAAAAGTGAGAAGGTGTTTGAAGAATACCCCACAACTAATAGTAACAATTCTTTATTATACACATAAAACACCCCCTGTTGACTCACCCTCTTGTAATTAAGTCCAACTTTCCTCACGCGCGGGGTGACATTTTTGTAATTAACTCCAACTTTTCTGTCCCACACGCGGTGACATTTTTGTAATTAAGTCCAACTTTCTTTAATCATCGATGATTAAACTGGGTGTAGTGTTTAATCATCAATTATTAAACTTTTGAGATTGTTTTTAATCATCGATGATTAAACCCAACCCCAAGTTTAATCGTTAATGATTAAACACATTATCAAGTTTAATCTTCGATGATTAAAAGAGCATCTTATGATTATTACACAGATAAAGTTTAATCATCGATGATTAAACACTACACTCAGTTTGATCATCGATGATTAAACCCAAACTCAAGTTTAATCTTCGATGATTAAACATATAGTCAAGTTTAATCATCGATGATTAAACACTACACTCAGTTTAATCATCGATGATTAAACCCAAACTCAAGTTTAATCATCGATGATTAAACCCAAACTCAAGTTTAATCATCGATGATTAAACATATAGTCAAGTTTAATCATCGATGATTAAACACTACACTCAGTTTAATCGTCGATGATTAAACCCAAACTCAAGTTTAATCATCGATGATTAAACATATAGTCAAGTTTAATCATCGATGATTAAACACTACACTCAGTTTAATCACAAACTCAAGTTTAATCATCGATGATTAAACAACATGTTATAGAGAATTAAGAATCTAAAAAACGGAGACAAGGTTAATCATCGATGATTAAACTGTTTAATCATCCATGATTAAAAAAAATGTCAAAGATTAATCATTAGTAGTTAAAGAGCATTTTATAAAAAATTCAGACTAGTTTAATCATCGATGATTAAACCCAAACTCAAGTTTAATCATCGATGATTAAACATATAGTCAAGATTAATCATCGATGATTAAAAACAATCTCAATAGTTTAATAATTGATGATTAAAACACTACACCCAGTTTAATCATCGATGATTAAAGAAAAGGTGGACGTAATTACAAAAATGCCACCGCGTGTGGGACATAAAAGTTGGACTTAATTACAAAAATGCCACCGCGCGTCTTTTTGCCTAATTCTCACATTCTCACCTAATATATCAATTCTCAATGGAACCCTCATATATATATATATATATATATATATATATATATATATATATATATATATATATATATATATATATGAATGAGTTCCTTTGAGAATTAATATATTAGGTGAAAATGTGAGAATAGATCTCAACCATTAATTTTGGTGGATTTGGGGCTCACGGCCCGTCAAAATCTGTCGCGCGGCGCGAGGGGGGCACATGTGCCCTGTTTAATCATCGATGATTAACCTATGAATACATATAGGGTAATCATCAATGGTTACACTAATTCTCACATTCTTACGATTTTTCCAATTCTCAAAAGAACCCTCCCCTATATATATGTCTCTTATTTCAACAATGTTAAATGCATTGTGATATTTAACAAACCAGGCAAAAAATAAATATGATTAATATAAAACATGAGTTATTTTAATTGTCATGAGAAAAAACGGATATGGGATCCTGTGAGGACTCTTTTTTCGGTGAGGACTCGCGAGGACACCTCATAAAAATTTCAAAAAATTCCGAAAAAAATATATATAACCCACCTTGATTATTACTACATTTGACAAAAAAAAAATTCAAAAAAAAAATATTATGATCCACTTTTTTAGCGAATCATAACAATGATCCAGATTTTTTTTGTGGATCATTATTATGATCCATATTTTTTTTTGGATCATTTTTGGAATTTTTTTTTTTTGGGATCTTATACATAGCGATTTTAATATTTAAAAAAGGAAATTTTTGAAAAAAGGTTTGTTTTGGATCATTTTTAGAGTTTTTTTTGGAGTCCTCACAGTCCTCGCGAGGAAAAGAGTCATCACCAGATCCGGACCCATCTCATAATATGTCAAACATACAACAATGTATGTTATATACAGATCATTTATAGGGGTAACTTTTACATCATATTTTTTAATTTATATTTATATACCAAAATAATTGTTAAATATTTATACAATCTACATTAACACACCAAAATAATTGTTAAATATTTATACAATCTACATTAACACTTGTACAATATGATATATGCATAAAAATATGGATAGTGATTTTGGGACCACACAAATTACTTCATCTACCAGACTGTAAAACATTTAAAGCATATTGTACAAGTATTGTAAAACAGCGATTGTGGTGTTTGAAGTAATTTATGTGGTCCCAAAATCACTACCTTAAAAATATATATATGATACATGAATATTTAATCCCATATGTCATCTATTGTTGAATAAAGCTGCGTAAATGTATAATACTTCCTCCGATTCAAAATAAGTGCAACACTTTCCATAAATGGGTGATTCAAAATAAATGTTACACTTTTCATAAATGACAAAAAATAATAGGACCCACACCCACTAACTATCTACTTTAACAAAGTGAAATGACTAATTTACCCTTACTTTTTACTTTTAAACATCATTAACCTCACTTTATTCAAAAGGGAATTGATTTGTTCAAGACATGATTTACTTCATCTAAGGCAAATTAAGTTATTTATTGCCTTTGAACAATTATAATTTGCCTTATATAAATTATAAATTGTCTTGAACAAATTATTTCCCTATTCAAAAAGTGTGGCACCCATTATCCACTAGTCATTCAATTAATCTAATTTAACCATAATTATACTATTTTACTTCGAAAACCGTGAAAGTAGAAGTGTAACACTTATTTTAAATCGGAGGAAGTACTTCACTACTTGGTCTGACTATTTTCAATATCCAATTTTCATTCTTCTACAAAATATTTGGTAAAGCTAGCTCGAAGCTAGAACTGGTAAATGGTAGCTACAAGCTAAAATTTTATTTATAAAATAGTGTTTGGCAAGTACTTGAAGTTGGATTTAGAAATTGAAAATGATTAAAAAATGATACATACATTTTTTTGTCCAGTCATGACAAATTAATATATATGTATATTCATAAATGAACAAAAAACAATATGTAATTAAGAGTCATCAGTTTGTGCATGAATAGTGCATGATTATACATATTACATATAGTGAAATACTTAACAGGGCTTGATTATAAATTAGTCAAATACTTAAATACTTAATAGTCACAAAGTTGTCATATTTAGATTTTATTTCTTAAGCAATAAAATAAATACTTCTTCCGTATCAAAATAAGTGAATCACTTTAAAATTTACGATTTTTGAGGGAAAATAAAGTAATAAGAGATTACTGCAATTAAATGAGATAATTAGAATGGGTGGACTCCACTTTTACTAGGAAGATGACAAAAAATGGATGGGGCCTCACACTGTTAATAATGTTTAAAGAGGGATAAGTAAGTATAAAAATAATTTTAAATATAAAAACTTACTAAATAAGGTAAGTTATTAAATTGATTCACTTATTTTGATACATCCCGAAAAGGAAAGTGATTAACTTATTTTGATACGAAGGAACTATATTCTCATTCTCATCCTTTATTTTCCTTCTTGTATAGTAGCACCCTGTCTCCCCTTGAGTCTCTTTGAGGCTAGGTTCTCATCATTTATTTGTAAAGAAGAGCATCAACAATTGATTTTGTATAAATTTTAGATAAATTGATTTCAAGTTTTGATATACTCTCTATCTATTTTTGAACAACAAAGACATCACACTGATGAAAATACTCAACATAAGAGTATTTATAACCGATGAGACAACAACATGAACATAATGATATAATACGATAACCACTTCAATATCGACATCAAATCATTCTTCGTCAAACTACCGAATAACACCCAATAAGCCGCCTATTAAATAAAACCCTAAAAACAAACATTGATATCTTAGTTCACGACTAATCCAAAATCCAACATAAATGGTGACAGTTAAACCCAAAATCCAACATTAAGATTAATAATCAATATATAAAAGAAGAAGTTTAAAATAAAACATCTTTTTCAATTACTGGTCAAGAACTAGTAAATGATACTTCCACAAACCAAAGCAATCTTTGAAGGTAAAAGATGTAAAAAGGTTAGAAAACTTTGGAGGGACTGTTTATGTAACTTTTTTAGTTTGAAATAGTTTTACTTAGATAGAATATAAATTGTTTTTAACAAATCAATTCCCTTAGAGTAATAGTATTAATGATTATTTTTGTATTTATTTATGTATCTACCACCTTAATTAACACATGTATAAAAATAAATAGATAATATTTGAAGATCTAAAGGGTTATACTCTAGTAATATTGGAGTTTAATATAAGATGTTACCATAACTAATAGGTCATATATTCAGGTCCTATAATCGGCAAAATAAGAATAAATTAGTTAAGATTAATAATATTTAAAGAGAATCAATATCATCTCTCATAATTCTTTATAAATTTTTACAGAAATGAGCGCGTGAAAAACTAACACGAAAAGTGAGAAGGTGTTTGAAGAATACCCCACAACTAATAGTAACAAAAATTTTTATTAGGCCTCTCCCAACAGTGGCGCGTCACTAAACCCGTCAGTAGCGCCACATCATCACATCCTTACCGACACGCTACTGACACAGTCGTGCCAACCATAACCCATCACTAACACATCACTAACCCTTAAAATATTACATTTAACCCCCTCCCCACACACAAAAAGCCCCACGACGCCATCCCCTACACGTCTCCGGGACGACGTGAATTTACTGACGTGCTCTACGACGGGGTGGTGCCAAAGGCGTCACCCCCCGACGGCTTTTTGACGTGCTCTACGACGAGCGTTGGGACTGATCTTATACACATAAAACACCCCCTGTTGACTCACACGAACTCTCTGTCAGTCTCTACCCAAAATTCCATTTCCAAATTACTTGAAGAATTTTTTACCCACTTTTAGTTTTAGATCGCCGGTAACCACCAGTCACCACCGCTAACCACCACCTTCTTGCTCCATCCATCCATCCAACCCAAGTATAAATATGTTCTGTAACAAACAACGCAAGATTCGATTTTTCAAGTATACCCCTCCGTAGAAATTATTATTTTTTACTTTAACCACAATTATTTGAAAAAAAGTTGAGATTTTTGGCTGCAATAATGGCGGCCGTGACCAATACAGCCACCACCCAACAACCCCCGTCTTCACCGGCGACCATTACACAACTAGTGCCGGTACCATCATCGGAGTTATCTACCGATGAGATGGCGGTGAAAGCTGTTCACAAACGGTTTGAAGGGTTAGTAATGGTACGGACGAAGGCGGTTAAAGGTAAAGGAGCTTGGTATTGGGCTCATCTTGAACCGGTTTTGGATCGTAATCCCGACACCGGTTTACCAAAAGCCGTCAAGCTCCGGTGTTGTTTATGTGAATCCCTTTTTTCCGCTTCGAATCCGTCCAGAACGGCGTCGGAGCATCTAAAGCGAGGAACTTGCCCGAATTTTAACTCCGAATCAAGCCCGAACCCGATTTCGTCAATTTCACCGGCGGGAATGGTAAATTTATCTTCTCCGACTTCATCGTCTTCGCCTCAACCGGTGCAAAATCACCGGAAACGTAGCTCCTCCGGCAACCGTCGCGGTAGTGGGTTTAAAGTAAACATTTCCAACAACCCTTCTGAAACTACTTACTCCGTTGCTCCGATTACGATGATTGAACCACCAAGATTCTCGGTTGATGTTTCTTACCCGACCCGGCCGGATCCTACCCCTGCATTTTCGGCTCCGACGGTAAGCGGCGGCGCTTTGTACTCACCGCACCACCACCACAACCATGTGATGTTATCCGGCGGGAAAGAAGATTTAGGCGCTTTAGCGATGTTAGAAGATAGTGTAAAGAAGCTAAAAAGTCCAAAATCGTCACCGGGTCAAACATTAACCAAACCCCAAATTGATTCATCATTAGATTTATTAGCAAATTGGGTGTACGAAAATTGTGGGTCAGTTTCATTGTCGAGTTTAGAGCATCCAAAATTCAAAAGCTTTTTACACCAAATCGGTTTACCACAAGTAACCCGCCGTGACCTCGCCGGAGAAAGACTCGATTCCAAGTACGAGGAAGCAAAAACCGAATCGGAAGCTCGAATTCGCGACGCAATGTTCTTCCAAATCTCATCGGATGGATGGAAATCAAAGAACAATAATCATCATTCAGGTGAACTCGAAAATTTTGTAAATTTGTCGGTAAATTTACCGAATGGGACTAGTGTTTTCAGAAGAGGTGTTTTTACACGTGGGTATGTTTTTTCAAAGTATGCCGAGGATGTTTTATGGGAAACAATTAGTGGCATATGTGGAAACAGCTTGCAACAATGTGTTGGTATTGTTTCCGATAAGTTCAAGACTAAAGCTTTAAGAAATCTTGAAAACCAACATCATTGGATGGTCAATCTTTCATGTCAATTTCAAGGGGTTAATAAGTTGATTCAAGATTTTAGCAAAGAGTTACCATTGTTCCATAATGTGATCAATAATTGTTTGAAAGTTGCAAACTTTGTGAATACCAAGTCTCAAATAAGACAGTCTTTCCTCAAGTACCAATTGCAAGAATACGGGCGGGCGGGGTTATTGCGGGTACCGTTTTGTGGCGGTGACGGGTTGGTTGAGTTTGAACCTGCGTTTGAGATGGTTGAAGATGTGTTAAGCTCTGCGAGAGCATTGCATTTGGTTTTTCTTGATGATAGTTTCAAGATGATTGCAATGGAGGATCAAATCGGGAAGGAGATTGAAGAAACGATAACAACCCAATTTTGGCATGAATTAGAAGCGGTTCACTCGTTGGTTCGGTTAATCAAAGAAATGGGTCAAGAAATCGAGAAGGAAAAACCGAGAATCGGGCAATGTTTGCCACTATGGGAGGAACTTAGAGTGAAAATCAAGGAATGGTGTGGGAAGTTTCATATCGATGAGAATCATGCACACAAGGTGTTTGATAAAAGGTTTAAGAGAAACTATCACCCCGCATGGGCGGCCGCGTTTATTCTCGATCCGTTTTATTTGATCCGGGACACAAGTGGGAAATACTTGCCACCTTTCAAATGCTTGACTCCCGAGCAAGAAAAAGACGTTGACAAGCTTATAACGAGGCTTGTTTCACGCGAAGAAGCTCACATTGCATTAATGGAGCTCATGAAATGGAGAACCGAAGGACTTGATCCCGTGTATGCACAAGCGGTCCAATTGAAACAAAGAGACCCGGTAACCGGGAAAATGAAAATAGCCAACCCGCAAAGTAGTAGATTGGTTTGGGAAACGTATCTAACCGATTTCAAATCTTTAAGGAAAGTGGCGGTTAGGTTGATCTTTCTTCATGCTACTTCATGTGGGTTTAAATGGAATTCATCTTTATGTAGATTGGCTCGATCAAGAAACGGGGTCGAGAAGGCGCAAAAGTTGATATTCATTGCTGCCCATTCAAAGCTCGAGAGTAGAGATTTCTCAACCGATGAAGATAAAGATGCAGAATTTTTCTCGTTGTCGAGTCGAGAGGATGATGTGCTAAATGAGGTTTTGTTTGATACATCATCTTTGTGAACTCATAGTTCATGTAGGATTTTTTTATCAAGATTTTTTTCATATCTACTTGGGTACTTGTTTAATTGCTCTTTTAGAAGATTTGGCTCCTTATAGAAATGGGTCATCCTTTATTTGATGTCTATATATCTCACCTTCTTTATATGTCGTATTTGACGGATTAAGTATTGTTGTTGTATTTGACTGAGTAGAAGGAATCAAGATCAAATGCAAGATTGTTGTAACATTCTTAATTATCTTGGTAGCTAAAGCAGCGGTTTCCCAAATTCTTATAATTTGAATACTACTAGTTTTGAATTGATTTCTAAAAGTAGCAATTAAAAAGTTGTGCTTAGATTGTCTTTTTATATATCATGTTCAATTGTTGTGAAAATTAATGATTAAGAAATTGGTTTACAAGGAAAAGGAAAGGGAAAAAGACAACTTTGAGAATATATTTCTCCTTTTGGTAGTGTTTTGCAACACGTATATGGGGTTAGGTGAAAGCTGAAATACAGATCTTGGAACTTGGAGGACCTAAGTGCAAAATCTTGTAAATCAAGACGGGTTAGTTTTCCAATATGTATTTTTATATGCACAATTGCACACAAATAAAAATGTCTATAAACAATGAGAACTGAAAGTGGTGTATTGTTAATTGTTTTCGGTTGTGTAAAAACATCTTATGTTTTTCAAAGGACTAAAAGTAAATTATGTGAATATTTGAAGGAGTGCAAGTGTAAGGAGCAAAGGGATGGTAGGCCATGATTGCGAGGAAAAAAAGGTTTTAGGACCAAAAGCGGAAGAAGACTGTCGGCATGAAACAACACACAGATGCTCTGATTGACATTCTACGTTTTTTTTTAAAGACAAGTTAGTGGTTTGAGTGTATACACCGATATCCACAAGGGATAATATGTTTTTCCTTGAATTCTTCATATATGAAGAATAAACCCCATCATCTTTTTAATCTAGCTCCAAGTTTTTGTCTCCAACAATGCTTGAACCTAAAACCTCTTGAAGGAAAACTCCAAGGCAATTTTTGGTGGCCAGTTGAGCTAGACCAGTTAGCTATGGGTTATTGACATTCTACGTTACGACATGAGTTCCAAAATTTTATTTTTTATACGTTTTTCTTAGCTTTGATTTTTAAATATGGAAAATATTTAATACTTTTTACTTTATTTGCTTAAGAGGGGTTCCAATTGTTCATGTTGGTTGTCGTTTCTTCACATCAGTTTAGAGAAACCATTGACACAATGGTCAGCCGGTTGTTGCTTCAGTTTGCCGAAGGTAAATGGGACGGAAATGTATGGTCATTTGAATAAGAATGAATGTTTTATTTTTATATTTTTATAATGTGTGATATCTAAAAATATTTAACGTAAGCGTACGTATTTTGGCAACTGTTTGTTAGTTTGATATCTGTTAGAGTATCAACTGATGTAGTGATGTGACAAAAACTGAAATGTCAGTAATGTTAACTCATTAGATTAAATCCATTGGTTTTGATATTGTTTTTTTTCTTCCAATAAGGTTAGGTTTCTTTTGAAAATCATAAGAGCTTTAGGTAGTCTTGCTTTTACGTTTAATGTTGAGTGATTATAACTAAATTACATCTTGTTTAAGTTAATGATCTTGCATTTTAGTTATTTACAAAAAAATGAATTGGTCTTATGTCACTATTTTAATTACATGTACAAAGTCTATATAATACTTCCTCAAATCATATAGTTTATTACACGTATTGTTAAAACTTGTCACGATAATATTATGCTTTTGTCTCCAATCATTTTTCTCTCGATTAAATAAGTATTATAAATTAGTTGAGAAATGAAAATATGTTCCCCTTTAAAATGATTTTCTAAAACCTTTTAAAGTTTCTTAGATCTTTCCTTCGGTGAACCTAACTTTATTCTTTTGTTTCTTGGATTTACTCTTCTTTTCTTACCCTCACTACTATTATTATTATCTTTTATTATTTTAAAATATATTCGTGTTATAATAGGCTTTAGTCGAGCTTGATTTGTGATGTATGCAGTGGCCAATTCAAGACTAAATTCAACCGGTGCTCTTACAAAACATTAAGTAGGAATCATATAAAATTTATCACTAATTTTCTTTTATCAAATTTTTTTCCACATGTATCAAAAGGACAATTAATAAGTTTTTCTATAAGTTCGATAAAATTATGCTTATGCTATTGAACTTATATATGTTACTTTTAAGTAATAATATCCTCTTATTTTTCTTTTACATGGGAGTGGCTCACCAAGTGGTGAC
Organism: Calendula officinalis; assembly: GCA_963853835.1. NCBI lineage: Eukaryota > Viridiplantae > Streptophyta > Magnoliopsida > Asterales > Asteraceae > Calendula > Calendula officinalis. The sequence goes on from OY970826.1 coordinate 43,409,226, forward strand.
CATAGACCCCCCTTAAGTCAACATAGATACGCCATGGACGTATGTGACTTATATTTTTAAACATTCTCATAATCCTCTAGTAATGTTTATCAATGAATATAAAAAAACGTGATCTTAAGAAATTTATTTAGAGTCACTACTACTAAAATAACACCAAATACATGTTTTTAGAACTATATTTGATTCATGACAAAAAAATCCAAACCTTTTATATTCTAAAAGTTTATAAAAAATATTAAATTGCTCACATGAAAAGGCCCTTCCTTGGATACCTACGTGTTCAAAGCATCTTTTGCATGAAATGACATCTATATATAACTAGTAGTAAGTAACTCTGCGCGATACCGTGGGCTCTTATATAACACCTAAAAGATTGTTATAAATTAAGGTAAATATGCTAGTTGTACAATTATATTTGTAGCGGTGTGGTAAAGCATGTATATATTAACTGACATATATTTTTTGTAATCTATTATTAACCAAACAAACGTGATGTACTAATTATAATATTATAATGTTGACTATCGATGTAACTATATACGCAATTTGTATAACTCATAATAAACAACTAACCTAATAAAAATAAAAATAATAGCAACAATAACTAAATTATAATAAAAGTATGGTTACATATCAAATATCTAATAAAAATAAAATAATAGCAACAATAACTAAATTATAATAATAGTAACGACATAATATATAATATAGATAAAAATAATTTTGAGAAAATATAGCGTTGTATTATAAATTCAGAAATTATTTAGTCATATTATAACATTAAAGTTTATAGTGTTAGTATATTATTACTAAAAAATATAAGTTATTATTTTTAAGTTTATGAGGATAAACTGTATTTTCACAAAACTTACATTATAAATTGGTAAACTCTCATTTAATAAAAATTATAAATTAGGTGAAAAAAATAAAACTAATGTGCCCTATAAAGTATGTGGACAAATATAAAGGAAAGATGAAAACTTAAAGATTATAAATTGGTAAACACTCATTTAATAAAAAATAATAAATTAGGTGAAAAAAATAAAACTAATGTGGCCTATAAAGTAGGTGGACACATATAAAGAAAAGATAAAAAGGTAAAGAGGGTTACTGGCCAAGGATTCGAAATATTGACATACACTCCAGGAGAAACATGCATTACCAGTTGGACAAATATTACTTTGTTGAACTTTATGTTATATAAGTGTTATATATTGTAAAATCCGCCTAATAAGACAAAATTCACTGTTCACCCATCTCTTAAATGTTTACAACGAGTGATTTGCTTGCCGCGCGTTGCTGCGGATTTTAAGCTACATTTTTTTTATTACGTTCAGATTAAGAATCCTTATTTGTAAAGAAAATAAAATGAAACTTAGTTCAAATCTTTTTTAGAAAAAATAATGAATAAACTATTTGGTAATATAAAAGCTTATGGGTTAAAAGTATGAATTATAAAAGTTCAAATGTTAAAAAGTATTAATTATAAAAGTTTAAGGAGTGTTTTACTTTTTAGTAACAAAAATGAATGAACTACACAAAATATTGTTGACATTGTAAATAATAAAAGCTTAGTGTTAAGATAAAGAAGTTGTATTACTCAAAGGGTGAAAGTGGAAATTTGTTATGAAGACAAAAAAATAACATGAGTTAATGACTTAATGCCAATGGTGAGATTTGAACTTGGGTTTTTGAGTTAAAAGGCAAACACCTTTGCCAGCCAACCATCTTCACATTTAAGAAATCTACCACATATTTTTTATATATCCTCTTTATGAACAGTAACTATGTATGATAAATCTATATATATAGAAATAAAAGAAAAGTAATGTACATGCATTGGACTAATAATCATTAGTACATATATGATAGAATATGAATACCCAATTTTGCTAAACCTTGTATGGCGAGTGTATGTCATGATACGAAACTTAATTCAAAGGAAACTCTAAAAACATGTATCAAAAGGATAATTAATAAGTTTTTCTGTAAGTTCGATAAAATTATGCTTCTGTTATTGAACTTATATATGTTACATTTAAGTAATAATATCCTCTTATTTATCTTCTTACTCGTTCAATCATTATAATTTATAAGGTTCTAAATTAAATAATAAAATTAGAAAAGATAATAAGTGAATTCCACATATCAATTATTATATGATCATTAGCTGAAGTTGAAGATTCAATATAGAGCAATATATTTTTTCTATATTAATTTAATGGTTACAGTTGAAGAATATATCATGTCTAGTTTAATTAATTGTCATTTCAAATCATTAAACAAAGGAAAAATAGTTTCTTAATTGTAACTATTTCCTTTTTACTTAATCCGTCATGATGTATGACATCTCTTTTGGTCGTTTTCTCATGAAATAACTTGTTACTTGGGTTTATGATTGCTCATTCTTAATCTATATATACAAATCTAAAATATAAATTAAATACTAAACATATAAAGAAATGACAACATTCATTAAAAGGCCATTCCATATTTAGGTTGTAGTTACTTAATTATCTTAATAATAAAGTAGGCAAGAAAACGTGTGTATATACACAGTTACACACATACATATATGCATCTGTTATAAAAAGGCTATTGATTTTTTTTTCACAGCACATAATTTACACATTTTTTTATCCTTAGTGAGATTTAAACTCATGATCAATAAGTTATGGACAACACCTTATCTTATACTCCAATACCACTATACTAGAACTTGGGTAAAAAAAAAAAGACTATTGATGATTAAAAAATACTAGTAATTGAGAAAGGATATATGGGTGGTATATCACCATTCCAATTTTGTAAAATGCTACCTCTCAATAATTAAAAAGCCTGCGACACAATATCCCGCATTTGGGCATCCCAATTGGTTAACTTCACCGGTGATGATTTATATACCACATAAATTATTTTATCTACCACAATCTATGCTTTGATATGCTTGTACTGCCTACTTTAATGTTTATAAATTGTGGTGAGTGAAGTAATTTATGTGGTACATAAATCATCTCTCTTTCCAAAAACTTTTCCTTTTACAATATTTTAATTTATCTTTATCTATTTCAAATATTTATAAATATCTCCTATATATAATTTGATAATTTTATAACATCTTACTAAAATATATTCCCTCCGTCCCACAAAAAAGTTCTCATTCCCCCCTCTAAATTTTATCCCACAAAAAAGTTCTCATTTCTCAAATGATGAGGGACAACTTAATAAAATAATATTAAAACTATGGACCCCACTACTAATTATCTTCTAAAAACACTTTCTCTCTTCAAATAACCTTATATTTTAATCAAAAATATCACCATGGACCTCACCACTAACTATCTCCTAAATACTTGTGCCCATTAGAAATGAAAACTTTTTTGTGGGACGGATGGAGTAATATTTTTTAAAATGTTTGTTACAAAAATATTATAATAATTGACATTAAATATTATATAATTTATTTATTAACTAATAAAAAAATAATAAATAATTTATATATAATTAATGTAAGGTTTAAAATGAAAATTTATTAAACATAGGGGACTAAAAAAATACAAACATTGAAAGTAGACTAAAAGCTTAGTAGAAAAAAAAAATTCAATAAGCTTTTAAAAAAGCTTGTTATTCCAATTGTAAAACGTCATTAAAAGACTTATTGTAATAGTAACAAACTATTGAAAAAGCTACCATTGGGGATGCTCTTAATCAAAGCTCTATTTACTTATTATTTGTGAAAACTAAATCGAAATGAGATGCAACTGTCCGCAACTTACTCCGAGTTTGCAATAATACATTCATACAAATTATATTTATAAACTAACATATTCATCATTATATTTTATAAATAAATAAAAAATAATATTTATAAATAGTTGATAAATAATAATATTCAAAAAATAGATTGAAACAGATGTGTAATATATAGGTTTAATTTAGAAAGAAATAATATAGTAAATTAGTATATCAACTTAACCTATTTAAAATTAAAATCATTTTGTAATCACTTTTTTTCTTTTCAAATCTACATCTGCTTATATTATTTATTCCAAATTCTTAAGTTGATAATATATAACTTAAAGTTTAAAATTATCTTAATAACTCTAAATAGTTATAAGAGGCAGGAAGATACAAAGCCTTTAAGAAAAAATCAAAATACTCACAAAAGCAATCCTATCAAATTCACAAATTGTTTTATACAAAAATCAGGCATCTATAAGTGGATATTTTCTTATTCAATTTACGTGTTATGATCACGTGTTTAGCCAAATAACACTTACAATAATGCTTTTCATAATGGATTTTTATGTATGGTTTACAATTCGGCTAATTTTAAATATACACATAATTGTGAAACTTTTTGTTATGAAAAAGCTAATTATGTAGTATGTTGTTTTTTTTAAAAAAAATAAAATAATAAAACAATGTAGTATGTTGTTTATCTCTGGTTAATTATTGCTACGTACGCACTAATTACTAGCTTTATTAAATTGACTTCTCACCCATCTCTATTTGTCAATGTGATTTATAATTTAATATCGCTTAAAAGTGCTTTTTAACCAATGATTATTTATTTATCTACATAATTTTTTAGGTTAAAGCTAAAGTAGGTATATCACTTATTGCAAGAAGTAGTTACAATGGTTTGAGGTGAACAACCATGAGTTTTGTTTGTTTTTTGTTTCTGTTTTTTTGTTTTTCTGTTAACTTTGACCATAAAAAATGGTTTTACCTCATCAAACATATGTATATCAGTAAATAATAAAGTCAACATGTATTATAAAGTGGGAAATTGAATTGGAACAATCTTATATTTTAATCAGGGGTGTCTTTGAATAGGTGCAGCCGTACAGAGCCCATATTTTTTAGGGGCCCAATTTTTTATATACATCTTTTATATATACTAATCATTATGTTGTTTAAGTAATTGATACAACAAAATTTTTATTAATAATGAATTTTATATATAGCAGTATATATTTAGGGGGCCCACTTTTATCTTTTCGCACCGGGCCTTCAAATTCTTAGAGACGCCCCTGACTTTAACATGCATTTCCTACTAAAATGTCTAGCTTTAGGAATAATCCAAGTAATGAGAAGTAGCAAAAAACTTATAGATGCCAATAATCTTTAAAAGTAAAAGTAGATTTTGGAAGAGATATGAAACAAGAAATGATGGTCAAAAACTAATGTATGTAATGGTCGTATGGTCAATGTAGTGAACCTTAATTGGCCCAAACCTTTTGGTGTACAATTACAATGGATGATTAATTTCTTGTATTAAAAAAGTCAAGAATACGACACATTTGGTAGCAATGAAAGTAATTACCCATGAAGAGGAAGTGGTACTTGCTAGAAAAACAAGAAAATTTGAAATGGCAAATACAAAAAGAAAGGAAATAAAGCAAGAATAGTTGAGTAGTCGACCTTTTTACGTAAAATTGGTCCACAAAATTGTACGGAGGGAATGGGCCACCACCAATAATTACAATAATAATAATAATAAATAAGTAATAAATAAAAATAATAATAATAAAAGATGGACACGTGATGTATATGGAATCAAAATAATGCTACTTGGTACAATGGTACACTTTGTAGTTGTAGTGGGTCTCTTTGTTACCCATGGTTTTAGTTGTATTCCAAGGTAGCCAGCTAATATTGTCTCCTTCTTGGATGGTCTATTTTCATGCTTTTAGGAATGCTTTTCTTTTGGTAATATCTTTTTTCTTCTTTTCCAAACAGAATCCTTTTAATTCTAAATAATGCTATTTAATGGTGCATACGTCATGTTAAAATTAAACTTTATTTTGGTGTCAATTTTCGCAAAGCTAGGAGCTTTTTCGAACACGAGTTTAGTTCAATCTTTAACAACAAAAAAAAATATATAAATACTATCTTGTGTGCGCAGATGTTCATATGTTACCAAAAATATACTCCCTCCGTCCCACAAAAAAATTTATATTTCTCCTTGAGATTTTGTCCCACAAAAAAATTTACATTTCTCAAATTTGAGGGGTCCACCTAATAAAATAATATTATTACCAATCATTCCACCAATAAAACACTTTCTCTCTCCAATCTAACCTTATATTTTAATCAAAAGTATTACAAAGTACCCCACTACTAATTATCTCCTAAACGATTGTGTCCAAATGAAATGTAAACTTTTTAATGGGACGGAGGGAGTATATATAAAGGATGGGTTAATTGGGATGCAAATCACATGAGTTACCAAAAAATTAAATAGTAGGAAACAATGGAAGTAGTAGAGAATGGGATATACTATATTAATATGATTACAAACGGCAACAAACGGTGATTAAATTTCAAGATCATCAAAGGATAGTTCATTTGCAGTCAGCAGCTTCAGTTTCTGCGAATTGATCAATTTATTATAATTAAAATCACACACTATGTGTGTGTGCGAATATAGTAATAGTATAGGCGGTTCCTGATTGACCGTTCTATGAGATGATTTTTACACCACAAACTTTTAATACATCTAGCACAATCATTATTTAGTATACTTGTATAGTTAACTGTAACATTTGTATTGAGTTGTGTATGATATAAAAGTCGTGATGTAGAAAATGAATCCCCAACCGTTATGAATTGTGGAGGATCATCAAGATTCAATACTAGATGAAGCAAGAACGACTTCTCTCTTCAATTTAGTTGTCAACTTGTGACAAACCCGCAGCTGATATCAATGAATGAATGGGATGTTATGTTAATTAAGATGTGTTTAAGATAATTTTTAATTTTTTTTTATAGTTCTATTTCTAAGGGACACATCTTAATCATTAATTAATAATAATTAATTATCAATATTAATCACATATATTATACATGAAGGGGTATGAAAGGGTATTTTGGTCATTTTATATTCACATATGATTTTTTCTAATTTTTAGTTTTTAATTCTTTAAAAAAGTAATTTATCTTTTTTTAATTTTTCTTTAAAATATTTTATTATTTTTGGTAACAAAATTTCTGTTAAAAAAATATCATGTGATTATATACTTGATCACATGTGATTAATATATAATCACATGTGATTATCACATAATATTATCTTTTGGCAAAAAAAAAAATAATTATAAAAAAAAAAATTGGTTAAAATTTATGTGAGTGTCAAATGACCGAAATACTTCTTCATATACTTCCTCCGTATCAAAACAAGTGAATCACTTTGAAGATTACGTTTTTAAAGGCAAAATAAGGTAATAAGTTATTAATGAAATTAAATGGGGTAATTAGAATGGATGAGTCCCACACCTTTTACTATTTTGTTGCTTTCTCTAAATGGTGAAAATATCAAAAATATAAAGATAAAAAATATGGATGGGACCCCACACCTTTAATGATGTTTAAATAGTGATAAGTAGGGGTGAGAACGAGCCGAGCCGTGCGTGAGCTACTCGGGATTGGCTCGTTAAAAACTCGAAACGAGCCGAGCTTAAACGAGTCTAAGCCGAGTCTGAGCTTAACTAAGAGCTCGTTTATTAAACGAGCCCGAGCCCGAGATTGATCCACTAAGATTGAATAGGCTCGCGAGCCTAAGCGAGCAAATATATATTAATTATTACAAAAATATAATTATATATTATATGTTTTTATACATATGTGTGTATGTTAGGGGTGAGCATTTGGACCGGAAAAATCGAACCGAACCAAAAACCGACCGAAACCGAACCGAACCAAAACGATAACACTTTATCGGTTCGGTTTCGGTTTTGAAAATTCATCGTTTTCGGTTTCAGTTCGGTTTTGGGATAAGGATTAACATTTTTCCTAAAAAAAACCGAACTGAAACTGAACCGAACCAAAACCGATAACTTGTTATTAGTTCGGTTTCAGTTTTGAAAATTCATCGTTTTCGGTTTCGGTTCTATCGGTTTCGGTTCGGTTCGGTTCGGTTTTTGAACCGAGCTCACCCCTAGTGTATGTATATTATACATATATATGTATATAACATAATATAAAAATGAAGTGTTTACATAATGTTGGATTTATGTGCACAGATAAGTACACGTGTCATCGTGTAAGGCACTAAAGGGTCACACCATTACACACCCAATAATGGACAACCGAATAAAGTAAGTTGTGTGGAATAATTAACTAGTTAAGTTAATTATAAAGTAGAGAATAAATAATAATAGTTAATTATTATTTAAGAGGATGGTTAAATATTAAGTTAAATATTTAACGGACAGTTAATTAATAGTCTATTAATTAACTAGTAAAAGTCCAAGGGATTAAAGTGTTAATAGGAAGTTTAATTATGAGATTAATCATAATTAAACTCCAAGGACCTAAACGTAACATATAACCTTATAAATAAGAGGCTTGTGTTAAGGGTTTTAGGTTAATCACATTACACATTCAAAACCCTATTCCCTCCCTCCCCCTCTCTCGTTCGTCGACCGAAAGAAACCCCTAGGGTTTCGAACCCTTGGTTCGTTCATAACACACACACACATACACGAGTTCGTGTATTGCTTTATTGGTACAACGCGGACTTGCAGCGTGTCCAGGTGGTGCAGTAGAGGTGGATCATTCTTTAGCAATCTAAAGGTAATGTTCTTCATCTTAGTCTTCTTGTGATCTCATTTTTTAGTAGAGATCTAGTAATGTGGGATTCAAGTTCCGTCATGTGAATCCTACAAGGTTTTCCTACAGTGGTATCAGAGCTTCCTACTAATCTCAATGAGATTCGGTTGAGTTTCTTTTCGTCTAGAAAAGAACCCTTGAAAATTCGAAATCCAAGTATGCGTTCTTCAAGTTTTGAATGAACATTGAATTGAATAGGGTTCTAAATAAAAAGAAATTAGGTTTCTTTTACCCTCCTCGTTTTTTCGAAATTTCGTATATATGTATATATATTATTAAGTTTTTTTTATCTTAGAAAGAAACCTAGTAAGTTTGATCCAAGAAAATTGTTCAAGTTTATGAACAATTGGATTAAATAGGTTTCAAGATAAAAGGAATTAGGTTTCTTTTTATTTAGTAAGAAAACCCTAGAAAGTTTGATCCAAGAAAAGTTGTTCAAGTTTATGAACAATTGGATTGAATAAGATTTTTAGACAAAAAGAAAAAGGTGGTTATTATTATTATTATAAATTAATTAAAAAAATAAAGCGGGAGTCGAAACCAAACCAACCGAGATTCGGTTGAGACTTGGTTCGACGACCGAGTGGTCGACCGAAACCAAGCCCACCGAGTTTCGGTTGGGTGATGGTTTCTTGGTGACCAAGATATCGCATTTAGGGTACAAGATTTTATGTAACCTAAATCTGGAATAAAGAATCTACATGATTTTATTTATATTCTTTTACTTGTTAAGTCAATCTATGTAAATCTTTTGATATTTGATTAACTATCAAGAACAAAATCAAAGGGATAGATTTACATAAATCTTGACTAGATTATATATTTTTTTAATTAAAAATAAAAGATAATAAATTATTAAAACCTAAATAATTTCAAAATTAAGGGGAAAAATTGAAATCAGTTGATGTGAGTAATTTAATAATTATTAGTTTGGTAATTTAATAATTATCAGTTTATTTATTTAATTAAGTATGACATAACCCAAAAGAAGTGACATTGTGTTTATTTAAATTTTTTCGAATTTTTTATATATTGTTTGAAAATTAATAAATCTTTTATTTTTTTTTAATATACGAAACACAAAACTAAGTCTTTGTGGTTATGACATAGCAATTTTCGAAATTGCATGTATTTATTTTATATCTTTAGTTTAGTTTATTTGAAATAAAAAGATGGTGATTATAAACAGTTTGTTTAGAAAACCAAGTTTTAAAATAATAATGGTGATTATAAACAGTTTGTTTCGAAAATCAAGTTTTAAATTAATAATGGCAAAGTAAACAGTTTGTTTATAAACCAAGTTTTAAAAGTACAAAATTAAAAGTGGAATTTATAAACAGTTAGTTTATGAAACCAAGTAATTTTAAAAGGTTAAAAACTAGCTAACATTTTTCGAACAAAGGAAAATCCTTTTTAGAAAATCTTAGATCAGAGTGCAACCTACCTAATGGAACACCTCACTTGTTCAACGATATTCACATTGTAAGGAGAAAGAACCTTAGACGTGGATTCAAATCATTGCGAGTGTTAGGGTGCGTAGGGTCTTGTGATAATCGGGAGTCCCGGCGCAAGGCATCACACTGTCTTAGGTGGTACGATCTATTTTGGTGATAATCGGGATTCCCGGCCCAAAATGCACTAGAGGGATTAAAACATGTACAAGTTTGTTGTTCAACTTGATATCCCGAACATCTAGGAATCGTTTCTAGTCTAGAAGCGATCGATATGGCTATATCCACCAGAAATAGCGTGGGTCTAATGGGAAGTGCCCAAACCTTGCATTAGAGGGCGTGAAATATGGATCATAGTCTAACTATTATTCTTAAAGGTAATAATGTTAGAAGTTATTTATTTATCTAATCATACTAACCGTTTGTTGTTTTTCTTATAGATGTTTGTACCGTCAGAAATTCCGTTTTATTCACCAAACGAATCGCGAAGGTTCATCACTGGAAAATGGAAGCTTACTGGTCCGAACTACAAAGTTTGGAAGGTGCATTTTAGGAGTTACCTAAAAGCACAGAATCTACTGTACGTGATAGACGAGGTGCCCAAGGGACAACCATGGCAAGATGCCCAGGATGATGAGCTTGACGCTTATTATCAGTATCTGGCTGATGAATCACAAGTTATGTCGATTCTTATGCTTACTTCATTATCAGAGCTTACTGATAATTTACGTAATAAACCATGCTATGAGTTTGTCCAATATCTTGAGGAGACGTTTAAAGATAGTACCGAAGAAAGTAAGCAGTTCATTTGCAAGAAATCTTTTCGTCAAAGATGAAAGATGATCAACCATTGAGTGACCATCTTATTAACATAAGAAGGTTACTAGATTGTCTCACCCTAGTTACCGGCGCATCAAACCAGCATGAACAAGTCTTGTTCTTGTTTGGATCTCTCACTCAGTACTATCAGGACAAGGTAGTACGTTTAGTCGGGAATTTTGATCTGAGTGTCGCAGGTCTACACGAGAAGCTCTTGTGTATACACGATGTTCAAAGGCTAGAGGAAGAATCTCTCCCCGAGGTTCCAATGGATGAGTTCGATGTATGGTTGAGAGACTTTGCTGATTTGTGTTGCCTAGCTTGTGGCAGCAAGAATATTTGCGAGCACACGTCCGATGTGGGACTATTGGACGCTGACTTTGTCAGCGATTTAGGTATCTTCATGATTGATTGTCTCGTTACTTCTAGTGAATCCTGGGTATTGGATACCGGATGTGGTCATCACATTTGCAATCATTTGAGGGATTTAAGAAGAACAGGAGGCTGGGACGAGGAAATGTTGAACTACGAGTAGGCGAAGGTTCCAAGGTTGGACCTGGCGGTAGGAACATATCTTCTCAAGTTGCCTTTAGGAAGAGTTTTGGAACTTAAAGATTGTTATTATGTTCCTAGACTTATTAAAAATGTTATTTCTTTTGATTCACTTATAGACATTGGTTTTTATTATGAGTTTTATGGTAAAACAATTTCGTGTTTAAAAGATGATATTTTATATTTTAAAGCAAATTCTCATAATGGTCTATACACGTTAAATCTAAATAACTTAGAACGAGACATTTATCATATAAGTAAAAAATCCAAGAGTAACTTGAATCAAACTTATCTTTGGCATTGTCGTTTAGGTCATATAAACGAGACTCACATAAAGAAGCTCCACGACGATGGAATTCTAGAGCCATTTGATTTGGAATCATATGCAATATGCGAAGCTTGTTTATCTGGCAAGATGCCAAAAGACCCTTTCAACCACTACAATTAAAGGGCATGCGAGTTGTTAGGGATAATACACACAGATGTGTGTGGACCCTTTACTCTAGAAGCCAGAGGTGGGTACCACTACTTCATTACCTTTACTGACGACTTCAGTAGGTATGGGTATGTCTTTCTAATGAGACTAAAGTCAGAAAGCTTTGACAAGTCCAAAGAATATCAGAGGCAAGTAGAGTACCAACTAGGCAAGAAAATAATGTCACTTCGGTCTGACCGAGGAGGCGAATATTTGAGCCAAGATTTCGACGATCATTTGAAGGAATGTGGGATTGTTTCACAACTCACACCTCCATATACACCTCAGATGAATGGTGTGTCAGAAAGGAGGAATCGCACATTGTTAGACATGGTACGTTCAATGATGTGTCGCGTCCCACTACCACTATCATTTTGGGGACATGCACTCGAGACTGCAGCATTCACACTGAATAGGGTTCCGACAAAGTCGGTAGATAAGACTTCGTTCGAGCATTGGACGGGTAAAAAGCCAAAATTGTCTTTTCTCAAGATTTGGGGTTGTGAAGCATACGTTAGACGTAACTTCACAGACAAACTAAACCCCAAGTCAGATAAGTGTATCTTCGTTGGATATCCAAGGGAAACCTTGGGATACTATTTCTATCATCAAGAAGACAACAAAGTCTTTGTTGCTCGGAAAGGTGTCTTTTTGAAGGAGAAGTTTCTAGGAACTGAAACTCCAAGAAAAGAAATAGAGCTTCCAGAAATTGAAGAGAATGAAGATCCACCTACGACTTCAGTCGAACCAGTTGTTCAATAGAGAATTGTTGATTCCCAACCAGACCCACCGGTTGAGGAAGAAGAAACATGCAATCCGCGTAGGTCCAGTAGACCACGCCAAGAACCAGAAAGGTATCTTGGATTCATTGTAACACACCAATTTTTCAACCAAATTTAAAACTTTTGAAAATATAAAATATGTGTCTTTACAAACCAAATATCCAAAAATGTAAATTTCGATAAAACACTTGGAGTAATTGCTAGTATCAAAAATCGGTGTTACAAATATATCAAAACAATGTCTAGGGAATTAAATAAGTACACCGAGCTAAATCACTTCCAAATGCTAACTACGGGCCGCCTAATCTTTAGCTCCCGAACCTGAGTACATAGCCAAAATAAACGTAGTACGTGAGACAAATATTGTCTCGTGAGAAACATGGGTTTTAGACCCGGTTAGAAATAATTTGCAATAAAATAATAATTAATTAATTATCAAATTGCACATAGTCAATCGATCTCTAAGGCTTGCCATAAGCCAAACACATACGTAACGGGCCTCCCCGAAACAACTCCCCCGATATGGGTTATCTAGGTAAACTCCCCCGTTTCCGGGTTATCTATTGCTCCCCCGATTTTCGGGTTATCTCAAACTCCCCCGTTTTCCGGGTTATCTATTTCTCGACACACTACCCTTGCGCAGGGTGGTACCGCCCCAAGTAGGTGTCACTAACTCCCCCAACTTGTGTGGGTTATCTAGGATCCAATCGATTAGCTACCACATAACAAATCATCAACTTGGGTCAAAGCCCATATCACAACTCAATCATACTAGTGGTAACTAAGCAAGTCAACTTACAATTCAATTCAATTCAATTAATTTCATACTCTATCAAGTCAATCTTTTCTTTATTAAAAATATTTATCTAATAAACACTCTAAAATCATTTCAGTACATAAACATGGTTTACTATGTACTCAGAAAGATCACATGTACTCACCTTAGCAATGCTATCCAATACTTGTGTAAATTTACAAAATCTCTACTTCCCAATCAATGGAGTACTTCCAATCTCAACTCCTTCTTGACCTATTATCAAAATCATTACAAATCTAGTCATATACCATAACTAACTACTAGTTAATCCATCTTAACATTCCCAACCACCAAGTTCATACCACTTGGTGGAAATCTCAAACCCTAGTTCAAGATTTCTATTCATAAAGCCGAAATCCAGCTTGTACACATTGATTACAAGCTTACCATGAGTGTTTTACACTCATGATAGATCATCTTCCCCAAAGATGATGTGGTTGGTTCCCAATACCACCATTAATACCCAAATAGAGCTCAACATACCAAGGAGATGCATAAACTAGCAAGGATTCTTACCATAGATCAATAATCTCCAAGAAATATGAAGATTTAAGCTCAAGAACACCAACAATCGTGCACTTCTTTGCGTGCCGTGACCACTTCGCGATCGGTAACTGGTAGGGTTTTAGGGGTGTAGGTGTCAAAACCCTAGCCTCAACCCGTTTTTATACAGAGCCAACCAGTTCGCGATCGCGAACTCAATTTCGCGTCGCGAACTTTGCGTGCCGTGACCACTTCGCGATCGGTAACTGGTCGGGAACTCTATGTCTGAAAACCCCCAAATCCCTGAGCGAAGTTCACGATCGCCATCTCCACTTCGCGCCGTGAACTCCTCCAGTCAGCTAGGCTGCACTTTTCGGTCTTTGCCTCGACCGGGTTTCGTCCATAACTTTCTCATACGGTGTCCAATTGACACGAAACCAATTCCTACGGTTCTGAAATGAATTATCCTTATTTATCATATTTTTGTACAATTTATTTGTTTACAAAATCTCGGTCGTTACAACTCTCTACCCCTTAAGAGGATTTCGTCCTCGGAATCGCATCATAATCAACAAAGTTCGGGTAGCGTTTCTTAATCTCATCTTTGACTTCCCAAGTCAAATTTGGCCCAAGGGAATGCTTCCACTTGACCAACACCAACTCAATATCTTTGTTTGGGCCTCCAATATGGCCTCGGGCTCTTCAATCAATCGGTTGGGCGCATCGACCCGCAAATCTTGAAGTGGGATAATATTCTCCACTTCACCCAAGAATTTCTTCAAATTACTAACATTGAAGGTGTCATGGACACCTTGCAACTCGGGTGGAAGTTCTAACTTAAATGCTTGCAAACCGACCCGTTTCAAAATCTTAAATGGGCCAACATATCTTGGGCTCAATTTTCCCTTCTTACCAAACCTCATCACGCCTTTCCAAGGCGACACCTTTAACATCACCATATCACCGACATTTAAATCATAAGGTCGCTTTTTCAAACCCGAATAACTCTTTTGGCGATCTTGTGCCACTTTCATGTTCCTTTGAATTATTCCGATTTTCTCATTTGTTATTTTTACAATCTCGGGACCCGTGAGTCTCGTCTCACCCGCCTCTAACCAACAAGAAGGCGTCCTACATTTTCTCCCATATAAAGCCTCAAACGGTGGCATCTTAATGGTCGAGTGATAACTATTGTTATATGAAAATTCAACTAACGATAAATGTTCATCCCATTTACCACCAAAATCCAAAACACACGACCTCAACATATCTTCGACCGTTTGGATCGTTCTCTCACTTTGACCATCGGTTTGCGGATGGTAAGCCGTGCTCAATCTCAACTTCGTCCCCAACCCTTCTTGGAGTGATCTCCAAAATCTCGAGGTAAACCTTGCATCCCGATCGGACACAATCGACAATGGTACCCCATGCAAGCGGACAACCTCATCAACATACAATTTTGCCAATTTCTCAAGTGGCATGGTCTCCCTAATAGCTAGGAATAACCTATCAACAATCACCCATATGGCGTCATGATTTCTACTAGTCTTTGGGAGACCGACAATGAAATCCATTGTGATGTCATTCCATTTCCCGGCCGGCACTTGCAACAATTGTGCAACACCATAAGGCACTTGGTGCTCGGCTTTCACTTGTGCCCACGTGGCACATTTTGATATGTACTTTGCTACTCTCAACTTCATCCCGGGTCACCAATAAATTTTCTTCAAGTCTTGATAAGTCTTTTTACTTCCGGGATGTATCGAATACTTAGACTTGTGAGCATCATTCAACAACACTTTTCGGTTTCCACCGAATTTCGGAACCCAAATCCGACCATTCACGGTTTTTAGCCCTTGATCATTTTCTTCATATACTTGGTTCTTTCCCAACCTCTCTTGTCTATACTCGTCTTTTCCCATCACGTCCTTTTGTGCGGTTTTTATACTTTCAATAAAGCTAGATATCACATCAATCCGCATTAACTTAGCCTTAACCGGTTTTTCATAAACTTTTCTACTTAAGGCGTCGGTTACCACATTGGCCTTTCCTTCATGATAAACAATTTCACAATCGTAATCACTAATCAACTCAATCCACCTCCTTTGTCTCATTTTCAAGTCTTTTTGTGTAAACACATACTTGAGACTTTTGTGATCCGTGTATAGAATACACCTTGTACCATACAAGTAATGTCTCCAAATTTTCAAGGCAAAGATGATCGCCGCCAACTCTAAATCGTGTGTTGTATACCTTTCTTCCGCATTCTTCAATTGCCTTGAAGCATAAGCTATCACTTTACCTCTTTGCATTAAAACACAACCGAGACCTTTATTCGAGGCGTCACTATACACCACGAAATCTTCCATACCGTCGGGTAGGGTGAGGATCGGTGCATTGCACAATTTCTCTTTCAACAAGGCAAAAGCATCCTCTTGCTTTTTCCCCCATTCCAATTTTACATCTTTTCTCGTTAGTCTAGTGAGTGGGACCGCCACTCGGGAAAAATCTTCAATAAACCTTCGGTAGTAACCGGCTAACCCAAGAAAACTCCTAACTTCGGTCGGGGTCTTCGGTGCTTCCCAATTCTTCACCGCTTCAATCTTAGATGGGTCAACTTTTATCCCGCTTCCGGATACTACATGACCAAGAAATTGAACTTCCCGCAACCAAAATTCACACTTAGAGAACTTAGCATACAATTTTTCTCGCTTCAAAACTTCTAGAGTTTGCCTTAAATGTTCTTCATGTTCTTCTTCGGTTTTGGAGAAAATAAGAATATCATCGATGAACACGATGAGGAATTTATCGAGGAATGGTTTACAAACCCTATTCATGAGATCCATAAAAATTGTCGGGGCATTCGTCAAACCGAATGGCATAACTAAAAATTCATAATGCCCATAACGAGTTCTAAAGGCTGTCTTCTCGGTATCACCTTCTTTAACACGAACTTGATGGTAACCCGATCTTAAATCAATCTTGGAGAAATAATCGGCTCCTTGAAGTTGATCAAATAAATCATCTATCATTGGCAAAGGATAACGGTTCTTAATCGTCATCTTATTAAGCTCTCGGTAATCAATACACATTCTCATCGAGCCATCCTTCTTCTTCACAAATAAGACCGGTGCACCCCATGGTGACGAACTAGGACGGATAAAACTTTATCAAGTAAATCTTGGAGTTGAGCCATCAACTCTCTCATTTCGGTTGGGGCTAAACGATACGGGGCTCGGGCAATCGGCGTCGCCCCTGGAACTAAATCAATTCGGAACTCGACTTGTCTCTCCGGTGGCAAACCGGGTAAGTCATCGGGAAAAACTTTGGGAAAATCCCGAATAACCTTCACACTTTCGACCGTCTTTTTCTCTTTCCTCCCATCAAGGACGTAGGCTATAAATGATGAACACCCTTTCGATAAACACTTACTTGCTTTAATGGCGGTTAACAAATTCGGCATACGATGCCTCTTTTCCCCACAAATATACACCTTCTCATTCTCGGGTGATTTGATCGATACTAACTTCTTTCCACACAAAATCTTGGCTTGGTGGATTCCCAACCAATCCATTCCAATAATCACATCAAAAGCCTTAATCCCCATAGGCATTAAATCAACCTTAAACTTCTTACTATCGATTTCTAATTCACAATCCCTATAGACATGTTGAACCATAGAGGTTTTCCCATCGGCTACTTCTATTTCATACAAATCATCAAGTAACTCTAGTGGAACCTTAAACTTAGCACCAAATTCATGAGACACGAAAGAATATGTGGAACCCGAATCAATTAGTACTTAAGTGGGTATGGAGTTTATGAATAAGGTACCTGAGACAACATCATGGGTCTCCTTGGCTTCTTCTCGCGTGAGTTGGAAGGCACGCCCTTTGACTTTCAACGGCTCCGGTTTCTTGTGAGCGGTTGACACCAACGTTTCGGTTCCCTTCTTTGGACAAACATTACTATAATGCCCCTGCTCATGGCATGAGAAATACTCCACTTCATCAAGGCTTTTAACCTTGCAATCTTTAGCTTTGTGGCCATAACGACCACACTAGAAGCAACCGTTGGAATCCTCCTTGCATTCACCTTTGTGGTCCCTACCACACTTTCTACAACCACCAACACTACCTTGCTTTGACCCGCTCAGGGCAAACTTACTTTTCTTGGATGGTCCCGAAAAACTTTCAAACTTCCTCTTCTCATTGCCAACCGACCTCTCTTGCACTCTTCTCTTACTAACTTTTTCAACACTTCGGGCGACGTTGATCGCTTCATCAAGAGTGGTCGCCCTCTTCACTTCGAGTTCATACTCCCATGGTAACCCATTAGCAAATCGAACCACACGGCTGCGTTCGGTTGGGTAAGTACTTTATACAAACGGGAGGTATCCCGTGAACTTCTTGGTATACTCATCCAAGGTCAAATTGCCTTTCTTGAAGTGAAAAAATTCTTCCAACAACTCCTCTAACTCCCTTTCGGGACAATACTTCTCCTTGAGTCTTCTAGTGAACTCATCCCACGACATCTTGTAAATAGCTTTCTTTCCCAAAGTTTCATACACGGTGTCCCACCATGTAAGAGCATCATCCTTAAACAATCGTGAGGCATAAGTCACCATGTCTTCCTCCTTTCACTTGCTACTCTCAAGCACACGTTCCGTCTCTCGAATCCATTGAACCGTCACTTTCGGTTCCGTACTCCCGAGATAGAAGTCGGGACGGCAAGCAAGGAATGTCTTGTAAGAACATCCTTTACGTTCAATCTTTCTCTCTTCACCACTTTCCCCATTGGAGGATTTCTCGGTCGGGTTGGTGTTCCCCGTTGACTTGGTCTTAGTGAGTTGAGGGGAATCTTCACCTTCCTCCCTCTCCTCCTCAAAAAGACGTTCATCTTCCTCCCTTTCCTCATCATCATCTCTTAAGTTCAACCGATCATTTATGATCCGGTTAACATCTTGTTGCATCACATTTCTCATGTTAGTGAGCATGGATTCAATGGCCTCCATTGTTACCGGAGTATGGTTATTCCCGATACCCGAATTGGCCAATCCATTCCCATCTTGATTCAAATTCGAAGCTTGTTCCCCATCCAACAATCAACCACTTCTCGTTCTAGCCATCTTACTATAATAAGATGTCTACCCAATTAGAATCCAATAAGTTGACTAAAAAGTCAAAATTAAACATACAGATAGCTCGATTAAAACAATTCCCTCAATGGTCAACCCTAATCCTTAAAGGTCAACCTAACTTCCTATAGAACATAATGTCCCAAATGTAAAGTCTAAGTCTAGGGTGGGTAACCAACCTAATTCACTTAGACTAATGCTCTGATACCAAGTTGTAACACACCAATTTTTCAACCAAATTTAAAACTTTTGAAAATATAAAATATGTGTCTTTACAAACCAAATATCCAAAAATGTAAATTTCGATAAAACACTTGGAGTAATTGCTAGTATCAAAAATCGGTGTTACAAATATATCAAAACAATATCTAGGGAATTAAATAAGTACACCGAGCTAAATCACTTCCAAATGCTAACTACGGGCCGCCTAATCTTTAGCTCCCGAACCTGAGTACATAGCCAAAATAAACGTAGTACGTGAGACAAATATTGTCTCGTGAGAAACATGAGTTTTAGACCCAGTTAGAAATAATTTGCAATAAAATAATAATTAATTAATTATCAAATTGCACATAGTTAATCAATCTCTAAGGCTTGCCATAAGCCAAACACATACGTAACGGGCCTCCCCGAAACAACTCCCCCGATATGGGTTATCTAGGTAAACTCCCCCGTTTCCGGGTTATCTATTGCTCCCGCGATTTCCGGGTTATCTCAAACTCCCCCGTTTTCCGGGTTATCTATTTCTCGACACACTACCCTTGCGCAGGGTGGTACCGCCCCAAGTAGGTGTCACTAACTCCCCCAACTTGTGTGGGTTATCTAGGATCCAATCGATTAGCTACCACATAACAAATCATCAACTTGGGTCAAAGCCCATATCACAACTCAATCATACTAGTGGTAACTAAGCAAGTCAACTTACAATTCAATTCAATTCAATTAATTTCATACTCTATCAAGTCAATCTTTTCTTTATTAAAAATATTTATCTAATAAAGACTCTAAAATCATTTCAGTACATAAATATGGTTTACTATGTACTCAGAAAGATCACATGTACTCACCTTAGCAATGCTATCCAATACTTGTGTAAATCAACAAAATCTCTACTTCCCAATCAAGGGAGTACTTCCAATCTCAACTCCTTCTTGACCTATTATCAAAATCATTACAAATCTAGTCATATACCATAACTAACTACTAGTTAATCCATCTTAACATTCCCAACCACCAAGTTCATACCACTTGGTGGAAATCTAAAACCCTAGTTCAAGATTTCTATCCATAAAACCGAAATCCAGCTTGTACACATTGATTACAAGCTTACCATGAGTGTTTTACACTCATGATAGGTCATCTTCCCCAAAGATGATGTGGTT
This sequence comes from Calendula officinalis, assembly GCA_963853835.1. NCBI lineage: Eukaryota > Viridiplantae > Streptophyta > Magnoliopsida > Asterales > Asteraceae > Calendula > Calendula officinalis. The sequence goes on from OY970826.1 coordinate 43,429,740, forward strand.
GGTTCCCAATACCACCATTAATACCTAAATAGAGCTCAAATTACCAAGGAGATGAATAAACTTGCAAGTATTCTTACCTTAGATCAATAATCTCCAAGAAATATGAAGATTTGAGCTCAAGAACACCAACAATCGTGCACTTCTTCCAAAATAACGGCTGGTAGGGTTTTAGGGGTGTAGGTGTCAAAACCCTAGCCTCAACCCGTTTTTATACAGAGCCAACCAGTTCGCGATCGCGAACTCAAGTTCGCGTCGCGAACTTCGTGTGTCGTGACCACTTCGCGATCGGTAACTGGTCGGGAACTCTATGTCTGAAAACCCCCAAGTCCCTGAGCGAAGTTCACGATCGCCATCTCCACTTCGCGCCGTGAACTCCTCCAATCAGCTAGGCTGCACTTTTCGGTCTTTGCCTCGACCCGGTTTCGTCCATAACTTTCTCATACGCTGTCCAATTGACACGAAACCAATTCCTACGGTTCTGAAATGAATTATCCTTATTTATCATATTATTGTAAAATTTATTTATTTACAAAATCTCGGTCGTTACATTCATGATCGATGAAGATGATGGAAGTCTACAAGAACCATTAACCAACAGCGAAGCTGATGGCGACATAGAGTCTGAAAGATGGCTCGAGGCTATGCAAGTAGAGATGCAATCCATGTATGACAACCAAGTCTGGGTGTTATCAGACTTGCCACCACAATCACATGCTGTTGGATGCAAGTGGGTTTTCAAGAACAAAACCGACATGGATGGGAAAGTGCATACTTACAAAGCACGACTTGTCGCGAAGGGTTTCAGGCAAACACATGGTGTGGATTATTCTGAAACCTACTCGCCAGTCGGATTGCTTAAGTCTATTAGAATTCTTATGGCCATATCAACATATTACAACTATGAGATATGACAAATGGATGTTAAAACTGCCTTCCTTAACGGGGAGTTGAATGAGGACGTATTCATGATACAACCGGATGGTTTTACTGATCCAAAGAATCCTGATAAAGTATGCAAATTGCTAAAATCCATTTATGGATTGAAGCAAGTATCTAGAAGTTGGAACTTACACTTGACAAAAGAATCAAAGAATTTGGTTTTGTCAAGAGTGAGTTCGAGGCGTGTGTCTACACAAAATTCAGTGGGAGCATAGTAATCTTCCTAGAGCAGTATGTCGACAACATACTGCTCATAGGAAACAATATACCAGCATTACAAGGAGTAAAATCCTGGTTAGGTAAATGTTTCCAGATGAAGGACTTGGGAGAAGCCGCGTTTATACTAAGTATAAAGATCTATGGGGATAGATCTAGGCGGCTTATTGGACTTAGTCAAAGTACATACATTGACAAAGTACTGAAGAGATTCAGTATGAGTGATTCCAAGAGAGGTCTAATTCCAATGACACATGGCATTACACTGAGCAAAGCTCAGAGTCCTACATCTAGCAAAGAACAGGCTAGGATGAGTTTGGTACCATATGCTTCGGCAATTGGATCAATCATGCATGCCATGTTATGTACTAGGCCCGATATTGCTTACTCCATAAGTCTTACAAGCAGATATCAAAAGAATCCTAGTGAGCCCCATTGGGTGGCTGTCAAGAACATTATTAAGTATTTGAGAAGGACGAAAGAAATGTTCTTGGTCTTTGGAGGTTCGATGGAAGAATTGCGTGTAACTGGTTACACAGATGCAAGTTTCCAAACCGACAGAGATGATTACAAATCACAATCGGGATTTGTATTCACACTAAACGGAGGAGCTATATCTTGGAAGAGTCAGAAACAAGATACAATAGCAGATTCGACTACAGAGGCTAAGTACATTGCGGAAAATGATGCTGGAAAGGAAGCCATGTGGCTTAAGAATTTTATCGAGAATCTTAGAGTTATTTCCAGTATCTCTAGACCCATCGAAATATTCTGTGATAACAGTGGAGCAATATCGCAAGATGTTGAGCCAATGGAGCATCAAAAGACCAGGCATGTGCGCAGAAAATATCACCTCATATGTGAGTATGTTAGAGAGAGTGATATTATAATTAAGAAAATACCAACGGATGACAACGTTGCTGACCCGTTGACAAAACCACTAGCTGGACCAAAGCATGAGAAACATGCGCACGCTATAGGCATGCAGTACCTAGATATTGGTAGCTAGTAATTTTGATTATGATCCATAGACATGTTTGAAATCGATACATTATGTAATAACATTTCGTGGGATTGAAATAGAAATTTTTACGTAATATTTTCACATTGTCTATTCTTATAATGTATTAAACCTATCCTTGATACACAAAGTTTTGAGTATCTAAATGTCTGTGGTTGCTTGAATTTAGTGGGAGCAAGATTCAGGAGCTAATGCCATTATGAATATTTATCTATTTCATAGTTATTGAATAGAGATACAAGTGTTGTTAAAATAAATACTCATAGATGTTTACAGAGTTTGTTAAACATTAGACGTGACCAAAAGATCGAGATTACTTCATGGAGCCCAAGCATGAGTAATTTCGTGTAGATATCCTCTGACCTGAGATGTTTGGTTTGAGACTCGATAACTTCTGATCTTTAGCGATTATCTAACGTCACACCGTAAAAGGGTGATCATAAGGAACTTGACTAAGACAACGGAAGTCGTGTTCAAAAATGCAAGACAGTCAAGATGGGATTTGCACCTTCTTTAACTAGAAGAGATATTTCATGGCCGCTCGACGATTAGGACTACTAAAATGCGTGGCCGTGCTTGGAGAATGATTAGATCATTCGGTAATCCGTTACTGCAGAAAGTCAAAATCAGAGTCGAGAAAATTTGAGTAAATAGAACAAGATCCCTGCTCCATGTCTATTACTCAAATTAAGAAATATCATGATGCAAAAGGAAAATCTTTTAGTGTTATTCATTTTATGAATATTATCTCTGGATGTAAGAGTTCTTATAACGTGATTATCTTAAATGTCTGGCTAGGGACCGCTTTAGGCCAACAATGATCAGTAAGTGATACTTAACTTGCACAAGTGGGAGTCTGTTGGATTTATGTGCACAGATAAGTACACGTGTCATCGTGTCCAATGTTATAAGGCACTAAAGGGTCACACCACTACACACCCAATAATGGACAACCGAATAAAGTAAGTTGTGTGGAATAATTAACTACTTAAGTTAATTATAAAGCAGAGAACAGATAATAATAGTTAATTATTATTTAAGAGGATGGTTAAATATTAAGTTAAATATTTAACGGACAATTAATTAATAGTCTATTAATTAACTAGTAAAAGTCCAAGGGATTAAAGTGTTAATAGGAAGTTTAATTATGAGATTAATCATAATTAAACTCCAAGGACCTAAACGTAACATATATCCTTATAAATAAGAGGCTTGTGTTAAGGGTTTTAGGTTAATCACATTACACATTCAAAACCCTATTCCCTCCCTCCCTCCCTCTCTCTCTCGTTCGTCGACCGAAAGAAACCCCAAGGGTTTCGAACCCTTGGTTCGTTCGTAACATACACACACATACACGAGTTCGTGTAATGCTTTATGGGTACAAAGCGGTCTTGCAACGTGTCCAGGTGGTGCAGTAGAGGTGGATCATTCTTTAGCAATCTAAAGGTAATTTTCTTCATCTTATTCTTCTTGTGATCTCATTGTTTAGTAGAGATCCAGTAATGTGGGATTCAAGTTCCGCCATGTGAATCCTAAAAGGTTTTCCTACACATAATACATTAAATATTATTGTTAAATATTTTTTTTATATATATTTTGTGTATATAGGAGCTTAAATGAGCCTAATCAAGCCGAGCCTGAACCTTCGAAAACCTAAACGAGTCGAGCTCGAGCTTTACATATAAGGCTCGAAACGAGCCGAGCTCGAGCTCCTTGAAACTTAACCAAGCCGAGCTCAAACCTAGTCGAGCTCGGGCTCAGCTCGGCTCATTTACACCCTTAGGGATAAGTAAGGGTGAAGAGGTAATTTTAAATATAAAAACTTGTCAAATAAGGTAAATTATTAAAGTGATTCACTTATTTCGATATACCTCAAAAAGGAAAGTGATTCACTTATTTTGATACGAAGGAAGTATATAATATGAGATTAATCTTAACTATTAATTATTATTATCAAGTAATTACCTATATTAATTACTTAATTCTCTTTTTTAATGAAATAAAAATACTGTTGGTTTTATAACTAATTACCTCTGAGATATGGTGGCTCCACCAACTATAAGAAATATACATAAGTATTTATGAAATAAATAAATAAATACATTAATTATTAATAATAATGTATAAATAAACGAATGATTAATTAAATAATAATCAATTAAATGAACAAATAACAATTATATAAATATTAATTATTAAATAAGTAAATAATTATTAATTATCAACTAAATAATTAATTCAGTTCTTAACATTAAGGGGTCTTTAGAATTGCTTATTGAAAATAGATTATTTCATTTTGAAAATAAATAATCTAATAATCAACGGTTAAAAAACGTGATTATGAACAATAGTGTTTGGATTTAATTATGTGGTTTGAAATCGCAATAATCAGATAATCAGCTTTTTTAGTGTTTGGCAAACTTGATTATTTGTCTAGTTAATAGGTAAAATGAAATAACCCGTTTTCAAAACGTAATAAGCAGTCCCTCACCTGCTTTTTCAAAACTCCTAAACCTTTAGTATAGGTTCAAATCCTATTGGACGCAATTTTTTCTAGATATTTTTTTATATTTCGAAAATTAAATTTTGAATTATTTGAATCCGAAACGCTTGAGTACCCTTTTGATTTTATTGAAAAAAATTAGGAGTGATCATTTTGTTCAAGCAACTTGTTCCTGAACTATAAAATGTTCCCTTTGTTCCTGAATAGCTTCTTTCAAAATGGATTCTGCTTCCTCCATGAATATCTTGGTAGAAGATATTATTTCTTGAAACTGTGGTTTACTGGTTTGTAAGTAAGAACGTGAGCCCCAAAACGTAAATAATTGATTATTTCAGACTTTTTTTTTTTCAAATACTCATTTTAGATTATGTACGTTTTCAAAACGCAATAAATAGATAATTTTCTTGAAAACGCAATCCCAAACACCCCATAAATTACACAAATGAGTTTTAAGGTTAGTGGGCTCAAAAGCTTTAAAAAAGCTATTAGGGTGAAGAAACTGTTTTTGGGCTAGAAGGTTTCTGGGCTTGAATCTAGGTCAAAGTTTGGGCTGGGTAATGGATATGGGCCGGAACTATAACAAGGATTTATTTGCATCGGAAGGTCGCCTAGCTTACACAGAAGCTTTCAGAATTCGACGCAGGCTATTATTTCTTGTTTTTGTTCGATATTCTGGGATTAAATACCAACACTTTTGATATTTAAAAGTATCTTTACTAAAACTTAATACTTCATACTTGAACTGATTAGCTAAGTAGATCATTTATCTTTACAAAATAAACTAACATATCACATCATGTAATTAAATTACAAAATGCAAAACCTACAACACCATACAAGTGTACTACACATTATATATTTAGGTATCAACTATTCCTAGGAAAATAATAGTTAATTTGATTCACAGATCCTAAAAAGACCACCCGAATAGTTGAAAATAAAGTTTGAAAACGAAAGTCATGTTCTTTTTACAAAGCCATTGGGTCCTTTACACAGAAGGAGCGTTTCCAATGGGCTTGACTAGTCTCTCTCGGCCAAGCCCCACAAAATGAAGAAAAGATGTAACAAGATTATGCAAATTTAAAATAAATTATACTTCAAAATTACAAATGTGTCATGCATGTAATTGCTCATTGTTGATTACATTCCCTTATAATACATTTATCATTCATAATGCTACTGTTCATTATAATCCAAACGGAGTTCCGTTATATGCGATTCAACTTTACATAGTAAAAGGAGTATCTTATAGTTGCATATTAAATGTATCTTTTCAAAGAAATCCTGTCAAAAAATTTTTATTATACTTTTTAATATTACATGAGAAATCGTGAAGCAATTTTTTAATATCTTTATATTTTTACATAATATGTAACATAAATACTTCCTCTGATTTAAGTGACACATTTTGGATTTCACGGTTTCTAAGACAAAAAATTATAATAATGATTAAATTAGATTAATTGGATTGTTAGTATGGAATGAGTCTCACATATTTTGAGTAAAATGTGGTTAATGATGTTTAAATTAAAAAGTATGGATAAAATAGTCATTTTATTTTGTTAAAATATATAGTTTGCTATTGTTCATTATAATCCAAACGGAGTTCCGTTATACGCGATTCAACTTTACATAGCAAAAGGGGTTTCTTATAGTTACATATTAAATGTATCTTTTCAAAGAAATCCTGTCAAACAATTTTTATTATACTTTTTAATATTACATGAGAAATCGTGAAGCAATTTTTTAATATCTTTATATTATTACCAATACTTTCACCACTAACTATCTCTTAACACACTTTCTCTCTCCAATCAAACCTTATATTTTATTCAAAAGTAATACCAAATACCCCACCACAAACTATCTCCTAAAATGTTGTGCCCAACACAAATGAGAACTTTATTTAGGGACGGAGGGAGTATTATTTTTCCTTTAAATTTGGATTCTGACTTACTTTACGAGTTGACTAATATTAGGGTGACCACACACTTTGCATGTATCCTGAAATCGGTACGGATGAACCTATGTGACCTTAAGATGTTTTTCTCATAAGAATTATCTTGGAATTTATGTTTTGTATTTTAATATAAGGTTACATCAAATATAAAATTAGTTTATTTATTTGAGAGTTTATTAATATCTTGAAATTCATAATTTGCTTTCTTAATTTAAACTAATATTTTAGATGTTTGTTAGTAGCACTAAGCAATTTTTTGTGTATTATAGGAAAATTACTCGCGGCATCGCGCAGTTAAGTATCTACTCGTTATAATACATGTGGTACAATATTGTGCCAAAAAAGAAGTTACTTCGCTATCATTAAGAAGCATTTAATGTTTCAATTATAATAAAGATTTTTATTAGATAATGTAATATTTAAATGAGTTTGCATTTATTTATAATATTTATATAGGAGTATCTATAGATACATAAAAAATCAGTTCCAAAAATGAAGTTGAATTTAATTTTTTGCATTTAATATTAATAATTTAATAAATTCATTTATAAGATTAATTAAATTAAATTATTATATTTAATATATAGGTTTTAGTTTCTAGCAAATGGAAAGACACATATTAAAGGTAAACTAAATTGTTATATTTAATATATAAGTTTTAGTTTCTAGCAAATGTAAAGACACATATTAAAAGTATTAATTTAGTATAAATAGGTAAGTAAGGTTGTTAATCTCATTCATCTAATCTCCTATTATAAATTTCATTTTGGTGAATTCATGAATCAAATTTGTCTTGATGTTTTTAAGTGATTTTTGTGTAATGATACATCGTTAAATTTAGGTTTGTTTATTTTGTAGGATCGACTATCTCCAGCGGTGTTACTCTGATGATTACACAATATCTTATACTCAAATCGATATCATTCAGTTCCTCATAATTCTTTATTATACCGTCTATTTCTTTGATTATATCTTATACCCAAGTGTTAAAGTCAAGATAGTATATATGACACACACCAAAAGCTAAACATGTTGGTTGACGATACGATCGTTAGGCAAGAAAAGGCATGATGACAATGCAAACGGGAAAACAAAAGCAATAAATTATGATCGGAGGTGAAGGCAAGTCACATTATACATTAGTTTAATAATCAATATGTAGCAAAGTTCATAATAAATTATGATCGGAGTTTGCACTAATGGCCTCATCAAGTGTGACCGTCCTCTTCACTTCCAATTGGTAATCCCACGGTAACCCACTAGCATACTGGAACACCCTCAACCTCTCATCCGAGTAGGATTTAGCAACAAACGGGAGTAATCCCGTGAACTCTCTCGAGTATTCTTCAACCGACATATCCCCCTTCTTAAGGGTCACAAACCTTTCATGCATCTTTTCTAAATCCCTCTCGGGACAAAACTTCTTCTTCAATCTCGTGGTAAACTCATCCCACGACATCACCTCAATCACCTCCCTCTCGAGGGTTTCATACACAATATCCCACCAAACCATAACATCTTCTTTCAATAGTTGTGACGCATACGTCACCATATCGGCTTTCTTACACTTGCTACTACCGATAAACCTCTCGGTCTCTTGGAGCCACCTCATAGTTACCTTCGGGTCCGAACTACCCGTATACACATTTGGCTTACAAGCCATGAAGGATTTAAACGAACAACCTTCTTTCACATCGGGCTTTGCCCTAGCATCACTTTGGCCACCCGTGGAGGATTTCCCTTCACCAGTACCACTACCCCCGGTTCTCTCATCCGATCTAGCCTCAGATTCACGGTCTCCACCCGACCTCTCACGGTCCCCAATAATACGGTGCACTTCCTCGGCCACCGTCCCTTTGATTTGATCAATAATAGTTTGGAGATCCGTCATGGTTACCGGAGTCTTATTAGCTCCAACCTCCGATTCATCAACTCGATGCATCGACGGTTGACTTTCTTGTTCAACCACCCTCTCGACATGAGGTATCAGAGGTGACAGGTGGAGATCTTGGAATTTCACCTGCTGGAATGTCTTCAGTGTTGGCTCCAACAGCAGAGGTGATTATAAGTTGTGAAACATTTTGTTCACATTGTTGTTCACCTGCTGAAGTGGCCACTTTCTCCCCCTCAGAGAGTGCCCGAAGAAGAGGGGTACTCTCTGGTGCTGAAGCAGGATGGACAACAGCGGCACCCTCATTTAGCTTTTCAAGAATGAGGTTATGGGTGCCTTGGAGACCAGCGACTTGGGAAGTCAGCGAGGTGACTTCAGTCTCAAATTTGTCCAATCTTGTGGACACAACAGAAGCAGACCCCTCAATCGCCTTAGAAAGGTGGCTATGAGTGTGGGTCAGCAGAGACTCTTGCTTTTCTTGTGCAAGAGCCAGTCGATCGACAACTGGTTGAAGAGGAGACACCTTGGAGGTCAAGGTATCTAGTTGTCGTGCGACTTCAGCTTCTGTGGCCCGAGCATCAGAGAGAAGCTTGTCCTTTTTGACTCTGTCAGATTCACGAAGGGAGTTCAACTCTCGATGAATATACTTTTTGAGAGTGTTGAACTCGCTTGTGTTGCAGAGAATCTGATCAGCAAGAAGAACCAGATGAGGAGTCTGAGAGTGAACCTCAGCATGCAGAGAAGTTATGCTGGAAGAGAGGTTCTCAGCAATTTGGGAAAACTTTTTTGGAACATCCTTGCGAAGGGCGTCCATCTGCTGACTCAGTCTGGCCATCCCAGGTCGAATCTGGGATGATACAACTCTAGACATCAGAGCAACAACGGCTCTGATGGGAATGCTTCCTCCAGCTTTGCTGGATTCAGCATGGGACACTTGGACGCTTTGGGAGAGGGGGTCCGACATGTCTCCAGCTTGAGGGGTAACCTCAGCTGTGGAAGTGGGTGTTCCTGAGTTAGGAGGAATCGCTCCTATGGGATGCTCAGAAACTATGGGGGGTGGGTTGGGTCCAGCTGAAACTTCTGGGGTTATAACAGAAGTGCCGTCATCAGCTGTCAAAACAGGTTGAAGCTCAGAATGTTCTTCGTCAGATGACGAATAGTAAGACTGAATAAAATCATCACTCGACTCAAACATTATATGAAATGCTGTTTGGGTCTCTGGAGCTTCGGTCTCACCAGCCGGCGATACTGGTATAGAGACGTTTGTTGCCTCACAGCTCTGTTGGCGACTACGTTCGTGATCATTGGCAGCTGGGGTGAGTGCCTCAGTAACAACTTGGTTTAAAGTTGTCTCTTCATTGGCGGTGGTGGTTTCCTCGATCACCTACTGGTTTAAGCCGGTGACGTTGTCGGAAACAGAAGAGTCAGCTTCAAGATTGACTTGGTTTCCAATCAATCTATCATCAGCTGTAGACTCAGATAGTGATGAAGAAGTTGGTGGTGGTGTGTGTGCAGCTGACTCACGGGTGGCTTGGGTTGAGCCGAAAACTTCACCAGCAGTCTGTCGAGAGACTGAGGTTGCTTGTGCAGTTTGTTCCCTTGTTACAACGACAGATAATGAATCAGTCGAGGAGCTACGCAGAGGGTTGGAGCCGGCACTAACTCCTAAAGAACGAAATTGCCGTTTTGACGTCTGCTGACTTGTTGAGAAATCAGCAGAGGAGAGTGGATGAAAGGAAAGGAAGGGGGAATAGCCGAGAGTGTTCGACTAGGAACTCTGATTGTTGGTGGAGTTCCTGGAAAAACACTGCCATACTGAAAATGAGAAGGATTACTCTCAGCAGCTGACATAGCTTCTGATCGTAATCCCTCTAAATGATCTCGGCTGAATCCCGATGATGATGCTGTCGCCAGCTCAACATCATCAATTACCACCTCCTCTCCACGTGTAGCAGGCCTCCTTATCTCCTGCAGAGGAGAAAAAGGAGGTAGAGACGTGGGAGAAGATGATAAAAAGAATGAAGAAGAAGGAGAGCGATCAGCGGTTCGCTTAACTCGCTTCTTCACCACCAGAGGAGGAACATCTGCATCAGCAGAATCCTCATTCTCAGGGACTGAGATCCCTGTTGAGGTGATGGTTTTCCCATCAGCAGCTGGGGATGGTCGCCCAGTTGAGGGAAATCTCTTCATATGAGAAGAGGACATACCTTCTTGTAGGGCCGATTCCTTCGATGTTGCGCCCTTCTTTCGATCCCTTTTGGATCTGACTCGATCATCAATGTTCTTCAGCATGTACGAGGTGAGAGGAAAAGCCTTTTCATCATCCTTCTTTTGGAAGATGATGTTGGAGATGGAACGGACCATCACTGATTCCCCTGGAATGTCTTCATAATCTATATGCAGCTTTTCAAGCATCACATGTGCGATGCACAATGTGAAAAAGCGAAGATAGGGAATATGATTTCCCTTGCTTTTCAGCTTGGCCTTGACCTCCTCGTACACCAGTTTCCCATAGTCGATCCACTGACCGGTGACTAGGGCTTCAGCAAAGACTTGCATGCTGGAGTTGCACTGGTTGTGAGACCCGGTGTTGTCGCCTATACCCTGAATGATGTGGGTAAATAAATAGGCCCAGGGTCTCGTTAGCTGAGACTTCTTGAAGATATGCACCTTGTCATCTTCGTGTTCGAATCTGTATCCAGAGATACGGATTAGGTTTTCTTTAGCTTCATCAGCAGATTTCGTCTGCTGATATTTCTCTCCAGGTTGCAGATACTCGAATCCGCAAGCGGTTCGGAAATCATCAATAGTAATGGTGATTTGATGATTTCCCACTTGCGCAGTGATGTCGTCTCCAGAAATGGAGGCAGACATCCAGAAATCACGCAAGAGTTCGATGATACTCTTGGTGAATCTGGTAAATGCACCACCGATAGGGCAGCGGCGCACAAACGTCCCAACCGGTCGATATACCTCGACAAGATCCTTCGATGGGGAAGTGTTGGCTACAAGGTTTGAGTCCTGAGAGAACTCAATGGCAGCCCTAGTAAGAATGACTTTTGAAGCTTTCTTAGACATTTTGGGAAGAGAGAAGAACGATAAAAGCTTGAAAGAGAGGGTTTTTTGAGAGAGAATTGTGGGAGTGATGAGGATGAAGTGAGGAAGATGAGTGGGTATTTATAGGGGTTTTTGGGACGGTTTGGGTAAATATTTGAATTTAAACCGGGTTAATTATGGATAGTTGTAACCCAACTATAGACATGTTGGTTATCGTGCAAAGGTGGGTGTTGGATGTGACAGAGAGGGGTAGTGGAGCCGTTTCTTGTGTCAGGGTGTCTTGTCTCACATAAATGCCAAATATTTCCACTCGAGTGGAAATATTCGCCACAGAAAGCGTATGGATAGGGATAAAAGATGCCTTTTTATGGAGAACCAAACGTTTTAACTTATAAAACACGACAAGTTATCATTTAAGAGATTTTATTCTGCTGACTGATGGATTCAAAACATTTTTAGTCAGCTGAATGTACTAACTAACAAAGTGAACTCATCAGCTGCTGATAGTACTTCAGCAGTTGATTCAAGCATTCAACATACCCAGCTCGCTGATCAAAAAATTGAATCGTTTTTCATCTAAAGGCTTAGTGAATAAGTCAGCTAGCTGAAGGTCTGTTGAAATGAAATGGAGTTCAACGTCACCTTGTTCAGTGTGATCTCTAATGAAATGATACCTTATGTCGATATGCTTGGTTCTTGAGTGAAGAACTGGATGGTTGCTGATTGCAATAGCACTTGTGTTATCACAGTAGATAGGAACTTTGCAGAAGTTCATATCGAAATCAACAAGCTGATTCTTCATCCAAAGGACTTGAGCAGAGCAGCTTCCAGCAGCAACGTATTCTGCTTCAGCTGTGGAGGTAGAAACAGTACTTTGTTTCTTGCTTGTCCAGCTGACTAGCTTTCCTCCAAGTAGCTGACATCCTCCAGTTGTGCTCTTTCTATCCATTTTGCAACCATGCACGAGGAGCTTGTTTCAACCCATACATCGCCTTATCCAGTTTAAACACATAGTCTAAATACTTAGGATTTTCAAACCCTGGTGGTTGCTTAACATATACTTCCTCTTGCAGCTTCCCGTTCAAGAACGCACTCTTTACGTCCATCTGAAAATGTGTGAAGTTTTTGTACGCAGCGTAGGCTAGAAATATTCTAATAGCCTCAAGCCTAGCCACTGGAGCAAATGTTTCATCGAAATCGATTCCTTCCTTTTGTCTATATCCTTGTGCAACAAGTATAGCCTTGTTGCGAATAACCACACCTTCTTCATCCATTTTATTTCTAAACACCCATTTTGTACCAATTATGGTCTTTCCAACTGGTGGGGGCACCAGCTGCCATACTTTGTTGACCTCAAATTGGTTGAGTTCTTTCTGCATCGCTTGAATCCAGCTTGAGTCTTCTAAAGCAGCTTTAATATTTTTCGGTTCTTCAGTTGCTAAGAAACAAGACCATAAGCAGAGATCGCATGATGCTTTACTTCTCGTGACAACTCCTTGTTGTGGACATGTTTGCTTTCATCACCCTGCACATAAATTCAAAGAGTTAGTTCTTTTTGGGAACCCACACTTCGGTGGGTCCTTGTGACTTTCCGCTGGAACTCACATGAGTTGATTTTTCAGTAGGCTCAACTGCTAAAATTGGGGAAGGTCTCAAGCATGTGTTGTCACACTCACTTGCCATATGCCCACGATCTCCACACTTATAGCATTTTCTGTTTCTTTGCAGTGGAGTGGAAGGCGATGCAATGGGTTTGGGAACTGGACCCAAAATCCCTTTCATTTTTTGATTATCAGAGATAGTCAGAGTTTGAACGAGTGATGTCGACCTTTCCTTTCAGCCGCCTGACAGACACACCTGAAGAAGGACTTGGAGTGTTTTTAGAAACACTCTTACATTTGTTTTTTGCAGCTCGAGTACGAACTCCAACTGGCTCACCCTTGGAGGGTGTAAGAACAGTTTTCTTTCCTGCTGTTCTGCTAGTCTTCTGCTGAGGTGTAGCAGAAGAGGCAGCAGGTGCTGAACCCAAGATAGATTTTCTTGGTTCAACAATTACTACAGTAGGTGTCCTAACAACCATGGCAGAGGAGTCAGCTGATGACTCTTCACCAGTAGTTACAGAAGGATCTTCTGAGGACATCTCAGTAGCAAAGGTTTTGGTAGACCTAACAAAGGAACCAAAAACCAACTCTTCAGCTGGCACAGAAGCATCAGCTGATGAGTAATACAGATCATCTGTACTGCTGTCAGGTACAGCGGCTGCAGCAAGGAAGTCTCCTCCTAGTACAGCTTGTACTTGACTAGGGATTTGTGAGTTAACACATTCACTCACGCGTTTGGATGAACGAGACCAAGATTCACAAATCTTTTTAATTGCTTCAAGTTCTTTAACTTTTTCACTTAGATCATGTTGAAGAACTGAGTTTATAAATTTTGTTTCAGAAAGATCTTCTTTTAAAGTTTTGTGGTCAATTAAACGTTCTTTTAAAAATGCATTTTCACGTAGAATAGCACTATGTTTATCCAAACATTCACCTTTCAGCTGATCAATGAAGTGCAAGTCACAAATAATAGAATCAACAATATCTTTGGCTTTAGTAGCCTCAGCAGAGATAGAGAGGTTACCTTTTTATGAACAATGTTGACCCATTTATAAGAACTAGCATCATCAGCTGTAATACTTTCATCATCATCAGCACGAGCCATCAAACACATTGTGGCCATTTGTTCATCATCGTCATCAGATGAGCTATCACCTGAGTCAGCCCAGTCATGAGTTTCAGCTACAAGACACTTGTCAGCAGATTTGCCTTCAAGTGCCTTCTTTTCTTCTAGAATCTTTTTGGTGAAGGCTTGTAGCTTTTTGTATTTCTCTTCAATGGACTCACCAGATGAAGATGATGAACTAACTTTCTTCTGCTTGCAGTCTTTAGCATAATGTCCCTTCTTGTTGCAGTTGTAGCAAGTTATCTCGGAGATATTAGGTGTACTCCCAGAAGGTCTGGAAGGTACATCTGATGAGATAGATCTGCTACTTGAGCCTCTAGCTGAGGAGCCAGACTTGTTTTTAAAGAATTTTCTATTTTTAACAAGTAAGGCAAGCTCAGATATAAGGGCATCGTTGTCTTCGTCTTCATTAACTTCTTCGATGCTGACTTCAGGTATGTTGAACAAACCAACAGCTAAAGTGTTGTCAGCTTCATCATCTGATGGGGGATATTTGATTCTGCTGGGCTTGTTTAAAGAGACAAGAGTGTTAAGGCAAAAAGCCTTGCCCCTTTGGATCTTAAGATAACAAAACAACCTAGACTAGCTTTGATTTATATGTAGAATAATATAGCTAAGTTTAGGTCTGATACTGAGTGATCAGTATTGGAACTCAGTATCAGTACTCAGTATCAGATAGTGATACTGAGTACAAGGACTGAGTAGAAGGACTGAGTGATACTCAGTATAGTAACGGACTAAGATCAAATCCCTTGATCTTAGTCATTTTCCTTACTTAGTCCTTCGGTTACTCCTTTGCTCATCATGTAAGATCTCTATAACATTATAAATAGAGATCATCTTGCAAAGGAGTACTCACCAATTTACTTTACACTTTCATATCTTTGTAATTGATTAGTGGTCTTGTTATTCCGCAACAAGCCACACTTAGTGGATTTATACATTTGACTCATATCTTGTTCTTATACAATATTTGTCTTAGTGCTATAATTAACCAATCAATTAATCAACTAAACCAGGGTGTTGTGACCTAACAACTGGTATCAAAGCAGGCTAAATAAACTCTTATTTAGTCGATCTATAACCCTGGCAGCCATTTCCTACATTTATCCCTCCAACACTCAAAAATCCAAATGTCTACAATTGTTGCACCAATTATGTCTGGAAAGGGAGTACCCATCTATGATGGAAAATACTTCCATCAATGGAAGCTTAAAGCTCAGTGGTATCTTGAATCTATTCACCATGAGATGCTCACTGTGCTAAATGATGGTCCCATCATTCCACAAACTGTGGAACCTGTTGCTGCTACTGATGATGCTCCTGAGGGCATAAGAACTGTACCTAAACTAAAGCACAACTGGACTGATACTGACCGTCAGTTGTATGCTTTAGACTCTAGAGCTAAAGGGGTGATTGGTAATGCTGTTACCAAAGAGATACTTAATGAAATTATGAAATTGCCAACAGCAAAGGCTATGTGGGATAGTCTATCAGTCACCTATGAAGGCACAGCAAAGGTGAAGCTGCAAAGAAAAAGCAACATGAGAAGGAAATATGAAAATTTCTTCTCAACTCCTAATGAAGACATCACCACTCTCTATAACAGGTTCAATAAGGTTATCCATGATTTTAATGGTGATTTTCGGTTGAAACAAGAACCAAAACGCAGCGGAAAGATTTAATCACCATGAACGGATCTTGATATCAATCATACAATTAAACTATAAGAAAATCAAAGAGAATGGTATAAGAATTCATACCCTAGTTGCCTTTGATTATTATGAAATCGGATGGAGTTGGTGATGGATTGAAACCAAGTATTCAACAAGAATACCTCTAAAAGAAATCCACACAACACTTGCAAGAACACCAAATAATGGATGCTAGTCCTTAAGCCTTGAGAGCAAAACTAGGAAGAAAACAAAACACCTTCTTGTGTGTGTTATGGTGTACGTCCAAGAGAGGGGTCAAGGGAGTGTTTATGGACTCATTCATCACACATAATTGTGCCATAAAGACCCATTAAAGATTTCCATAAACCATACTTCTATTTTCACTCTAGTCCCTTTTTATTTGTTTCTTCTAGTTTGCTCATAATAAAGTTTCAATATTAACAATTAATATTAAACTTATTATATACAAGCATGAAGCTTTTATATATTAATAATTAATGTAATTACACTAATTACACTAATTATATAATGGTGTTTAGTGTTTAAGTGTGTGACCCTTTAGGCTCACAAACAACTAGCCATATAACTATATGTTATACGCGTGAAGCATATTCCAACAGCTCCCACTTGCGCACGTGATAACATCAAGTAGTTATACAAGCAAAGGTTAGAGTCTAGCAACCCGCCAATGCCCCTAGAAGTACATGAGGAGTTTCATAAAATCTTTGTTCAAAGTTTTCGAGCAGTTATCCTTTTGTTACTGATACTATGTTGAATTTTAGACAAGGATAAATGTCAATCTAAAATTTCAACGATTCTGTTTCTCGATCTATACATTGAAGTAGATTACCAAAACCAATCAAGATTCATCTTGATTACCTTTTGGGTGTGGCCACACATACATCTATTCAAATCATCGAGGGGCCCAGTAGTATCTAATCCACATGTGTGGAGGAACAAATTCTTTATTGACTGCACGTGTCTGTCATATGTTTGATGACAAACCCGATAATGGTTGTTATAGCAGCCTTATTCAGGTCAACGTTTAACCACATCAAAGTTTGCCCCTCTACATACACAAACCAACTTGCATCTCAAGTCAGAGGATAAGTGACAAAGCCTTTGTGAGATTCACTTGTGACATAAATCCAGGAAGTGATTTCTCATAGGTTGGGTCAGTCCAATTGTGCATCAATATGAACAACATGTGAGTTTGATTTCATCATCTTTAGTCATACTAAGATAATGTCATCAATGCCCTCAGATTTGTCTTAATAATATTCTCATATTATTAATATGACAATGGACAGTTTAGAATATAAAACGCAGTAAATATTCATGGATATAAACATGCAAATATAGAACACAGTAGATATTCATATAAAAACGATCATATCAAATATATCAATTTATTCCAATAAAAACTGCTCAATGTTCCATTATTCAAATACTAAAACAGATTACATGAAACTACTAGCTGGTCGAAGCCCAATGTTTCTAGCATGCTCAACATGTTTGGTACATGGCATTGGCTTTGTGAAGGGGTCAGCTAAGTTGTCATCTGTATGAACTTTGAGCAAGCGTACATCTCCCATTAGGATCGCATCTCTAATGTAGTGAAGCTTCCTCCGATAATGTCTGGCGCCTTTCTGAACACCGGGTTCGTTGGCAATGATGATAGCACCTGTGTTATCACAGTACATATCCATAGGTTTTTCATTACTGGGGACAACTCCAAGCCCAGAAATAAATTTCCTCATCCAAACAGCTTCCATTGCAGCTTCAGTAGTTGCAATGTATTCAGCTTCTGTAGAAGACATGGCGATAGTGCTCTGCTTCGCACTTTTCCAATCAACAGCGCCTCCGTTCAAAACGAAAACATACCCCGTTTGAGATTTGGAATCATCTCTATCAGTCTCAAAACTAGCATCAGAATAACAAGTAACGCTTAGTTCATTTTGAGATTCACCACCATAGACAAGAAACATATCTTTAGTATTCCTAAGATACTTCAGTATGTTCTTAACAGCAGTCCAGTGACTCTCACCTGGATTCTGTTGATATCGGCTTGTAAGGTTCTGTGAGAACGCTACATCAGGTCTTGTGCACCGCACAGCATACATGATAGATCCTACTGCCGAGGCATAGGGGACATCACGCATACGTTTCATCTCATCAGGTGAGGACGGTCCTTGAGTCTTACTCAAGTGTACATTGTGTTGCATAGGGAGACTTCCACGTTTGGAAGCATCCATTCTAAATCGTTTTAGAATCTTATCAATGTACGCACTTTGACTTAGTCCGATTAACCGCTTTGATCTATCTCGGTAGATCTTTATACCAAGTATATATGCCGCTTCCCCAAGATCCTTCATAGCGAAGCACTTCCCAAGCCAGGATTTTACATCTTGTAGCATTGGAATGTTATTTCCTATGAGTAGTATGTCATCGACATATAGGATTAGAAAGACGACAATGCTCCCACTAGCTCTTACATATACACATGGCTCGTCGGGATTCTGAGTAAAGCCAAACGTTTTGACTTCCTCGTCGAATCTTTTGTTCCAACTTCTTGATGCTTGCTTCAGTCCATAAATGGACCTTTGAAGCTTACATACTTTCTTTGGGTGTTTTGTATTAACAAAACCCTCAGGCTGAACCATATAGACATCTTCATCAAGGTGTCCATTCAAGAAAGCAGTTTTAACATCCATTTGCCAAATCTCATAGTCATAGTACGCTGCTATGGCTATGACAATCCTAATAGCTCTAACGTCGGCAACAGGCGAGAAGGTTTCATCATAGTCAATCCCGTAGGTTTGAGTGTAACCTTTTGCTACCAATCGAGCTTTATAGGTGTGTACATTTCCATCCATGTCGGTCTTCTTCTTGAAGATCCACTTGCTACCAACAGTCTTACTGTTAGGAGGAAGATCAACCAAAGTCCATACTTGGTTATCTTTCATGGATTGCATTTCCGCGTTCATAGCATCAAGCCATTTGTCAGATTCAGAATCTGCTAATGCAGCTCGATAGTTAGGGGGTTCATTATGATCCCCTAAACTCAGCTCCTCAGCATCGATTTGGAAACCATATCGTTCAGGTGCATGAGGTGTCCTTGCGGACCTTCGAACGGGGACCTCATCATTTTGAGGTGCAACAGGAACAGTTTCATGTTCAACCTCATCTTGATGTTCGCTAGTATCTACAATAGGTTGTGCATCTTCATCGCTTGGAATCTCGTCAAAGTCGATGGTACTCCCACTTGCTTCTTGTGAAATGAGATTGCTCTCAAGAAACTCAGCATAACGAGCAATAATTACCTTTTGCTCAGGTGGGTAGTAGAAATAGTAACCCATCGTTTCCTCAGGGTATCCTATAAAGATGCACTTGACAGCTCTGGGTTCAAGTTTGTTTGGCGTGTCGCGTTTCACGAGAGCCTCACAACCCCAGACCTTCAAGTAAGACAAGTTAGGGACTTTCCCATGCCATATCTCATATGGTGTCTTTTCAACCTTCTTGGTGGGAACCATATTCAGTATGCGAGCAGCCGATTTGAGTGCATAACCCCAAAAGGATAGAGGCAGAGTTGTAGGACTCATCATCGATCGGACCATGTCAAGCAAGGTGCGATTTCTCCTCTCCGATACACCATTATGCTGTGGTGTATAAGGGGGAGTGAATTGTGAGACAATCCCACAATTCTTAAGATGGTCTTGAAACTCATGGCTCATGTACTCTCCTCCTCGATCAGAACGAAGAGCCTTTATCTTCTTGCCGAGTTGATTTTCTACTTCATTTTGGAAAGCTTTGAACGTTTCAAAGGTTTCATGTTTATGTTTAATCAAGTAAACATAACCATAACGACTAAAGTCGTCAGTGAAAGTAATGAAGTAGGTAGCACCTTCCCTAGTTCGAGTTCTAAAAGGGCCACATACATCAGTATGTATGAGTCCAAGTAGATCATTGGCTCTTTCGCCTACATGGGAGAAAGGCTTGCGCGCCATTTTACCAGATATACAAGAAACACATTTATCAAATGATTCAGAATCATCTGATTTTATAAGTCCATCCTTTTGTAATTTCAAAACGCGTTTCTTGTTAACGTGGCAAAGGCGACAATGCCATAGGAAAGTAGAATCCAAGTTCTTCTTGGATTTCTTGTTGCTACATGTATAAATAGAACTACTGTTTGTGATACGATTATGCATGTCAATCTCAAAGATACCATCACGAGGAATAGCATTAAAGTAAAAAACATTATCCTTTGAAACTGAAATACCAAAATCCGTAAAAGTATGAATAAAACCATTATTCCACAAACAAGAAAGCGATACTATACCCCTAGTAATACTAGGCGCATAGTGACAATTGTCTAATACAATAATTAAACCACTAGGAAGGATTAAATCATAGCTTCCTATAGCTTCGACCGGTGCACGATTGCCATTGCCCACGTACAAGTCCAAAGCTCCATGGTTTAGCTTTCTACTTCCCCTTAGACCCTGCATGGTATTACAAATGTGAGTTCCACAACCAGTGTCATATACCCATGATTTCTTAGGGAAAGCATATAGTTCTATTGTGAAGATACCTGATGTGCCAACCTTGTTGGCTTTGTTCTTCATCAACTCTGCCAGGTAGGCAGGACAATTCCTCCTCCAATGGCCTGTTTCACCGCAGTGATGGCAAGCAAGATCCTTAGCGGGATGCTCCTTACGAGTAGGTGGGGAAACCTTTGGCTTGGGCTTGTAAACTTGCTTTCCCTTGCCTTGGCCCTTCGCAACTACTTGCGGTTTTGGTTTTTGGATCTTTCCTTGCCTTATAGCAAGGACAGTAGGGGCCGGAGTTTTCTTGGGTAGGCTTGCCTCCGTTTGTTTCAGCATAGCATGTAATTCGGCGAATGTCTTCCCCATACTATGCATATGATAAGTCATGACAAACGGTGCAAAATCCTTGTTTAGGGACGTTAGAATCAAGCTAATCCCAAGGATGTGCGGCATAGCGTAACCAAGCCTCTCCATTTGGTCTAAGTAGCTCTTCATCTTCAAGAGATAAGAGCTAACAGACTGTCCCTCCTCCTGCTTGCAAGCGTGGAAGGCTTTGACAGTGTCAAAGAGTTCCTGCTCGGCTTGCTTTTGATACATGGCCGTTAGTTCACGCATCATATCAAATGCAGTGAGGTCCTCGAGATTCTTTTGAATCTCGGGAATCATGCTCACTAGCATAAGCGCGGCGACTTCCTGTTGTTCGTTAAACCTTTTGGTATAGGCTGTACGAACAGCAGTAGTGGCGGTAGCAGCAGGGGCAGGGGGTAGCGCCTCCTCCAAATGGTGGTACTTATGCTCGGCCCTAAGGACAATCCTTAGGTTACGAGACCAGTCCACAAAGTTCGTTCCATCAAGTTTCTCTTTTTCGAGAACGGAACGAATGGTGGTATGTGTTAGGGTTTGATTGTTTGAAGTCATCTACAAAATTACAAAGTTCATTAATTAGTATTTTCAATAATAATTTCTTTTAATAAATTAACTACCCAATTAATTTAATTAAAAACTAAGATCCCATTGAGCTTCTATCACCGCATCAGTTGATCTGCTAGAGGTGATAGATCCAATAGGTAGGTGACGATCAACAATTGCATTACAAGTGCAACTCTTAGAGGTATGGGACTTCATGGCACCTAGTGAACAAGCATCTAGGGTCAAGTGGCATGTTTGTCGCATCTTCGCCTCGAGTCAAGGTCTCACCGTTAACTTGATTAAGTCATCCAATGTGAAATCATGTCAAAATAGATCTAGGTCTCACCGTAGAGAATAATGACCTCGGATCTAAATTCAAACCACGTCTCACGTGAATTCAAAAATAGAAGCAAGTGATTTACAACCGATTGGACGGCGTGACTTAAATTTTAGGTATGTAAAATTTTAATTTAATAAAATTTTATTTAAGATATGAATGAATCATGTACTTCATTCATACCACTTCATAAGTCTTGTAATAAACGGTAAAAACTTTTAGCGATTATTAAGTGATAAGTTTCAAATCATATTTAAACTTAGTTTAATCTCAAAACGATTTTTAGATTAAAGGTTTAATCATCAATGATTAACTAGTAATCATCGATGATTAAGGGTTTAAATGTTCTAATGTTTGTGTCTAAAAACCATTTTTAATTTGTTTTACTATTTGTATCTAATAGAAAAGAAAAACAACCACAAACAAAGAATAAACATGCAACAAAATTTTGTGCAAACCTCGACCGATGAAATCCTAGGTTCGGTCACGTGAGTCATCACGACGGACCGAAGGGTCAAACTAGGGGACGGGCCAACATGAACCCAAACGGGCCTACATAAACCCAATGGGCTCCCACTTGCTCCAAGACATTCTTGAGCAAGTAGAACCCAAAATTGTGAAAAAGTGTAATCTGCCAGAAAATTCCAGCAGACTTTGAAGCCCGAAAAGTCACTGAAGGAGTCTTCGTTGGTCTTCCCGGCCTTCTCGAAAGTTGTAGCCCACGACTTTGCAAGCATTTTAGGCTTTTGAATCGCCCAAAAAGGAGTTCGTATGACTCTGGAAAACCTGTTTTCGTACAGCCCTCGCTTTTGTGACGGAAATTTGTTGTTTTCTTCATTGGTCTTCAATATTTTTTGTCAACAACTTACAATAAAAAGATAAAATAAATACAATCTATTCTATTACTTTTACATTACAAATTGCCCCAAAAAATGGCACCAAAAATTAAAAGAAAAAATTAAACAAATTACAACAATTAAGCCAAAAAACACGGCTTTTCCCGAAATAACAAACAACCAAACAATCAACACATTCATTCACAAAGGTCTAGGCTTTCATCGGTTTGCACAAACTAGCAACAATTGACAAGGCTTTGGCTTGGGATATGGCAAAAATACATGTTTTGCCATATCATAAAAAATGGAATTAATAAATTAAAATCCAAGCCAAATAATCAAAAAAATACAATAACAAGATTAATTTTTTTTGATATGATTTTGTAATAAGTGACAATAGGGTTCCAAAAATACCATATTTTAACCCATATTTTTATAAAAATCCGAAAATTAAAATAAAAAACCCGTAGGGTTTTTGTTTTTGTCCGATCGGAATTTTAAAAACACAAAAACAATTGATTTTTTTTTTTTTTTTTTTTTTTTTTTTTTTTTTTTTTTTTGCCACTTTTTCACAAAATCTAGCTAATTATATGATTAATATAATGACTCGTGATACCACTAATGGTGATTTTCGGTTGAAACAAGAACCAAAACGCAGCGGAAAGATTTAATCACCATGAACGGATCTTGATATCAATCATACAATTAAACTATAAGAAAATCAAAGAGAATGGTATAAGAATTCATACCCTAGTTGCCTTTGATTATTATGAAATCGGATGGAGTTGGTGATGGATTGAAACCAAGTATTCAACAAGAATACCTCTAAAAGAAATCCACACAACACTTGCAAGAACACCAAATAATGGATGCTAGTCCTTAAGCCTTGAGAGCAAAACTAGGAAGAAAACAAAACACCTTCTTGTGTGTGTTATGGTGTACGTCCAAGAGAGGGGTCAAGGGAGTGTTTATGGACTCATTCATCACACATAATTGTGCCATAAAGACCCATTAAAGATTTCCATAAACCATACTTCTATTTTCACTCTAGTCCCTTGTTATTTGTTTCTTCTAGTTTGCTCATAATAAAGTTTCAATATTAACAATTAATATTAAACTTATTATATACAAGCATGAAGCTTTTATATATTAATAATTAATGTAATTACACTAATTACACTAATTATATAATGGTGTTTAGTGTTTAAGTGTGTGACCCTTTAGGCTCACAAACAACTAGCCATATAACTATATGTTATACGCGTGAAGCATATTCCAACAGATTTAATCAGTGTAGGCATTGTGAAAGAAGAAGGAGAACTTGTTCAAAAGTTCCTGGATAGTCTTCCTCAACAATTTCTTGACATGACAAACTCTGTCAATGCTGCTAACAACATTGAGTCATACACCCTTCAAACTTTGTATGGTCTAATGTTGAATCATGAGGAGAATAATGCTGCAAGACTGATCAACTGGAAGAAAACTGACAAGTCTTCCACTGGCATGGCTCTAGTTGTGTAACAGGCCTATACTGTGACTGAGCCAGATGAACCAGAAGTTGATCTTGCTGATGCTGAGGCAGAAGAGATTGAAACTCAAATGGCTCTTATGTCTATGAAGCTGGATCAGTTGAAGAAGAAGAGGCTTGGTGTTAGCTCTTCTAATACTGACCCAAGATCAGGTCTGTGCTATAGGTGTGGAAAGCCTGGACATATTGCTGCAAATTGTCATACCAAGTCTTCTGAGACTGACCAAAATGATAAGATTGCATACCGAGCAAAAAGGTATAGAGACAAATATGTCAAGCTGAAGAATTGGAGCAAGGGAAAGAGGGCAGAAGGGAATGGAGCACCTCATCAAGCACTTTACTCAGAAGCCTGGATGGATGAAGAGTTAAGTGATGATGAAGAAGAGATTGATAATAAAGCATTTATGGCTTTCACTGAAGATGATTTGAAGAGCTCCTTTGAAAAGGACATCAAAGAGGCTGAGAGGATGAGTGTTCATACTGATTGGGATTCCACTCAATTGTACAAGGTAAGTTCCTTTCAAACTTATTCAGTGAATGAAAAAACCAAGATTTTTGAGTATATGCTTGTTGATCTTAAAACTTCTGTACAAAAAGAAAAAGCTTTAAAATTAACAATTAAGGAACTTGAAAGGGTAAATAATGAAAACTTGGATAAATTAGCAAAATATAAAGATTTAGAACTAAACTTTTCAGATTTAAAAGACATTAACCAAAGATTAGCTGATAAAGCTCATTTACACAAACTTGAAAAAGAGAAATTTGAAAAACAGTGTAAATCTTGGGGAAATGCTTCAATAAAATTAAATAAATGTTTAAATTAACAATTTCCAGAAAATGTGAGGGCTGCACTTGGTGTTGATCCTCAATTTAAAAACAGGAACAATTTTGCTGATTTATTTGAAGAGTTTTCTACTATGAACCCTATTAATTTTGTAAAAGCTAAAACTTTATGTGAAGTTGGATGTCAAACTAAGTCAGATGATGAGGAAAATGAAATTTAAGAAAAACCTATTGGTCCTTCCATCTGCTCAAAGTGCTATACTGAGCTACAAGAACTCAGTATTGAATTTCAAATAACAGAAATTTCTGATACCGAGCTACCAATAGTTCAGTATGACACTTCTGCTGTTCCACCTTTTGAATTATTATTTAATACAACAACTTTTGAATTATATAATGATAATAAGACAACTTCTATCTCACATGTTTCATCAAATACAGAAGTTGCAGGAACAGAAACATCATATACTGAGAAATCTAAAGAACCTGTTAAAGTTGTTTCTACAAAACATGATAAACAAAAACCAACTTTAACTAGATCCTTAGCTGGCAGAGACAAAAAGTCTACCACAAATAATATTAGAAAGACTTCTCTGCCAAATAAAAAGAAGCAACCAGATCCTCCATCTCCTAAACCAGTTAAAAACAATGTTAATATACCTATCAAAAATGACAAAATTAACATTTTAAAAACACTTGGTGATCAGGTCAAATCTTTAAGTAAACAATTTGCAAAACTTGTTCATACTGATCTACCAAAAGTGCAACATTTTTCTAAAATACCTTATGAAAATATGTTTCGAAATAGACCTAGAAAATGTTATAGATGTCATCATACTGGTCATAAGGGAGATGAATGCTGGACTGATCTCTCAAGTCCTAGGTACTCAGTACCAAAGAAAATGAGAGAAACTAAGTCAGTATCACCAAAGAAAACTTCTAAAGTTACCCCCGAAGTGATACCGACCTCTCCATATAAAGAGATTAAGTCAAAATATGTTTATCCCACCAAAGGTCCCATTAAAAAATGGGTTCCTAAAAAGAACTAACTCTTATTTTGTGTCTTGTGCAGGGTGACAGAAGATGGTATTTAGATAGTGGCTGCTCAAGACACATGACAGGCAGTATGGAATATCTTCTCAATTATACTCCAGAGAAGGGTCCTTCTGTCAAATTTGGAGATGACTCGGTGGGAAAGACAAGAGGTTATGGTGTGATCAAGGCAGGCAACATAACTTTTAAAAGAGTTGCCTATGTAGAGGGTCTTAAACACAATCTGCTCAGTATCAGCCAGATGTGTGATGATGACAATGAAGCTCGATTCAGGAAGGTTGCAGGAATCATCTACAATGATAAAGGGCAGCCTGTACTCATTGCTAGAAGAGAAAAGGATGTATATGTGGTCAACCTATCTGAAATAGACCCAACCATTCGAGTATGCCTGCTTTCTAAAGTCAAGCCAGAATTGCATTGGCTATGGCACAAGAAACTCTCTCACATCAACTTTAGAAATATCAACGAGCTCAGTATGAAGAAACTGGTGAGAGGGCTGCCCACTATTACTTATTCAAAAGATAAGTTATGCTCAGCATGTGAAATGGGCAAGCAGAAGAAGAGTTCATTCAAGTCCAAAGTCAATCATTCCATAAATGAACCTCTTACTATGATACATATGGATCTTTTTGGTCCCATTAGCACACCATCTTTGGCCAAAAAGATCTATACTCTAGTCTTAGTTGATGAATTCTCAAGATACACTTGGGTCATCTTCCTAAAGACTAAATCAGATGCAACAACAAAAATCATTGCCTTTATAAAAAGAGAGGAACTTCAAAAAGGCAACAAGGTCAAGCAACTTAGGAGTGACCATGGTACTGAGTTTAAGAACTCAGTATTAGCAGATTTCTGTGAAGAAAAGGGAATCATTCAAAACTTCTCTGCAGCCTACACACCACAACAAAATGGTGTTGTAGAAAGAAAGAACAGAACACTGATTGAAGCTGCAAGAACTTTATTATGCCATGCTGGACTGGCACTGAGTTTCTGGGCTGAAGCTGTAAACTGTGCAAACTTCACTCAGAATAGAGCCACTATAGTCCAAAGACATCTGAAGACTCCATATGAGTTATACAATGGCAAGATTCCTAATGTGGAATATTTCCACATCTTTGGGAGTAAATGCTTTGTACTCAGTACAAAACAAAATCTCAATAAATTTGCTCCCAAAGCAAATGAAGGTGTGTTCATGGGCTACTCTCCACACTCTAAAGCTTTCAGAGTGTATATCATCTCAACCAAGATGATTGTAGAATCCATTCATGTCACATTCGATGAAGATCAGAATGAGCATTCTACCTCAGCAAGTGAAGACATAAGTGGCATAGATATTCTATGCAATCCAGAACACTCCATTGCTGAACAGCCTAAGTTTCATCCACACTTTATTCCTAATAAATTTAATGAAAATGATCAAGTTCAAACTCAGTATCACTCAAATGAGACTAATACTGAGGTTCCCATTACAGAGGACCTCCATACTGAGTTTCCAACTAATGATCTGAACCATTCTATCTATGAAGAAGGTGAAACATCCAACACTTCACAAGAATCCACATCAACTCTGCAAAATGAAGATGAACAGCAACCTGCACTGTCTAATACTGATCAGAATTCCACTCAGTATCAGACAGACAACACACCAAATCAACAAGATATTGTTGATCCTATTTCAAATGCTCCCTTAGGAAATAATTTTAGGGAACACAGAGACCATCCACATTCAAACATTATTGGTCCTATTGAAGAAGGTGTCCAAACAAGAAGAAAATTAGAATTTCCAACCCAAGCAACTGCAAATTTTTGTTTCTTCTCAAGTTTCTTATCTACCATTGAACCAAAGAAAGCTGATGAAGCTTTATTAGATGAAGATTGGGTAGAGGCTATGCAAGAAGAGCTCACAGAGTTTGAGAGAAACAAAGTATGGAACTTAGTGCCACCTCCTTCTGGCAAAACTATTATTGGTACTAAGTGGGTGTTCAGAAACAAGATGGACAAGGATGGTGTTGTCATCAGAAACAAAGCAAGGTTAGTTGCTCAAGGTTACAGGCAAGAAGAAGGCATTGACTATGATGAAACTTTTGCACCAGTTGCAAGAATTGAAGCTATTAGGTTGTATCTTGCATATGCAGCTTTTAAGAATTTCAAAGTTTATCAGATGGATGTCAAAAGTGCTTTTCTAAATGGAAAACTACAAGAAGAAGTTTATGTTAAACAACCTCCAGGTTTTGTTGATCCCAAATTTCCTAATTATGTTTTCAAGCTTGATAAAGCTCTATATGGGCTCAAACAAGCTCCAAGAGCCTGGTATGACACCCTGTCTGAGTACCTTATTGAAAATAAATTTACAAGAGGTAAAATTGATAAAACATTATTTTCAAAAAAGAAAGGTTCTGATATCTTACTCATTCAGATATATGTAGATGATATTATATTTGGTTCCACTGACAAGTCAATGTGTGACTGGTTTGCTAAGATAATGTCAACTCAGTATCAGATGAGTATGATGGGAGAACTTACTTACTTTCTTGGTTTACAAGTTGAACAAAAGCCTGATGGCACTTTTATAAATCAAAGTAAGTATGTGCATGACATGTTAAAGAAATACAAATTTGAAAATTTATCTTCCATGCACACTCCTATGGGTACTCAGGATAAGATAAGTAAGGATGAAACTGGTAAACCAGTATGTCAATCCACATACCGAGGTATGATTGGTTCCTTACTTTACTTAACTGCTAGTAGGCCTGATATCATGTTTGCCACATGTTTGTGTGCTCGATATCAGGCTGATCCTAAAGAATCACACATGAAAGCAGTTAAGCGTATCTTTAGATATCTTACAGGTACTCCTAACCTGGGTCTTTGGTATCCCAAAGACTCAAACTTTGACCTTGAAGGGTACACAGATGCAGATTTTGCAGGTTGTAGATTGGACAGAAAGAGCACAAGTGGAGGATGTCAATTCCTAGGTGGAAGACTAGTTGGCTGGTCATCCAAGAAACAAAATTCGGTAGCAACTTCCACAGCAGAAGCAGAATATGTTGCTGCAGGAAGTTGTTGTGCTCAATTATTATGGATGCAGTACCAACTCTTAGACTATGGGTTCAACTTTCATAAGACTCCCATTCATTGTGATAACAAGAGTGCTATTGCTATCACAGAGAACCCAATCTATCACTCCAAAACCAAGCACATTGATATCAGATACCACTTTATTCGAGATAATGTGGAAAAAGGTAAGGTTGAGGTAGATTATGTACCAACAGATGAACAATTGGCCGATGTGTTTACTAAACCTCTCCCTGAGGAAAGGTTTATGTATTTACTAGGGCAATTAGGTATGTTGAATCCTTAATCTCTCTTAAATTTTCTTTAAAACTGAGCGCTCAGTATCACCCCTGTTGATACTGACCACTCAGTATCACTAGTCTGTTATCATCAAAATTTAAAATTTTTATTTTTTTTATTAATTTCAAAAGTAAATTAATTGTTTTTATATTTTTTTAATTTTTAAAAATTAATTTTTTTTTACTCAGTATTGGGGTATTACGGCGCTCAAACCGAGCTTAATCCTTATACTGCTCAAACGGTAACTTTTCTTAATAGGAAAGTTACCGTTGGCAGAGGATAAGGCAGTCAAATCAACCGTTTTTACTTCCTAATACCTTAATTATCTTTCAAATCTCCTATAAATAACCGTTTATTTTTACTTCAAATTTTTTAACTGTTATTTCTTTCTTTCATTTTCAATTCTCTCTGCGATTAACGATTTCACTTTCTATTAGCAAGCACACTTTTTCAAATCACAATCACAGATGGCGAATTACACTTTTGTTGCTCCAGACGTTGAATCGGAAATCCAATTCCGAAATAATGAAGTACCCAGGTTTGCGAGGAACAACATCACAGCAAATTTCAATATTCCTCAAGCCTGGGCATGCCAAGAGTTCACAAACATTGTGACTTTTCTGAAAAATTGCCCAATTGCTCGTGCATTGACCTTGTCTCCTCGAGCAATTTACCCAGAAATGCTATGCGAGTTTTGGTACTCTGCTACACTCGATTCTCCAGATATGATTGCTGGGTGGGTAATTAGAGATCAAAGAAGGGCATTTGTTTCTACTGTCATCATTCGTGAAGCACTGAGACTTCCCGCCCAAGCTCAGTATGACCCATTTGTTGATAGATCAGAGGCACGCTCTGTACTGCTATTTTTGGGTCGAAGAGGAACAACAGGCACAATCAAAAGAAATGAATTTGGTCCTATGTGGGGTATTCTCATCACAACAATAATTCGATGTATGACCCACAAGACGGGAGCTTTGGACCAAATAAACGAATTTGGGATGCAAATAGTACATGCTCTGTACTATGGAAGAAATATTGATTATGCTCGCCTAATTTTCAATGAATTAGCTACTCTGGTTCGAGCAAACACAAGGGAATGCAATGTCCCTTTCTGCAGATTTCTATCACTCATCTTTCAACACTCAATGCCCACACACATTTATGATGATTTTCATAGTCCAAGAGTTGATCTTCCTCCGCTTAGTGAGAAGATTTTCTTTTACAGGCCAAGAGAAGGAGAGCCTCTTCTAAGTCCTCCTATGTGGGCCATTATTCAAGAACATATAAATGATGAAGAAGATATGTCTGATACTGAGTCAGACAATGATGGTGATGATGATAATGATGATAATAGTGGCAATGGAGCACAGGCTGGTCAAGACATTGAGATGCAGGATGTTCCACAAGTCCAAGAACCAACTCAACAACATATCTCTCCACCTGCACAAGATCCTGATGCTCCTCATATTGAAACAACTTTTGATACTGAGTCCTCAGAAGACACACCACTGGTCCTCCAAAGAAGAAGAAGACATCTTTCCCCTGTTATAATGGGAAACTTATCATCTGAGGAGGTGCAGACTGCAAATGTTCCATCATTAACTGCATCTCTTCAAGCCCAAAGCCTAGCTGCAGCCACCGCTGACCTTCCAGGTCCAGAACTAGCTCCAACTGCTCAACCAATTGAGGAACCTCATGTTCCTCTTGATGTGGAGATTCAATATGAGCAAACTACACTGGAAGGTGCTCAGCAAGTCGGTATTGAAGATGTTGGTGCTGCACATCAACAAACACATGATCCTGCACCGACCTCTGCAGATGCTAGAAGGGAATCTGACAGAGTCTCAGGTATGAATTTCTAAAAAGCCCTTAAACTTATATATATATATTTCATTCCCAAATAGAGACTAAGTATTGGCCAGTACCAACTCAATACTGACCAAAGTCTCAAACGATCTTTCAAATATATATCCTTTTATGGCCAACATAGCTAGCCCACTGCTGCTATGCAAAATTCATATACTGAGCACACAAAATTGATCATTGTCAGTCTACAGTTGTCTCAACATTTAAAGAGACAATGGTGGTTGATGTCATACTGACACCCACTGGTGCTGCTTGAATAATGTCCAACTTATTTTTGAGTTGGGTAGCATCATTCAAGAAATGATCACAAACCCTTAAGCCACAAAATCCAAATATTTCCCATGGGGTTTAGCCACAGTTCTGTTATCACTCTAATACCGAGTGATAAACATTGAAAATATCAAGAAGCACATCCCAGGCTTCGAATTCCCAAACCCAAACCTTTTAGTAAATGTGACTTATCCTATACTGAGCTACTTAAATTTTCACACTCACTTTTACTAAAATCTTCTTACACATGCTATGCACAAGTCCACAATATTTCATCATATACCAGATGAAATACAGACTTCACAAACTCTGTTTATATGATTGTAGAATTAAACAACACCACAATTCTATTTGATAAACCTTTCTTTCTAACCAGTTTTATATTTTTTTTGTTTCTTTAGCACCATCTATGCAGGGCATTCAGGCATCTCAGGCTGTAGCAGACCGAGTGACTCTGCAAGCAATCATGCAGCACATTCTGGCCATCCAACAAACTCAAAATATAATCCTAGCCAGAATGGACAAGATGAGTGGTGATATTGACTCAATAAAACAGTCAGTTTTACTACTTCAACAACCACAGCAGCCTCCACAAACTCCACCATGTTCACATGGTGATCACAATGAAGAAGGAGAAGGAGAAGGAGGTGCTGGTGATACTGATGCTGCAACTGAGCCCATGCCCTCCCCTACTCTTGAACAACCTGAGGGGGACATGGGTGGTGATACTGATCCTCTTCCCTCCTCATCAAATGATAACAAAAGGGGGGAGAAGAGACAAAGAGATACTGAGGTTGATCAAACTGAGCCATCTGCTCAGGGGGAGAAAAGAAGAAGATTGAATGAAGACCAACCTCCACAACAACAACATCAGCAAAGCCCTCATACTGAGCCAATTCGGATTCAGTATGAGAGAAGAAGACAAAGAACTAGGTCAGCATTACAAGTTCAAGACCCACTTGAGCCATCTGCTCAGGGGGAGACTCATACTGACCAACCACAGCAAACTTATTCTGAGCCACCTGCTCTTGAATAGAATAATTTGCAAATTGTGGTCTATAGGCCGTTCATCTGGCCTATTGCTGATGATGAAGATGAAGAACCAGATTTAGTAAACTATGCACTAAATCTGGTAGAACAAGAAAGTTCTTCATCATCATCCTCGGATGATGAAGAACCAGAAAATCTGGTAATTAGAAGAAGGAGTTCCTTATCAAGAAGACCTATCAATGCTGTTCTCACTTCTTCTGAATCAAGTGAGGAATCTGCTCCTCTGGTAACAAGACAAAGAAGACCTGTTCTTACAAGGGACAGTGATACCGAGAAGGCTCCAAGACTGACTCCTCAACAACTCTGGGCAGAACAAGAAAGATTTTTATATGAGCAAGAGTTGGGAGTCAAAACTGAACCAGAATCTGACCCAGATACTGATACTCCTGGTCCTTCACATAGAATCTCAAGAAAGGGTCCAGACCATATTCAACATTATTGGAATATGGTTGCTGCTAGGACTCAGTATAAGGAACAAAGAAAGGAGTTCTTGAGGACCAAAACATTTCAAAATGTAAGGGGGGTACATTGGTTAAATCTGGATGTCAATAAAGTAAAAGTGAAGCTCAAAGAAGGAAGAATTACTATCACTTGTACTGGCTTAACCAGTCCCCCCATGAAGATATTTATTCATGATATTCAAAGAATTGGTCTTCAAGACTGGGTGAAGATCACAAGACTGATCAAAGAGCTTCCAAAGAAATCAACTTATGATCAAATAGTCTTGGATGAGATCTGTGCAATAGCTGCAGTATGTTATGAGAAGGATTTACTTCATGAAATAGAGTACAGAACCCTCAGTGTTATGACTGAGGCTTACTCAAACAACAGACCAGAATGCCTTCATACATACAAGTATCTTAGAAAGTATCCTCTTCCTCCTAACCTTGTCTTTCAGGATCAAAAGAGTGTCATATATCCAACTTCTGGATATATGTATACTGACTCAGAGGATAGAGAGTGCTTCATTTCTGAAGAAGATCTACCAAGAGCTCAAATCAGTCACCTTGTTGGACTGAAATAGATGATCACCAAGAAAGAAGACTCTTGGTTCAGAAAGAAGATTGTTGCAGTTCTGAATAGTAGAAGGGATGAACTCAAAAGCAGAGAAGAGTTTGTCCACATTAAACAAGAAGTCTTCTATGAGAATGAAGCCATCAACAGCAAATGAAGAAGAAGATATTGCTACATATGCTGTTGTATTTTTGTTTATCTCTTTGTAATTGTTTTGTTATCATTAGATAGGGGGAGATTGTTAAGGCAAAAAGCCTTGCCCCTTTGGATCTTAAGATAACAAAACAACCTAGACTAGCTTTGATTTATATGTAGAATAATATAGCTAAGTTTAGGTCTGATACTGAGTGATCAGTATTGGAACTCGGTATCAGTACTCAGTATCAGATAGTGATACTGAGTACAAGGACTGAGTAGAAGGACTGAGTGATACTCAGTATAGTAACGGACTAAGATCAAATCCCTTGATCTTAGTCATTTTCCTTACTTAGTCCTTTGGTTACTCCTTTGCTCATCATGTAAGATCTCTATAACATTATAAATAGAGATCATCTTGCAAAGGAGTACTCACCAATTTACTTTACACTTTCATATCTTTGTAATTGATTAGTGGTCTTGTTATTCCGCAACAAGCCACACTTAGTGGATTTATACATTTGACTCATATCTTGTTATTATACAATATTTGTCTTAGTGCTATAATTAACCAATCAATTAATCAACTAAACCAGGGTGTTGTGACCTAACAAAGAGCAGTCGAAGATCCAGAGGGACTCACTTTAGAGTCCTTTGGGGGTTGAAATTTGTTGAGTACGGTTCTCTCATGGCTTAGAAACATACCATAGAGAGATGAAAGAGTATAGTCTTTCAAAGTAGGGGATGTACTCATGCAAGTTATGATGGTAGCCTATTTAGAAGGTAACGCTGCCATAAACGTACACATTTTGGACATATCGTCCTTATCAACCCCATGAGACTTCAGCTCGTTTAACAGAATATTATAACGATTGAAAGTTTGAGCTATAGTCTCACTTGGCTTGTCTTTAAACAGTTCATAATCATGTATGAGCATGTTTTTGTTGTGTTCTCGCACAACTGATGTGGCTTCATAAACTTCAGCCAGCCTCTCCCACATTTCTTTAACTGAGTCACAAAATTGAATATTGTGATACAGTTCATCACCAACTGCTTGAAAAAGCATATCCCTGCCCTTGTTCTCTAGATGAACAAGACGTTTTTCAGCGTCTGTCCACTGAGCCTCAGATTTCACTACATAGTGTTCTGGTATTTCAGAAGTACCAGGGATGAGGGTTTTGGGAACATATTTTCCTATCGTGATGTTATCTTGGAGTTTTGGGTGATAGGTAACCATGTGGGACAACATACGGGGTTTCCACATGGGATAGTTGGTTTGAGTTAGTTTAGGAGGTTTTCCAGATGATGGAAGATCTGATGATATAGGTTCAGCCATAACAGATGCTCAAAATTGATGGAAAACAATTTTGACACTTGCTCTGATACCAGTTGTTGGATCCCAAAAACACTGACGTGTTGCGTTAAGACTAATTTACGAAGATAATATAATGAACAACAAGATTTCAATGATTAAGAGTTTATTAAAACAACTTAATACAGTACAAAGTTTGCGGATATAGATAGTACACACTAACTAAAACTCTATACTCGAAATGACACTTTAAATCGCTCAAAACTAGAAGACTTATGCACTGAGAGTTATATCAGCTGATACTAACAGTTGATATCAATGTCCGAGTAATAACTATAGATGAGTTAATACTTAGACAAATAACTAACTCTCAGAGAATGTTCTTGTGCTATGAATGCTCAAAAGGTGTGTGTAAATGCAAGCATTTACATCTCTATATATAGCCCAAGATCCATGTTCCTTTGCCCACAAGTTAGACGACGTGTAAACATATTATTCGTCGATGTGGACTTGTCCATGGAACATTAAATGCTCTTGCATAAGTTGTTGTCACAAGTGTACTTTGTGTCAACTACTTCCGGTACCCTTTCTGACGCACAGTGAAAGGTGTACTACATAAGTACAGAAATAGTTAACTTTCCGTTTACATGCTTGGAAGGACAAACGATGATGTTGTACTGACATTATCTTCTATTCCAAAATAGAAGATCCTCATCGTTTTCTTCTTCTTTGAGCGGGAAAGGGGAATGTTCAAAGTGTCAAGAATATTTCCTTTAAGTCTTCATCTGCAGCAGGTACTATCAGCTGATTCCACAATCAGCTGAATAGTCTTCTTCTTGTCTTTGTCCTTTGGTCATAGACTTCGAATGAGCTCTCGTTAATAGCTGCTGATTTGACTTGTTGTCCTGAAGCTAAGTACGTACTCAGCTGAAGGTTTATTGCATATACTTGCTTCAGCTGAGATACTTACTTCAGCTGATATTTATTGTCCTTAGCTATTGATCATCAAATCTTATTTACTTAGTCTTGGGACTAACAAACCCATACATCAAAATACATAGATCTTAAGCTACAAAGATCAAAGAGTGAAGATATACCTTTAATCTTCAAATAGGAGTGAAATCTACCAAGGATTTGTGAAGAAATCGACCTCCAACTGTTCTTGAGCTCAAAAATCGCCAAAGGAGAAACTAGGGTTTTGGAAATGCATTAAATGAGCCAAATCCCGAATTTATTGCTGTCGACCGAAGTTCACGGCGTGAACTTGTTCACGGTCGTGAACTTTGCACTTCGTGAATTCATCCCGATCGCGACCTAGGCGTGAACTTTGATCGATCAAAAACCACAAAATCGCTGAATGAAGTTCCCGATCGGGAACTAAAGTTCACGGCGTGAACTTTCCATTGCAGCAGGGCTGCACTTTTCGGTTATTATCTCGACCCGATTTCGCCCATAACTTTCTCGTACGGTGTCCAAATGACACGAAACCAATTCCTACGTTCCTTAAACGATTTATCCTTATTTATCATATTTTTTTACAATTTATTAATTTACAAATTTCTGGTCGTTACAACTATCTACCCTTTAAAAAGATTTCGTCCTCGGAATCTCATCATAGTTCACGAAATCCGGGTACCTCTTCCGAATCTCTTCCTTGACTTCCCAAGTCAAATTTGGTCCAAGAGAATGCATCCACTTGACCAATACCAACTCGATCTCTTTATTCCGAAGCTTATTTGTTTTCGCCTCTAGTATAGTTTCGGGTTCCTCAATCAACCGGTTCGGGGCATCGACCCGCAACTCTTGCAATGGAATGATATTTTCAACTTCCCCGATGAACTTCTTGATATCTCACGTGAAAGGTGTCATGCACACCTTGAAGCTCGGGTGGAAGTTCCAACTTAAATGCTTGAAGCCCGATCCGTTTCAATATCTTAAACGGCCCGACATATCTTGGACTTAATTTCCCTTTCTTTCCAAACCGCATTACACCTTTCCAAGGTGATACTTTCAACATTACCATATCATCGACATCCAAGTCGTATGGTCTTTTCTTCAAACCCGAATAACTTCGTTGTCTATCTTGGGCGGCTTTCATGTTGGCTTGTATAATACCAATCTTCTCGTTCGTCACTTTTACAATCTCGGGACCCGTGAGTTTCGTCTCTCCCGCTTCCAACCAACAATATGGAGTTCTACATTTTCTACCATACAACGCCTCATAAGGCGACATCTTAATAGTCGAGTGATAACTATTATTATACGAGAACTCGACTAACGGTAAATGTTCATCCCATTTACCCCCGAAATCCAACACACACGATCTCAACATATCTTCAACTGTTTGAATTGTTCTTTCACTTTGACCGTCGGTTTGCGGGTGATAAGCCGTGCTCAACCGCAACTTTGTACCCAACTCCTGTTGTAGAGACCGCCAAAATCTCGAGGTAAACCTCGCGTCTCTGTCGGATACAATCGATAACGGAACCCCGTGGAGTCAAACCACCTCATCAACATACAACGTAGCCAATTTCTCAAGTGGCAACATTTCCCGAATGGCTAAAAATAACGCACTCTTGGTTAACCGGTCAACTATGACCCAAATAGCATCGTGACCCTTACTCGTCTTCGGTAAACCTACTATGAAATCCATGGTTATGTCTTCCCACTTTCCAGCCGGTACTAACAATGATTGAGCTACCCCATACGGTACTTGATGCTCGGCTTTTACTTGTGCACACGTGGCACACTTTGAGATGTACTTGGCCACTCTCGCCTTCATTCCGGGCCACCAATAAATCCGTTTCAAATCTTGGTACCTCTTTGTACTTCCCGGGTGAATCGAATACTTTGACTTGTGCACATCATTCAACAATTCCTTTCGGATACCACCGAACTTAGGGACCCAAATATGACCGCCAACGGTTTTCAAGCCTTGTGCATTTTCAAGAAAATGTTGGTTCTTACCTAACCGTTCTTGCCTCAACTCGTCTTTTCCCATAACCTCCCGTTGAGCATTCCTGATTCTTACGATAATACTCGAGACGACTTCTATACGTGTTAAAATTCCTCGGTTCGGGTTCTCATAAACTTTTCAGCTCAAGGCGTCGGCTACTACATTAGCCTTTCCCGCATGATACACAATCTCGCAATCATAGTCGGCGATCAACTCGATCCATCTTCTTTGTCGCATATTAAGATCTTTTTGAGTAAACACGTATTGTAAACTTTTATGATCCTAGTACAATGTACACCGACTACCATACAAATAATGCCTCCACAACTTCAAGGCAAAAATAATCGCCGCCAACTCCAAGTCGTGTGTCGTGTACCTCAATTCCGCATTTTTTAATTGTCGCGAGGCATACGCGATCACCTTCCCTCTTTGCATCAACACACAACCGAGCCATTGATTCGAGGCATCACTATAAACCACAAAGTCTTCCATACCATCTGGTAACGTAGGAATCGGC
The DNA here is from genome assembly GCA_963853835.1 of Calendula officinalis. NCBI lineage: Eukaryota > Viridiplantae > Streptophyta > Magnoliopsida > Asterales > Asteraceae > Calendula > Calendula officinalis. The sequence continues at coordinate 43,468,200 of OY970826.1, forward strand.
GCGTTACATAACTTTTCCTTCAACAAATTAAACGCCTCCTCTTGCTTCTTCTCCCACACAAACTTCTAACTTTTTCTCGTTAACTTTGTTAGTGGAATCGCAATTCTCGAGAAGTCTTGTATAAATCTTCGGTAATAACCGGTTAATCCAAGGAAACTTCTAACCTCGGTAGGAGTCCTCGGAGGCTCCCAATTTGACACCGCTTCAATCTTGGACGGGTCAACTTTGATACCATCACATGTCACTACGTGACCTAAGAATTGTACTTCCCGCAACCAAAATTCACACTTCGAGAATTTAGCATACAACTTTTCCCGTTTCAACACATCTAACACGAGTCTCAAATGACCCTTGTGTTCTTCCGCGGTTTTCGAATAAATCAAAATATCATCAATGAACACGATCAAAAACTTATCAAGGAACGGTTTACAAACCCGATTCATTAAATCCATAAAAATAGCCGGCGCGTTTGTAAGACCAAACGGCATCACTAGGAATTCATAATTACCATATCGCGTACGAAAGGCCGTCTTCTCGGTGTCGCCTTCTTTCACCCGAACTTGGGATAACCCGACCTCAAATCGATCTTCGAGAAATAACTGGCACCTTGCAATTGGTCGAATAAGTCGTCAATTCTCGGCAACGGTTAACGGTTCTTAATAGTTACTTTATTCAACTCTCGGTAGTCGATACACATTCTCATCGAACCGTCTTTCTTCTTGACAAATAATTGTAACGCCCTAAAATTTTAGCGATTAAATAATATTATTTTAATCACATTTTAGTTAATTTATAATTAATTTTTATATTAACTAGACGGTTCGTATTATTTAGTCCACCTGTAGTTAGACGGTTCGTATTATTTAGATGACGCGTAGTTAGACGGTTCATATTATTTAGACGACCTGTAATTAGATAGTTCGTCTTGGATTTGACCGGTTAATAGTTGTAAGAGTTGAGTTGTATTTTGTTGAGTCGGGCCGGCCAAAGGCCAAGGCCTCGGGCCTTTGAGTTTTGGCTTGACTAATTATATTTCACTAAACCCTAAACCAACTGATCCCTTCATCCCTCTCGTTTTCTCTCCATACGGCCGTATATTCTCATGAAGTTTCAGCCGTGATTTTTAATCATTTGATCGTGAGTGTTGTTAAAATTAAAGTGGAAGCATAGAGCAGATTACAAGGCCACGTTTAACTTATTAGGAAGAAGGATAAAGTCAATTATAGACTTGTGGGTGACGTGAATGTTCAAGGATGAAGTCAATTATAGACGGCAAGCAGGTCAAGGAAGTTTCATTTATTTTCCAAGTTGGTAGTTGCACATGGAGGCTAATTTGTTGTGGAGTGGATCGGCAAAGTGCAGAGGGATGTGATTGGGATAAATGGTTGAGAAATCTCAGCCAAGAACCAACCAGCGATTGGGTGCTGCCGTGTTGTGATACTTCGTGTGATCATTATCTCGTGGTTTGATTCGTAGGGTATATCTCTGAATCCTTTTCTTGTAATGTTTAAATTTTCTCAAGTCAATCCCGAGCCATGCTCGAAGAACTCAGATGTCGGGACAAAGATGTCGGGTTTTGATGTCGTTTATTGTTGAATGTGATAGTTTCTGGCAGATTCGTTATTCTGCATTGTTGTTTATTTTTGACCCTCTTCGGGACTGATTCCGGGCTCGGTGTCCTCTATACATTTGTAGTTCCATTTGTAGTTCGTCGAGTCAGTGAACCGTGGCCGCCGACTGTTCGTAAATCCGTATTATGGTCGGCGAGTTATGGTCATTTCCGTAAGGTGTCGCATTGTTGTTCGCCTGATTCTGTTTTCTGTATTCTGCGATTATTTCGAACACTTTCAAGACTAATTCTGAGCTTCATGTCTTCTGGACATTTGTAGTTCATCGAGTCATGAAACCGTGGCTGCCGATCGCTCGTTAATCCGAATTATGGTCGGTGAGTTATGGCCGTTTCCGTAAGACGTCGTTGTGCTGAATTTCTTTTCGGTTTTGTAATATGTTTTGTGATTATCTAGCATCATTGTTCTTAAGGTTGGGACCGTGATGGGATGGACGACACCCTACCAGGTGTTGGGATGAAATTCCGAGGATCGGGTTTTATTAGTGTAAAAGTCGTTTTCCTAAATTTCTAGTTTTAGTGTTCTTCGTGTTTTGAGAATTGGGAAGTGGCGTGTGATTACACCGAGGATGGTATCGGGCACTTGGGCTCGGTTGTATGAGGTCCCGGGTCACATCACGATTGTCACTTAACCGATTAAATGACACTCTTATTTATTTACCGTTTTTAGTAAAAGAGAGGGGAAACCGAACCCGTAGGGTTCTTGGTTTCCCGATCGAGAAAGTTTTCAAATGAATTAATGAAATTTATTTTAAATTTAGTTTTCTGTGATGAATTGGATTTCGGGGCTGTCGGGAAGTCTCGGGAATAAACAGGTTGATGTCGGGGATTAAAACGGGTTTTAAACGTCATGCTGGATTTCGGGCAGAAACTGTAATCTGATTTTGAGTCGGTTTTTACGTCACTTAAAATACGTTTCTGGATTTTTGGCCCGTGTTAGTCTTTAGGTTTCTGAGTCCTCTTTCCATTGCCGCTGACGCCTCGTTAATCTGATTCACGGTTTAAAAGTTATTGCTGTTTTAGTAAACCTTCGCTGGATAGTTTTTGGTTCAGCTATTCTGTCTCGTGAGCCAGTTTTGAGCCTTTTCTGTTTGGACCTAGCTTCTGAAGTCTTCTGTAGAATTATATTCCTCTGAGTCATTTAACTACTGTAAAAATTTGAATAATATCTAGTGAGCGGTTTGAGAGTTATAGCCGTTCCCGCGAAAGTGCTGTGTGCTGTTTAGTTTCTGCTCAAACAACCTTTGAGTCTAATCCTAACCCGAGCTTCCTTGTACATTGTAGGACCTTCTAGGACCGGTTAGAGACGCTCTTCAGTGCCGAGGATACTTAGGAGCTTACGGTTATTCGAGGTGGGTAATCTCACTATAAACTTGTACTTACTTTCGATCCATGATTTTGTGCTATGTGTTGTGAATTGTCTTGTTGATTGAGCTTGCGTATTCTCACCGTGTATTCAGTTATAACGATACGTGCATGACTTAAGTGGTTAACTGTTGATCTGCTTTTACTTTCTGTGTGATTGATCCGTTATCTGAGTTGCTAGTTGTTGCATTTACTTACCACTGATCTGAGACAGACGTGCCGAGTATCTGAGGCGGTACAGAGTCATTATGTGTTACTATGTGTTAGGGAGATCTGAGTGGTTTATGTTATAAGTTGAAAACATAACAATAATAACAAATCTTAGTGGTAGCCTGAGTGGCAATTCTGAGTGGTAGCCTGAGTGGCATTCTGGTGTAAGGAGGGGCGAGGTTGATCTCTCGACCCGATTTACACAAGCGCGCTATATAAATTTAAAATCTGAGAAAATAAATTTGAGTAATTGAGTAGAGTCACTAGGGATCACTTATGTGGCTTGGGTTGTTTGTAATTACTTGTTTATTTTGATATTATTCACTCAGCGGTGGCTGACCCCAATCACTTCTCCCATTTTACAGGTACTAGCAAGGGCAAAGAGAAGGTCAATGGTTGATGAGCTGCGTTTCTATTTTTATATTTATGGATTTGGATTAAAACATTTATTTCGAGTCAAACATATTTTGTTTTTAAAACCTTCAATTATTCCGCATTTAAACCACGAGACAGTTTTATATTTTTACTTATGAGTTGGGACCTTTGAGTTACTTGTACTCTTGGGGAAATTATTTTATTTTATTATTTAAAATTTTTTTAATTTCCCCTGATTTTTGGGTTGTTACAATAATACCGGTGCACCCCACGGTGACGAACTCGGACGAATAAAACCTTTATCTAACAAGTCTTGTAATTGAGTCATCAATTCTCGCATCTCGGTGGGAGCTAAACGATACGGAGCACGAGCAATCGGCGTCGCCCCCCATTCCATACCTCATGACCGGGGATCCCCCGCGTCATCACATCGTCTCAACCTTACTATAACTCGACGGTTATATCAATCAAAGCCTTTGGCTATCACATCAATCATCAACAAGTTAGTTAACTATATTTAACAATATACAACTAACTCTATTTACTAAATTCTACACAATCATCAAATAGACTCGACATATATAATAGCAAGTATTTTCATGGCTATGTACACAATAAAGTCCACACGTACTCACCTTAGCAATACAATGCTCCAACCGAATTCTTGACACCAAATCTCTTGCTTCACAAATTCACCGACTTTCCAAGATGTCACCGAAAGCCTAATACAACGATCACAAGATGTTCAACATCTCATACTACCAATAATGTATCCATTAACCTCTAATTACCATTAACTAACATTTTCCCCAATTATGGTGATTTACCAAACCCTAGGTTCAACCAACCCTTAAGATTCATACCAATCGAAATCATACACTTGTTTCCTTTGTTAATATATCTTCTATTAAGTGTATACATCATTTATTCACCATAAACCATAACCCCCAATAACTAGGGTTTCAAACCCAACCATCAAATACATAGATCTAAAGCTACAAAGATCAAGGAGTGAAGATATACCTTTAATCTTCACTTTGGAGTGAAATCTATCAAGCTTTGATGAACAAATCGACCCAAATCAGCTCTTGCACTCAAAAATCGCCAAGGAGAAAACTAGGGTTTTGGAATTGCATTAAATGAGCTAAAACCCGACTTTAATGATGTCGACCAGAGTTCACGGCGCGAACTAAGTTCGCGTCGCTAACTCTGCGCTTGCACGCCAACTTCGCGATCGTTATCAACTCGTGAACTACATCACGCTCAAAAGCCAAAACTGCTGGAGTCGGTTCCCGATCGGGAACTGTAGTTCGCGGCGCTAACTCCCAAATGCAGCAGGGCTGCATTTTTCGGTTGTTGCCTCGACCCGGTTTCGCCCATAACTTTCTCATACGGTCTCCAAACGACACGAAACCAATTCCTACGTTCTTAAAACGATTTATCCTTATTTATCACATTTTTATACAATTTATTTATTTACAAATTTCGGGTCGTTACAACTATCTACCCCTTAAGAAGATTCCGTCCTCGGAATCTCATCATAGTTCACGAAATCCGGGTATCTTTTCCGAATCTCGTCTTTGACTTCCCAAGTCAAATTCAGCCCGAGTGAATGCTTCCACTTGACCAATACCAACTCGATCTCTTTATTCCGGAGCTTCTTTGTTTTCGTTTCTAATATCGCCTCGGGTTCCTCAATCAACCGGTTCGGGCCGTCAACCCGCAACTCTTGCAACGGAATAATATTTTCAACTTCCCCGATAAACTTTTTCAAATAACTCACGTGAAAGGTGTCATGCACACCTTGAAGCTCGGGTGGAAGTTCCAACTTAAACGCTTGAAGCCCGACCCGTTTCAATATTTTAAACGCTCCAACATACCTTGGACTTAACTTTCCTTTCTTACCAAACCGCATCACACCTTTCCAAGGTGACACTTTCAACATGACCATATCACCGACATCCAAGTCGTATGGCCTTTTCTTCAAACCCGAATAACTTCGTTGTCTATCTTGGGCGACTTTCATGTTGGTTTGAATAATACCGATCTTTTCATTGGTCACTCTCACGATCTCGGGACCCGTGAGTTTCGTTTCTCCCGCTTCCAACCAACAAGATGGAGTTCTACATTTTCTTCCAAACAACGCCTCATAAGGCGGCATCTTGATAGTCGAGTGATAACTATTATTATACGAGAACTCGACTAACGATAAATGTTCATCCCATTTACCACCGAAATCTAGTACACACGATCTTAACATGTCTTCAACCGTTTGAATCGTTCTTTCACTTTGACCGTCGGTTTGCGGGTGATAAGCCGTGCTCAACCGCAACTTTGTACCCAACTCTTCTTGTAATGACCGCCAAAATCTCGAGGTAAACCTCGCGTCTCTATCGGAAACAATCGATAACGGAACCCCGTGGAGTCGAACCACCTCGTTAACATACAACTTAGCCAATTTCTCAAGTGGCAACGTTTCCCGAATGGCTAAAAATAACGCACTCTTGGTTAACCGGTCAACTATGACCCAAATGGCATCGTGACCCCCTACTCGTCTTCGGTAAACCTACTATGAAATCCATAGTTATGTCTTCCCACTTCCCGGCCGGTACAACCAATGATTGAGCTACCCCATACGGTACTTGATGTTCGGCTTTCACTTGTGCACACGTGGCACACTTAGCGATATACTTGGCCACCCTCGCCTTCATTACGGGCCACCAATAAACCCGTTTCATATCTTGGTACGTCTTTGTACTCCCCGGGTTAATCGAATACTTTGACTTGTGCACATCATACAATAACTCTTTTCGGATGCAACCAAACTTAGGAACCCAAATACGACTGTAACAACCCGAAATTTATAAATAAATTTATAAAAATTATGATAAATAAGAATAAATTGTTTAGAGAACTTAGGAATTGGTTTCGTGTCATTTGGACACCGTATGAGAAAGTTATGGGCGAAACTGGGTCGAGACAACAACCGAAAAGTGCAGCCCTGCTACACTAGGGAGTTCACGCCGCGAAGTGAAGATCGCGATCGGGAACTAGCTACCGAAGGTTGGGCTTTTTGTGCGTGAAGTAGTTCACGCTTGGGTAATGATCGCGAAGTTTGCGAATAGGGGAAGTTAGCGACGCGAAGTATAGATCGCGTCGTGAACTTCAGACGAACAACTTTAAGTCGGGTTTTGGCTCATTTGATGCCATATCAAAACCCTAGTTTCTTCTTTGACGATTTTCGAGCTTGGGGACTGATTGAGGTCGGATCCTTCACAAATCTTTGGTAGATTTCACTCCTAGTTGAAGATTAAAGGTATATCTTCACTCCTTGATCTTCGTAGCTTAGGATCTATGTATCTTGATGTGTGGGTTTGAAACCCTAGTTCTTGGGGTTATGGTGATATAAGTGATGTATACATTTAATAGATGGTATATTATCAAAGGAAACAAGTGTATGATTATGATTTGTAAGAATCTTGAGGGTTGGTTAAACCTAGGTTTGGTAAATCACCATAATTGGGGGAAATGAGTTAGTAAGTGTTATCAAGAGATAGATGGACACATTGGTAGTAGTATGTGATGTTGATAATCTTGTGATTATTGTATTAGGCACTTGGTGAGGTCTTGGAAGGTTGACCGAAGTGTGAAGCAAGGAAACTGACGTAAAAGAATACGGTTGGAGAACTTTATTGCTAAGGTGAGTACGTGTGGACTTTACTGAGTACATAGCTATATGAAGTATTTTGATTACTTATGATTGGTCTATTTAATGTCTGTCTAGACTTATTATGTGTTGAGTTAGTATATATTATTGATGATAACTAACTAACTTGTTTGATGATTGATGTGATAGCCAAAGGCTTTGACTGGCATAACTGATAGAGTTATGATTAGAGATAGATGGTGGTGACGCGGTGGAGATCCCGGTTACTGAGACGAGTGTACATATGTTTGTACACTAAGCACACGGGTGCTTCTAGTTCGCATATGTTTGCGTACTAAGTGATCTAGGAATCTAATGCATATATGTTTATGTGTTAGGAATCTAATGCATATATCTAATACATCGTATATGTATTAGATATGACTGTGTTCTAGTGCATATATGTTTATGTACTAGATATGTATGCTAGGGAAGCAGGACTGATAGAGTCACCATAGAGTGACTGAGATGTGTTGGTAAAATATAAATATGTATTTATATACGATGTGATACTTGATATTATTGGGGTCTAAACCCATGTAGCTCACGAGACATTTTTGTGTCTCACGTACTCCTTGTTTGTCTGCTGTGTACTCAGGTTCGGGATCGAGGATTTAGGTGCGCATGGATTGAGATATGCGGGGCCTAGAGTAGAAGATCATTAGAGCGGATTTGTGCTTAACCTGGGTTTTGATATATTTTGTAACACCAAACCTCATACTCTGATTTTCATAACAAAGGTTTTTGTAAATCCGTGTTTTGGAACTGGTCTTCTATTTATGAAAATGATTTAATTTGGGCAAATGTTTTGTACTAAAATTTGAGGTGTTACAACGACCGCCTACGATCTTCAACCCTTGTGCATTTTCGAGAAAATGTTGGTTCTTACCTAATCGTTCTTGTCTTAACTCGTCTTTTCCCATAATTTCTCGTTGGGCATTCTTGATTCTTTCGATAATACTCGAGATGACTTCTATACGTGTTAAAATTCATCGGTTCGGGTTCTCATAAACCTTTCGGCTCAAGGCGTCGGCTACTACATTAGCTTTTCGCGCGTGATACACAATTTCACAATCATAGTCGGCGATCAACTCGATCCACCTTCTTTGTCGCATATTAAGATCCTTTTGAGTAAACACGTATTGTAAACTTTTATGATCCGTGTACAACGTACACCGAGTACCATACAAATAATGCCTCCACAACTTCAAGGCAAATATAATCGCCGCCAACTCCAAGTCGTGTGTCGTGTACCTTAATTCCGCATTTTTCAATTGTCGCGAGGCATACGCGATCACCTTTCCTCTTTGCATCAACACACAACCGAGCCCTTGATTCGAAGCATCACTATAAACCACAAAATCTTCCATACCATCAGGCAACGTAAGAATCGGTGCGTTACACAACTTTTCCTTCAACAATTTAAACGCCTCTTCTGGTTTCTTCTCCCACACAAACTTCTCACTTTTTCTCGTTAACTTCGTTAGTGGAATCGCGATTCTCGAGAAGTCTTGTATAAATTTTCGGTAATAACTGGCTAATCCAAGGAAGCTTCTAACCTCGGTAGGAGTCCTCGGAGGTTCCCAATTCGACACCGCTTCTATCTTGGACGGGTCAACCTTAATACCATCACACGTCACCACGTGACCTAGGAATTGTACTTCCCGCAACCAAAATTCACATTTCGAGAATTTTGCATACAGCTTCTCCCGTTTCAACACATCTAGAACAAGCCTCAAGTGACTTTCGTGTTCTTCCTCGGTTTTCGAATAAATCAAAATGTCGTCAATGAACACGATCAAGAACTTATCAAGAAATGGTTTACAAACCCGATTCATGAAATCCATAAAAATAGCCAGTGCGTTTGTGAGACCAAACGGCATCACTAGAAATTCATAATGACCATAACGCGTACGAAAAGCCGTCTTCTCGGTGTCGCCTTCTTTCACCCGAACTTGATGATAACCCGACCTCAAGTCGATCTTCGAGAAATAACTAGCACCTTGTAATTGGTCGAATAAGTCGTCAATTCTCGGCAACGGGTAACGGTTCTTAATAGTCACCTTATTCAACTCTCGGTAGTCGATACACATTCTCATTGAACCGTCTTTCTTCTTAACAAATAACACCGGTGCACCCCACGGTGACGAGCTCGGACGAATAAAACCTTTGTCTAACAAATCTTGCAATTGAGTCATCAATTCCCTCATCTCGGTGGGAACTAAACGGTAGGGAGCACGAGCAATCGGTGTCGCCCCCGGAACTAAATCAATCTTAAACTCGACTTGTCTCTCCGGTGGCAAACCGGGCAAGTCATCCGGAAATACCTCGGGGAAATCCCGAATAATTTTGACGTTATCCATCGTCTTCTTTTCTTTTCGGCCATCTAATACATATGCAATAAACGATGCACAACCTTTCGATATACTTTTCCTCGCCTTAATGGCGGTAATCACATTAGGCATGTGATGTCATTTCTCCCCATACACATACACTTTCTCATTCTCGGGTGTCCTAATCGACACTATTTTCTTTCCACACAAAATCTTGGCTTGGTGCATACCCAACCAATCCATACCGATAACCACATCAAACGCCCTAATTCCCATGGGCAACAAATCTACCTTAAACTTTCTACCGTCTATTTCTATTTCACAATTTCTATAAATACATTCAACCATAGACGTTTTCCCGTCGGCTACTTCTATCTCATAAACCTCATCTAACATCTCGGACGGCACATTCAATTTACAACCGAACTCAAAAGACACAAACGAATAATTGGAACCCGAATCAAACAAAATATGAGTTGGCAAGAAGTTAATGAATAGAGTACCTGACACCACATCGTGTGCCTCCTTCGCCTCCTCCCGAGTGAGTTGGAAGGATCGCCCCTTCACCTTCGCCGGCTCCACTTTCTTTTGAGCCGTGGACACCATCGACTCGTTTCCCTTCTTCGGGCACACATTGCTATAGTGCCCCTTTTCGTGGCACGAGAAACATTCATCCTCGGCCAAAGATTTGGACTTGCATTCTCGGGCCATGTGCCCCGGCTTCCCACAATTAAAGCAAGTCTTCGACTCTCCTCGGCACACACCGGCATGATTCTTCCCGCACTTCTTGCACGAGCCAACACTACCTTGCTTAGAGAAGCTCGAAGTGAACTTCCCTTTCTTGAACGAACTAGAGCCGCTCTTGGCTTTCCTTTTCTCCCCCACATGGGCCCTCTCGGCAACATGTGCCTCATTCACTTCCTCAACACCCCGAGCGGCACTAATGGCCTCATCGAGTGTGACCGCCCTCTTAACTTCCAATTGGTAGTCCCACGGTAACCCACTAGCACACCGGACCACCCTCAACCTCTCATCCGAGTAGGTTTTAGCAACAAACGGGAGCAATCCCGTGAACTCTCTCGAGTACTCTTCGATTGATAAATCACCCTTCTTAAGGGTCACGAACTTCTCGTGCATCTTTTCCAAATCCCTTTCGGGACAAAATTTCTTTTTCAATCTCGTGGTGAATTCATCTCACGTCATTTTCTCAACCACCTCCCTCCCGAGGGTTTCATACACGATATCCCACCAAACCATGGCATCTTCTTTTAACAATTGTGACGCATACGTCACCATATCGGCATCCTTACACTTGCTACTACCGATAACCCTCTCGGTCTCCCGGATCCACCTCATAGTTACCTTCGGGTCCGAACTACCCTTGTACACATTCAGCTTACAAGCCATGAAGGATTTAAACGAACAACCTTCTTTCACATCGGGCTTTGCCCTAGCATCACTTTGGCCACCCGTGGAGGACTTCCCTTCACCGGTGCCACTTCCCCCGGTTCTCTCATCCGATCTAGCCTTGGATTCTCGGTCTCCACCCGACCTCTCACGGTCCCCAATAATTTGGTGCACTTCCTCGGCCACCGTCCCTTTGATTTGATCAATAATAGTTTGGAGATCCGCCATGGTTACCGGAGTTCTATTAGCTCCGACCTCCGACTCACCCATTCGATGCATCGACGGTTGACTTTCTTGTTCAACCACAACCTCAACATGAGGTATCTCCTCCTCCCGGCCCTCCGGGGCTCTACCACTTCTACGCGTGGTCACCATTTCTTTCAATCAAGACTATACGAGAGACATTAAACATTTAGTACCTTATGTACAACCCATTAGTCGTATAAGACTCAATATCCATAATCATATCAAATTTCATCGGTCCCCCTAGGTTCAACCCTACACTTAACATAAAGTCTCAAGGTCAACCTATGATCTTAAGGAATCTTATATTCCTAATGCTACAGTCTAAGACTAGGATGGTCATCCAACCTAATTCACTTAAACAGTAGCTCTGAAACCAAGTTGTAACACCTCAAATTTTACTACAAAATATTTGGCCAAAATAATCATTTAATAAAGAGGAGAACTATCCCAAAATACGGATTTACAAAAACCTTTGGTATGAAAATCAGAGTATAAATTTGGTGTTACAAAATATATCAAAACCAAAGCTAAGTCTAAATCCGTTCTAGTGTTCTTCTACTCTAGGCCCCGCATCTCTATCCATGCATACCTAAACCTTCGATCCCGAACCTGAGTACATAGCAAAACAAACAAGGAGTACGTGAGACAAAAACGTCTCGTGAGCTACATGGGTTTAGACCCGTCAATAATAATAATCATAAGACATATAAATACATATACAAGTAGTTCATCCATCTATCTAGTCACCCTATTGTGACCCTATGATCCTTGCTTTCCTAGCAATCATATCTAGTTATCAGGACATCCCCAACTAACTAGAACCACATTAACTCATTAACCGGGGATCCCCCGCATTAACAAGCTTCAAGGTAAAGGCAAGAGGGAATTGCCCAATCTACCTATACCTGCCTTACTCGCCGGACTACTTCCAGTTAGCAAGACTACTGTGACAACTCGATATTTCTGGTATGTAACCTCATTTCATTTCTAGAACTTTCCTTATTTAGAAAGTTTCTACTTATAGACATTTCTATTTTGGCATTCCTTATACACAACAAACATACATATTTTTACACCATACATTAGTGTTTGACTATTTTAGTCAGCACAACATTATTACTTTCTTATGGTGACACACTTTGAGCTAAAACATTTCTAAAACGATAATGTTCTCGATAAAACAATAAACGTAACGATCTAACTTAAACGTGACTCGAATGAACCAAACTCCTGAAACCGACTCGAACCTAGACCGACCACCAATGTGGCCGGCCTACCTTTGCTCGATCATACCCACTCGGCCGAACCCCTTTGGGGTGTGATTAAACTTGTTTTGACCTTATCATGTTGTTCTTATCCTCATCTTATTCAAAAGAGTTTTAATTTGATTCAAACTCTTGTTGCCTCCTCACTATAAATACCATCTAATACCTAAACCCTAAACTTTTTCATCATCATCTCGGCCGAACCCTAGCACCATCGGATCTCAAGTTCGACGCAAGCCATCACCATTCGATCTTGTTCGTGTTTGATCTTGTTCGTCCGATCCAAGCAAGGTATACCGAATTCCCCCTTTGATTTCGTTAGTTTTCTTGTTAAATCTGGTCCCTAGTTCGAACCCGAGACCATGGCCAAGGCCATATGGTCTCGGCATGCATCCTCACCCCATAAATCCGTAGCCTACATGCATGCTTATGTATGTGTGTGTTGCTCGGTTAAATCATTAGAACTCGGTAGATTTGTTGTTGATTCGTCGATTTGTTTGTTTGAACCTTAGATCTAGAACCCTAGACTCGAGCTATACCCGATCTATACACACAAACCTTGAACCAAGCCGATCTAGACTCGACCTAGCCACAAACCCGTAGGGTTTTGGCCATTCGGCCAACCCTAGGTCAAACCCTAGGTCAAACCCTAGAACCGGATCCCTAACCCTAACCGAAATCTATAAACCTTAGTGGACTTTTGTTGACTAATTTTGACCAATGTTGACCAATAAGTTAAACCGGGTCAAGGCCGGATCTTGACCTAAACCGTGGACCCAAACCCGAATAACCAATCGGGCCAAGGCCCGTACTTGGCCCATAGCGATCTACTTTAGTCCATCGGGCCCAAACATTAGTTGGCCCATTAGTATCCAAACCCATTTGGACCAAAGCCCAAACCTTTGGCCCATACCCAACCAAACCGAACCCAATTGGGCCAAGCCCAATTCAAGGCCCAACCTAAGTGGACCTAAACCCAATAAGAGGCCCAAGTGGCCCAACCCATTAGGCCCATTAGGCCCAATAGGCCCAATCTAGGCCCAATAAGCCTAACCCAAGCCCATTTCATTTCATTCCATTTCGTAGTCCATTTCATTTCATATCATTTCATTTCGAGAATCATTTCATTTCATGTCATTTCATTTTGGAGCCTATTTCATTTCATAAAACCCAATGCATTTCATTTCATTTCATTTATTAATCCAAGTTCATTCGATGTCACAAAACATATAACATAACATTTAACGTATATCATATATCTTATATCGTACATAGTATCGCATGTGTTAGCTTAGTCTAATCAGTAGTTAAATCATTTAGGAAGCTAGGAGTCTCCCGAGGATTCCTCTGTCTTAATTTCTTGTCGCTAAGCTTTGCCAGGTGAGTCCACAGACCCCTTTTACTCTTTTAACTGTTTTATAAACTTTGGGGTGGAAAACATAAACATAAATTGCTACTGTTTTACTATGACTGTACAACAACATCTATACATTTTCATTATCGCGTTGGCATGACAAACAATTATTATACCGGACTAAGGTTACCAGCAATCATTAACTAGTGGATCTAGACCATGGATATGCAGATAGTACTATTGGCTGACACTCATCCTCCCAACGAACGTTTGATCATTACTTGGTTTATCCAAGACATCTCCGGGAGTGTATATCCATAAAATAACATAACATACTGGAGTTGAAGTGTTGATTGTGGACTTAGGGGTTGGTATATTAACTCAATAGACTAGCTACCTGTTGGGGATAACAGTTCATGCGATGTCAAACACAACATTTTGTTCAACACTTTTTCATAAACATAACTAGTAGTTGTATACATTCTACAACTATACTGAACATTTTCATACTTACTACTCATATCATATGAGTGTTGAACCTTATACATTTTCAGTCATAAACCATTTTCATAACAAACATTTTGGGTAGCAAATCACTTTACTTTCATCATAAACATTAACCCTGTGGATTCACTCAACATTATTGTTGACCCTTTTACTATTTATGTTTTTCCAGGTAATTAGGTGCAGTGGAGTTTGGAGGATATGAGCATTGGGATTGTCGTGAGCCATGATTAAAACATGAAGTTTACGAACAATCATTTCATTTCAAACAATTTCTATTTTAGGAAACTTGCTATTTTTGGAAACTTTCTACTTTTGGAAAGTGAAACAAACCTTTATTTTTCGTTATTGCGTGGTTGTTTGTTTACTTAATTTTTGCTATGTTGTCATGAACGTTACACTTCCGTTCTTCCGCAAAACATTTTAAATGAAGTAAAACTCATTTTTGGTGGGGTGTGACAGAGTGGTATCAGAGCTTAAGTTATAGTGGATTAGCAAGCCTAGTCTATAACTACAAAAGATTTTTGGGAGAAACAAACACTTTTATAAAATCAAAATAATCATGGCATGCTCAGTCTCATATCCTAAAGTTCCATTGTTCTCAGTTTAGAACATTTGCCTTAGTTAGTATTGCCCTAGTGTTATAGCTAGCATATGTCAGCAAGCCTTACAACGTCATAATCTAATAGACTTTTATGCGCTGTGTTTAGTAGAATGTCGTCAGCAAGTGTTATTAATATCTCGTCAGAATCAGAGTACGACAGTGATCAGAGTACCGCCACGTCTAGAAGACGTGCTACGCCTCCTCCGTCTCCCAAACCAGTGTTTACACCGACGCCTTTCCCAATATCGTCAGCAAATTGGTTTCATCCTACTCAGCCTCCTATCCCGGTGCATCCCAATGGACCCCCTGACCTCAAGCCTGGAGAGCGTCCTTATCTCTATCGACTGGTGAAGGATGGTGAACTCTACATGACGACAAGAAAACGACCAGCAGCCAGAAGAAGATGATTAGTCATCTACTTATCGTCTATATTTGTTTTTCTATTATTAGATTTTATGTTTAGCTATTTCAGTATTTTTGTTCTTTAGTATTGGCAAATATGCCCTACTTATAAAACTATTATGTATTAGGAATGTGTTTAATAAAAGTGATATTTTAGTAATTTCTATTGTTCTTATAATTGTATTTTCTATATGTCTCTACTACTCCTATAATTACGACTATTTATATCTACGTCTACTACTACTATTACGTCTATTGTATATCTATTCTTTGATCCTTATTATAAGTACATATTTTCCTTATAGTCCTCCTATATTATTCATCTCTTAATTTCTTATCATTTGTATCAGCAATTTATCAATGGCTCGAGGAGGAAACGCTGAAAGTGTCGAACAAATGGTGGAACGCCGTATCGCTGAAGCAATGGCTCAAATGAACGCTGCAAGAGGAAATGCCACTGGTGCATCTAATGTGGGAAACAATGGTATAATATACGACTCCATGAAAGAAGATTCATTATTTCTATCTTATTTTACTTATTACTCATTTTCTTTCCTTATTTATTTAAACTTCAGATCCCCATCGTCAAGGTCAATCCTATAAGACCTTTACGTCATGTCATCCTCCGACCTACTCTGGATCTGAAGGTGCTATTGCTATCATCCACTGGATTGAGAAGGTGGAATCCATTTTCAGTGTTATACAATGTGCCCCTGAGAATATGACGAAGTTTGCTGCTAGTACGTTGTCCAAGGAAGCGTTGTCCTGGTGGAATTCTCAAGTGCAAGTCTTAGGTCGTGCAACTGTTGATGCTATGACTTGGGATACGTTCAAGGATCAGTTAACTCAAAAGTTTTGCCCAAGGAGAGAGCTACAAAAAGTTGAGGTGGAACTATGGAATCTGTCCATGGTTGGATCTGATATTGTTACCTACACAACTAAGTTCCAAGAACTCGCTCGTCTCGTTCCTCATTTGGTTACTCCTGAATTCAAGCGTATTGAAAAGTATCTTCAAGGTCTTCATGATCTTATTCGTACTCATGTTATTGCTTCTGAACCGACAACATTTGAAGATGTTGTGAATCGTGCAACAAGGTTGACTGATGATGCAATGAGAAGTGGATCGTTCAAAGACAAGCTAGTGGTGTCTAGCAAATCTACTGATAATGTGAGCAATGAAAATGGAAAGCGTTCCTACGACAACAAACGTGATCACAAAGGGAACAAATATCAAAAGACTAAGAGTTATGCAGCCTCTACTCAGAACAACAATCGGTCTAATTCAGAATCTAAGTCTTATGCTGGAAGCAAGCCCTTGTGTAACAGATGTAACTGGCATCATGATGGTCAGCGTGAGAAATGCTTCAAGTGTGACCGCTGGGGTCATAATTTCAGAAAGTGTTCGTCCAACAATCCTCCTAAGAATCCTGTCTGCTACGAGTGTGGTGATTCTAACCATTATCGTAATCATTGCCCTAGACTTCAGAACAACAATAACCAGAATGGCAACAACAACAATGTCAATCGTAATAACAATCGTAACAACAATCGCAATGCCAGCAACAACAATGATCGTCAAAATGGTCGTGGTCGTGCATTTGTTATGAATGCTCAAGAAGCTCGTGAGAACCCTGATACCGTCACTGGTACGTTTATCGTCAACAATCATTTTGCTTCTATTTTATTTGACTCGGGAGCCGACTTGAGTTTCGTATCGACCGACTTTAAAAGTTTCTTAAATCTAGATCCTGATCGTTTGAAGGTGAATTATGAAATCGAGTTAGCAAATGGCAAGATTGTTAGGTCTAGTGAAGTTTTTAAAGGTTGTAAGCTTGACCTAGATGATCACATTTTTGATATAGACCTTGTGCCTGTAGAACTAGGTAGTTTTGATATCGTCATAGGGATGGATTGGTTGTCTAAAAACCGTGCTGAAATTATATGTTACACCAAGCAAATCCGAATTCCCTTATCCAAAACAGAAACATTAATAATTCAAGGTGAACAAAGAAACAGAAACATAAAAATCATAACTTCTATGAAAGCTCAAAAATATCTTCGTAAAGGATGCCAAGCCTTTCTTGCTCATGTCGTTGACACAAAGTCCAAAGATCGTAAGATTGAGGACATTCCTATTGTTCGTGAATTTCCTGGTGTATTTCCTAGTGAATTGCCTGGACTGCCGCCTCGGAGACAAGTTGAATTTCGTATTGATCTGATTCCAGGAGCCGCACCTATCGCGCGTTCTCCTTATCGTCTTGCACCGTCTGAAATGCAAGAACTTTCATCGCAATTACAAGAACTTCTTGATCTTGGTTTCATTCGACCGAGTTTCTCGCCCTGGGGAGCTCCGGTCCTTTTTGTTAAAAAGAAAGATGGTTCAATGAGAATGTGCATTGATTACCGTGAATTGAACAAAGTAACAATTAAGAATCGATATCCTCTTCCCCGTATTGATGATCTATTCGATCAACTCCAAGGATCGAGTTTCTATTCCAAAATCGATCTTCGTTCTGGTTACCATCAGTTAAAAGTTCGTGATGAAGATGTGCCCAAAACTGCTTTTAGAACTCGCTATGGTCATTATGAATTTTTGGTAATGCCATTTGGTTTGACCAATGCGCCTGCTGTGTTTATGGATCTCATGAACAGAGTGTGCAAACAGTATCTCGATAAATTCGTTATCGTCTTCATAGATGATATTCTCATCTATTCGCATTCTAGAGAAGAGCATGAAGAGCACTTAAGAATCATTCTTGAGTTGTTGGAGAAAGAAAAGTTGTACGCCAAGTTGTCCAAGTGTGAATTTTGGTTGCGTGAAGTCCAATTTTTGGGTCATGTTATCAACGAAGAAGGTATTCACGTTGATCCTGCAAAGATAGAAGCTATAAAGAATTGGGAAGCTCCGAAGACCCCAACTGAAGTAAGACAATTCCTTGGTCTTGCTGGTTACTATAGAAGATTTATAGAAAATTTCTCAAGGATTGCAAAGGATTTGACGGTGTTAACACATAAGGATGAGAAATTTGTCTGGGGTGAAAAGCAAGCATCAGCCTTCCAATCTCTAAAATCTAAATTATGTTCTGCTCCTATTCTATCTCTCCCTGAAGGAACCGATGATTTCGTGGTGTACTGTGATGCTTCGCACCAAGGGCTAGGTTGTGTATTGATGCAACATGACAAAGTAATCGCCTATGCCTCTCAACAACTGAAGAACCACGAGAAGAATTATACAACTCATGATCTCGAGTTGGGTGCAGTTATATTCGCGTTGAAAATTTGGAGACATTACCTCTACGGTACCAAGTGCACAATATTTACCGATCACAAGAGTTTGCAACATATCTTCAATCAGAAAGATCTCAATATG
Organism: Calendula officinalis; assembly: GCA_963853835.1. Classification (NCBI taxonomy): domain Eukaryota; kingdom Viridiplantae; phylum Streptophyta; class Magnoliopsida; order Asterales; family Asteraceae; genus Calendula; species Calendula officinalis. The sequence goes on from OY970826.1 coordinate 43,486,968, forward strand.
AGACAGCGTAGATGGATAGAATTGATGAATGACTATGAATGTGAGATTAAGTATCATCCTGGTAAGGCTAATGTGGTAGCTGATGCCTTAAGTCGGAAAGAGCAACCTAAACCTCGTCGTGTTCGAGCCCTTCCAATCTCCGTTCGTTCTAATCTATCTTCCCAAGTTCATGAATTCCAAACTGAAGCCTTGAAGGTAGAGAACATCAAAAGTGAAGCTTTGCGTGGTATGGAGAAGCAGTTGGAAGCAAAGGTGGATGGAACTCTTTATTTCATGGATCGTTTATGGGTTCCAAATTTTGGAAGTGTTCGCAATGTTATCTTGAATGAAGCTCAGCGATCTAAATATTCTATTCATCCTGGTGCCGACAAGATGTATAAAGATGTCAAAGAGTTATATTGGTGGCCAAACATGAAGAAAGAGATCGCGGTTTATGTCAGCAAATGTTTAACTTGTGCTAGAGTGAAAGCAGAGAATCAGAAGCCTTCCGGTCTTCTACAACAACCAGAGATCCCTGAATGGAAATGGGAAGAAATCTCTATGGATTTTATAACTAAATTGCCTCGAACATCTAATGGTCAGGATACAATTTGGGTAATTGTTGATCGATTGACCAAATCAGCTCACTTCATTCCTATTAAGGAAACTGATCAAATGGAGAAGTTAACAAGAATTTATTTAAAGGAAGTTGTATCTCGGCATGGTGTGCCAGTCGCGATCATCTCGGATCGTGATAGTCGCTTCACGTCTCGTTTTTGGCAATCGTTGCAAAAGTCTCTCGGTACTCGCCTCGATATGAGTACTGCCTATCATCCCCAAACAGATGGTCAGACTGAGAGAACAATTCAAACTTTGGAAGACATGCTTAGAGCATGTGTTATTGATTTTGGTGGAAGTTGGGATTCTCATCTCCCTTTAGCTGAGTTCTCATATAATAATAGTTATCATACAACTATTAAGGCCGCACCGTTTGAAGCTTTGTATGGAAGAAAGTGTCGTTCGCCACTTTGCTGGATTGAAATTGGTGATCGTCAGATTACTGGTCCTGAGATTCTACAAGAAACGACTGACAAGATTTTTAAAATCAAAGATCGTATCAAGGCTGCCAGAGATCGACAAAAGAGTTATGCTGATAATCGTCGAAAGCCTTTAGAGTTCGCTGTTGGCGACCACGTTTTGCTAAAAGTAGCACCTTGGAAAGGTGTTGTACGTTTTGTTAAGAAAGGAAAGCTCAGTCCTCGTTATGTTGGACCATTTGAGATTCTTAAAAGAATCGGTGCTGTTGCTTATCGCCTTCGTCTTCCTAATGAGCTCAGCAATGTTCATAACACATTTCATGTTTCTAATCTTAAGAAGTTTATTCATGACCCTTCGCTTATCGTCCCTACTGAAGAAATCATAATCGACGACAAACTTCATTTTACTGAGGAACCAATTGAAATATGTGACTGGAAAGAGCAAAAGTTGCGAAGAAGCAAGATCAAAATTGTCAAAGTCAGATGGAACTCCAAAAGAGGTCCTGAATTCACGTGGGAACGTGAGGACCAAATGCGAAAGAAATATCCTCATCTTTTTCTCGTTGTCTCTCCTGTTCGTTCTTCGTCTTAAATTTCGGGACGAAATTTCTTCAACCAGGGGAGAATGTGACAACTCGATATTTCTGGTATGTAACCTCATTTCATTTCTAGAACTTTCCTTATTTAGAAAGTTTCTACTTATAGACATTTCTATTTTGGCATTCCTTATACACAACAAACATACATATTTTTACACCATACATTAGTGTTTGACTATTTTAGTCAACACAACATTATTACTTTCTTATGGCGACACACTTTGAGCTAAAACATTTCTAAAACGATAATGTTCTCGATAAAACAATAAACGTAACGATCTAACTTAAACGTGACTCGAATGAACCAAACTCCTGAAACCGACTCGAACCTAGACCGACCACCAATGTGGCCGGCCTACCTTTGCTCGATCATACCCACTCGGCCGAACCCCTTTGGGGTGTGATTAAACTTGTTTTGACCTTATCATGTTGTTCTTATCCTCATCTTATTCAAAAGAGTTTTAATTTGATTCAAACTCTTGTTGCCTCCTCACTATAAATACCATCTAATACCTAAACCCTAAACTTTTTCATCATCATCTCGGCCGAACCCTAGCACCATCGGATCTCAAGTTCGACGCAAGCCATCACCATTCGATCTTGTTCGTGTTTGATCTTGTTCGTCCGATCCAAGCAAGGTATACCGAATTCCCCCTTTGATTTCGTTAGTTTTCTTGTTAAATCTGGTCCCTAGTTCGAACCCGAGACCATGGCCAAGGCCATATGTAATGGTGATTTTCGGTTAAAACAATTAACAAAACGCAGCGGAAAGTATTTAATCACCATGAACGGATCTTGATATCAATCATACAATTAAACTAAAAGAAAATCAAAGAGAATGGTATAAGAATTCATACCCTAGTTGCCTTTGATTATTATGAAATCGGATGGAGTTGGTGATGGATTGAAACCAAGTATTCAACAAGAATACCTCTAAAAGAAATCCACACAACACTTGCAAGAACACCAAATAATGGACGCTAGTCCTTGAGCCTTGAGAGCAAAAAAGAAAACACACCTACAATGTGAGAGAGAGAGGGACGGCCAAAGTATGTGGTCAAGAGGGAGTTTATGGACCATTATATCTCTTAATGGTGCCATTACAATCCTTTAATGATTTCCATAAATCATTAGTCTTATTTGCCCACAAGTCCCTATCTTTTGTTTCTTCTAGTTTGCCCACAAGAAAGTTTCAATATTAACTTTTAATATTAAACTTATGATAGACAAGCTTATAGCTTATATATATATATATATTAATAATTAATGTAATTACACTAATTACACTAATTATATAATGGTGTTTAGTGTTTAAGTGTGTGACCCTTTAGGCTCACAAACAACTAGCCATATAACTATATGTTATACGCGTGAAGCATATTCCAACAATATGGTCTCGGCATGCATCCTCACCCCATAAATCCGTAGCCTACATGCATGCTTATGTATGTGTGTGTTGCTCGGTTAAATCATTAGAACTCGGTAGATTTGTTGTTGATTCGTCGATTTGTTTGTTTGAACCTTAGATCTAGAACCCTAGACTCGAGCTATACCCGATCTATACACACAAACCTTGAACCAAGCCGATCTAGACTCGACCTAGCCACAAACCCGTAGGGTTTTGGCCATTCGGCCAACCCTAGGTCAAACCCTAGAACCGGATCCCTAACCCTAACCGAAATCTATAAACCTTAGTGGACTTTTGTTGACTAATTTTGACCAATGTTGACCAATAAGTCAAACCGGGTCAAGGCCGGATCTTGACCCAAACCGTGGACCCAAACCCGAATAACCAATCGGGCCAAGGCCCGTACTTGGCCCATATCGATCTACTTTAGTCCATCGGGCCCAAACATTAGTTGGCCCATTAGTATCCAAGCCCATTTGGACCAAAGCCCAAACCTTTGGCCCATACCCAACCAAACCGAACCCAATTGGGCCAAGCCCAATTCAAGGCCCAACCTAAGTGGACCTAAGCCCAATAAGAGGCCCAAGTGGCCCAACCCATTAAGCCCATTAGGCCCAATAGGCCCAATCTAGGCCCAATAAGCCTAACCCAAGCCCATTTCATTTCATTCCATTTCGTAGTCCATTTCATTTCATATCATTTCATTTCGAGAATCATTTCATTTCATGTCATTTCATTTTGGAGCCTATTTCATTTCATAAAACCCAATGCATTTCATTTCATTTCATTTATTAATCCAAGTTCATTCGATGTCACAAAACATATAACATAACATTTAACGTATATCATATATCTTATATCGTACATAGTATCGCCTGTGTTAGCTTAGTCTAATCAGTAGTTAAATCATTTAGGAAGCTAGGAGTCTCCCGAGGATTCCTCTGTCTTAATTTCTTGTCGCTAAGCTTTGCCAGGTGAGTCCACAGACCCCTTTTACTCTTTTAACTGTTTTATAAACTTTGGGGTGGAAAACATAAACATAAATTGCTACTGTTTTACTATGACTGTACAACAACATCTATACATTTTCATTATCGCGTTGGCATGACAAACAATTATTATACCGGACTAAGGTTACCAGCAATCATTAACTAGTGGATCTAGACCATGGATATGCAGATAGTACTATTGGCTGACACTCATCCTCCCAATGAACGTTTGATCATTACTTGGTTTATCCAAGACATCTCCGGGAGTGTATATCCATAAAATAACATAACATACTGGAGTTGAAGTGTTGATTGTGGACTTAGGGGTTGGTATATTAACTCAATAGACTAGCTACCTGTTGGGGATAACAGTTCATGCGATGTCAAACACAACATTTTGTTCAACACTTTTTCATAAACATAACTAGTAGTTGTATACATTCTACAACTATACTGAACATTTTCATACTTACTACTCATATCATATGAGTGTTGAACCTTATACATTTTCAGTCATAAACCATTTTCATAACAAACATTTTGGGTAGCAAATCACTTTACTTTCATCATAAACATTAACCCTGTGGATTCACTCAACATTATTGTTGACCCTTTTACTATTTATGTTTTTCCAGGTAATTAGGTGCAGTGGAGTTTGGAGGATATGAGCATTGGGATTGTCGTGAGCCATGATTAAAACATGAAGTTTACGAACAATCATTTCATTTCAAACAATTTCTATTTTAGGAAACTTGCTATTTTTGGAAACTTTCTACTTTTGGAAAGTGAAACAAACCTTTATTTTTCGTTATTGCGTGGTTGTTTGTTTACTTAATTTTTGCTATGTTGTCATGAACGTTACACTTCCGTTCTTCCGCAAAACATTTTAAATGAAGTAAAACTCATTTTTGGCGGGGTGTGACAACTACTATAACTCGACGGTTATATCAATCAAAGCCTTTGGCTATCACATCAATCATCAACAAGTTGGTTAACTATATTTAACAATATACAACTAACTCTATTTACTAAATTCTACACAATCATCAAATAGACTCGACATATATAATAGCAAGTATTTTCATGGCTATGTACTCAATAAAGTCCACACGTACTCACCTTAGCAATACGATGGTCCAACCGAATTCTTGACACCAAATCTCTTGCTTCACAAATTCATCGACTTTCCAAGATGTCACCGAAAGCCTAATACAATGATCACAAGATGTTCAACATCTCATACTACCAATAATGTATCCATTAACCTTTAACTACCATTAACTAACATTTTCCCCAATTATGGTGATTTACCAAACCCTAGGTTCAACCAACCCTTAAGATTCATACCAATCGAAATCATACACTTGTTTCCTTTGTTAATATATCGTCTATTAAGTGTATACATCATTTATTCACCATAAACCATAACCCCCAATAACTAGGGTTTCAAACCCAACCATCAAATACATAGATCTAAAGCTACAAAGATCAAGGAGTGAAGATATACCTTTAATCTTCACTTTGGAGTGAAATCTATCAAGCTTTGATGAACAAATCGACCCAAATCAGCTCTTGCACTCAAAAATCGCCAAGGAGAAAACTAGGGTTTTGGAATTGCATTAAATGAGCTAAAACCCGACTTTAATGCTGTCGACCAGAGTTCACGGCGCGAACTAAGTTCGCGTCGCTAACTCTGCGCTTGCTCGCCAACTTTGCGATCGTTATCAACTCGTGAACTACATCACGCTCAAAAGCCAAATCCGCTGGAACTATAGTTCGTGGCGCTAACTCCCAAATGCAGCAGGGCTGCATTTTTCGGTTGTTGCCTCGACCCGGTTTCGCCCATAACTTTCTCATACGGTCTCCAAACGACACGAAACCAATTCATACATTCTTAAAACGATTTATCCTTATTTATCATATTTTTATACAATTTATTTATTTACAAATTTCGGGTCGTTACATTTGAGTTACTTGTACTCTTGGGGAAATTGTTTTATTTTATTATTTAAAAAATTTTAACCTGATTTTTGGGTTGTTACAATAATACCGGTGCACCCCACGGTGACGAACTCGGACGAATAAAACCTTTATCTAACAAGTCTTGTAATTGAGTCATCAATTCTCGCATCTCGGTGGGAGCTAAACGATACGGAGCACGAGCAATCGGCGTCGGCCACGGAACTAAATCAATCTTAAACTCGACTTGTCTCTCCGGTGGCAAACCAGGCAAGTCATCGGGAAATACTTCGGGGAAATCCCGAATAATTTTGACGTTATCCGTCGTCTTCTTTTCTTTCCGGCCATCTAATACATATGCAATAAATGATGCACAACCTTTCGATATACTCTTCCTCGCCTTAATGGCGGTAATCACATTAGGCATGTGTTGTCGTTTTTCCCCATACACATACACTTTCTCATTCTCGGGTGTCTTGATCGACACAATTTTCTTACCACATAATATTTTGGCTTGGTGCATACCCAACCAATCCATACCGATAACCACATCAAACGCCTTTATTCCCATGGGTAATAAATCAACCTTAAACTTTCTACCGTCTATTTCTATTTCGCAATTTCTATAAACACTTTCAACTATTGAGGTTTTCCCGTCGGCTACCTCTATTTCATAAATTTCATCTAACATCTCGGATGGCACATTCAACTTACAACCGAACTCATAAGACACAAACGAATAATTGGAACCCAAATCAAATAATATATGAGTTGGCAAGGAGTTAATGAATAGAGTTCCTGACACCACATCGTGTACCTCCTTCGCCTCCTCCCGAGTGAGTTGGAAGATCGCCCCTTCACCTTTGCCAGCTCCACCTTCTTTTGAGTCGTGGACACCATCGACTTGGTTCCCTTCTTCGGGCACACATTGCTATAGTGCCCCTTCTCGTGACACGAGAAACATTCCACCTCGGCCAATGGCTTGGCGTTACAATCCCGGGCTATATGCCCCGACCTACCACAACTAAAACAAGATTTCGACCCACTTCGGCATTCGCCGGTATGATTTTTCCCGCATTTCTTGCACGAGCCCACACTTCCTTGTTTAAAGAAGCTCGGAGTGAACTTCCCTTTCTTGAACGAACTAGAGCCGCTCTCGGCTTTCCTTTTCTTGCCCACATGGGCCCTCTCGGCAACCCGTGCCTCATTCACTTCTTCCACACCTCGGGCGGCATGTAGCCTGAAATCGATACGGATGAACCTATGTGACCTTAAGATGCTTTTCTCATAAGAATTATCTTGGAATTTATGTTTTGTATTTTAATAAAAGGTTACATCAAATATAAAATTAGTTTATTTATTTGAAAGTTTATTAATATCTTGAAATTCATAATTTGCTTTCTTAATTTAAACTAATATTTTAGATGTTGTGTTAGTAGCACTAAGCAATTTTTTGTGTATTATAGGAAAATTACTAGCGGCATCGCGCGGTTAAGTATCTACTCGTTATAATACATGTGGTACAGTATTGTGCCAAAAAGAAGTTACTTCGCTATCATTAAGAAGCATTTAAAGTTTCATTTATAATAAAGAATTTTATTAGATAATGTAATATTTAAATGAGTTTGCATTTATTTATAATATTTATATAGGAGTATCTATATATACATACAAATTCAGTTTCAAAAATGAAGTTGAATTTAATTTGTTGCATTTAATATTAATAATTTAATAAATTCATTTATAAGATTAATTAAATTAAATTATTATATTTAATATATAGGTTTTAGTTTTAAAGGTAAATTAAATTGTTATATTTAATATATAAGTTTTAGTTTCTAGCAAATGTAAAGACACATATTAAAAGTATTAATTTAGTATAAATAGGTAAGTAAGGTTGTTAATCTCATTCATCTATTCTCCTATTATAAATTTCATTTTGGTGAATTCATGAATCAAATATGTCTTGATGTTTTTAAGTTATTTTTGTGTAATGATACATCGTTAAATTTAGGTTTGTTTATTTTGTAGGATCGACTATCTCCAGCGGTATTACTCTGATGATTACACAATATCTTATACTCAAATCGGTATCATTCGGTTCCTCATAATTCTTTAATTATATCGTCTAATTCTTTGATTATATATTATACCCAAGTGTTAAAGTCAAGATAGTATATATGACACACACCAAAAACTAAACATGTTGGTTGACGATATGATCGTTATGCAAGAAAAGTCATGATGACAATGCAAACGGGAAATTAAAAGCAATAAATTATGATCGAAGGTGAAGGCAAGTCACATTATACATTAGTTTAATAATCAGTATGTAGCAAAGTTCATAATAAACAAGATCATTCATTTTCATATAAGTGCTCGCTTACATATTTGTAAATATAAATAAATTAATATATTTAAAAGTTGAGTTTTGTCATAAAAAAAAGAAATTAATGTGATAAAAAAGATATAATAAAAATCTAATAACTCCATCAAAATTTCATATCAGAAGTCTTAAAATAATATTATTAGTAAATGAATATAAGTAATAATCTCATGTATATTCATAATAAAAACTAATAAATTGACTTATCATGAGTTATAAACTAATGATTAGAAAATGACTATGAGTAATAAACTAATGTATAGTTTGTCATAAACATTATTAATAAATTAATGTAATGAAAAAGATTATTGTAGTAAAAAAAATAATAAAAACTTATCAAATTTTCATATCAAATATCGTGAAATAATATCTAAACTAATGTAGCATTTAATTACATTTATTTAATATAAATAAAAGTTGAATTTTTGTCATAAAAATGAATAAGAAATAATTATGATTAATAAACTAAAATTGTCATATGAAAAGTCTTGAAATAATTATTAGTAAATTAATATAAGTAATAAAAATCATTTTATAATAAAAGAAGTACATTATATATAGTTGTTTAATATATTTAAAAATTGAAGAAATAATTATGACTAATAAATTCAAATTGTCATATGAAAAGCATTGCATTAATTATTAGTAAATTAATATAAGTAATAAAAACCATTTTATAATATAAACTAATAAATCGACATATCTAGAGTTTTAAAATAATTATTGGTAGATAATTACAACTGATAATCACATGTATAATTTGTCATAAATAAGATTAATAAATTATTATAATGAAGATATATCGTCGTTCATTTATAATATTTTTTTCAACAAGACAAAGCGTTCGTATTATAACTTCTATGTTATGAATAATTTTTTTTGTGCTATGCTAATAGAAACGATGATGGTTTTGTTAATTTATCTTTTTCTGCGTCACACTTTGCTTATTTAGTAAAGTACCCACAATTAAAGCTAAATATGTTAGTGAACATAATTTTGTAATTCGTCCGTGACACAAAAATAATGTATACGTTTTGCTTTCGAAATAATAATTCATTATCATGAACAAAGCTCGTGCATCGCATGGACCATGTTATCTCGTATTATAAAAAAAAATTGGCTTTATCATATCTTGAATAGTTGAATGTGACATTGATGTATCACTTTTATTACATCTCTCTATGATCATGTCCTATTTTATAAAGGTTGAGCATAACTTGCATGGTTTATTTTATATTAAGAACGAAATTTTTGTGATAAAAATTTATTCACACATCATAACATATATTAATATATGAGAAAAGTGAGTGTGTGACTTTCACATACATAAGCTTATGTGTGTAACCATACAAAACTACATAGTTTTGGTTAAAAAAAATTATAATTCATTGCTCATCACATAAACACATTAGTGTATTAAAGTCCGTCTAAAACCCATCACTTATCTTACTCTTAATTATGTTTTTTTTGTTGAAATGGTGTTTCAAACTTCATGTTCTTGAAATGATACTTATAATGAACGCATGCACATGTGTGTGTGTATATATACTTTTTCTTATTGTGTAAGTGTTCAAATATCATGAGAAAGTGACAAGACTTTTGTAAAAAAATAAGTCGCTTGAGTTTTTCACTAAAATTATGTAATTATGGATGGTTACACATCTAGGTTTAGGTACGTGACAGCCACATTCACAATCCCCTTAGTATATTTGTGTAGTTTAATTTAAAACTTAATATAATAATGAAAATTATTTTTATGATGTAAATATCACTTTTTTTATATGACAACCCATTTCCATTGACAAATCATTAATGTAAATAAAAACAAAAGTACTTGAAAAATCATACAACAATAATACAATCAAGGAGGGTACAAAAATGAACACAAATCCGAGCTTGAGATATTCTAAGCACTCTATCCTATCCAATACGCACATTAACAAGATTCCAATTCAAGGTCTTGTCTCTAGTATATGTCAACTTGTCTTTCAAACACACCACAACCAATGATATTTTTTTTGCAAAATACAATATATTTTTGGTTTTTTTAGTGTTTTGCTTATTGGGGCTTGACTAAAAAGATCCACTAAACACAGTTCTCAACAACCTTAACAATAATGGTTGATAGAAAAGACACTTATCTAACTCACATTTTAAAGTTATGTAGCAAATATTATAATCAAGTGTTTTGAAAATATATATTTATAATGATTTTCGTATCGTAATAGATGTTATATATCGGTCTTATATCACGTTTTGTGATCAATCATCTACTAAATTGCAAGTTTATTATATTTATATTGTATACTTAAAAAGTGATATTATAACATGTTTCTAGGACAATGAATTGATTTTTTTAAACGCCAAAGATGTATATAAAAACTAGTAATAAGCTACCACAAACAAAACATACAAATGAAAAGCCAACGAAACGAAGTCAATGTATTAATTATAGCTAAACTTTAACCTACTTTTATATATATACTTTTCATTTTTAACAGTTTTAAAATAAATAATATATTTTAAAATTTTACCTTAGTAAAAATATGTAACTCATCTTCCACTACCTATGCACTTTAATATAATGTGATAACTTTTCTACATTTACTTTTAAACAAAATTAACATCACTTTACTTACAAATAGTGTTATTCATCTGTCACTAATTTCCACTTTAATACATTTTAACCCTTATTATAATATTTTAATTAAAAATGTAAAACCCAATTGTATCACTTATTATTTAGGAAGTATTAGAAATTAAAAAAATGCAATTGATATAAATTAATCAAATAACTTTTAATGTAATTTTGATGATAGAGAAAAGCAACATTCTGGAATGAAGCAAGTACCATATTTGTCATTACGTTTCATTTTTGTGATAATAAAAAGGGATCTTTCTTTAACCAACGGACAATTTCAAGCCAAAAGAAAAGAACCAAGTCAAACTTCTTAGAATATCGGACAGAAAAATGTCAATTTTATAAAGGGATTTTTCACTTATAACATGTAATTTCATGATGGTCGAGCTTTGGATGTGATATATATTATACAAACAATCACTGATTATTTGGTAAATATTTACTTAGTGAAAAGATCAAATATTAATCTATAAGAAGTCATCTTTGACACTGAACTATCGCTTGAATAGAAAATTGTCATCATACCAACCTATTTAGATTCCAAATTAAAGCACTTTATTCTACCCTAACGTTAAAAAAGCCCAATAGACTCATCATCAACAAGAACAAATGTTCAAGACAAAAAACCAACAAGAACCACACTACCTTTTTCACTTTGACCCATAATCTAATAATTATAATGTCCAAAACACAACTATCTTGCATTAAAAAAAAAACCCTTTTTAGTTGACTCAAGAAACCCCAAAAAGGCAAACCACGAATCACAATTTCAAAATACAACAAATTGATCATAAAAGGTTACTATTTGGGGGAACATTTATAAACCCATTATTATTGTTGTTATGGTACCTGCATATGACTTTGCACTTGACCACATTTCCATAGATGTAGAACCCGGGTTCAACCATGACCCGAACCGTGGGTGACATGAACTTCTTAGCCTTATCTCCGCCCATATCCTCCATGTAAACCGGGTCAAACCCGACCCCTTTATCGACCCTAAAAATGGGTAGACCGGGATGAACCGAATTAGCTAATAAGTGCACCAACCAGACCGCTTTCGATGCACCGAAAAAGGCTTGCAAAAGTGGTTCGGGCCAAGCCCGGGTCCACCCTAACATGTTAACAACCTCACTCATCTTCCGGTCGCAAAATTTACTAAAATTCTCACTAAATTGTTTAGTCCCTTTGTTTAAAACTTCTTCCCAAGTTAACTCCTTTAAACGGATAAAAGACTTGAAATTTTCTTCACATCTGTGGATCGGGTTGAGGGTGTGATTTGACCCGGATTTTTGAAACCCGGGTGATTCAAAGTCTTCGAAGAATGCTCTGTTTAGGAGTGCTTCTAGGTACAGAAGCAGGATTCTAGGGTTTGTTGATACGGAAACCTTGATTTCATACGGTTGGAGGAGTAATTGTATGCGGTCGTAAAGCTTACCTCCTGCTATTTGTGGAAGTTGTACGGTTAATGAACGGCTGAGATGCCTCATCGACGATCTAGATTCCGACACGGAAACGAGGAAATGCTCGATCACTCTATCGTGGTCGCCTATCTTGATTGGTTCGTGTTTCATGGTGGTTGATTTATTTGTGCAATCATCGAGTCCTGATTTCAGATTATGACAGTAGATTTCGAGTTTGTTGAGCTTTTTTTCAAGCTCTGTCATGGAGAATTTTAATCGCGAAGCTTCTAGAATAGCTTCGTCACGTTTTTTCGTAGCTTGAATGAGCTTATGAGATAGCTCAGCGACGGCACCTTTCCATTGCTCCTCTTTTCCGGCAACCGGAGTTAAACTCTCCGACGCGGATCTCGGGCTTTTCTTCACGAGAGATGAGAAAATTGATTTGAATAATCCGTTGGGGCTAGCGGTGGAGTGACGGCCGACGGTGTTGGTGTCGAGTGGTACCACTGAGAATTTTTCTCGAACACTTGGTCGGCATTTGTTGCAGGACACCCCTCGGTCATCGGAATTCTTCCCGGGATCGTATGATTCTGATCTCTTTTTGGAGGTTTTGGAATGAAGAGGCGTTGGTTGATGAACATAATCTGAACAATCACTTGGCGTTGCTTTTACACTGTTTTGCTCACAGGATTCATCTTCTTCTCTCCCTTCTCTTTCACACTCCTGAATCTGCAAAATTTCTCAAATTTCAGAATTCACCAACTGGAAGAAAGGAATTTTATTATCATTGTTTAAAATCTGCAAAAGCATAAAAAGTAAAATAAAATCACGGAGTATGTGCGCATGCAAACAAATGTCAAATTCGTAGAACCGACACACTAAAAACAAAAAATTAAAAATTAAGAAAACCCAAAGGAAAAGGATAATTTACTTACCGGAGTAAAAGGGGGGTATTGGGGATGAGGAGAGAGAGAAGCAGAAATTGAAGAGGAAGAAGAAGATGAACAGAAGGAAGCAGCCATGGACGCAAACTCAAATCACTTGCAGTTGCTAAACTTGTAATTCATACACAAATATCCATCCCATAGTCAAGCATAAACACACAGAGAGATGATAAATGGTAGATCTGCGTGCGCTGGTTGAATTGAATGAAGATGTAATGGAGGTGATCCGGGTCGGTTAATTCGTCGGGTAGTTATTGATGGTGGTGGGCCCAGAAATTTGACTGCAGAAGCTGAATTTGGTGTAGTTGTGAGAGCAGAAACAGAGTGCCATGGCCATATATACATATATTTACTCCTTTCTCATCTTATAAACTGTTCTATCATCTTTACTATAATAATATGGAGTATTATATTATGTAATGTCACAGCTGATCCTTTTCACACACACGTAAACTAACTTACATGTCATTTACTCATTGTTTTATTTTCTAATTATTTTTTAAAAATACAAAATCTCATGCTTTTCCAATTCAACAGTATACTTTGATAATATATTTGTTTATCATTAATAGGTTTATTGGTTTGATTATCTTATTAACTGATACAAACTTGTTTGTTTCATATTTGTTTAAAAAGACATTACTTTTGGTGTTTTTTTATCTTTAAAATAAGGGTGTATTCAATTTCGAAACCGGAATGAACCAGATTGGAATTGAAAAACCTCAATCCCTAAATCCCGGACCATAATAAGAGGGAAATGGAAAAGGCCGAGAACAAAAAAAGATAAAAGGGGGACTGAGAATCGGGCTGAAAGCGAAAATCAGGCACAAATACTTTTTACAAATGATGATATTTTATTTACAATTAAAAAATAATAATATACAAAACTTTCTACCGTCGTAAGAACATTTCTAATAGTCTTAAGTGTTAGTTATTACTAGCAGGGTATACGCGCAATGCGGCGGCGGGTACCTGTAACTATATTTCGAAGTGATGACAGTAACGGTGGTGGTGGAAATAACGATGGTGATTAGTGGTGGTGCGTAGTTATGGTAGGTGCCGACATTAGTGATGGTAATATGTAGTGGGGCATAGAATAATATGGGTTTTGTTGATTTCATGTTATCCACGACAAGTAAAAAAATGAAAGTTGAACTAAATTGGGTTTTTTTATTACTGGTATGATCAGATCAGAAATTGACATTTTTTGTGGAAGTAAATATGAGTTGTTTAAATAGAGAAATGATGGTGTGAGTTATGGTGACGTTAAATGTTATACTTATTAGTATATGGAATAAATCAAAGTAATCAAATAGTTGAAGTGGTTAACAAACTTAAGACCTTCTAATATTAGTAGGTCTAAATATTTTAATAATAGTAGTATAGATTTCTATGGGATGATGATGATTGCAGTTTATTTTTTAAAGAGATTTTGAATTCAATTTCAATCAGAGTACGTGTTTATTGGATGATATCATTAAATGTTATCAAATATATTGTTTTGGAATATGTGAAATATCATGTTAAAAAATTACGGACTGTATGATTTTGTTACGTAGTATTTCTTTTTTACAAGTAATGAGTTCGTGTGTTAACAAACTCTTCCTAATAATAGAAAAATATTTATCACTAAGAAACTAATACTCCGTATGTATGATGGTTACACAATTTCTATGACATTAATGAATTATTAACGGGGTAGATTCATTTGGTTGGTGTGTTATCGTCACTTCTGCAGCTAATGTGCACGCACTACGTTTTATTATTATTATTATTATTATTATTATTATTATTATTATTATTATTATTATTATTATTATTATTATTATTATTATTATTATTATTGTTGTTGTTGTTGTTTTTTATCTTTCTAATTTTTGCTTGATTAAATCATTTAGCGTGTAGAACTTTACGAAAATCTATATGAAGTTCATAAATGCAGCGCAACAATTTAATATGTGAGGATGTTTATATGAACATGTACAAAATCTAAACGTTCAAAGCGTACAAAATTATCAATATTTATTTATTTTTCTTTATGTTTGTAACATGATTTCCGACTTGCTATTTGAACGGATTATATTTTATTATTCTCATTGAACTAGGAACCTTTTTGAAATTTCTTATTTTTTAGAAACCAACTTTTATTCACTAGGATACCATGTAAGATTCTTTTGGGGTGTGTGTTAAAAACTCAAAAATGATTTTAATATATGAACGATAAAAAAAACTTCTCATTTTATTTTGACACAAGTTTTAAGATAATAATTAGTGGTGAGTCATTGGTAATAATTTTAGTTAAAATATAAGATCGGTTTGGAGAAAGAAATATATTTAGTGGTTGGTCATTGGTAATAATAGTATTTTAGTATGTGGAGCTAATTAAATGTAAAAAATGATAAGATTATCGTGAGATAAAAATTTAGTGTGAAATGAAAAGTTTTTTTTTTTTATGATGGAGGGAGTGACATGTAACCTGGGTTTTTTTAATATGAGAATGTCATTTTGTTCTAGATGATACTTTTATTAGTCGTTTAATAATATTCATTCATATATAGACATATATAGAATTTGAATTTGAAACTTCTAAAAAGTTCAAAATAAGTTTTAATCATTTTAGAGATGGTCCATTTAGTACTTATAAGCTACATGATCATAGTTTTTGTTTTATTCACTTTGTCATGTTACATAAATAATGATCATATTATGTCTCTCTTTTTGAATTCTTCTTGTCTTGTTTCTAATTGACTTGTAAGTTCTTTTAAAGTTTTGTTGTGCGTAGCAACGCATATGTTGTTGATAGTTTATTTTTATACTTTTTGAAAGGATCCATAAATCACTTAACTTGAACCCTAAACATAGAAATTAATATAATAATAAGGGTTTTGATAATTACAGCTCTTAGGGTTGTCTTTAAGTGTATTAAAGTTGTACATTATGAGTAATTCCTAAGATCAAGGAGTTTGTTATGGTTGAATATATAAGTTTTTTATGCATGTTTTATGACAGTCCTTAAGGCTGTCATTATCAAAACCCTTATAATAATACTCAATTTATAGATAATCTTCCGTTTTTCTTTAACTACAAGTAAAATAAAATTATCCGCTTTTCTACAAGGTTAAAGGATTTGGATTAGTTAAAGGAAAATTAAAAATAATTATGGGCTAATTGATTAATTTGTTTTAAGGGTTAAGGTGTGAAAGTAAAATTTTAAAGGACCAAACATGGTGGTGTGATGAACATAGGAATGTCTTTGTTGCTGCGAATAAGGAAGAGATCAATAGAATTAAATGACTTTTGTTGCCGGTAGGTCCTTTCGTTTTCAGATTTTACAGAAACTGTTGGACCGTAGCCCTAGCATTTATGGCTTTATCCAACTACCCCCTCAAATCTAATTTAATTCACACATAGGTCATTAATGATGTGGATGTTGAAGCTTTAAAACTACCAACTCCTTCAACTCTTACCCTTGGTTAGGAGCGACATATATGGAGCAATCCATGTGACATTACTAAATGTACATGTAAGATGACGATGAAAAGAAAAAAAATATGTAGAGAACTCGATAGCAATTTACATTACATTTTAACACTACATTTTTCCTTTACAACGCTTCACGTCTTTTTCTTTTAATATGCGTATTAAGAGGTATTCTTAGCGTACCAATCCTCACTTCAATTTTGGGATGAGATAGAACTGGAAATCAGAACACGTATTTACACCGTACTAAAACCGGATTACTAAAAATCAGTTCCGGCATCGGGTCTTGGGCGTCGGTATATCAAGTCTTGGGTGTGGGTACAACAGGTCCGGGTAGCACTGTCAAAACCTAGCACGACACGATTAAAATACACGAAACTAACCGAAATTGTGACGAAACTGAAATTTGAATCCGTGTTCATGTCGTGTTCGTGTCGTATAAAAGAAACGCAAAGTCGTGTTGTGTTCGGGTTCAGAGATTAACACAAAATTGACACGGTAGTTATGATTTTGGAAAAACATTTACAAATTTATGTTATACTTTTGTCATGTGTTGTCGGGTTTTTTAACATGTACAGAGTAAGAAATTTGATATTTTTCTTATTTATCTCGTGTTTATCGATTTTTAATTGTGGTGTGTTCGTGTTAGCAAAATAAAACACTGCTTCATGTCGTGTCTTTTTCGTGTTGAGAAAATGAATTTGTGCCGTGTTACCCAAAAACATGAAACGATAGCACGATTGACAATCCTAGGTCCGTTTACACCAAATATAGAACAAATCGGGTCTATGAACCGGAACCGAATTTAATTAATATATACTTGAAATATGTTTTGGTATCATATCATTGGTAGTGTTAAGTTCATGTTTATTAAACAATTGCTATTTCTAAATCATTCAGATATACATGTATAAACTAACATATATGATACAAACCGAATCTGCTTCAATTACTATTGTTTTACAAATAAGATATATACATGATTTACCCGAACTAAACCGGAAACATATTTTTATAAAGCGGTTCGGTTATCAGGTCTACCAGTCCTTTAAAATTAGATCTCGGATATTTAAGGTCCAATCCATTTGGGTTGGTTCGGACTTGATCTCATCCCTGCTTCAAATCAAATGCCCGACCAATAAATATTGATCACCAATCCATATAAAAGGTTGGACTAATAACTAAAGATAGTGAGAACTAGTCGCTTAATATCAAATTATGCAGTTGATGACTATAGTCATCTTTTGGGTCTTACCAAATTTTGAGGGCATGACAAACTCCCATTAAATTCCTTTGATATTTTTTTTATCCACATGATATTTAAATGACATATAAATATAACTAATTGTTCAAGTTATACATCGAACCATCTTTTTCATTATTGTTCAAGTTATCACCATCTTTCACATCAAGATGAACAACGTATTTTGTTTATCAAGTACCCGTCAACTTGGCAACAAGTTGAATAGGATTGACCTAACCATATACACGTATTATCAAGTGTACCATAGTCATACGACAATTAATTATATTCATCTTTGTACACATCAATTATTTATATTAATCCTTTTAATGTTTCTCGATCTCACACAGGTGTCTATGTCTGTAAGACTATCCAAGTCAAGTTTAGCCCAATTTGCTTTCTTAAACCTTGTAAAACTATATACACTTTGAAAATTATAATCAGTTATTCCTTCTGCCTTAGTTGCGTGATTTAAATCAATATAACATGTTTACAATAAAGAAAGGTATCTACACTATAGTATCGATCAATCAAACTTATATTAACAGAATACGGTGTTCTTGTTAAATTTTATATAAATATTGACATTTTTGTCATTGTCAGGATCGAATAACTTAATCAAGTTATTAGAAACCCAGATCTACTAACACAAGAAGTTACAGCGGATTAACACTTATGTTATTAGATTAAGAACAATATAAACTGCAATTGAATAAGAATAAAACGAAGAACACAATTTATCACAAAAAGCTTCAATGTATTAATTCGTTCGATCAATATACGTATGTTTACAATTCATAAGGAACTATATATAATAGTCTTTGAAGTCTAAATTAATAACCTAGTTATTCTAGGAATCGATTACAATTGAATTACATAAAGATTTACATTATATAACTAACTCTACTAGAATCTCGGATTTGATCTGTTCCAGATACGCTCATCAGTAGTAAATCAGATCATCAGTAGTATTTGTCTTTAGCAGTAGTAACTTCGAGATCAGTAGTAACTTGCATTTCTCAGTAGTAATTCAATTATCAGTAATAGATCTTTTATGTTCCAACAGTTATGGTTAGTCCACGGGATGCATAACTTGTTGATAATTGTCAGTGGCCCAACACATAAAGGAAGAACACACAACCACCACAAAACAAAAACAAAAAAACAAAAAAACCCCGGCAAATTGAATAGGTTGTTTTACAGTTTATTATTTGCATAAATGATACGTCTGTAATGTAATGTGTGGATCCCATTCTTCTAGCCTTTCCCGAAGTCGATGATTATTCATCGCGATTACTTTGGCACCAAAGAAGAGTTCGACCCAATGATTTATTTATGTCCTAGTTAGAAATAAATTGACCTTTCTCCGATAACTGAATAACTTAATCTATAAATACTGCATACCTGATTTCATCCATAAATAAATTTAATTACCTATGAGATTTAGTCTGAATAAGACTAGTAATTCTTATTGTAGACCTTACTTTTGAGATCACAAGCCAGGGAACTTTAGACCTATGAATATATACTTGAAACATATATTCATTCATATGAAAATATTCAATTCATTTATGATATGATACTTGTTGTAGTTTGAATAATATCCAATTAATTAAATTAACTAATACGACTTAAAAAATGAAAAATCAATTAGAAAAAGTAAGTTAAAAATCAATTATAAAATTCCGCAGAGGCTAATCTCTTTGTTGTTTGCGTGTTCGCTGTCTATGAAAGAAACTTGAGCTGCAGTTTCGATTTCTCTGGAGCATTCAATGGCGGCAATTAGAACCACCACCACACTTCTCCTTAGGGAGATTTTCCGACCATCGCCATCACTATTCGCACCGCCCCGGTTTCGCTCCGATTCATTTCTCGTCCAATCAGCTATACTCCAATTAGGTGTGCTGCGGCTTCCGATTCGAATAAGAAGCCGTCGGCACGGCTGTCTCAGGTCCAGCAGCAATTGCACGAAGCCATGGAGAGGTCTGTTGGAGGCGATCAACCTATTCCTAAGATTACTCTAGGTAAACTTGCACTAATCATTAATTTCACTTCCAATTGGATAAATTGTTTATTCTGAATGAGCTGATTGAAATTAGGAACGATTAATTATTGAAGATTTACTTTGATAGGTTATGTTATTATGGTGAGCAAAATCTAACAACCTGCTTCACCATTGAATTTAATAGTGTAATGATGTAAGCACTTAAACTGAACTTGTGGATAGTGAGACCATACTGTTGATTACACAATATGCCAATAAATAGGTTAAACATTTTGAGGTCTTATACAAATCTGCTGTTTACTTCGGATTTGCTTTGATGTTTATGCCTTCTTACACTAACTGCAGCTGAACCTTACAGCAAAAAACATTGTATTTTCAATGAAAAATGATATATCTTAGGGCAAGGTACTAACTAATTCAAGTTATTCGATTATTACTATAAGTTCTGGACTCCTGGGAGTTGATTACCTCTACAATGCAATATATTGACACATATATAATTATATATACATAAGCATCAATCTTGTTATTTATGAAGACAGTGAATGCAAAATAGGTTTCATACTGGAAATGAATGTTGTCATTTTGTGACCTATGCAGTTATACAGGTCAGAAAACGAATACAGGTCGAGGTCCTAGATCTGGGATATCGTTTATCTCAGTGAGATATCGGTGGGATATCGGTTTTTTTATATTGTACTGTAAAAATTATATATTATATATATAGTTATATATAAAGAGTTAAAGACATGTACATAGCATAAAAAGTCCCAAAAGGTCCCAAAAAGTAGTCAATATTGTCTAAACCATAAAAAACTAAACAACAAACATAGCACAAACAGAATTTAATTGCAATCCACAGGTTCGGCATCCGAATCAATATCGTCTAAAGCATCAACTTGTTTTAATGGGCTCAAAAAAACTAGGTTAGATATTATTAAAATTGGTGCCCAAGTCAAGCAACAGATCCAAAAAAAATACAGGAAAAAAACCGAGATCCCGATTTCAAAATATCGGTGAGATCCTGGTCAATATCGCCGATATTCTCGGTACCGATATTTGAGACCTGTATTTGGGACCTGTATTATTTTGATCTCCGAGATCCGAGATCCCACTGAGATCCCAGTGAGATCCCACCTATATTAACTGCCCAGTTTGTGACTCAGATCATGTTACTGTGAGCTTTGCTAGGAGCGGTGGACCTGGTGGTCAAAATGTCAACAAAGGTCTGATCTCTTTTAATTATGTCACACTTGAAACTTGTTCTTGTTATTTATACCAAAGTGAAATCCTCAGTAAACACAAAGGTGGATATGAGGTTTAATGTTGAGGCAGCAAATTGGTTAGGTGACAGAGTGAGAGACAAAATCCTACAAACAGTCAGTAATCAGTTCACTAATCACTACTACTCTCGTTCTTATCTCTGATAACTACTCCTTAAAATTTAATTATATTTTCTTTAATCAGGAAAAGAATCGAATTAACAAAGATGGGGAGCTTGTGATTTCCTCCACAAAGACCAGAACACAAAAGTTAAATTCTATCCATTTTCCACTAACTTTTATATTTTCATACAAAACCAAATCTTACATTCTTAAAAATTTATAATCTTTAGGGGTAACATCGAGGATGCCTTGGAGAAACTACAGGTACTAATAACATTATAACAACAAAAATCTTGTTACAAGATTAACATATTATGATTTTAATTTTTTAAGAAATGAATATTAGGCGATCATTGATGCTGCTTCATATGTCCCACCACCTCCATCAGAAGAACAAGTGAAGAAAATTAACAAAATGTAAGTCTTTTTTTATTTTTTAATATTATTATTAAACGGATTTAAAAAATATAATAATTAATTTTGATATGCAGAGCGGCTGTTGCGGAACATAAAAGGCTGCAGAATAAGAAGGTGCTTTCACAAAAGAAAGCATTTAGAAGAAGCAGAGACAGTTATGACTAAACAACTAACAATGATTCTAGATCAATGTAATGTAAGTTGGTTTTATTTATTCATTTTAAATTTTTTGAAGACTTGATTCTTATAAATACCCTTTAAATTCTTATGGAGTTATACAAATACGTATATTCATCGCTACAAGTAGATATGCAATTTGCAGCGTTAACTTTTTGTTTTCGTTTTATTTATTTATTATTTATTATATAAAAAGGAAATATTAAAATTGGAGACATGCCTTGACATGGACGTAATTGATAACCATAACATACCCACCTCAGTTGCACCTAGCTTTTTATAATTTAATTTGCTTTTTATATTTGATTAACTTAGAAAGTAATACATTAATAGAAAATAAAAATCAGGGACGACTTTGGGTCATGTTGACGAAATTTCAATGGAAATTTCATATGACTAAGAAAAGATCAATTTGTTTCCAGTTTTAACTGGAATTCTTGTATGTACACAAAACAAATCTTGAATTTTTTGATATTATATTGAATTTATGACTAAAGAATAGTCTTTTCTTTAGTAAACAGCCATCATGTGTCAAAACTTTCACAAAGTTTGCTTGTTCGTTTTAATGTTTACTGGTTTATTTGTGATTTTCTAAAGATTCAAGGAGCTTCATTAATTTAATTTACCTTTATTTATATTATTAAATATAATTTATGTCAGAAAGACGAACTAGTAAAAAGTTGTCCTGCTAACTATTTTTGGATTGCCAAAATTAATTCTATTGAAAACAATATTTGTAGATCTAAGTAACATAATATTGATATACATGGAGCCATGGAGGAAGATAAACTAATAATTAATTGTAAATGAAATATTTGCATTAGTTCATCTTGATCATATTACAAATGTCAATTATAAGATCTACCAACTGGATACACTTAGCTCGTGTCCTCGTTAAAAAATTCGATCTAATACATATTTTAAACAATATTGTTTGTTGACTTATCATTATATTACTCAAAATATAACCCGAATAAAGACAAACCAAAATTGTTTATTCTTATATGCATTTTAAATTTTGTTAACTTGATATCAATTTGTAGATCAGTAGATCACATAAGAAAAAAAATGAGAATTTCGATCATTACAACCTTTGAAACAAAAAGATAAGTACATTGTTTTTAAGGAATATATCATTTTAAATTTTACGTACTAATACTATAAATTACGTACACTATTTACACAGACATAAATGAACGAGAGTTGGTTATTGTTGTAGACTTCCTGTCATATTCACAAAATTTGACAAATTCAAAAAGAAAAAGAAAAAACAAAGGTTTTCTTTTTCAACAAGCGAAAAATTGAAAGAAAAGTATCCTACTTTCGGATCAGAATCTCTTCACCAGATTGCCTATCCACCCGCCTGATCCACCTACTCTTCTTCCCTTTATCCGAACCCGACCCGCTTTCACCCGCCGCCACGTGAGCGATATCTAACCCCTTTCCCACCGGCAAGAAAACCGACCTCACAATCCGCCGACTTCCACCATCAAACAAACTCCGCAACCGGAAATCGGACGCAACCTTCAAGCTGGCGTTCTTACAAATTAGCACCGCCCCACGGTGGCCGAATTTCGCCGCCTTTATAATCCGCCCGAAGTTATTCTTCCCGGAATCCACGACCAAGAAATCTATATACATCCCCTTAACCGCCTCCGCCGGCTCTCCAACGATTAATTCCGGCGACATTCCAGCTGTCTCCATGGCGGCGATGTACTCCGATTTCGATTCCTCGTCGGGAACTATGCAAACGTGTCTGCCGCACGTGTGGGTACTTGCTACTGCCAAACCAATGCTTGTTGTCGTCATACCACCACGCGACCATGTTTCGACGATGAGCTTAGCGTTCCAACCGGCGGCCATCGCTGATATTAGCTCCGCCACGCTCGATCCTTCGAAAAGCTCGCACTTTTTAGACAAAAAAATATAGATATTAATTATACAATATAATTCAACTTAATTGAAAATGAAACGAACACACTCAGAATTGAAAACGCTTACAGATTTGACGGTGTCCATAAACGCTTTTGCAGCAATTTCCGGCGACCAAACAAGCTTCATGTTTTCCGATCAACTTGTTCTATTCTTCCTTTTCTAACTATTTTAAGGGTTGTATTTGTGTGTGGGACTCTCTCTCTCTCTCTTTCTGAGATGGGAAATTGTTGCTTTCTTGGCTATTTATATTTCTTTAGTGACGAGTGAGAACACTATTTATGGCATTTAGTATCAAATATCTTTACAACAAACATCAAATAAAGTGATACTTCTTCCGTCCTCAAATATTTAGGTGATAATTAGACGTGTGGTTTTTATAATGTTTTAAATTTAAATATAAGGTAATTTGAAAAGAGAAGATATTTTTAAGTGAAAGTTAGTGGTGAAATACATGAAAATAATACTCTCTCTGCCCTACAAAAAAATTCTAGTTTTCATCTTAAATTTTATCACACAAAAAAGTTCTCATTTTTATAAAATAATATTATTATCATAGACCCACCACTTAACTATCTCTTAAATACACTTTCTCTCTCCAAATAACCTTATATTATAATAAAAAATAATAACACAGTACTAACTATTGCCTAAATACTTGTGCCCATATGAAATTAGAACTTTTTTATGGGACGGATGGAGTAGTATTTTGTTAAGTGAGCCCTCATATTTGAGAAATAGAAACTTTTTTGTGGGACAAAATTTATAGGGGAAATGAGTTTTCTTGTGGGACGGAAGAAGCATTAAACATGACAATATATGAAATAAAAATAATACTGATACTTACTATTTATTGATTCATTTATTTATTCAATACTAGTTAATATTTATAATAAACTAATTATCTTGTTTTTTATTGTCTTTTGATTTCGTCACTTGTCTTGATTAAGTGATAGTGACATAAATAGATATAAATAATATGCACTGATATATTTTCCTTAAAATCACGGGTTAGATTTATATTTTACGTAAATATTTACTAGATGGATATGATAAGTTTTGAAAATACCACAATAATAATTAGATTGTTAACACACCAACTAAACTAGATAGTCTGTTATAAACATAAATATTTAAAAAAATATACGTATTAAATAATCTATAGAATGATTCTTTATACAGTATAAGCATTTTACCACTATCGAGTTTTATTAATCTTGTGTTATTAAGTGGATTTGATATGTTCCATTTTTTTCTTAACACATACTATCAATATTTTGAAATAGATTTTATTAAAAAAAACAGTGTAATTAACACATAAATATATAAATTTTATATGTTTTCGTTAAGATTTAAATCTACAATTTTTTAATTATATAATTGTTCACATACCGCCAAAACAAAGACCTATTAATAAAAATGAATTTAATTTCTAAGCATATATAAATATGATACTTAATTATTATTTCGGTAATTTAGCCTAGCGTTATGGTGTTTGCCCCTCATCGTTGATGTCGGGGGTTCGAGTCTCGTCGTGGACATATGTGAAATATTAGAAGTAGATTAGGATTTGCCGTTAAAAAAAAAAATTACTATTTCGTTAAAAAAAATATGAATGCATTAAACGTATTTTAATTAATTTTAGTCCATCTAGCATATTATTTATAATAACATTTTTCAGTTTTTATTATTAAATATTGTTTACTTATGATAAAGAATAGAATTTTCATGAAATGGTGGTTGAATATTAAAATGGTGTTTAAAAAATCATGGTTTGAATACTCTTTAAATTTCTCAAAACAATAAATAAAGTGTTTTATTTAGTGTTATAAATATGTTAGTTTATACATATAATATGTATATGAGTTTTTCTAACTCATGCCCTAAGGGTATGAGATAAGAAGCATTCAATGATCTAAATTTACCATTCTTATTTGCAAATGCATTTAATACATGTAACAAATAGAATTGGATAATATTAAATAAGGAAATTTTGAGTTCATTAAACACTTATTATCTATGTCTTTAGGGCATGAGTTAGCCAAACTCTATGTATATTTGCAAATTTATCACAAAACGTTAGCATATACTACTCAACATTAAAGATTTAATTGTAAACTTAAAATAATATAAATCAGACTTTTGTATGGAATAAAATTAGTTATTATATAATTGTCGTTTTCTTGATTTAACGCGCATTGAAAATGCTAAATAAGAACAATTAATTAGTTTATATGTATATGGTATTCTAAACTATGATCTTTTATTCACCAAGTAATAGATGATACCAAACTTGGTCAGGAAGGAATCATGAGTAGTTAAGTGTGGTCCCAAAAATCAACATCATATAAGTCGCAAGTCTTAATCTTTGAAATGAAATTATACTCATTTGTAAATCAATTCAAAATCAAAATTACAGAATATAGTAAATTACACAAATTGTTATTCTAGTCTTAAATACAATTTTATTCTTTATTATTATGTCTTGAATTTGTAGTGTATGACATGTGTATTTTCATTGAACGGCAATCCAATTATGACGTGTATTAGTTAAGTTTAACGGAACGTAAAATTACAATCATTACATACTTTTTTTAACAGCAAATCCTAATCTATATCTAATTTTCATCTATGTTCATAATGAGACTTGAACTCTCAACCTCAAGATTATGAGACAAACACCATACCACTAAGCTAAAGACCCTTTAGTACAATTACATACGACTACAATTTCTATAAAGTTAATTCATTATATTATAATGCAACACGTCTTTAAATGTGTCAAATAATGAATTGCTTTATATACATGTGTGTTAGTTAATTAAATTATGGAGTATTTGTTATGATAAATGTTGTTGACAATTTAACTGCAGGGGTGGTCCGAAATTTCTGTTAAAAAACCAGGAATGTATATTTGCCCATTGATTTTATTGAATCCGTGTGGGGTCATTTTGTGGAGCATTTACTAACTTACGTAAGGCACATGTGTACACCAGCATATTGCATACGTAAGACCGCATGTGTGAGCGAGTGAATCCACGTAAATACGTAATCGTATTTAGACTACTAGGTTAAAACCCGCGCGATGCGGCGGGCTGCGAACTACATATTTCTGACGATTAAAAGTTCATTGGTTACATATTTTTATAACGAATACAGTATATAAGCATGAAAACTGTGTAATAAAATAGAGGAAAAGTCAATAATAGCTTGTGGATTTATTCATGCACTGTATATCCTTCCCGAGTAGAATTTACTTTCCTCTGCCGATTAGTGCATTGACATATTGTTCTGATCATTGTATGCAGGTGGTGGTTTTGAAATTCACTATATAGAGACGAAGCTACCAAATTTCCAAGGATATTAAGAATGTTTTCTTATGCATTGATGTTTGCTTAGATATTAAATTAACTTATTAAGGATACCTATTGTATGTAGAGTTAACGTTACTGACTTTTTAAAATTATATGTATATGTACAACTTATATACTATGTTGTAAGGAAACAATTTCGTTACTGTTCCGTACACTGAATCAATCTTTTTACTGATTGGATTACCTTTAGAATTAATTCTTCGTAATTAGCTAATGGCTAAATTAGCAGCAAAAACAACATTGTATTTTTTAATCAACCAAAAATACTTTGAATTTACTTCATGTTGACTTTTTACCTCCGCTACTTGGAATCAATATGAAGTTGGTCCTGGAATATATAAGAAATTGCTTCAAGTTCTGAATTGTGATTCTGTTTCACGGGAGATTCAATTTTATTCCAAATCTGTTAAACATGCTCACACATAAAAAGATGTAGGTTTATATCAACTTTTGAAGTAATTGCTTCAATTAATACCCAAACAAACCTTAACGACCCAAATCAGTTGACTTTTGAGCACGGTGAAGAAATTGAATCATACATTACACAGCTCACAATCGATTAGTAACGGGTCAAAACAGGTTCAGTTTAAGACGAATCACTCTTTAGCACTGGTTAAACATGGGTAATTTTGTGATATCCAAGATTCTATATAATAAAAAACCATTCTTAGTTTAACCAATTCCCCTTTAAGTTAACTATATATGTGAACAGGTTTGCAATAAAACTCAACACAATCAAGCCATTAAAAAACAAATTGATCAAAACTGTACCTACAATATAATACGAAGTATAATTTAGTCATGTAATCAACTACAGCTTGACAGATTTTATTTTCTTAAGAAAAAAACATCGCTTCTCACGAGGCAATTTTGTCTCACGTACTATGTTTGTGTTTTGCTATGTACTCAGGTTCGAGATCGAAGATCTAGGAGACCCGTTTAGAAGAGGCCTTGTTGAGATTAGCTCGGTGTTGATGATTAGAGTCCTTATCCTATGGTTAAGATATAATTTGTAACACCATTTTTGTAAACTCTGATAATCTCGAACAAGAAACCTTTTCGTTTTTGTAAAACCGGCATTTGATGTTGATACAATATTATGTATTTTTGATTAAATGATATTTAAATGTTGTTTTGAAAATTGAGGTGTTACAAGAACTGTCTTCTTTTAACACCATTTTAATTTTAACAATTTGTACATAACAAATATTTGATTCATATTTCAGGTTTTAAGATTTGTTGCAACAGCGTGACGAAATGAATATGTAACAAGGCATTTTGGATTTGTCGTATGCAAACCCCTCGCGCGGTAGTGTATTTACAAACTACATTTTCAATTGGAGGCCCATTAATAAGGGGCAAACAAGGCAACGAGCAGTATCTTGAAATTGGAAAAAGATGGAATTGGAACTGATTTCGATGCCGTCGAAAACCGGCATTGGAATCCGAAGATCTCCGTTCCGATTTCGCAACTTCTCAACAGACCATCTTCTTCTCATTTTAAATTTTGAGATAAAATGTAAAAATCAACTATTGTCAACCATTTGTGCTTTTCAGAATCTATATTTTGAATTTTGTCAGATTAGTAGCTTTTGTTGATTTCTTTGTTGCTATTTCTGGTTAACAAATTTTGAAGGTAATTTCTTACATAAGCTGTAAGCCCAAATGCGCAATTGACCATGGTAGTCAATTTACAAAATTTAGGGCCCCATTCAGCCATTCTTAGTCCACACCATTTTTTCACTGTCTTTAGGGCCGAAAGAAACATGAAATTGGAAGGCGAATTGATTCTCTTCGTTCCTGTCCATTCACAGTAATCAATCGTTCGTGACGGTATCAACTCATTCGAATTTCTCAGGTAGTTAAAATTTAGTGATTTAGTTTTCTATGTTTTATTGGGTTTATTGTTGATGGGTATTGCCAATTTGAACGTGGAAACAGGCACAGACATTGACAATTTGACATTGATTAATTTCTCCAAAACAGCGGCACAAAAATAACACGTGTTATCCGCCCCAATTACCCAAAAACACCCCTAAAAACCCCAAATTCAACAAAAAATGAAAAATTTCAAACCTTCAATCCGATCCAAATTCAAAATCAACCACTTCTCAACTCACCTTAACGATGCGGGTCCAATGGCATCCCTCCTCAAAACCCGATCCGTTATCCGGTTCCAGGGGCCCGACACAATCAAATTCCTGCAGGGTTTATTAACGAACGATGTTCGTAGGTTCGGTGATGAGAAATCGAGCTTGGTTACACCGGCTTCATCAGCTCGATCTCTGTATGCGGCGATGTTATCACCGCAAGGTAGGTTTTTATACGATATGTTTCTGTACGAGGCGCCCCGAACCGATGAGAAACTTGACCCAAGCGGGTCCAGACCCGGACCCGTCCAGGATGACGTGGTGCTGTTTGCTGATGTTGATTGTTCGGTCTTGGATGAGCTGGTGGATACCTTAAAGAAGTAAGTTTCATTACTTATGCTCATGTGGTTACTTTTCAAAAATTAGTGAACGCTTTTTATACTAAACCAAACCCTCCCAAAACTTCATAAACATCAAAAATCAAAACTACCTTATGAATCAGTAGAAACATAAGCAGTGGTACAACAAAAATCACATCATGTATACAATCATAGGTGACTCAAACTTTGTTGCTGTCACGGCGAAAATATAAAACTAGTAAAACCCATTGAAGTCCACCAAAATGACTTTTTGATGCATAAATCATTATGTTAAAATATATATTAGGTTATTATTCAAATATAATATTTCTCATAATCATATTTGAGTTTGACACTTTAACTTGTAATAAAGAAGTTAATTTTTTTGCTCACAAAGTGTTTGCAGACCACGTGGCCCAACCAACCCATTTTACCACATCTAGCACCCATCAAGCTACACAAGATACTTAGAAATATTAGGTCAAAAGTTGCCCGAAATTGTATTTTAATGCATAAATCATTTAATTAAAAAAAACTATTAGCTTATTATTGGAATAATATTACTTCAATAATCATATTTGACATATTCGTCGTTATAAAGAAATAAAACTTATCGAGCAAAAAGTGCTGCAGAAACACACTTGTTTTGAACCTTTACCTAACCTGTATTTTATAAAGCCTGCATTGCAAAATAAAAAGGTGGATAATGTTCTTGTAATGGATTGCATCTCCAAGGGTCTGCTAAAAAAACATCAGATTAACCTATCCTATCATCATTAAATTAGACAAGTCTCAGATTAAGTTTTTTCAGAATACTGAGGATTGTTCATCTAATAGAAAGGATATAGTGCTTTAACATAAATATAATAACCACAATCATTTTATAAAAAGATCAACTCAAACTAAAAAAGTTATCCCCACTAATAACCCAATGGCCAATTTCGCAACACTTTTATACACAAATTGGACCCATTAAACTTAAAATTCCAAATTTTATAACAAAAATTCAAAAGTGTTCCATCCAGGTTTTGCTTTCACTCTATATTAATAACCAAGTTTCAAAAGTTTTCTAATCATGTGAAATTTACCTTCTATTATAGGTTAACAGGTCACCTTTTTTAAATTAATATAAAAAACCCATTAACTAGTATATCCAGCCTATAGGCGGTAAAGATCAGTATCTCTTTCTAGATTGCAATCTTTTGTTTGTGGATCCAAAACGAAATTGAATGAGAAAATACAATCAAATTAAAATGAAAATTTCGATTTCAAAAAAAGCTAATTTTATCACATATATAGATATAGATTATCCAATTAGTGAGTTAAATGTGATTACATAATCATACTATTTAAAAAATACTCTTAACTTTTTGAATAATAGAGTTTGTGTGAACTCGTTGATTTGTAAATGGGTTTAATATGAAACAGATATAGATTGCGGTCAAAGGTAGATATAGAGAATATGGGGTCAGAGTTGAGGTGTTGGCAACGGTTCGGGTGGGACCTCCACAAAAGGCCATGTTTATCTCCAGCTGTAGAAGACCCGGAAGCTTCTTCTGTGGGGTGGGGTGGTGGCATTGACCGCACCGGGAGCTCATCTTCACAAGGAGACAATACAGGCTGGCAATGGCACAAAGACCCCCGCTTGGATTGCCTAGGGTTTCGCGGGATCTTTCCCTCCAATTCCACGCGTACGTAACAAATACTTTATTTCAAAAAAAAATGTTAATTTATTAATTATTGTATATGTTTTGTAGCACCGATGGTTGAGGCTGATACCGAGACCGTAGAGGAGAATTACCTTTTATGGAGATTAGAAAAGGGGGTTGCGGAAGGGTCCATTGAGATGCCGAAAGGGGAGGCGATCCCGTTGGAGTACAATCT
Source organism: Calendula officinalis (assembly GCA_963853835.1). Lineage (NCBI taxonomy): Eukaryota > Viridiplantae > Streptophyta > Magnoliopsida > Asterales > Asteraceae > Calendula > Calendula officinalis. Next base: position 43,518,659 of record OY970826.1, read on the forward strand.
TGCGGGTCTGAACGCCATTAGCTTTGACAAAGGTTGTTATGTTGGCCAGGAATTAATTGCTCGGTCCCACCACCGTGGGGTTATCCGCAAGCGCTTGCTCCCACTTAACTTCCTTAACCAATCCGGAACAGGTACGATAACATAACTAATTTTTTCTTACATTGACGGTACTTGTGGTTTGCCAAAAGTTTAGATAGTCCCTAAATACAAAACGTTTTTTAGTCCCTAGACTAACCCGCGTTAAATTTGGCTGTAGATGATAATTTTACCCTTTCTCATCATCTTCTCCAGCTGATTAATTGAAACCCTAAATCAATAGATATAAAAAGGTTCCCAAATTTTAATGATTAAGTAACCTAAAAGATCTAGTTACAATCTGGTTTTTATTTCCCATTTGATTTCCTGAAAGATTAGAAAGGCGTCGGTCAACAATTACAAATAAATCTTATTATGATGCTAATTTTGCTTTGATTCTGGGAAAAGCAATTCATTTCAGTATGTTCTCTTTTTGATTGTGAAGGAGTGTGTGTTGACCTAACTAAGAATTTGTTATAGTTATTGTTGGGAGAAAATTAGCTGCTTTATGAATTTATACTAAAACAAGTATTTGCGTCCTTTATTTTGGTTTCTATAAACTGTATTACTAATTATGATTATAATTTAAATTATTATTCTAGTAACATCTAGTATGTTATAACTTAGAACAATCGTTCGGGGATGATGATGATAAAGGGTAAAATTTAACGGTTGGTATTCAGGTTTAAACCCAGCCTAATTTACTCTTTTTCTTTAAAATATATATCTACAGAGGTAGAGCAGAAGGTTGGTCCTAGTTCAGAAGTAATATCATCAGAATCGGGCAAGAAAGCTGGAGCTGTCACCACTGCTCTCGGGTCTCGCGGGCTCGGGCTTTTGAAGCTGGAGGAAGCGTTTAGAGGTTCGGGAAATCTAGTCATCAAAGGACAAGACGACGTGAAGGTGGAGCCCGTTCGGCCCGAATGGTGGCCCAATGAGTGGTTTTTGGAACACCAAGCCAATGCTTAGAATCTTGTTACACTAGAAGAAAAATAAGAGATATTATTTGTGTAAAACTGTTTTATTCCGAGTTTTGTTGTATACTTTAGATGATAAATAAAAGTAAACACTATGATCACAACATATAATTACAATCTGAATTAAAGAAAAGGTTTAATCGGATACAAAAATATTAATTAATTGATTAAACAGAATTTGTTAGCTCTCGAATCACAGCCTCCATTGTTAACCGATTCTCGGGAACGTCGTCAATGCATATCACACCAATTTTAGTTAACTTCTCGGCTTCCGATACTGAAAATTGGCCTGTGAGATTTTTGTCAATTAAATCGTGAACCTGTTGATCTGCGGCAGCTGCTTTTATTGACCCGGTGAGATTAGTTTTGCCCGAGAGTATTTGAAGAAGTACAACCCCGAAAGCATAAACATCGCTCTTTTCTGTGAATTTGCCCGTTGTGATATACTCGGGAGCCATGTAGCCCAAAGCAGCACTCACTTTAAGGGCCGAGAAAACGATGTCATCGGCTAGAAGCTTAAGGAGGCCCGCATCGGTGATTAACGGGTTGTATTGTTGGTCGAATAGGATCTTTTCCATGGATATGTTTTGGTGAATTATCGCGGGCTTTTCTATGTCGTTTTGGTGTAGGTATGCGAGACCTTTGGCTATGCCATTGATGATGGAAACCCGTTTGGGCCAATCAAGAACACGGGCTTCGTTTCCGTCTTCGAGATCCAGATACCCCGATAAATTCCCGTTTGATGCAAAATCGTACACCAAAAAGCATTCACCTCTGCCTTTTGAGCAACAAAAACCTCTTAACCGGGCTAGATTTTCGTGTTTTAAAGAGGTTAGCATGCTCAACCCTTTTGTAAACTCGGCTTCATCGGCTTTACAACTCGTGACACTTACACTCTTTATCGCGACAACCGAACTGTCGCGTAAAGCCCCTTTGTAAACAGCCGTAAACTTTCCCCTACCGAGCAAATTCGCCTCGGAGAAATACCGAGTTGCCGACTCGATTTCTTCCATGTTGAATCTCTGTAACGAGTTCGGTTCTGAGTCCGGTTCCGGTGCCACACAAAACCCGCAAGTTTTGGGCGAGTTTTGTGTCGGGTCCCACACGCAAGCGGAATCGCCACTTCTTCGGGAGGATGCCTGCATGCTAAATCTATGATCGGGAGTCTCAGATTTGCTCCATATTTTCTGTTTCCGCCTTCGGTGGACGAAAATTGCAACGAAGGCGGTTACGGTTAAAGCTGCAACTACTGTGACAATGGCTGCTATGATTCCAACCCGTTTGAGATTTGATGAGTTTGAGCAACCGAATTGGCGGCAATGAGGCGGCATAACGTTAGCCGATTGGGGTATGTTTTGAGGTATGGTGGTGTTTCGGGCGGGTGTGAGCGGTTCTATCGGGTTGATCATTGCCACATCTAGGTTGGTACATGGTCTTAGTGAAGAAAACGCCACCCCACATAGATCACGATTGTTCTTGTACTCGAACCCCGTGTCTAATCGCTTTAAAGCTACAAATGAAAATAAATAAAATCTTGAGTAAATTACACGGGTAATGGATAGTCCATTTAGTTTACCAAAAGTTTTGGATGTGGCATGTAAGTCCCATAAATTACATCGATAGTCACTAACAACCATAGCTTGTCTTGGTTTTAGTCCTAAGCGTAACATGAGTTAGTACTAGGGAGTGACAAGATTTAGTATATAGGGACTATGTGTGTACTATCTGAAATTTAAGGATCAAATTCAAAAGTTTTGGCAAACCACATTGACCATCCGTGTTAAAACACGAAACAACCGAAAAGTTCCAAGTGTTGATTACAAGGTGACTTACCGGTTGGAACGAACCCTGAAAGATTGTTGTCTTGAACATTGAAAAATTCCAAGTTAGATACTTTGGCTATGTTTATAGGGATGGGACCGAGAAGCTGGTTAAAGCTAAGGTCGAGCCGCTTTAACATGGCTAAGTCCCCAAGGGCCCGAGGGATTTGACCCGTTAACCGGTTGTGTTGGACCGCTAGGACGTTTAGGTTCTTTAAGGTTCCAAGCCCCAATGGTATGCTTCCATTTAACTGGTTACAACATAACTCGATAACTGCCAAAAAAATAAAGTTAACTTCAAATTTGGAATAAATTTGTAATTTAGTTTACTGACCTTGAAGACTAGTCATGTTGCCGATCTCCGGAGGAATTTCTCCGGTGAGATTGTTGACGTTAAGATACAATTCCGTTAACTCGTTGAGACGTGAAATCTCTTTGGGGATCTCTCCGGTCAAGTAATTGTAATGGAGAAATAAACCGGATAAGCACTTTAAGCCGGAAATTGACGAAGGTATTTTTCCGGTGAGGCCTTTGCCTTGTAACGAGATGTTAGCTACTTTGAGGTACTGATTGCAAGCTACACCGATGAAGGAACCGCTGCAGGGGTCGCCGGATTCCGTCCATGACGTAAGATGCTTGTTTTCTGGATCTAGAGAAGCTTTAATGTCCATAAGAACACTCACTTCTGCGTTTCCGTAACATGAATTTGGTAGGAAACAGAGTGTAACTAGAGCCAAAAAGAGCAGAGGAAGATGAAGAAGCATTTTTGGGTTGTTGGATTTTGAGGAAAAACAGTGTGTGTTAATGAGAGGAATTTTGTCAAAGATGGAAGGTGTGAAATGTGAGACTTTGAAAGTGAGGGAGTGAGTGACGGACAGATGTGTGTGTGTGTGACAGAGAGATGCATGATGGGAAAAAGAGCTTTTTACAGCAACTTTTTCTTCAATAGTCAATGATCAACCGTTAGATACGTATGACTTTTTAGCTTTTGTTATTGGATCTTATGATTTATTGTAGTTATTGCGTACACATGATGTAAAAATTCCTTTCCACAATTATTAAAGGAAAATAATAATAACATTACTTAGGGCGGTCATTAATAAGGTAAAATAACAAAAGACAACCCCTGAATTTTAAGAATATTATTTTTTTAATCAATGTATAAGCTTTTTATGCATGTTAATAACAGCCCTTAGGGCTGTCATTAACAAAACCCATTATTAAAATATGGCAAGTGTTGCACGATGTTTTCTAAATATTTACTGATTTGAGTCTATAGATAATATGATATAAATTTAAATTCTTTTACTATACTATGATTTATGAATAAGGATCAAGAATGAAACATCATTTGAAGAAGTTGAAAAAGCAATGTATTTTCGTAAAATATACATATACGTATACATATACATATACATACATTTATGTATATATACTTATATATTCATACCGTAGATACACATATGTTCATATTTATACCGTATATATGTATATGTATATATATACACACACACACACACACATATATATATATATATATATATATATATATATATATATATATATATATATATATATATATATATATATATATATATATATATATATATATATATATATATATATATATATATATATATATATATATATATATATATGGTCCGATTCAGCGCAGAACCGTTTAAAGGTGCAGAACTGCAGAACCATCCTAACATCCAATGTTTTCTTCGTTATACATAAGTTGTAAATATGCATACACGCTGTAACCATCCTAACATCCAATGTTTCCAATTTTTTATATAAATATATTTATATATTATTTGTATAAAAAATTGGAAACATTGAATGTATAAATGTGTTACAACTTGTATGGAAATGTACACCTTATGTATAACATAGAAAACATTGGATGTTAGGATGGTTCTGCGGTTCTGCAGCTTTAAACGGTTCTGCGCTGAATCGGGCACTATATATATATATATATATATATATATATATATATATATATATATATATATATATATATATATATATATATATATATATATATATATATATATATATCTGTGTGTGTGTGTGTGTGTATGTATATATATACGGTTTGCATATACATTTTCGTTAAAATGCAAGTTCCGATTGAAAATGCAAGTTACGACTGAAAATGCAAGTCACGTAAAATGCATGTGTATATATATGTGTATATATATGTATATATATCGGGCATGAATATGCACACACACATATATCTATGGTATGAATATATATGTATATATACAAATATGTATGTATATGTATATTTTACGAAAATGCATTGCTTCTTCAACTTTTTCAAATAAAGATCTTTTTCTATTAATCCATACCCATGATTTATAATCTATCTTTTAATATATGTGTATCAAGTGAAAAAAACTGTCTTCTTTTGACAAGTTAAATTACTTTTTCTCCTATAGTAGTATCTCTTTCTATCATTCTTGATTATAGATTTAAATATAAAAAATAGAAGATTGGTCTTGTAATCTAATTTAAATTAAAGAAGTTATAATTTTTCTTACTTTTTCTTTTTAACATGAGTAATCTATTAATTATATTTCTTTATTTTATCTCTTAATTTGACACTTATTTTAATATACTTCCTCCGTATCAAAATAAGTGACACACTTTTCATTTTGGAGTGTATCAAAATAAGTGACACACTTTGAAAACTTTCCTTATTTGGTAAAAATATTGGGACCCATACCCACTAACTATCCACTTTAATAAAGTGAAATTACACTTATACCCTTACTTTTACTTTTAAAACTCATTAATATCACTTTATTCAAGAAAAGTGGGACACATTCTCCACTAACTATGTATTTTAATCCATTTTAACCTCTATTTTAATCTTTTACCTCAAAAAACGTGTAACCCAATTTATGTCACTTATTTTGATACGGAGGAAGTAATAAATATGAAAATAAGTAGAAATAAATAGTAAAATATCACTTCTCTTTAAATTATCATGATTAAGTTATTTGATTATATAAATCGTTTTAAACTAATTCAGACACATCACTTGTCCTTTTAGACATTCATTCCCTAATCAAAAGTCAAAGGATCCATGCCTAATCCTACACCTACGAGCCTAACAATTCAAATCTCGGTTTTTTCTTTCGTTTGAATTTTTATGAGTGATAAGGCCTCTCCCAACTCTACCCATCACTAAACCCATCACTAGCGTCACGTCATCGCATCCTTAGTGACCCGCTACTGACACGTTCGTGCCAACCCTACACATCACTAACCCATCACTAAACCCATCCTTTCCACATCATCATTTCCACATCACCATTTTAATTAATAAAAAAACACATTACATTAAATAAAAAAACATTACATTAATAATAAAAATAAAAATAAAAACATTACGATTACAAAAAAAAAAAAACAACCGTACGCCAATTGACGTATGGCAGAGGTACACTTTTGAAATACATTAAAACTGGGGTAACCCGTAGCGTCTCTCTTTGACGGAAATAATCAAAATACGACGGTAGTTGACCGGTGGATTATAAAAATGTATAGCCTGACATATACGGATGAACAAAGGTTTCGACATGCGAAACCGTCTTCGGAAGTAGTCCGGGGGGAAAACGGCATTGTCGGCAAAGTAATCATTCCATAAACGTTCAGCAGCCGCAACGCGATCTCTTGGTATATATCTTCGTGGTGCTCTTGACACGGTGGAATTTTCAGCTTCTTCTTGATCCAGATAATCAAGCCTTTCAATAGTTTGGTTCAAATCGAAGACGGCTGTTACATTAACATAATCTTGCCAGTAATCATCGGCGTCATCGTTTGGATCCATTGAGTGAGAGAAAAAATATGAAAATTGGGAAGAGAGGAAGTATGTGATTGTGAGAGGAAGAGGAAGAGAGGAAGTATGTGATTGCGTGTAATATTAATTATTTGTATTAAAAAAAAGAAAAAAAGAAAATTGATTTTTGAAATCAATTCACACGCTCCCCGGACCCACAAACACCCCTCGACGCCCTCCCACGTCCGTCCTCACCACGACGAACCCATCACGACGCCGGCCACGACGGCTCGGTGCCAACGCCGTCGTGGCTCGACGCAGCTCGACGCGTCCCCCCGACGTGCCGTTGGCACAGGTCTAACAACGACATGGATCAATTATGACTCTTTCAAATATGCACTCGCGTTAACATTTACGACTTATACTTTTTGATATGTTAATGTTTAAAATTAGAATAATTAAACTGTTTTTTTTACTAAATATTCATATATTATTATAAATATCCATAATTAAAATGATTGCAATGTGAAATGCATTTATTCTTTTTTATAATCTTATTATTTAATTTAAATATTTGTATTTATTAAATAACTAAAAAGATTTGGTAGAACAACCTCTCTTAAAACTATGGCTTATAAAGTTATAATCGAAAATTTTAAAATAATATTATTCTTTTAGAAACAATATTGTTATTTAATCTAGAGGTCACATTGCTAGGTATTTTGGAGCCTTATGACCTAGTAATTATTGTCCTCGTTTAACTATGAAATTACCACGTGATTCTAAAAAGTGAATATATATCAAACTCCCTAAGTGGAAAACCTAGCCATGCTATAATTTTGTGTGCTTATTTTTCACTTGACATTTCAGATTAGATTTATAAATAGTATAATTTCATCTATTTCATGACGTGTAAAATATGAGATAAATGTGACCTTCACACATTCAAACCATCTATATTTATTTATCTTCACTGTATTTTTATCTTCAGTTTGCAAACTATGAATTGTACATTTTACTATTTTACGTTTTTTAAGTAAAAAATATATATACAAATAATTAACTAATTATGTAATCATAGCATTTGTCTGCACATAGGATCCGTGGTAAAAAAATATCCAACGTTAAAGTAAATCTGAAATGAAATTGATCATTAAAGCACAGATTGTGAAGATATATGTTGAAAAGAGTCGAACCAGAAATGCTGCAAGTTTAAATTAAAGTGGGTTGTGAAAAGTTTATACAAGTGAAAAGTGAAAAGGCTACTTTGTTTTCTTTGGTTCCTCCTTTTTTCTCACATTTTCTATTCTTTTCAGGTTAACATATTTTTTTGTTTTAATGTATTAATTATCTAGTTAGGGCGGTCAAATCGTGCTATCGTTTCGTGTTTTTGGGTAACACGACACGACACGAAGTCGTGTTTTATTTTGCTAACACGAACACGACACGATTAAAAAACGACAAACACGACAACACGAGATAAATACCAAATATATCAAATTTCTTACTTACTACATGCTAAAAACACGACAAACATGACAAGAATATAACATAAATTTCTAAATGTTCCAAAAATCATAATTATCGTGTCAATTTCGTGTTAATCTCTGAACACGAACACGACACGACTTCGTGTTTGTTTTACACGACACGAACACGACATGAACACGAATTCAAATTTCGATTTCGTCCCAATTTCTCGTCGTTCCGTTCGTGTATTTTTTATCGTGTCGTGCCAGGTTTTGATAGCACTAAATCTAGTATACAATATACCGAATAAAGACAATTCTTAACTTAATCGTATATAAAAGAATTATGCAGTTAAAATAATACGGTAATTGGTTTTGATTCATATAACCTTTTTATTAAAATTATGGTACCAAATTTTATTTGTTAATAAATGAAACTGAATAATAATCAATACTATTCCGGTACTAAAATATCTTTCATTAACAAAATCCATATCTTGTTAGAGAAATATAACTCGTGTGCCTAAAAGTTAATCTGAAAAAAGAGATGAATATAAGTGATAAAATCAAAATCCAATATGAAGAGAGAAAAATTGGAGAATTTTTATGCTGTATTTTTTAGTTTTTTCTTTGTGTTTTGTTTTTTTTAAGTGATTTATTTCATGGAAGGAAAAGAAACTTTTCGGATTCCATATGAATAGTTTTTTATTTTATTTTATGAAACTGTGTCTTTATAATAAAACATAGTATTATAAATATATTAATTTATAAATATGATATATATATATAAGAAATTTTTCTCTATTAGATACACTTTTAAATCGACAAGGTAGACTGTTAAATCGTTTCCGAGTGGATTTGGTTACATCTTTTTCTCTGTTCATTGCAAGGAGAATCTTCTGTAGGCCACAATTTTAAAATTTAAATGCCATAAGGGAAATAAAATATACTTTAATAAAAAAAATAGATGTCTGTCACATAATTACAAAATTATGCCTTATATCCTTTTTTTTCCACGGTCAACTAGTAAGTTAGTAGTTTGAGTCTGGACATTGACATCCACAAGGGTAATATGTCTTGCTTCGAATCCTCCACCTATGGGAATAAACCCCACTACTTTTTTATTTTCAAGTTTTGCCTCCAACAAGCCTTGAATCCAAGATCTTTTGAAGGAAAATCTCAAGGCTATCTTTGGTGGCAAATTGATCTAGACCAATTGATTAAATTATGCCGTATGAGTTGTCTTCAAGGAAGTCCAAGGGTTTTGCATAATCCCAAGGGACAAATCCTAGCCATTGGATCAAAATGCTCAAGCTCAAATCCCTTAGCCACTGCCACCTACAGTCACTTCCGACCGCCGCCTCCGACCATCAACCGCCGCCGCCGCCGCCCGCCGCCGGTGGCCGGCGGCGTCGGCCGGCGGCGGTGGTGGTGGCTGACAGCGAAGGTGCTGGTGGTAATGGGGGTGGTGGTGGTATTGATGTATTGAAACGCATGTGCTCCACTAAAACACATGTGTTCCAAAATACAAACGAGCATACTACTTCGCAGCACATGTGTTTCAAGTCACTAAAAACATGAGTTTCTAAAACACAGGGGAGCATACAAAGCACATGTGTTTCAAGTCACGAAACACATGTGCTTGGCTGTACATATACACTCCTTTATTTTCAAAAGAACTATTATTAGCGAAGCACATGTGCTTCTAGCTTACAAACACATGTGCTTCATTACTTGAAACACATGCGCTTGGCTATACATTGTAATAACCGTAATTTTACGTTTGTAATTTCGTATGTTTAATTCGGGATTTATACGAGTTCTAGTATTTATATTAGTTTATGTCTTGAGTTGTGTTTTATCGAGTGTTTGAATGTTTGGGATTTGGTTTAACCAAGTATGGGTCAAAACTTGGATGGAAACAAGTTTAAAGGTCAAGAATCTGCCTGAAACAGCCCTCGCGGCGCGAGGAAGACGCGAGGCAGGCGCGAGTAAGTAATCAGAGTAAACAACAAGTCCAACTACGAAACGCGAAGAGTTCGCGTCGAACTCGCGTTGAGTTCGCGTCGGGTTCGCGGCGCGAGCCTAGCGCGAGCGGGGCGCGAGGTTGGTCTTCCAGCGGCAACTAGCAGGCAGCGCGTCACTTCGCGGCGCGAGCTGGGCGCGAGCGGGGCACGAGGAGGCTCTGAACTATATAAAGTTGAGTGTAGGCTAGGGTTTCTTCCACCTACAACCCTACACCCCTAGCAGCCGTTTTCTTGGAGTTTTTGCACGGTTTTGGAGCTAAAGAGCTCAAATCTTCACCATCTTGAAGGATTGAAACATCAAGGGTAAGAATTCTTGATCATCTTGCTTATCTACCTTGATTTTGAGCTTAGTATGGGTAAAAATGGTGGTTTTGGGAACCAACCATATCATCTTTGGGGAAGATGAACTATCATGAGTGTAAAACACTCCTTGTAGACTTGTATACAATGTGTACATGTTAGATTTGGGATTGATGATGGAAAATCTTGAACTAGGGTTTAAGATTCCACCAAGTTTGATGAACTTGGTGGTTAGGGAGGTTAAAATGGATTGATTAGTGATTAGTTATGGATAATAACTAGTATTATAATGATATTGATGTTAGGTCAGGAAGACCTTGAGATTGGAAGTACTTCCTTGATTGGGAATAAGGATTTGTGTTGAATAACACAAGTATTGGATAGCATTGCTAAGGTGAGTACATGTGATTTTTTCTGAGTACATAGCAAACCATGATTTATAGATTGAAATGATTTATAGAGTCTTTATTAGATAATTGTTTTAATAAAGAAAAAGATTGAATTGATACAAGTATGAATTGAATTGAATTGAATTGTTAATTGATTTGTTAATTGCCACTATTATGATATGAGTTATGATTTGGAGCATTGGCTCAAGTTGAAGATTTGTTATGTGGTAGCTAATCAATTGGATCCTAGACAACCCACACAAGTTGGGGGAGTTTGCGACACCTACTTGGGGGGGGGTACCACCCTGCGCAAGGGTAGTGTGTCAAAAAATAGATAACCCGGAAAGCGGGGGAGTTTGAGATAACCCGGAAATAGGGGGAGAAATAGATAACCTGGAAACGGGGGAGTTTACCTAGATAACCCATATCGGGAGAGTTGTTTCGGGGAGGCCCGTTACGTATGTGTTGGGCTTATGGCAAGCCTTAGAGTATGATTGACTATGTGCAATTTGATAATTATTTAATTATTATTTTATTGCAAATATTTTCTAACAGGGTCTAAAACCCATGTTTCTCACGAGACAATCTTATCTCACGTACTACGTTTATTTTGGCTATGTACTCAGGTTCGGGAGCTAAGGATTAGGCGGCCCGTAGTTAGCATTTGGAAGTGATTAGCTCGGTGTACTTATTTAATTCCCTAGACTTTGGTTTTGATATATTTGTAACACTGATTTTTGATACTTATCGATCATTCCAAATGTTTTAGTTAAATCATGTTTTTTGGATGTTATGGGTTTTGGATGTTGAACTCTTATTATTTAAAAGTTTAAATTGTTTTAAAAAATTGCTGTGTTACATACATATACACTCATTTATTTTCAAAACAACTGTTATTTGTGAAACATGTAACACCCTGAAATCCGGCCTAGTGTTTTATCACTTTCAGTAAGTGACAAATATTATTTATTAATTTATTTGAATTAATTGTTATTTTAACCAAGGGATTAAAATTAGTTGAAACTAAAATATTTAGATATTTTAATGATTTTTATGTCATTAGATTCACTTTTGAACCAAAATTCTAAATATATCTTCGTTGTATGAAATGGAGTTAGTTAGATATTTTAATTTAATTAATTGTGAATTAGATATAAAGTATAATACTATATTTATTAAACTTAAAACTCTTTTGATGTACACGTATGGGTGTATGTGTCAAGAGGGAAGTCATTTTGTTTTATTTAAAAAAAAAGAAAACACAATGATGAAGCTAATGAGATCGAATTCAAGCTAATCCATGGTGATTTGATAAGATTTGAAGAATTAAGTGTGTGTTTTAGTGTGTTTTTGAGAGAGAAATGGAGATGGAGGGAATAACTTTCAAATTGTAATTCAATTAAGTAAGGAAAGCTTCCAAAAACAAGGTTAATCCAAGGTATTTATATCTCCGCCTCTAATCTAGATTAATTAGCTCTAAGTGCAAGTTAAAGCTTAAAACTAGTCTAATATAATCCTAACAATCTCCCCCTTTTTGAGCTTTAACACTTCATCCCATTCTTCCATCTTCAGTTTCTTCTCATGGTCTGTAATGATATATATAAACTTTCAGATGTGCTTCAAACAGTTGAATTACATTTCTTCAATTTTAATTCTTCGACAAAAACTGTACTCAACATGTCTATGTTTTTCTCTTCAATGTTTACATCTGAGCAGCCTGAGAAGCAATTAAGATCTCTGCCTTTGGCAAGAAAATGTTTTCTGAATTTCAAGAACATACCATTGCAGAAATTTGGAAGTTTCAGATACTCAAAGAAAATATATTTTTCGTTGAATCTGTTTGAGTAAGGAAGACCTAAAAACTGATTTACTAAAGTTTTGAAGGTTCTGGAAATGAAATATCAGTTAGGTAAAGATTTGTCTGGGATTTTCAGATTTTTGGAGATTTTGTTTTGGATTTTGTGGTAGAGGTTTTTGTGAGAATAGGATGATGATGTTATTGGATTTTGAAAAGAATGGTTTGAAAGTTAAAGTTTTGGATGTGTGTGTTTGTTTTGGTAAGAATGATTTTGTATGTAGGAAAGAATGATATGTACATTTTAAGATTTGAATTGATGTGGATGATTTGTATTTTGTTTGGAAATAAAGATTTGTACGGTTAAAATTTGAATTGAAATGGTTGAGAATTTTCTATGAATGTATCAATTTCTTTTTCTTCACAAATGTAAATCGACGAAATAGATAGAGTTGTTTAATAGCGGAAGTCTTTTCTTGAAGTTGTGGCTTTGTCGATTTGTGATCATTGATAATTGTTGTTAGGTAAAATGTCGATAGAGTTTACGCTCCCCCTCAAACAAACAATTATTTCTTAACGGATCTTCGGTTTCTTGTTTACTCCCCCTTAACCGGTGCATATGTCTTTTTAATGCGGAGTAAACTGAGCTAATATATTCTCCCCCTCATGATGAACAAGATTTATCTGAATCATCATGTAGAATATGAAGCTCTGCGAGGTGGAATTAGGAAGAATCTTCGAAGCCCATTGATAAAAATGTGTTGAATAATGATATATTCATATTTTGAATGAATCAATATATAACACATTTTATCTGATAAACCCAGATCGTTGTTGAATATGAAGAAATACGATCAAATCTTTTATCGTTTAATCTCAATGACCGTTGTGGATGACATGAAAGAACAGTCTCTCGTTTATCATCTGATATGCCGACTGTTGTTGATAACATTAGAGTACAGTCAGTACATTGTAATCGAACAAGGTAAACCGGGATCACATAGATTGCCCGTTAACACAACAGTTACAAAAACTATGTGACCTACGTTCAATGTTGGCTTTGATGTTAGCACTGGTAGGATTTCCATTCAATCATCGTGGAATACCAATAATTTTGGTATCATTATGAATGTTCCGGCAATATCACAAAGATATGTTGGGTAGTATGCCTGTGTCCTAAAAGTGTTTATTTTGGTTCTAGACTCAATTAGTGGACAAACGAAGGCGAGGACTGGAGAGACTTGTCCTCTTGTTAAATATCAACAATCTCCAAGTGAGATGTGGATAGCATATGAGCTTGTCTCCGTGAAAATGAAACAAGTACTTGTTAAGAAATATTTGAGTGGCTGAGGGGGGGGGGGGGGGGGTTTGAAGGGTTTCACATGACACTGATCGACCACTTGGGTCAACCTCCTAGTAAACTTGGTTCGACCATACTGACCAAGAACATGAACTTGTTCTTAACCGGTTAAAACCAACTAGCTGATTTAATCCCTAAATGCGGAACTGGGATTAAACCTAATCCTTAAACCCTAAAGGATTGGGATGTTGGAGAACTAGATTAGGTTAACAAGAAAGAAACCTTGTACGAAGAACTCGAACACACACATACTTGTGTGTTCGTCGACCATCAACCAAAGAACCCTAGGGTTCTTTGGCCGAAATTCGTCCAAGAGGGAGAAGGGAGAAAAGGGTTTCCCAAAACATACCTTGTTGATTGCTTAAGATAGATCCACTGATGATGAACAAGTCAAGCGATCTTCTAGTTGATCTAAGCAATGAACTTGGATCTTCAAGACTTGAAGAACACGAAGAACACAAAGAACGAAGAACACCAAACTTGGTGTTCGTGGGTGTGTTTCGGCCGAAGCCAAGGAGAGGGAAGGAGGAAGTATTTCGTGTGAATGATCAAAGGGTTTAGGGTTACCCTAAGCCTCTTATTTATATACAAATAAGTTACGCTTAGAACCCTTCTAGTTTAATTAATATTAGAACTTTAATTAAACTTCCTTTTAACACTTCCATCCCTTATAGTTTAACTAGTTTATTATTGTTGCACTTAAATATTAAATGTCTAGTATTAATACACTAATAATTCGGTACCCATATACACGAATTATATACTTGTATTTATACTTTCAATAATTAATTATATAATAACCTTTATATAATTTATACAACAATATTATCCAATCACTATATGATTTAATAGCTTTAAATCATATCATGGATAGTCTTTAATTAACACATTGTATATTTACTCAACTAGTAAATGTACAACTACTTGTATTAATTAGTTAGTTAAACTAATCTAGTAATAAGTTAGACTTAACTTAATACTTAACTGATTCATAATGACTATTATGAATCATTCCTCTTTGTAGTATCATTGCTTATCTTGCTCGTATTACATGTACTCACCGGTGTGACCCTTAAGTGTTTCGTAGGCATGGATGTATCATCATAGGTTGACTGACTGTGCACATAATTCCTTCAGACTCCCACTTGTGCAAGTCTGTAACCTTTGTCTTAATGATACGAGCTACAGTGGCCTTCTAGATGGGCATGTAGGTAACCAACCCCATAAAAACAGCTTACGTAACCCAGGTATAGTTTATGAAATACTCTTTAATAGCGTCTCCTAGTAAAGAACACTCTGTCTCTACTTCTTGGGCAAACTATGTTAGGCTCATCCCTTGCAGCACGATACTTGTGATAACGAATACGAGCATGGTAGAAATTATCAACTCCTGTATTCGAAATCATTTTATGACTTCTTGATTCAAACTGTTATGATAAACGACAAAGAACAGATCAGTTCGTTTGGGCACGGCCGTGCACTTGCCAGTTTCTTATCAAGTCAAAGGACCTATAAATATCTCTCCTAAAGAGGAGGTGCAATTATCATCTTGTATATTTTGATTTAAAATACAACTTCCTTTGTACCCAGTATCGCCTCGTATGACAAACGTATTTCAGAATTGTCTGAGTTGAACCAAAGCACATTAGTCATTGTATCCTAAACCAAATACCTCAGGCTTAAGGACAATCCTAGTGAACAATACTTTTGAACTTTTCAACCACGAAGTATTGTCACGGTGGTCAATCCAATATTCGTTGAGCCTCCAACAGAATATCACCGATATTTGGTTTACACAAAACTTGTGTAGCTATCTTCGAAGAACTTCGAATCTACCACCAAATACCGCGATGACGTTAACGTCCCATCGAGGTTCCCACCAAGACGAGTAGTCACGGATTTTGTGTCTTCTTGAATAAATAAACTTTTATTCATAGATCTTGTAAAACGTACAAAGTCTGAATAAAAATGATACTAACTCATGTACTATTCCTCACTGGACATAGATACTGAATTATTGCTGGATCATTACTTATTCCTTTCATTCGTGTTGATTACTTAATGATTCTTACAAACTTAATTGTAACTTTATCACTAAACCAATCATTTCTATTAAACTAAAGGCATAAGACGAGTATTTAGGAATACTATTACTTTTGTCTTAGCTAGATATTGTTCTTGCAACAATTTTGAACATATTCTAGTCTTGCTTTTATGTAATTCGGTAAACATAGGAGGATTGGAAAATAACTCCTTAGTTTCTTGAATTCATAAAACTATCCTTGTAACTAAAGCCTCTTTTAGTTACTTGATTTGTAGATATACTTACTAGTTAAAGAAATTTCCTTAAATGATTGTGTTATTCGCTGAAGTGTTAACAACCTATTAGATATGCAATAATCAATCACAGGACTTGTGATCACGCTATTAGGTTTGCAATAATCTAATTAACGATCATTTATTATTTCTCTTAAGTCTTTGGCTAACGACTTGGTAAAACCTTGTTGTTAATGTCTTACTAACTTATTGAATTCATCAACATCTTTAATGAAATACGTTAGTCATAGCTCCCACTTACTTTTATGGATTTTAAGCATCTCTTAAACTACTTTGACCTAGTCAATAACTTGTAGTTTAATCTTTTAAGAATTCTATCAATAATTAAGATCATCCTTTGGATTTGTGAATATCCAACATTCCTGTTTAGGGAGTTATTATCTTTATTGATTACTGTATCTAATAAGTATAAAACACTTGAAATGATACTATCAATTCTTAAACACACTAGTATTCTTTTAAGAATCTTATTTAATGCCAAAGTCACTACTTGGATTTGTTAAATATCCATTTATTCCTATAAGGGAATTATGACTTGATTAAATATTGTAGTTATTACAAGTATAAAGACTTGCAATAATACCTTTTAATTCTTAAATATTTTAATATAGTTTGTCCCTTTTTAAGAGTCGTTTAATGTCTAAGTCATTTTACTTGGATTATACGAATATCCAATTAGTCCTATTAGGGAATTATGACTTCATTAAATCCTTTACTACAAGTATAAAAGACTTGTAATAATACTCTTAAATTCTATCTTGATTATATCCAATATAATCATACTATATTAATACTAATACTTTAAAACTTTCTATCATATGTAATGACTATTACTTAAGATGTTTTAACTAAGTTCAATAACTCTTGAACCTTATACTTCCATAAAACTCTTAAATACTTTCATTAGAAAAACTTTCTAATTACTAGCATCTAAGTACCTTGAGCTATCAAGACATTATTCATACAACAATCAAACAAATATATAAATATAAACATGAAACATAAGTAAATCAAAACTTGACCTACAATCTAGTCATAAACCTTGACTAGTGTACTTATCACACATGCACACAATATAATTCAACCATGGATTCGAAATGATTAAAACCAAAAACCTTGTTTCAACATAAAATAAGAATTATCCAAACAATAAAAAATTGTTTTTACTGAATCCATAAAATACTGAATTATAAAACTTGGTGCTCGTGGGATCATCACCATCTCATGCCAGTCATCTCACTTATCATCTTATGCAATAAACGATTGATAAAGTTGAGTTACTTGTAATAAAAAGTTGAGTTACTTGTAATAAACTTTTACAAGTGAGAAGCGAGTATCTAGAAGTTGGTCAAGTCAACTAAGGAGGAAGCATTGCCTCCTACCCTTTGACCCTTGCCACAACCAAGACACCGTTTCTCGGTCCTTGTTTGGCTTTACCTTCTTGACCTTTTTGTTTGACTCCATTACCCTTTAGGCACGCCGTGGCTGGGATCGGTTTTATCCTTTCCCTTTCCACTGCGCCTCTTTATCTGATCACTACCATCATCGGTTACTACGAGATCATTCTTAAACTTGGTCCCCAAATCAACTCAGTAGTCATGAGCATGGAATGTAGCTCATCAATGGATTGCTCCATGTTGACTATATAATGCTTATAGTCATCTGACAACGAGTTTAATATCATTACTGTTGCTAATTGCAACGGTACTGGGTATCCTATTCATTCAAGATGATCCATGTGCTCTTTCATTTCCATGACGTGAGCACTCACCGATGATCCTTTAACCACCTTGCGAGATTTGAACACCCTATAAGCGTAATATGCTTATCCTGGTTCATTTCTAGCATTCGCGGTAGGAGCATTTAGTATTGCTTTTTCTAGGACATTTCCTTTTCTCTCATGCGTAAGCATAATCCGAAGATCATGCTTCCAATAGAGAAACATTGATCCAGTCAATTCGTCCTTTTCTAGAAACAAGCGTAGCGAGAGATTGTTGGTACGTGTCGTTATGGTTGTTGCTGCCATCTACAAATCAAACCCAGTTTAATTAGTAATCATCAATAAACATTCTCTAAAATATATTATAAACCCATAATTAATATTTTAGGCCTAGGATCCATATATCACATTCTCGCCGCAAGGTTTGGGCACTTCCCGACGAGACATGCTATTTCTGGTAGGTAACATCCTTACCGATCGTATCAAGACTTGACACGATTCCTAGGGGTCGTAGAATCTTTAGACTTATAACTTATTACAACTTTGTACAATCTAATTGTACATTTCTAAGTTAGTAATAAAGTCTAGTATGTTTATTCTACTCAAGTACTTTTTGGGCCGGGACTCCCGATTATCACCAAAGTAGATCAGACCATCTAAGACAGTGCGATGCTCTGCGCCGGGACTCCTGATTATCACAGAACCTTACGCACCCTAACACTCGCAATGATTTGAATCCATATTTAAGGTTCTTTATCCTTACAATATGAATATCGTTTAACAAGTGAGGTGTTCCATTAGGTGGATAATACTTAGATCTAAGATTTTCTTGGGTTTGTTTAAGTCTTAAACTAAAATTAAACTTTTATTCCAATCTTAATCCTTGTTTAAAATGTGTGACTTGTGAATTGAAGAGTTCTACAAGACACCTTTTTAAAACATAAGAACTATTCTTTAAAACTTATAGTTTCAAGAATTTACACGATTTTACATGTATACCTAAAACGAGGTGTACAAAACATTTTACTAGATTTTGTGAAAAATCTTATCTAGAATAAAACTTACTTGTTTTATCTTACTTGAAAAACTTATAAACTTATGTTAAACTTTTTAAATCTATTATAATTCATAAACTTAAATCATAAATCTAGTTTAACACATCTAGTTTTTTTCATATGTCTAATAATTAAATCAAATATTTCTTATGACTTATTAGATTCGACCAAAACTTATGTCTTAACGACACACTTACAAACTTTGTGATTTTCTTGTGTAGCTCCCACTAGCTTCAATAACCATGATGAAACTTAAGCTAACACAATCACCGGTTTATACTTGGTGAAAATAATAAACTTATTATATAAAGACTATATATAATAATTCTTAGTTTGTTTAAACCTTTCTTATATTTAACTTGAACTAGTTAAATATAGGTTCTTGTTATTTTTACTTGATCATTAATCTAGTATATTACATAACTTGTAAAATACTTACTTGTATAATTATCTAGTTATAATATCTTATAACTTTATACATCTTAATATATATAACTTTGTATATTTCTAGTTAATCATATAATTTCAACTTGTACAATTTCTAGTTATAATGAAATCATAACTTTGTACTTTCTAGTTTTAATTATATTATAACTTATACAATAACTAATTATAATATTATCTTTAAAGATCAAAATAACATTACCCTTTTTAATTGTTCCATTTTATCTTGTATTTTAATGTATTCATATATATGTATATTTTATAATAAACTTGTAACATTCTAATAAGAATATTACATCTAGCTTATACATGTGTATTTTAATCTAATTAAAATACGTATAAACTTATTATATCCTTTAAAATTCAATTTTACCTAATTATTAAAAATTCCGAAAAATTAAATACATATATATAAATAATTAAATACATCTTGTTAATTTTAGAACTTAAAAATTAACATCTTCTTTATCAATTCCCTAAATTAATTAGATGAACCCTAATCTTGTTTTTGATCAATCAAAACTAGGGTTTTGACTTTCTTGATCAAAGACATCATTTTATTTAAAAGATTAATTTCTTTTAATCAATCATATCTAAACAATAAACTTTGTTTAAATTCTAAGATAGATTATAACCTTTAATAAATTTATTTAAACTCTTTAAATTAAACCTTATAGACAATAAAACTTTGTCTAAATTACTAGGTTTAAAGAACTAGTCTTAATAAATCTATTAAAATAATAATTAAACCTATTAAACATAAACTTGTTTAATTATCTAGGTTTTAGATTATTATTGTACTACTTAATTGTTTTAATTAAACTAAAATAGTTTAATCCTAGATTATATCTAGGGTTTCGAAAATTTGCTTAAAGCCTAGGGAACTTTTCCACCAATTAAACTAAGCTAGTTTAACAAACTTGGTGTCCAAGTGACCTCCTTGATTTCGAAATCTTTTAGAAAAGGAAAATATCCTTTTTGATCAATTAAACTAAAACTTGGTTTAACATACTTGATCCTAGATTTTGAAGATCAAACAATAAGGAAAGAATCCTCTTGATCAAGAACTTTGAAATTCTTGATCCTAGGGTTCTTCCAATTTTTCGAAAATTCTAGGGTTAGGGAAAGAAGCCTTTTGACCAATTAAACTAAACTAGTTTAATGTTGTTGGTCCTAGGGTTCTTTCTTGCTTTTCGAAAATTCTAGGGTTCTTAGAAACCTCTTGACCAATTAAACATAGACTAGTTTAATATTCTTGGTCCTAGGGTTCTTTACCCTTTTTCGAAATTTAAGAAGAAGGAAGAATACTTGAAACAAAAAAAACTTAAAATTAAAGTAAACAAACAATCTTTGTTAATCTAATCTAGATCTCTATATCAACGCTCTGATACCACTGAAGGGTTTCACATGACACTGATCGACCACTTGGGTCAACCTCCTAGTAAACTTGGTTCGACCATACTGACCAAGAACATGAACTTGTTCTTGACCGGTTAAAACCAACTAGCTGATTTAATCCGTAAATGCGGAACTGGGATTAAACCTAATCCTTAAACCCTAAAGGATTGGGATGTTGGAGAACTAGATTAGGTTAACAAGAAAGAAACCTTGTACGAAGAACTCGAACACACACATACTTGTGTGTTCGTCGACCATCAACCAAAGAACCCTAGGGTTCTTTGGCCAAAATTCGTCCAAGAGGGAGAAGGGAGAAAAGGGTTTCCCAAAACATACTTTGTTGATTGCTTAAGATAGATCCACTGATGATGAACAAGTCAAGCGATCTTCTAGTTGATCTAAGCAATGAACTTGGATCTTCAAGACTTGAAGAACACGAAGAACACAAAGAACGAAGAACACCAAACTTGGTGTTCTTGGGTGTGTTTCGGCCGAAGCCAAGGAGAGGGAAGGAGGAAGTATTTCGTGTGAATGATCAAAGGGTTTAGGGTTACCCTAAGCCTCTTATTTATATACAAATAAGTTACGCTTAGAACCCTTCTAGTTTAATTAATATTAGAACTTTAATTAAACTTCCTTTTAACACTTCCATCCTTTATAGTTTAACTAGTTTATTATTGTTGCGCTTAAATATTAAATGTCTAGTATTAATACACTAATAATTCGGTACCCATATACACGAATTATATACTTGTATTTATACTTTCAATAATTAATTATATAATAACCTTGATATAAATTATACAACAATATTATCCAATCACTATATGATTTAATAGCTTTAAATCATATCATGAATAGTCTTTAATTAACACATTGTATATTTACTCAACTAGTAAATGTACAACTACTTGTATTAATTAGTTAGTTAAACTAATCTAGTAATAAGTTAGACTTAACTTAATACTTAACTGATTCATAATGACTATTATGAATCATTCCTCTTCGTAGTATCATTGCTTATCTTGCTCGTATTACATGTACTCACCGGTGTGACCCTTAAGTGTTTCGTAGGCATGGATGTATCATCATAGGTTGACTGACTGTGCACATAATTCCTTCAGGGTTGTGCATTGCATCACTGGGTCCATGATGTCTATTTCAATATCAGAGAGCAACATATGCAATCTGATAGAGACGTGGCGACCAGGCTTTTAATCTGTTTGGTAATGGTTTTTCGTTTTCTTTAACCCTGTCACACCCTCCTCACTTAAGCTTACTTTTTCAATTTTCAACTACACCCTCATTTCATTTTACTATGTTTATAGCTGAATTGCACCCCATACTTCATTCCCCCTCACAAATTTTATCTCAGCGCACCCCAATTAAGATCCCGTGATACTTGATTCTGTTCACCTAGACCTATGGACCCTCACAGTATGTCATATATTGTAGGTGGCTCCTGGGGAAGATCATACCGGTTATAGTAGATCATAGGAGTTATTTGAGAGTGAACTATAACGCTCATGTGCAATTAATCAACATATATGATGTTACGTTGTAAGAATGATTCACATGGATTTTTCATCGGAACTGTATGTGTTTCCGGCATAAGTTGTTGCCTTTATGATTGAAAATTTTAGGCACAACAACTTGAACAATTTAGGTAAAACCGGTCTCACATAGAGTAACCGTTGACACACCGTATGAATCGATAGTCGTTTGCACAACCGTTGATTCAAATGTGTGACCTGCATTTAGAGCTGGCGCAATTTTAACTCTAGCAGGATTTCCACTCAATCCTCGTGAAACACCAGATTGTGATGCCACTATGAGTCGATGAATTCACGGAGATTCATTTTCAATATTTGATGTGTCCTAAATTGGAAATATTTGACGGTGAGATCTAGACACACTGTGCATTGAATAAAGACGTAACCCGTGGCAGGAGGTTAATGATTTCAATACCAACATACTCCGGATGAGCAATCAATAGATTATGTGCTACGTCCCCTGATGAATTGAACCAAATTCCTATTGAGAGGAATCTGAGTGGTTGGTGGTGGAGTGTAGATGCTTTACTGGGCTAGTTAAGTCTAGTGAAACATTCAACACATGAATGATCACCTTTTAGTATGGTTTCCCGGTTTAATGATGGTTTGGATGCACTCAAAGGTGTGTTTTCTTGATATTATCATGTTTTCACATCACCTTGCACTCACCTAAATCTATACCCTAGACTTATACCCTCACATTTACTAATCGGCCAAAAAGTATTTCACTTGGAAGGTAAGGCCGGTTCTGGCAAACCATGGGAAGGTATTGTCTTTTTAAAAGATTTAGCGTTTAATTATTCAAACGGGTATAAAAGTTTAGAATTTTAAAGTTTCTCCCCCTTGAAATACTAATTCTCCCTCTAGAATTATTATTTCTCCCCCTCGACAAAATAAAGATAGTAAAAAAAATTATAGATCAGAAATGAAACATTTAACAGCATTAGAGGGGTTGGAAAGAGTTTTTACGATTATGTGTTTTATGGATTATGAGCGGGTTTCAAGCTGATGTACTTAAAAGCCATTAAATGGTTAGGAACGGGTTATACACTGATGTGTGCATAAGCCATCGCTTTAAAGTTCGAGTCATATACTGAAGTGTATATAAGACATTCTCCTGCAAAAACAAATCATACAACTTTTGGTACCCATTTTTGTTTGGGTCCGACAGTGTTAGCGTGGGAATGAAACCATCGATAAGTTGTATCGATTTGATTTAAAGATGTAGAATTCCAAGAAAAACTTAAACTTGATGTTTCACTTTCAAATAATTTCCGGGGAATTATTTGAGATTTTGGAGTTTTAGGAACCCATATTTCTTTTAAGATCGTGAGTGTTTTAGGAGTTGTTTTTGGCACTTGAGTAAAAGTAGTTATAGGTGCCAATGAAAGTAAATCTTTTCTTGAGTATATTAAAGATTTAGTTTTGGGAAAAATTTTCTTTGAAGGAGTAGAATGTTTCAACACGGTTGTGGATTTAGTCTTATCCATTTGAGAAGGCTTAAGTCTAGAAAAGGAACCTAATTTGTCTGAACTTTTGGGTGCGGAATTTCCTCTGATAACTTGTTTGAGAGCATTCAACTTCTTATCAGAGTTTAGTGGAACCGTGGATCTCCTAGGCTTAGTTTTGGTAGATGAACTTAACTGTGATTTCGATTTAGGTTTTGAATTTCCTCTATTACCCTGAGATTGCTTGATTGTATATAAATCACGATATGCCATGACAGGAGAAAATATTTTGGAGTTATTACATTTTTCTTTGCAGTTAAAGGAGAATCTAAGTTCATAGATACACTAGGCTTCTTAAGCTTCTGCAGATGAGATGAGCTAGATTCTAAATTTTTAATTTTTATTTGCAACTTTAGTTTCTCTTCATCAAAAGATTTATGTGTTTCATCAATTTTATTTTCTGATTCAAAAATTTTGGATTGAAAAACTGATTTTTCTTTGTCAAACGCCTTATGTGTTTCATCTATTTCAGTTTCCAATTGACAAATTTTCTTTTCTAGAATTAGATTTGGAACATAAACCTTTGGTGTTACTTTTTGTTGAAGAACGGCATTTCCTTTGATTTCAAATTCTTCCTTTAATAGGAAAATAATCATCATTTTCAAATTGTGCCTTTTTAGTTTCATATGTTTTATTTAATTCAGTGTAATCAACTAATTTGTGCATTCTCCTTTTTAGCTATGTTAAAGGCCTCAATTTCTTCTTCATCGTCTTTCATCCGAATGAAGGTTTGCGAGATACCATTGTTCATGTATATTGAATCATATAATGTAGGAACCATTTTGCATGTGTTCTTAAGATACTCTAGATTATCAGCTCCTAGTCCTTCTCGTGAATTGAAATATTTGAAGTCTTTGGGCTTGTTTAGATGGATGGTTTGATCAGTATGTCCCCTTTTGACAATCAATTCCTCAAGATGCTTGATATGAGAATTCAATTTATTGGTTTCATTTTTAAGTGTGTTTATGATATTCTGTTTGCTTTTCAATTCGTTTGAGGAAATGATGTGTTGTTCATGTAGATTTTCAGGTAATTCTTTAATTTGAGAGGTTAAAGATTGAAACTGTTTTTCATTATCATCAAAATCTTGTTGTTTACGTGCCAATGAATTTTTATTAATTTGATATTCATGCCATGTTTTAGTGTATAGTTTGTGATTGTGATCATACTTAGCCCTTAATTATGATATTTGAGTTTGTAAATCCAGATTCTCTTGTTTGAAAACGGTATTTTGTTGAATATAATGAACAAGTTGATCACCTAGATGAGCAGTTTGTTCAGTTTGTTTTTCCAAATCGTTTAAACGATCTTGAAGTTGAATATTTAAATCTTTTTCAACTAAAAGTTTTTGGTTTAACAATTCTATTTGAGATATCCGAGTTTGGACAAAACAAGTATCAGAATTAGTGGATTGATTTACATTAGAGAGGAGAGAAGTAAGTACCTTGCCATCCTCGTCGACTTCGTCATTAATGCGATCAACAACCTCAGCATTTTCTCTCGCCATAAAGCATAAGTTGGCTGAATGTTCTTCATCTTCAGTTTCAGAATCTTCCATCCACTGAATATCTTCAGCTAACAACACTTTTCCAGCCTCTATTTGCTTAGCCATTAGCATCTTTCGTTTAAAATACTTAGAATCACGGACTTTAGGTTTCTTGCACTCACGTGAGTAATGACCAGCAATACCACAATTGTAACATTTTTTCGTTGGATCCAATGGTGTAAGAGTTGACTTATCAGTTGTGTTGTTTTTTGCTGAAGCAGATGGAGCAGATTTAAAGTTTGAGGAAGATCTTAAGTTGTTGTTTGTTAGTTTTGAGTAGTACTTCTTCTGATAATTTAAAATAATTGACATAGCTTGAAGTACATCTTGAAGATCTTTTTCCTCATCATCAATTGCAAATTTTGCAGGTGCTTGAACACTTTCTTTCACTTTAGTAGCTGTTGCATACTGATGATGTTGTTTTGTGAGTAGTGCAAGAGTATCGGCAGTCTCTTGTTTAGTTTTCACTATGTTTTTAACCATAGGTTCATTTTGGTGCAAGTATTCATAGAGTTCATGAATATCGATTAGACTGAGATCTTTGTGTTGCATGGCACTATTCCCAAACATTTCCCACTCCGGTAAAAGACTGTTGATGAATTTGATATTTAGCTCCAAATTTTCTTTTCGCAAGTAGTTTTTGCGAAGTTCATTCAACAATGTACAATATAGATGATAAGTACTTTCCAAATCTTCTCCGATTGTGGCTTTAAACGATTGATAAGAGTTTAGGGCAGTGACCATTTTTGCTTTGTTTCCTAAAACAGTACCCTCCATTTGTTTTCTGATCTCATCCCACAGCTCTTTTCCTGTTTCAAGGCTATCCAAAGTGTTATAGATGTCATTCGGTAAGCCTTGAAGCATAAATGAATAAGCTTGTAGATCGGCTTTGGCACGTCGTTTTTGTTGAGCAGTATAATCAGCAGGATTAACTGTACGTCTGCCACCAATAACCGCATGAATAACATCCGGATCAGCAACAACATCTTCATAAAATACCGCATTGCCATTATTGAGAGATTCAATAATTTCCGTACCTAACTCCTGATTTTTGATAAAGTGGAGAAATCATTTCTTCCACTGAGGATACTCTCCTCTATACAAACCGGTGGTTTAAGATCAGATCAGATTGAAAGTGCGTCTTTTGAAGTCATTATGAAATGATTTGAATTTATACAAATATCGTTCACGTGTTTCGGTTTCGAGTTAAAAGAATTTTAAAGCTTTCGGATTTCTAGAAAAATTTAAAGTTCTTGTGTTCGGGGAAAAAAATGTTTAATTGAAATGGATTTAATTGAATTGAGTTTAAATGGGTGTAATTGATTTGATTTAGGCCAAAAATTGAAAGGATTAAAGTTTGGGCTAAATTTGTTTAGGTTTTGGGATTAAAAAAAAATTGTAAATTTGATTGTAATATGTAAAATCGAACTTGGGCCTGAGATGTGTTTGGGCTTAGTGAATTTGTCAACAAAATTGAACTTGGGTCCGATTATGATATGGGGCCGAACAGATTAGCAGATCGAACAAATTGGGCCGAACAGTTTGCAAGCGAACTGGCAGATCGAAGCAGGTGAGACAGGATGAATCGTTTCGAGACCAATCAAGCAGAGATCGATTGTGCTTGAAATCGAATTGTGAAAGCAGAGTCAAGTCTTGAGATCGGAATATTGCTAATCAGGTTTGGATCAACTGAAATTTTTTAATCGGAATCAAGAATCAAAAGCCGAACTCTTTTAAGTCGGAAACCTTTAAGTCGATTGAAATTATTATCGATATTTGAATTATGATTCAATTCTGATTCGATTGGGTTATACACTCAATTGTGTTGTTCCGAGATCAAGTTATGATTCGATCAAATTTTGATTTTCGATTTGATAGAGCCGAACACTTTGAGGAGCCGAACTTTGATTTTAATTTTGAGGAGCCGAACTCAATGTGAGCTGAGGTCTTGAGCCGAACACTTGACAAGCCGAAAACTTTACGAGCCGAACACTTTAAGCGAGCCGAACTGCTGAGCCGATGACTTTGTTCGAGCCGAAGCTGTTCTTGGAGCCGAAATCCTTCAACGGGCCGAACACTATGACGCTAAACTAAAAAACTAACTTTTTTTATTCAATCTTGCTCAATACTCAATCAAATCCAGTGATTCCAATCACAAATTGCTCGAAATTCCTTTTCTAACGATCAAATCCAATAATATTCCTCAATCCATAATACTACAACCTTCGATTTTGAATTTCAGTCGACTTTTTTAAGTTTCCAAGTTTTTCATAGAAATCACGAAATTGATATGAATTGTTGATGGATTGAATTGAAATTTGATTCTATTGTTATTAGAATCACTGGAGAAGTATGAATCTTCAATCAAATCATCAATTCCAAACGAAAATTTTGACAATTAATTTCACAGCTCGTATCAAAAACTTTTTCAACAAAAACTCAGTTTTGGATCAAATCATCACGAATTTGGATATGCTCCTTGAAGGATTGAGCTCTGATACCAATTGATGAAGCTAATGAGATCGAATTCAAGCTAATCCATGGTGATTTGATAAGATTTGAAGAATTAAGTGTGTGTTTTTGTGTGTTTTTGAGAGAGAAATGGAGATGGAGGGAATAGCTTTCAAATTGTAATTCAATGAAAGCTTCCAAAAACAAGGTTAATCCAAGGTATTTATATCTCCACCTCTAATCTAGATTAATTAGCTCTAAGTGCAAGTTAAAGCTTAAAACTAGTCTAATATAATCCTAACACACAATAAGTCATGGACCGACTTATACTTCCTTTTAACTTCTAGATATTCTATAAAAAAGACACCATCTTTTTGATATTAGAAGCTTCACGTTTACAACTCAAATTCAACCTTAAAAATCAGTTGTAGTTGCATTGAAATTTGCAAATTGAAGGTATGTAACTTGAATCTTGATGTGTTTTCATAAGTTCTTGCAAGAATAAGAAAATGGTTTATTAGGGTTATGACTAATTGATTTAATTTGCAAAATTAGCTGATTTGGTTATAGGAACCTTAATTTTTATTAATGGAGTTTAAGGTAGGAGATGAAATTTTAAGATATATTATATTGTTTTGTACTTACGAATTGAAGAAACATAGATGCATTAAAAAAATTGTTTTTCATTTCCCTTTTTGTATTTGAAGACCTCGTAGACTTTGTATAAAATGAAAAGAGGTATAATTTTGGTTTTTATATGGATAGCTATTATTTAGAATGGAAAACATATGATTTGGGTTTATTGCTTGCTGCGTAGAACTATAAGAAAAAGAATATGGTTCTTTCTTTTGGCTTATGTCAATATATGTTGAGTATGAAATAAAAGGAACAAATGGAATTTGGTTTCTAGTGTAATACTAGTGTTCGTATGATATGAAAAATAAACAAAAAGGAATATGGTGTCAAATCTTCAATTTGTGTGAACTAAAAGAAAAGAAAATATGGTTTTGTGATTTTGTTAGCCTGCTGCGTATCACAAGAGATGGAGTATGGTTTGTTTTGCTTTGGACTAGTGATGCATAGGATTAAAATAAATAAATGGTAACTATGTATTTGATGTAAAGCAAGAAAATGGTCAAATTAGTGTAGGTAAAGAAACACTAGTTGATCATTGAGGTTGTTTACCATTATTTAGCCATTTGGGTCAAAATGGTTATAAACGTATAAATACTTTTTAATTTTAACTTTTAAAAGTCAAAGTGGTATTACATGTTTTGGTTAGTGCATGATAATGGCATACAAGTTGATTTTAAAGTTGTGTGTATAATTTATACAAGTCTTGATAATATTTGATAAAAGTTGGTTACTAATTCGGGTATTGTTTTAATTATCATGAGAAGGAAAAGAGGCTCAGTGATATTAGACAACTTAGTGGAAAGAGACTTGGCAAAGGTGAGTGGATTTATAACCTTTGTATTGTTTAAATTGCAATGGTTTTGGTTGCAATTGAAAGTGGTTAGTATTGATCAGTTAGTGCTGATCAGTTAGTTATGACCCCGTTAATGCTGATTAGTTAGTGCTGATCAGTTAGTGCTGATCCCGTTAATGCTGATCAGTTAGTGCTGACTCATGTTAGTGCTGATCCTGTTAGTGTTGATTCAGTTAGTACTGATCAGTTAGTGCTGATTCATTAGTACTACTTCATTATTTCAGGAACAGTATTAATGGTATATGATAATTAACTGACTATGTGTTAATTAATTGAATGATTTGTGCACATAAAAAATGATATGTGCACATATAAATGTATAGAGGTCAGCCTGACTGGGTGGGGCTGGGCTTTCGTTTATTGTCAGATAACAGTAATTGTACATTGGCATATTCGTTGTGTCTTAAGAAAGCTTTACCATTGCTAACGAGTAAAGGGCTATCGGTAAGCTGTTGTTAGGCCCACAACAGTTGTAAGGTTTTGCAAAACCGCCGGACCTCTCGTTATCCGTGAATCTGTAAAGATTGTGAATCTGTGAAGGTTGTGAAACGGGATTGTTGTACTTAGACAATATAAAATGTTATATTTACATTCACTTAGCTTCGTGCTAATCCCCCACTATGTTGAATCTTTTACAGGTTGTAGATGGATGAGTCTTTTGGAGATTAAGATTTAGAAAGATTGACCAAGACATAAAAAAATGATTTTGATGTCGAGCCGTAATGTTAAGTAACACTATTTTTGCAAAGTTAACTTTTGTAAAATTATATATCTTATGTTTTTTTATAACTTGTGAATAACAAGTTATATATATATATATATATATATATATATATATATATATATATATATATATATATATATATATATATATATATATATATATATATATATATATATATATGTGTAATTTTGAAACGCTTCCGCATTTGTTGTAAAAAAAATGGTTCAGATTTTGAGGTGTTACAAAACACATGTGCTTCTAGTAACGAAACACATGTGTTTCAAGTCATGAAACACATGTGCTTGGCTGTACATATACACTCCTTTATTTTTTTAAAAAAACTGTTATTTAGTGAAACACATATGTTTCAAGTCACGAAACACATGTGTTTCAAGTCACTAAAAACATTAGTTTATAAAACACAGGGGAGCATACGAAGCACATGTATTTCAAGTCAAGAAACACATGTGTTTCACTAAAAACATGAGTTTCTAAAACACAAAGGAGTATACGAACTACGAAGCACATGTGTTTCAAGTCACGAAACACATGTATTTCACTAAAAACACGAGTTTCTAGAACACAGGGGAGCATACGAACTACGAAGCACATGTGCTTCAAAAGGTGAAACACATGTGTTTCAAAAGGTGAAACACATGTGTTTCAAGCACATGTGTTTCAATTCACGACCATCACCGCCGGCGACCACCTCCTGCCGCCGTCCGCCGCCGCCGCCGCTCATCGCCGCCGTCCGCCGTCGTCCGCCGCTGCCGGCCGCCGCTCATCGCCGCCGTCCGCTGCTGCCGGCCGTCGTCTCCGGCCGCCGGAGGTGGGTGGGGTGTTGATGTATTGAACCACATGTGTTTGTATGGTTTGAATTTTGATCTTGACCTTTGACTTTTTCTTGATGCAATGGCTATTAATTTTCCTTTGGGACTAGTTAAAATTCTTGGACTACCTTGAACATTTACCTATGCCGTATATCTAATACTTCGTAACTGATAAGGTGTTAGCTAGATCTAGTTAGTGATGGACCGATGCTTAATGTTCTTAAAAAAAATGGTAAAGGAGTGTACCATTGACACTGACCACATATTATGACCGGACACCCGACCCAGCAACAGGTGCATAGGTCCAAACAAGGTTTATATACCCAGCTTAATGTTAAAAAAATGCTTAATGTTCTTACCTAAATCGATAAAAGTATACCAGCTCTAGGTTTATATATCTAGATTCTGAAATCATATAAATTATTCCTAAACAAGTAGACATATATATTTATTTCAAGATAACTTAAACTTAATTATTTTGAATATTTAATAACCAATATACGGCCAAACAAGTGGCATTTCATAGGGTAATATAGAAGTGAGATCGGGTGAGGACGTTTTTTTTTTTTTTGTGAGGACTGCGAAGATATATCTTGGCCTTTGATCAAAGAAAATTAATGCCTATAATTTAATGTGAAGAAAAGTAAACAACATTAAAAAGTAAGGGGTTTTGTGTAAAGTCTGTTTAACAAAATAAGGCACGTGCCAACGCTTGTGTCCTCCCCATGTCAGTAGAAGTTTTTGGCACGTCAATGGACGACGCCTTTGGCACCGGGGCGTCACAAACCGGCGTCAGTAGAACACGTCCTAGTGGCGACAAGTTTGATGCTTGCGTCGTGGGGACTGTGAGGGAGGGGGGGGGGGGGGGGGTTAGGTATATTTAATATATTTTTTAAGTTGGATGGGTTAGTGATGTGTTGCTGTTGGCACGACCTCGTCAGTAACCCATCGGTAGAAATGTGTTTAGTGATGGATTTAGTGACGCGTCACGGTTGGGACATGCCTAATTGGGGGAAAATTAAATTAAAAATGTTAAAATGGTCACATACTCTCTCTCCTCGCCACATGTCAATTTCTGATTTGGTAAGTTTTTTTTACCCCAACTTCGTTTTTCGGCCATACCTTTTTTTTCTTTGTAAAAATAACAAAAACTAAAGATGTCAAAGTTCTTAGAAATTAAGATTTCTACAAAATAAGTATAGTCATGAAAATTTGAAAAAAAATAAGTAAAAAAATTAGATGAAATACTGGATCATTTGGAATTTAGAATCATTTTGTTTTTAGGATTATTTTGTTTTTAGGATCATTTCGTCGTTTTGGATCATTTTGTTATTTTTGGATCGTTGTTAATTTTGTATAAGCATAATTTTGTATAAATAATTAGTCAAAAATAACTATCATATATAATTTTGGGTTATTTTATTAATTTTGGATCATTTTATCTACATTTCCATCATTGTTACTTTTGGATCATTATTATATTTGGATCAATTTTTTCAAATTTTCATGACTATACTTATTTTGTGGGGAATTTAATTTTAAACACTTTTGCATTTTTAGATTTTTTATTTTTCAAATAAAAAAATTTATAGATGAAAAATGAAGTATGGGGGATAACCCACATCCAATAATTGGATGACAAGTGTCAAAAGTAGAGAAATTTGGGGTTTTAGAAAAACGACAAATATTGTCCTCACAATACGTGTTCACCCATTTTTTAGTCCTTACCGGATCTTAATCCAGACAATATAAACATGTTTTTCTTTAAATCATATATGACTGTTTATTTGCTAAAAATTTTGGTTTTGTCCCGAAACCTTATAAAATTCTATATAATAAGAAATAGTGTAGCCCTAAATTATTGTCTCTTGTAAACAACAGTTGTTTATATATGAGTTTATTGTTTGATTCATCTTTGACTATGACTACTTCCAGAAGCAAACCTGTTCTCTTCTTGTATGATGTGTTTCTTTTGTCTTTCAAAACATGTATTAAATATAATGGCATGTGTTTCTTAAATTACATTACATGACAACCCACATGAAGTTATATTATTAACATTTTTGTCTTCGAGTAATTTGTTATAACTTATAAGGGGTTTTTAAGCAAATTACAGAAATACATGAAAGAAATTTATTTATGTATCGCAACTTTTTACTTCTTATACCATACTATACAATTTTTACAACATACTGTATAAACATGTCAAACAACAGTTGTGGTAAATGACTTAAAAGATGTGGTATGAAAATCATCCCCTATACATCAAACAAAAAATTAGAGAAGTTAATAAGTAAACATATATTATGTATCGTTTTTATTATTTCTGATAGGAATAATTATAGGATTAGTATTAGTATAAGTTCCTCCATTTCAAAATAAGTGATACACTTCTAAATGCGTGATCTTTTAGGCAAAATAAGGTAATGAATTTTAATGAAATTAATTTGGATAGTTAGTAGATGATTGGTCCTATATATTTTGATTAAAGTAGATATAACGATTTTAAAAAGTAAAAGTGAGGGTTAATGCATGTGTCATTTCACTATATTAAATGAGGTATTTAGTGGGTGTGAGTCCACTACTTTTTGCCAAATAAAGTTAGTTTTCAAAGTATATACTTATTTTTAAACACCCTAAACACCCCAAAATAGAAAGTGTATCACTTATTTTAAAACGAGTGAAGTATATGTTTATCATTTCCTTCCGTTAGGAAACTTATGCTTACCTATACTTAACATGCATACTAGGATACTAAACTTTTTGATTTTGATGCCACGTCTGCCTCAAGATTAGCCAGCCACTTGGCCACATCTACCTGCCTTCACATCACATCCTTTCTCTCAAACAAATTTAAAAAAATGGGTGTGTGAAATTCCACCGCCTCCCGCTACTAAAAGAGACAACAATCGTTGTCTGTTGTTAATTCCAGGTTAATATTCTTCGGCTTCAATTTAACATCCTTTGTGTTCCTATCATATTGCTATGGCTTTCGAAATACGCTAAGGGAAGGAGTAAGTGGTCATATCAACACAACCAGTACTTCCTTTCTGCCCGCCTGTCATCATCATGTCTTATGTTTGCTTCTGGTTAATGGACATAATTTTCTTACTAACTTTTTCCTTTAGCTGCATATTTAGGGTTGCCATTTCGAATTAATTATACAATTTACTACAAATGTTTGTTTGTCAAAGATACTGGATTTAGATCCTAATTCAACTGCTTTATATGCCTTCAATTGTGTAGTCATGGATGTATAAAGGATCTTCTTTGGAGATGAAGAATCATAAGATTAAGTTAGACATTTTATTCCAGTGTGAAAGAAATGAAATATGTTTTCACTTTTCATTTTTACTTTTTTTAGTTAAATTGTTCCATTCTTAACATTGTAATTGTGCTGCTTTTTAATTCTGCGTTTTTTTTTAAGTTTCCTTTCAGATTTATTGTGTGTCACTGATTATAAAATATATGTTGGACAATAAAGATATGTTTCAATTATCATATTTTTCACATGTTTCAATTAAGAAGATGAAGCAGAATTATTATATTTGGGAAGAGTGTACATATTTGATGGATGGTAAGTTACTTTTAAATCTCATAATATATGCTGTGGGTGGGGTTGTTTTCATCGCATGTTGTATCTCGAGAGTGATGTGGGAACAAAAATTGAATCTGTGGGGGTGTTGGTGGAATTGAATCTGAAGCAGCAATGGTAATTCTTATTTCTTTTTATTGGGTTAGTTTGTGCTCTTAAATATGTTCTTCTTGTACAGTTATGGGTGAATCGGATGAAAAATTATACAATTTAAAAGTCCTAATTTTTGAAATTGAGAGAAACATCAAATTTATGGTTTTCACATTATAAGCGAAATTGATTCTTATTTACTAATAATTTGTACCTAAACGATGTGCAGGTGCATACCTTACAGATTGAAATGTAATATCAAGGCATCAGGAAAGAACATAGACCCAAGGGCTTCTAGCCTAGTGGTATTGGTGAAAAAGATAAGGTGTTGCCCATGGCCAAGGTCATGGGTTCAAGTCCCGTCGTGGACGTGGGGTTTATTCCCCATAGGTGGAAGGTTCGAGGGAAGGCATACTGCCCCTTGTGGATGTCACTGTCTAGGCTCGAACTACTAACTTACTAACTTGCCGTTCAAATAAAAAAGGAAAGAACATAGAAGATGCACTCGAGGTGCTTGTGATAAGTGTTGAAAGAAAAGGAAAAGGAATGTTACTCCCTAAGGTATAAATCGTTCACTTTTAATTCCAATTTTTTCACTATTCAATTGTAATTATGGAATCTTATTTTAACATATGGTCAATTGTTTAACAGGGATGTTGGGAGTTAGATGAATAAATTCAAGCAGTCGCCTTAAGAGAAACAACTGAAGAAGCCTGTGTATCCGGAATTGTTGCGGTTCGTTACCTACTTATACATAAACTATGTCAATAATGTATATCAATTATCAGAATTGTTTGATTAAATGTTTTTTTATTTGAATTTGTTACAAAATTGGTGTAACAGGAGCCCAAAAAAGCTATTGCAAACAATAATTCTAAGAACATTTATACTTTCATATTCCTGCTTCAGCTTTATATGAACCTACTGACAGTACACAAACTGATCATGGTAATTGATTTTTCTTAAAGCATTAATGGAAAAGGGGAGTTGATTTCTTTTACTAAGCCGGGTTTCGGCTCAAGATCGGATTCTAACCTGTGGTGAGACCGGTGTCAAAGTAGGCAGCTGATTTGCGAGGTACTATCGACCACTTTATTACCGTTTTTTTTTATTTTTGTCTCTCGAGTTTCCACAAATTGTCTCTATCAGTGGCATGACAATGATTGATACTGACACTCCATTGCCCCAATACAAACATGGAAGAAGTGAGTCACAAAGATAACAATAGACTATAATTCAAAGTAGATTGTATATATTAAAAGAGTGTTATAATAACAGATTAAAAAGAAAAAATATGTTTGTCATGAAATATTATCCGATGGCAATGACTTTGTTTTGGTGAAGAGGCAGATGCGAATTTGATACACAGGTTTCTCGAATAGGGTGATTCTCGAAATGCAACCCGCAGAGCAAAAAGAAGGTGCAAAATTTAACCATTTTTCCTTATGTATTTTGTTTTATATAGATTGTACGCATGTGAGCCACTATCATCTTAACAAATTAACATTTCATCATAGATACAGATTATTGAATCTGTCATTTTAATATTATTTCCCTCCATTGTTAAATACTTCAATTTACATTTTGTAATTTCTTCTCAAATCTACCCCTATATATGAGGCCTAATTTTGAGTTTTATTTGGCCACATGTCTCCTTCTCATTGGTTGATTTTGATGACATGTAACCCTCCTAAATGCCACATGTCGCATCCAACAGCTCTCCTATTCAACAGCTCATCTCGCCTCTGCCTAGGGTTTCTTCGATCACTCTCCTCCCTTTATTTTACGATTTCTATGGCAAAATCCCTGAACACCTCAACTTCTCTTGCATCTCGATTACTGATACTCGGTTCAAATTCTTTTGTTATTTGTTCTCCATCATTATTCTTGATATTCGATTACTGATAACAATGTAAGCCGCTAACCCTAAAAACAATGTAAGCCGCTAACCCTAAACTTCTCTGTCCATCAAAAATCGTATGCAGCCATCGGGTCCAAAAAGGTTAAGTTTTTGTCATCTCCGTATCAAATCCATTTGATGTTGTACTTATCTTTGATTATAGAACCTTCAAGCTTTTCTCGCTTTTGTTGTTAAAGTATTTACTTTTTATTACATCATTTGATTGTGAATTTGAAATTCTTGAACCGATAATTTTGCCTAAATTTGACGGCAAATTATTTAAAGTACAGAGCATTTTTAAAAATTATGTACAGAGCATATTTAATGAAATTCATGTCAATTTTGACTTGGAAACATCAAAATATATGTTAGCATAACAAGTCAACTTAATTTTAGGCCCGGAAGCAATGTTTGTTGATCTTGGTCGTTTTTTTATATCATGCAATTTAGGTACATTTGGACTGAAATCTTACGTGTGCAAATTTTTCTAGGGGTGTTTGAATTCGCATTTTATTTGCATGATCTGATAAGTGTTTGGATTCGCAGTGAATTACATGTAATTAATTAAAAATTAAGTACTAAATTAGTTGAATTAGCTTTATGGTTAACTGGTGTGAGGGTATTTGTCATATCCTTATGAAAAGTGTTGGTATTTTGTGAAATTTCCGGTTATTGAAGAATTATATAGGAAGAAAGATGTTTTGATGTTTTTTTGAAGAAAATGGGATCTGCTTTTGAAGAAAGTGTTTGAATTTCCAGCACACCTTTGCATCTCCTTCCATTTGGGATGCTGAAAAAACATCTGATGCATTCACATTTCGTAAGAATAATGTAACACATAATCCTAAAGATAATACTATAGTTCCATCAGGATCTCCCGTTGAGGTTTGATTTTTTTAGTATTATTTTTTTTAATATATTTTTTTTTATTTACGTTTAGTGTCGTTTAAATGTTGAATTATTCCGTGTAGAAGGTAGCTGAAGCAAGCAGAAGTAGAATCAATGGATGAGTGTTGTTCTGACGGGAGTCCCGAAGATGGTTCTACAAAAGGTATACAATTAGAAGATACATTTGGAGTGATTAATTGATTGATAGAGATGACGTACATATAGTACTTTACATGGGCAGACTTTCAACCCGTTTCTTTTTAGAAAATTATATTTGACTATAACCCGAATCGACCCATATCCCACTTCAGGTACATTTGCTAATGTTTGACTTTGAATTTTAAGGTCAAACAGAAGTATTGTTTAACGTGAAATAGTCAACTGGTTCTTCAAATTTAAGTAAATTTGCGTAAGTGATGTTATCAAAATGAACTACGAATGGACAATTGGTCACTAAGTTTGTAACCTTGTGTAAAATTAAAAGTGATTATTGACTTTAAGAAGTCAAACTTCGACGTTAAGGTCAAACAGAACTAATGTCCCACTTGAATTAGTTAAGTACATGATTTTATCTCAGTGAACAAGAAATTGAAAATCATTTACTAAATTTGTAGCCATTTGTAAAATCAAAAAATCAGGACTGACTATACGAAGTCAAAATCACTTATGATCTTACTAATTAATAAATTCTATAAATTTGTAACATGTTATGGAGTATCATGTTGTTAAAGAACCTTTAGTAGCTCCTTCAATACTTCTCCAGGTTTGATTATATCGTGTCTTATGTCTTGTGGGTAATAAGTTTGGGTCAAAATGGGTCGGGTAAGGTTGTCCGGTCATCACTTTGTTGTCAATTTTTTAGCCGAATTACCAAAATAGGGCCACAACACATTTTAATTAATCAGTTTGACTAATAGAATCAGTTATTATTTCTGAATTGAATTTTGTTCAATTGTTAATATTAAGCCAACTTTTCAATCTACTTACCTCGGTTTTCTATAAATTCACTAAAAATTACGGTATGCTACATATCCTACTGTCCGAAACCACCCCATTAATGAGGCAAGACCAGGTAGTTAACTCATTAATCTGACATGTCATTTTATTAGAAGTGTCGCAAATATTGATATTTTTTTATAACTTTGACCTATTTGTCAAATCTGATCATAATTCAGATATAATTTTTTTGTTAAATATAGTCATTGATTATATATATTGTTTTTTTGGGTTGGTTTGAGTCAGTTTGACTTGCAATTAATTGTATGCTATTTTGAATAGTGACTCAAAGGGCATTTTAGGAACACAAAAGTACATCTCAGCTTCGATTATCCTTCACGCTTTCAATTATCAATGCTTTTCAAAATTCCCTTTCCCCTATACGTGCCCTAATCTTTGGGAGACATAGCCGTCAAATCCTTCTATCCCATGGAGATCGGACGAACGACATATTGGTTCTGGCTACCTGACGAGGTCCTCCATGGTCTCTGCTACTTTGACGAGGTCGCACATCGCTTCCCCATATCGAAGTGATTTACACTTTTAAATGAATTCTAATGTTTCAATATTCGGAAAATGTTACAAGTTAACATTACAGGTTTACCTTCTGTATAGTCACAGTTGAACTGATTCTACTGATTTGATCCAGTTATATAACTCACTAGCCGGCCACATTTGAGTGATTTGACCACAACCAAACACTTAGAGGAAAAATCATGTAGTGTGCATTCGAGGGGGACTTTGAGTAATAGAAGTATTGTAACACACCAATTTTTCAAAACAATTTAAAACTTTGAATAAGTAAATTTAATAGCTAAAATCCACAATAACCAAGTTATGGTTTGAATAAAACATTTGAATGATTACAAGTGCCAAAAATCGGTGTTACAATAATATCAAAACTAAGTCTTAGGGAATCAGATGGTACACCGAGCTTAATCATCCAATGCTAATACTACGGGCCGCCTAATCCTTAGCTCCCGAACCTGAGTACATAGACATAAAAGAAAACGTAGTACGTGAGACAAAAATTGTCTCGTGAGAAACATGGGTTTTAGACCCGGTCATAATCAAATGCAATTAAATAATAATATTAGAGTATTTATCAAATTGCACATAAGTCCAACATAATCTCGAGCTTGCCCTAAGCTCACACATACGCGACGGGTCACCCCGAAGCAACTCCCCCGATGTGGGTTATCATCAAAAGATCTTATGGTAATTGGGGTTCTCCCAAACTTACCGAGATCGTCACTCCCCCGTCTCGCGGGTTATCGTAATCCCCCTTTTTATCGGGTTATCATAGTCCCCCGAATTTCGGGTTATCGTTCACTTAGATGTACCACTCTTGCGCAGGGAGGTACCGCCCCAAGTAGTAATCTCTACTCCCCCACGAATGGGTTATCGTTTCCGGATAATTTGACTAACACATAATTGGTCATCAACACGAGCCTTAGCTCCAATTCAATCATCAATTTAACGGGTCAATGTCACAAATCATTTCATGGCATATAAACATTACAATCAATTTCTTTATCAAAACGTTTATTTAATAAAGACTCTTTTAAATCATTTTAGTCATTGAAATCATTTTCCTATGTACTCATAAAAGATCACATGTACTCACCTTGGCAATGCTATCCAATACTTGTGTAAATCAACACAATCTCTACTTCCAAAACAAGGAAGTACTTTCAATCCCAAGTCCTTCTTGACCTATTATCAAAATCATCACAAATCTAGTCATAAACCATAACTAACTACTAGCTAATCCATTTTAACATTCCCAACCACCAAGTTCATACCACTTGGTGGAAATCTCAAACCCTAGTTCAAGATTTCTATTCATAAGACTGAAATCTAGCTTGTACACATTGATTACAAGCTCACCATGAGTGTTTTACACTCATGATAGATCATCTTCCCCAAAGATGATGTGGTTGGTTCCCAAAACCACCATTGATACCCATGAAAAGCTTGAAACTAAGGTAGGTAAGTAAAATAATCAAGAATCCTTACCTTTGATGAAGAAATCTCCAAGATTGATGAAGATTCAAGCCCAAGAACAGCAAAAACGAGCTCTCTCTCTCTAAAAACGGCTGGTAGGGTTTTAGGGGTGTAGGTGCCTAAACCCTAGCCTCAAATTCGTTATATACACAGAGCTCCAGAGTTCGCGATCGCTATCATAAGTTCGCGACGCGAACTTCGCGTGTCTGGCACTTCGCGATCGGTAACTGGTCGGGAAGTAGTTCGCGCCAACATGCCCAACTCCCTGTCGCTACTTCACGGCCGTGAACAAAAGTTCACGCCGTGAACTTTCCCCTTGCAGCAGGGCTGCACCTTTCGGTCCTTGGCTCGACCCGGTTTCGCCCATAACTTCCTCATACGATGTCCAAATGACCCGAAACCAATTCCTACGGTTCTGAAATGAATTATCCTTATTTATCATATTTTTGTACAATTTATTTATTTACAAAATCTCGGTCGTTACAACTATCTACCCCTTAAGAGGATTCCGTCCTCGGAATCGCATCATAATCAACCAAGTTTGGGTAGCGTTTCTTAATCTCATCTTTGACTTCCCAAGTCAAATTTGGCCCAAGGGAATGTTTCCACTTGACCAACACTAGCTCAATCTCTTTGTTCCTCAATTTCTTTGTTTGGGCCTCCAATATGGCCTCGGGTTCTTCAATCAATCGGTTGGGTGCATCGACCCGCAAATCTTGAAGTGGGATAATATTCTCCACTTCACCCAAGAATTTCTTCAAATTACTAACATGGAAGGTGTCATGGACACCTTGCAACTCGGGTGGAAGTTCTAACTTGAATGCTTGCAAACCGACCCGTTTCAAAATCTTAAATGGGCCAACATATCTTGGGCTCAACTTGCCCTTCTTACCAAACCTCATCACGCCTTTCCAAGGCGACACCTTCAACATCACCATATCCCCGACATTTAAATCATAAGGTCGCTTCTTCAAACTCGAATAACTCTTTTGGCGATCTTGTGCCACTTTCATATTCCTTTGAATTATTCCAATTTTCTCATTTGTTATTTTTACAATTTCGGGACCCGTGAGTCTCGTCTCACCCGCCTCTAACCAACAAGAAGGCGTCCTACATTTCCTCCCATATAAAGCCTCAAACGGTGGCATCTTAATGGTCGAGTGATAACTATTATTATACGAAAATTCAACTAACGGTAAATGTTCATCCCATTTACCACCAAAATCCAAAACACACGACCTCAACATATCTTCGACCGTTTGGATCGTCCTTTCACTCTGACCATCGGTTTGCGGATGGTAAGCCGTGCTCAATCTCAACTTTGTTCCTAATTCTTGTTGGAGAGATCTCCAAAACC
This sequence comes from Calendula officinalis, assembly GCA_963853835.1. Taxonomy (NCBI): domain Eukaryota; kingdom Viridiplantae; phylum Streptophyta; class Magnoliopsida; order Asterales; family Asteraceae; genus Calendula; species Calendula officinalis. Next base: position 43,560,555 of record OY970826.1, read on the forward strand.
TCGAGGTAAACCTTGCATCCCGATCGGACACAATTGACAATGGTACCCCGTGCAACCGAACAACCTCATCAACATACAATTTTGCCAATTTCTCAAGTGGCATGGTCTCCCTAATAGCTAGGAATAACGCACTTTTCGTTAACCTATCAACAATCACCCAAATGGCGTCATGATTCCTACTCGTCTTTGGAAGGCCAACAATGAAATCCATTGTGATGTCATTCCATTTCCCGGCCGGCACTTGCAACGATTGTGCAACACCATAAGGCACTTGGTGCTCGGCTTTCACTTGTGCACACGTGGCACATTTTGATATGAACTTTGCTACCCTCGACTTCATCCCGGGCCACCAATAAATTTTCTTCAAGTCTTGATAAGTCTTTGTACTTCCGGGATGAATCGAATACTTAGACTTGTGAGCATCATTCAACAACACTTTTCGGTTTCCACCGAATTTCGGGACCCAAATTCGACCATTCACGGTTTTCAACCCTTGACCATTTTCCTCAAACACTTGGTTCTTTCCCAATCTCTCTTGTCTATACTCGTCCTTTCCCATCACTTCTAATTGTGCGGTTTTTATACTTTCAATGAAACTAGATACTACATCAATCCGCATTAACTTAGCTTTAACCGGTTTTTCATGAACTTTTCTACTCAAGGCATCGGCTACCACATTGGCCTTCCCCTCGTGATAGACGATTTCACAATCATAATCACTAATCAATTCAATCCACCTTCTTTGCCTCATATTCAAGTCTTTTTGTGTAAACACATACTTGAGACTTTTGTGATCCGTGTACAAGATACACCTTGTGCCATATAAGTAATGCCTCCAAATCTTTAAGGCGAAAATAATCGCCGCCAACTCCAAATCATGTGTTGTATACCTTTCTTCCGCATTCTTTAATTGTCTTGAGGCATAAGCTATCACTTTCCCTCTTTGCATCAAAACACAACCGAGACCTTTATTCGAGGCGTCACTATACACTACAAAATCTTCCATACCATCGGGTAGAGCGAGAATCGGTGCATTGCACAACTTCTCCTTCAACAAGGCAAAAGCATTTTCTTGCTTTTCCCCCCAATCAAACTTCACATCTTTTCTCGTTAGCCTAGTGAGTGGCACCGCCACTCGAGAAAAATCTTCAATAAACCTTCGGTAATAACCGGCTAGCCCAAGAAAACTTCTAACTTCGGTTGGAGTTTTCGGTGCTTCCCAATTCTTCACCGCTTCAATCTTAGACGGGTCAACTTTTATCCCGCTTCGAGATACTACATGACCAAGAAATTGCACTTCCCGCAACCAAAATTCACACTTGGAGAATTTAGCATACAATTTTTCCCGTTTCAACACTTCTAGAGTTTGCCTCAAATGGTCTTCATGTTCTTCTTCGGTTTTGGAGAAAATAAGAATATCATCAATAAATACTATGAGAAATTTATCGAGAAAAGGTTTACAAACCCTATTCATGAGATCCATAAAAATAGCCGGGGCATTCGTCAAACCGAATGGCATAACTAGAAATTCATAATGACCATAACGGGTCCTAAAAGCCGTCTTCTCGGTATCACCTTCCTTGACACGAACTTGATGGTAACCCGATCTCAAATCAATCTTAGAGAAATAATCGGCTCCTTGAAGTTGATCAAATAAATCATCTATCCTTGGCAAAGGATATCGGTTCTTAATTGTCATCTTATTTAGCTCTCGGTAATCGATACACATTCTCATGGAACCATCCTTCTTCTTCACAAATAAAACCGGTGCACCCCATGGTGACGAACTAGGACGGATAAAACCCTTATCAAGCAAATCTTGAAGTTGAGCCATCAACTCTCTCATTTCGGTGGGAGCTAGACGATACGGGGCTCGGGCAATTGGCGTCGCCCCCGGGACTAAATCAATACGAAACTCGACTTGTCTCTCCGGTGGCAAACCGGGTAAGTCATCGGGAAAAACTTCGGGAAAGTCTCGAATAATCTTCACATTTTCAACCGACTTCTTTTCTTTTCTTCCATCAAGGATATAGGCTATAAATGATGCACACCCTTTCGCTAAACATTTTCTTGCCTTAATTGCGCTTAACAAGTTTGGCATACGATGCCTCTTTTCCCCATAAATGTACACTTTTTCATTTTCGGGAGATTTAATCGACACTAATTTCCTTCCACATAAAATCTTGGCTTGGTGGATTCCCAACCAATCCATCCCAATAATTACATCAAAAGCCTTAATTCCCATCGGCATCAAATCAACCTTAAACTTCTTGTTATCGATTTCTAACTCACAATTCCTATAGACATGTTGAACCATAGAGGTTTTCCCATCGGCTACTTCTATTTCATACAATTCATCAAGTAATTCTAGTGGAACCTTAAACTTAGCACCAAATTCATGAGACACGAAAGAATAAGTAGAACCCGAATCAATCAACACATAAGTGGGTATGGAGTTTATGAACAAGGTACCTGAGACGACATCATGAGTCTCCTTGGCTTCTTCACGTGTGAGTTGGAAGGCACGACCTTTGACCTTCGACGGCTCCGGTTTCTTGTGGGCGGTTGACGCCAATGTTTCGGTCCTTTTTTTCGGGCAAACATTGCTATAATGCCCCTTCTCATGACATGAGAAACATTCAATCTCATCTAGGCTCTTGGCCTTACAATCTCTAGCCTTGTGGCCAAACCTCCCACATTTAAAACAACTTCCCGATTCAAGCTTACATTCTCCTTGGTGAGTCTTGCCACACTTCACACATCTTGCATAGCCGCCACCACTTCCTTGCTTTGACCCACTTGGGGTAAATCTTCCTTTCTTTGACGGGCCCGAATAAGTCTCAAACTTTCTCTTCTCGTTCCCTACCGACCTCTCTTGAACTCTTCTCTTACTAACTTTCTCCACACTTCGGGCGACATTGATCGCTTCATCAAGGGTTGTCGCCCTTTTCACTTCAAGTTCATACTCCCATGGTAACCCATTAGCAAACCGAACCACACGACTACGTTCGGTTGGGTAAGTACTTGACACAAACGGGAGATAACCCGTGAACTTCTTGGTATACTCATCCAAGGTCAAATTGCCTTTCTTGAAGTGCAAGAACTCTTCCAACAACTCTTCCAATTCCCTCTCGGGACAATACTTCTCCTTGAGTCTTCTAGTGAACTCATCCCACGACATCTTGTAAATGGCTTTCTTTCCCAAGGTCTCATACACGGTGTCCCACCATGTAAGAGCATCATCTTTGAACAAACGTGAGGCATAAGTCACCATGTCTTCCTCTTTGCACTTGCTACTCTCAAGCACACGTTCCGTCTCTCGAATCCATTGAACCGTCACTTTCGGTTCCGTACTCCCGAGATAGAAGTCGGGACGGCAAGCAAGGAACGTTTTGTAAGAACATCCTTCACGTTCAATCTTTCTCTCTTCACCACTTTCCCCATTGGAGGATTTCGCGGTCGTGTTGGTGTTCCCCGTTGACTTGGTCTTAGTGAGTTGAGGGGAATCTTCACCTTCCTCCCTCTCTTCCTCAAAAAGTCGTTCCTCTTCCTCCCTTTCATCATCATCACCTCCCAAGTTCAACCGATCGTTTATGATCCGGTTAACATCCTGTTGCATCACATTTCTCATATTAGTGAGCATGGATTGAATGGCCTCCATTGTTACCGGAGTATGGTTATTCCCGATACCCGAGTTGGCCAAACCATTCCCGTCTTGATTCAAATTCGAAGCTCGTTCCTCATCCAACAATCGACCACTTCTTGTTCTAGCCATCTTACTATAATAAGATGTCAACCCAATTAGAATCCAATAAGTTGGCTAAAAAGTCAAAATTAGACATAAGAATAGCTCGATATAAAACAATTCCCTCGATGGTCAACCCTAGCTCTTAAAGGTCAACCTAACTTCCTATAGAACATAATGTCCCAAAAGCAAAGTCTAAGTCTAGGGTGGGTAACCAACCTAATTCACTTAGACTAATGCTCTGATACCAAGTTGTAACACACCAATTTTTCAAAACAATTTAAAACTTTGAATAAGTAAATTTAATAGCTAAAATCCACAATAACCAAGTTATGGTTTGAATAAAACATTTGAATGATTACAAGTGCCAAAAATCGGTGTTACAATAATATCAAAACTAAGTCTTAGGGAATCAGATGGTACACCGAGCTTAATCATCCAATGCTAATACTACGGGCCGCCTAATCCTTAGCTCCCGAACCTGAGTACATAGACATAAAAGAAAACGTAGTACGTGAGACAAAAATTGTCTCGTGAGAAACATGGGTTTTAGACCCGGTCATAATCAAATGCAATTAAATAATAATATTAGAGTATTTATCAAATTGCACATAAGTCCAACATAATCTCGAGCTTGCCCTAAGCTCACACATACGCGACGGGTCACCCCGAAGCAACTCCCCCGATGTGGGTTATCATCAAAAGATCTTATGGTAATTGGGGTTCTCCCAAACTTACCGAGATCGTCACTCCCCCGTCTCGCGGGTTATCGTAATCCCCCTTTTTATCGGGTTATCATAGTCCCCCGAATTTCGGGTTATCGTTCACTTAGATGTACCACTCTTGCGCAGGGAGGTACCGCCCCAAGTAGTAATCTCTACTCCCCCACGAATGGGTTATCGTTTCCGGATAATTTGACTAACACATAATTGGTCATCAACACGAGCCTTAGCTCCAATTCAATCATCAATTTAACGGGTCAATGTCACAAATCATTTCATGGCATATAAACATTACAATCAATTTCTTTATCAAAACGTTTATTTAATAAAGACTCTTTTAAATCATTTTAGTCATTGAAATCATTTTCCTATGTACTCATAAAAGATCACATGTACTCACCTTGGCAATGCTATCCAATACTTGTGTAAATCAACACAATCTCTACTTCCAAAACAAGGAAGTACTTTCAATCCCAAGTCCTTCTTGACCTATTATCAAAATCATCACAAATCTAGTCATAAACCATAACTAACTACTAGCTAATCCATTTTAACATTCCCAACCACCAAGTTCATACCACTTGGTGGAAATCTCAAACCCTAGTTCAAGATTTCTATTCATAAGACTGAAATCTAGCTTGTACACATTGATTACAAGCTCACCATGAGTGTTTTACACTCATGATAGATCATCTTCCCCAAAGATGATGTGGTTGGTTCCCAAAACCACCATTGATACCCATGAAAAGCTTGAAACTAAGGTAGGTAAGTAAAATAATCAAGAATCCTTACCTTTGATGAAGAAATCTCCAAGATTGATGAAGATTCAAGCCCAAGAACAGCAAAAACGAGCTCTCTCTCTCTAAAAACGGCTGGTAGGGTTTTAGGGGTGTAGGTGCCTAAACCCTAGCCTCAAATTCGTTATATACACAGAGCTCCAGAGTTCGCGATCGCTATCATAAGTTCGCGACGCGAACTTCGCGTGTCTGGCACTTCGCGATCGGTAACTGGTCGGGAAGTAGTTCGCGCCAACATGCCCAACTCCCTGTCGCTACTTCACGGCCGTGAACAAAAGTTCACGCCGTGAACTTTCCCCTTGCAGCAGGGCTGCACCTTTCGGTCCTTGGCTCGACCCGGTTTCGCCCATAACTTCCTCATACGATGTCCAAATGACCCGAAACCAATTCCTACGGTTCTGAAATGAATTATCCTTATTTATCATATTTTTGTACAATTTATTTATTTACAAAATCTCGGTCGTTACAAGTATGATTTAATCAGATATACTATCTTTAGATCTTGATTGCTACCATGACATGGATACAGGTTGGTAATGCTACATAAGTAAATTTAGGGATTTATGCAGTTTTGTCGTTGTGATTGCAGGTTGAGAAACTAATAAAGGAGTTGCATAGTGTGCCTAATTGATGGATCAAATGGAGATCTACACACTGCACAAAAAGTCATTTAAGTAATGGTGTTTCTATACAACATGCTGAAATTGGAATGCATTTTAGTTATCCAGTTTGTTTCTCCAAACACCGGTATTTTCATATGGCCAACTATATGTCACTGTCTCAAAAGTGAAGAACAAGAAGGGCTTCAAGGTTATTTGTTGCGACCACGATGACAATTACACCAACTCAACGACAGACGTCGTATACAAGAAGTTTGATTTCATCTTAAAGTTTCTATAACGGATTATTCATATATAACAAAACATTTATTCATCATTTCAATAATAATTGACTATATGATTTCCTACGTTATTTTCATTGTTATGCATTATGTATTTCGAAGCATGCCCGCCCATCCGGGCGGGCTTTGAAGCTAGTAAGTAAATATGAGATCTAAGAATCACATATTCTATGATATGAATCATATAATATGGCATATGCTTCATCAGAAGTATCAATCCACCATTTTATCATTGTCCTAAAGCCAATGTTTCTTGATGAATCAACAATGAGCCAAACGTCATCAAGTTTATGAACATACCTGAATGTTGAAAAGAAATCTGGTAAACAACTGTTTCTAAATCCATTAGAACAGATATGTCTGAATTTGATGAATGTGCTCGGGCTACCATTGAATGAGAGAATGGCCTACTTAAAAATCTAAATAAAAATAATTAAAAATGTGAAATCTTCCTACCTCATTATATCATGAAATCATACATCTAACATAAGCGGGTTGTATTTGATCAATAAGGAGTTAAATGCAGGTTGTATGAGTCAAAAATGGTTAAGTTGGTCAATAAGGAGTTAAATGCGGGTTGTATGAGTCAAAAATGGTCAAGAGTGCACTTGAACGCATACAAGCTTCTAATATGTTTTTAAATCAAGTGTAATATACAATAATTGATGCATATGGTTATATCCTCAAAGAAGTATTGTTATGGTTCTACTAATTTCTTTTCTTGAATGTAGGGATGTGATTTTATTTTACCAGAGATAATGCCAAAAATGCCATTTTCAGATGTCTTGAAATGGGAGAGGTTTATATACAGTTGGGCATTACCAGTGGCAAAATGGCTGGGGTTGAGTAACGGGTCGTAACATGTATATTCATATTATGGGTCGAAACAAGTTTGGTTGGCTCTTAAACACTTATGTGTCTATTTCTTAATATTTATTTGTGTTCAAAATATTTCACCAAAAATTTTACTTTTAGAATACATCTCTTAACTTTTATAATAAAGTGAATTAAGAACTTGTACGCCTTAAAAGTAAACTTTAATGAATTTCGGCATGTTTTATGAGTAGCTAGATTCTTTATTTGACCCGTTTGGGGTGAATTTACAATAATATTGCTCAAACCTATCCATTTAGAACTGAATTGGTCCAAACTAGATACATCAATGTTTTTTTTTCTTTTTAGTCGCTCATTGTAGCATTGGGTAATTATATTTGTTTTAAGTTTATCGTTTTTTAATTAGCAAGGTAATAGAACTTTATGGTAGTTGTATTCTTAAGGCATTATTTAATTTTTTATTACTCATATTGTTAAAATGGTTTGAATATAGGTTGTCCTAAGGGGTGGAGACAACATTCTCTACCCATATTTTGATAAAAAGCTGGAATCAATACAAGAATTAGGGTAACAGTCGCTAAAAGAAGATTAATTTCTTTAGTTATTAAGATTATCTTTCCATAATCATGTGGTTCTTATGACCGGCTTTTGCAATACACGTGGGTCATGCTGGGCACGGCCTTTTAACGTCACTAGTATTACCTATAAGAAAGCAAACAAATTTTAAGGCCACGTCATTGACCTGCTTATTTCCACCAATCAGAAAGCATCCACCGCCATGCCCTCTACAGCCTTTATTTACACGTTGCTTATTGTTTTGATGCCACGGCCCTGTTTCAAAATCACCCATTCCATTGCCCCCATATGCTCTCAAATTCAGATTAATCTTCATTAAACATTTAGATTAATCTTCTTCAAACTAGAGTTTTAATTTTACTACATAATTTCTTGAATTTAAACAACACTTGATTCAGAAATGTTGAAAGAAATCAGGCCCCAGATTTTCGCTCCTTCTTGAATTTTACTACTCCTGATTTTGTTCATTCTTCTTCCTCTCCCAAAGCTTAGCTGGTAACAATCTATCTCATAACCCTAATTTTCGCTTTTAACCCTTTATTATATACTAGGTTAAAGCCCGTAAAAAAATCACGGGTTGTCATTTTTAATGCTGAACGTAATTATACATAATTAAAAAAAATAAATCGTTAATTTAATTATTATTAGAATGACTTCAAAAAATATAATTAAAATCAAATAGAACAATAAAAATTGTTTAATATAAAAAAGCAATGTCTTTTACAACATAATAAAATTTAAGATAAATTTCTAAACACATCCTTAAATGCAACATTTGTTGTTTTATTTATAATAGCGTCATCTTTATCTTTTAATAATATTTTTAAACCTTGTCTCCTCATTAGTGTAGATAGTACTACACATAATTGTTTGTGTAAAAACAGTCTCTCTCTCAAATACAAATCAAATTTTGACCATGATTATCTTTGACTCTTATTAATGGTCATAACAAAACAAAAAGCTAACAAAAAATTTCTTCTTTTAAGTTTTATGGAACCTTGCAGTCAAATAGTGTCAAAGACAATCGTAATACAAAAGTAAGATATGCAAAATTATTTTCAGATATAACTACTGATTTGATAACACAGAATACCCAATAGTATGATCAACAGTCTAGGTTATAACCTAGGTTATAATTTGTGAAAGGTCGCAGGTAGTCAGTAATTTTACTAAATGTAATATTTATAAAATACAAATATAATTCGTTAATCATTATCAGGTTAATGTAAGCAAAGTATATTTTTCCTATACCTGCACCTCTTTAATTTATATTATTTTAAAAATTATTTTAATTCGATAACACTAAGTCAAGTTTTTTTTTTTTTAATTATATAAAGAAACTTTTTATGGGTGATTGACCAACTTAATAAAAAATCATGGTTTTATGGTGCATTTCGAAATTTCCAGTGATGTTTAACTTTTAAAGTCAGATTGACATATTTAAACAACTTCAACGAAACCCTAAACAAATATGTTTTTGTATAGGTTGACTTTTAAAGACAAATATGTTTAAAATAGAGTACCGATGTTACAAATTTGGTTTAAAGTTTGACCGGGCCTTTAACCTAAACCAACAAATATATTTACACTTTGATTTATCGAGATATATTAATATTAAGAATAACAATTATAATAATATCTTGAACCAAGAAGGCTTTCTTCATCATTAATAAACAATTTTTTTCATCTAATTCACCTTCTTGAAATATTGCATCATTGTAATCTTTTTCCAAAATGTTTAGATTAGAAGACAAAGAAGATTCCTCCAATAAATCTTCAAAATAAGTCAAACCATCTGCATTTAGAATTAAGTACCATTTATAATATGTTACTATCATACAACAGAAAAAATTGATTATGTAATGTAACTCTAAAACAATTGATTACAAGCTGCTTCTCCAGCAGCCATTACTCTAAGAAAAACAGAATCAAGATTATCATCTTTTTTAGTGACAACCTGAAATAAGTCAAAAAAATCTTTCTTATTCGATGTTTGGATGTGAGTTTTAAAAGTGTTTGCGATTTTGATTAACTGGAATCAGATAAGCAATTGTATAAAAAACATACTGCTAATAATGGTGACTGGATGTAATTATGCTTGAAATTTTTAATAAAATATTTTAAAATAATTACAGATAGAATGACAAAAAAACATACTCCCGCATAATGATTTAGGCACATACCTTAATTCTTTGAAGATAAAATAGTTGTAGTTTGGTTTGGAACTCAAAGTTGATTGTGACAATTGCACATACTAAATTGTGGAAGTTCGAGTTTAATTAGTTGCACAAATCGGTCGCATGGCTGTAACGATTGAAGCTCTAACAACATCTGAAGTGCCCATTTGAATTAGTATTTAATATATTTCTTGTTCAAAGGTTCATAAAACAAAATGTATGTATGTACCTTTTTCCACTGCACTCAGAAGTTCTTTATGTTGGTTTAAGAATGATAATAGGAAAGTAATCCGCCTGCAGTTAAGCACAAAATGTTTGTTAATCACAAATTATTATCAATAAAGGGTTGTTTGGTTGTAAAAATACCTTGGGGGACATTTTTCAAGAATTTATATTTAAAAAGATTAAGTCTTGCAGCCAACGCTTCTTCAAAAGGCACTGAACCAGACATTGCTCTGAAAAGACACAATTACATTCATTCAAAAATCAACTGAAAGGATTTAATGCTAGTCATTTCAAAATTAAAAATAAAGAATAAAAAATAAATTTCCTAGCAGTCCATTCAGCAACCAACACCACAAAACTCTGCAAGTATGCACATGATGAAAATACAATCAAATAAGTCTTCACATAAAAGTCTTAGAAAGCAAAAACACAGAAGATCACTATGTTTATAAAGCTTAGTTATTAGGTGCAATATTTGGAAATATCTGACTTGAAAAATAATAATTTAATAAGCTCTTCAAAGCATTTATCAAAAAATAAGATAAATTTTAAACTTCTCATTGAAGCATTTTATCAAACACTGGTTATGCTTCCATCATACACATGTTAATATCATAAGAGCCTCATGATTTACCTTGGATGATCATGCTATCAAATCCACCCTAAATTTGGATCTGTTGTGAACAAAATTAACATTGACAAAAGGGAGTTCAAATTGAAAGCAAATAATTTATTTCTTATACATGTAGTTGTCTAGTAACCTGTGCATCGTTAGGGTGAAATAATGGATCTGTGAAGTGAACCCATGAAGATGAATATGAGGAGGAATGTAAAAAGAAATAGGTTTTTGTGACTTCCATAGCAAGATTTGCTAACAAATTTAGGAGGGACTGCCATGTGATCCGGAGGAAGATTTGCTACTATGGTTTTCGTTGTCGTCCGGTTTTCAAATTTGCTGTACCTTAACCGTACAAAAAATAATTTAAAGTCTGAACCTGAGAAAAGTCCAGCTGGTTTCTTAAAGGGTCCATATGTCCTTAAAGAGGCTTTGTTTTATTATATACTGGCCTATAATCCGTGATAAATACTTTTAAAAATTTCTATAGTAGTTTTCATAATATTTTGACAATTAAATCAAGTGTGCCGAGCTCATTAGAAATAAAAATTATACACATATCAATTTACATGCCATAAACATCCATTTGAAATAAAATATACAACAGTACTACTACAAAACAGAAAAAAGAACAAAAGTGAAATCTCAATCTGTTAAATTTGAATACAACGTATTACCAATTTTCAAACAAATTTTTTTCGAATACTTCTTTTAAAATTCCATAGCATTGCAAATATGAAGCACAAAAAAAGAACAACCAGACACCGTCTATTTATAGAAAAAAATTTATTTTTTCTAGGCAATTAATGGTCTTCCATCTTAACCATTAAATTATACGAGGCAGCATGGCCCGTGCGATGCACGGACTTTGTTCATGATAAGCAGTTATTTTGAATGTAAATCATGTACACTATATTGGTATCACCGGAAAGTACGAAAAACGTGATTTTATTACATGTTTATCTTTGATTGTGGGTATTTTACTAAATATGCACAGTGTGCCGGAGTAAAAATGCAAAGTAACAAAAATGAATGTTTTTATTAGCGTAACACAAAACATGTTATGCTTTGGCGCTTGATTTTGTCAATTGCGAAGCGGTTTCATCCCATGACACAATCACGCTATCGTCCATCACATCAACCTTGAGCTTAAACTTAATAATACATAAATAATATAGAGAGTTAATTGTAAATTGTTATAAATCAGATTTAATTTTTTATTATGGAATATAATTTTTTATTTTCAAGATATAATGATGATATTTAATATATAAAAAAATGATAATACAGAGTACATTAAGTGGGGCTGTTCACTATTCGGATAAATCCGGATTGTCCAAATGGACAATTTGGATTAGATCGTTTGGATTGGTTTTTTGGATCGGTTTGGACTTGATCCAAATTAATAGTTTGGTTTTCGGATTGGATTTGGTTTTCATTGTAAAATCCGGATTGTCCAAAAAATCCAAATAGTAATATATATATATGCTAATACTTATTCATTTATATTGTATTAGTTGGCAATGGAGCAATCTTTTTGGAGTTTTTAAGGAAGTTTGTGTCAAGACTTTTGCATATGTTATTGTAAATGTCACAAACTATGAATTAGACTTGTTTTTATCTATAAAGTAGTTTATCGTTTTGAAATTGTATATGTTAAACTTAATATTAGTTATGTTATATACTTTTGTAGTCTTGTGAATTATATTAAGGAAAAAAACGGGTTGGTTCGGACAAATCCAAACCATCCAAATTGTAATTTGGTTCGGATTGGTTTGGATTTAAATTAGTTTGGACGGTTCGATTTGAACATTTAAAATCCAAAATTCATTTGGATTCACCTATTTGGATCGGATAAATCCAAATTATCCAAACGAACACCCCTAGAGGAGAACCACTCATTTGCCCCCTTTCCCTCCTTTTTCTTGGGGTTTTATTTATGTAACTTCGTTTTTCCCTTTTTAATTAACTTATAATTATCTAGAGTGAACAAATCAATTCACCATAAATATAAAAGTAAATATCGAATGTAAAATGACCGCAGTTTTTGGTATTTGACTGTCGTTTTGCAAGAATCCCCTAAAAACAGGTACAAACATATGAATTATCAAGAGGTTAAGAAAATTAAAATGAATACGGTTAATGTTACCATTTCATCTGAAACAACAAAGAGGTATTTTTCATTAATGTTATGAACATCTCATTTGCGACAAATCATTACCACAATGGGCTTGTGTCGCCTTCCTTGAGTTGATCGAGGATGTAGTTGACACTTTGATTATTTGAAAGTATAAAAAGCTCTAATGAACCCTTTTTATATGAGTGTTGTTGGAAGAGCCATTATTGAAATTTAATGCATAATTGGCACTAATATTAATATAAATTCATTTAAGCCATGCACGTTACAAATACGAAGAGCCATTAAACGTTTGGATATTTCATTTGTTGGTTAGAATTTTGGACAATGCATTTAACACATGTAATTAATTTGAACATTAACATGGAGCTCGTTTGACACTTAAACGTTAGGATATTTCATTTTTATTAAACCTTTGGAAAATGCACCACTGCGGAAATTTATATATAGTAGGGGTGAGCATAAAAACCGAAAAACCGAACCGAAACCGAAAACCCCGAAAAAACCGCCCCGAAAAAACCGAACCATTTGAAAAACCGATGTCAACGGTTTTGATTATTGGAAAACCCGAATGTTTGGGGCGGTTTTCGGGGGCATATGAAAAACCCGACCGAAAACCCCGCCCCGCCCCACCATTATATATCTTTCAAAAAATTTAAAAATATTCTTATATTTATAAAAGATTTAACATTTAATTATCTTTTAAATAAAATAAATGATTGAATTTCTAGGTGATTTATTCTTATATTTTCTAAGTTTCAAGTTATGTTAATTGAATTTATCATTACATTATATTAAACTTACTAATTGTTTTTATATTAATAACGAAATGTGTTAAAGTTTGGGAGTTTGAATCATAATATTAGTTTTTAAGGTAACAAATTCGTAAATTTAAGGAAAACAAAAAACCGAAAAAAACCCCGAAACCGAACCGAAAAACCCGAAAAAACCGAAAAACCGAAACCGAAAAAACCGAAACCGAACGGGGTGCAATTCTTAAAACCCGAACTTTTGGGGCGGGGTTTGGTTTTAGCTAAAAACCGCCCCAAACCGCCCCATGCTCACCCCTAATATATAGATTAATTTTGAACATTAATTTTTGAACCTTTGGATATTAATTTTGAACATTTATATATAGATTAAGTATTACATTTATCTATTTATGTGATTTAGTTATTGTAATTAAGTATTAAGTAATATATTTAGTTATTGTAATTAAGTAATTCAAACTTGGCACTCAATTAACGTTTGTATATTTCAGTTAAGTAGTACATTTGAACATTAACATAGAACTCGTTTGGCACTTAAACGTTTGGATATTTCATTTTTATTAAACCTTTGGAAAATGCATTTAACTTATTCAATTAATTTCAACAAATGTTGTAATTGATGTAATTAAGTGTTGTAGTAAAAACTAATCTTAATTAAATGTTTTTATGGGTTCTTTTCATATTTGGTCATCCTAAATAGAATTATTTTTGTTTAATTTTTCATTAAATGCTTGGCTATTAAATGTAACTTCAAATTGGAACTCAATTTTTTATGTTATATAGATATTGCTCTAACGCACAGAGTGATGGATAGAATGATGTTTGGTTGACGCATTTTGTAGGTAAAGGGTTGATGCCTCAATTGTCGCTACAATAAAAATTTTCAAAATTCGAATGTGTGAATAACCTCAGCTTATTCAGTAAATTATGAAAAGATCTCAATATCACGGGTTTTGAAATGTATGGCAAATCAAATTTTGATATGGAAATATATGTTCAATTTTTTTTTGTATATAATAAACCTCTGCAATATGCAATAATGAAATATTTGCTTCCTTAAATTGTGAATATATGGATATTATGACTGATTAATTATATATGGTAAATATATATATGAGTACCATATATATTCCGATTGTCTATAATTTATTATGAATACTACCATATATATAAAGATACCATTAAAAACATTCCTTATTTCGTTAAATGTCTATAACGAAAGTCATAATAACCAAATAAAGTCAAAATTCGGTGTTAACTGTTGAAGGAAAATGTATGGGTGATGAGTTGGCAGTCAAGTGGCAGCCAAGTCAGCTGTGATTTATGACGTCATTATGACGTGGAAAGAGCGATGTGGCGTGATTTCAAAAACGCTTTCTTTTATTATATATAAAGAATAAAGATATATAGATATAGATGTTGATATGATTTAGGAGCTCAATTAGATGTATACTTTGAAATAAGAACAGAATGAGTTGCAAACTCTAACTAGGGATGCAAATTTAACCCGCGGGTTTGGATACCCGCGGGTATCCGAGTCTAACGAGGCGGGTATTACCCGTCTGAACGGGTAACGGGTCGGGGATGGGTTTAAATTTTATACCCGAGAGCGGGCACGGGTCGGGTACGAGTTTTATAATACCCGCACCGTTTATACCAGACCCGAATATATATATATATATATATATATATTAATGTGTAATTTTTTTAATACAGATTTAGCCCACTACTCACCGCTCAAAATTAGCCCAACTCTTAATATCTTATTAGCCCAATTTAATAATGGTTAAAATATGGCTCGTCTCCCGTTAGTCCATTACGTATAAGCCTGGAGAACTAAGAGTATTAAGTGTTTTAGCTATTTTGTTTAACTTTTTTATTGAACGGGTACCCGTCGTGTTACCCGTACCCGACATGGATTTTCTACCCAAACCCGACGGGTATTTGACCGGGTACGGGGCGGGTACGGGTATGGGAATAGCGGTCGGGTACGGGTTTTGCAGTACCCGCTACTACCCGTACCCATTTGCATCTCTAACTCAAACATAACTCACAAATCACAATGAATATCGCATCTTTCTTTTAACATGTAATTTAATAGAATTTTTTTTTAAGATGGTGACAATGCGATCAAAGATCCTGCAACATCAAGGGAAGTATTTGTAGGGATTTACTGTACTCGATCGAACCATAGGACCGACCGCCTAGCATGCTTGGTTCGAACCTTGCTGACCAAGAACATGAACTTGTTCTTGACCGCTTAAACCAACTAGCTGATTTAATCCCTAAATGCGGAACTGGGATTAAACCTAATCCTTAAACCCTAAAGGATTGGGATGTTGGAAATCTTACTTGATTAACAAGAAAGAAACCTTGTACGAAGAACTTGAACACACACATTGCTTGTGTGGTTCGTTCGACCATCAACCAAAGAACCCTAGGGTTCTTTGGCTGAATTCGTCCAAGAGGGGAGAAGGGAGAAAGATGTTTCCCAAAACATACCTTGTTGTTTGCTTAAGATTAGTCCACTGATGATGAACAAACTGAGCGATCTTCTAGTTGATCTAAGCAACGAACTTGTTCTTCAAATCTTGATGTTAGGTCACAACACCCTGGTTTTATAAGTTAATTGATTAGATTAATATACTTAGGACAATTAAAGTGTATAACACATTATTAGAGTCAATGTATAAATCCACTAAGTGTGGCTTGTTGCGGAATAACAAGACCACTGATCAATTACAAAGATATGAAAGTAAGTACGTAAATTGGTAAGTTCTCCTTTGCAAGATGATCTCTATTTATAATGATATAGAGATCTTACATAATGGGCAAAGGAGTAACCGAAGAACTAAACTAGGGAAATAACTAAGATTAAGGGATTTGATCTTAGTCCGTTACAAAACTGACTGTAACTCAGTCCTTCTACTCAGTATTGGATTTCCAATACTGAGTGCTGATACTGAGTGGCCAATACTGGCCAAACTCAGTATCACTCCTAAACTTAGCATATTAATTCTACTATTTATTCTAAGCTAGTCTAGGTTGTTTTGTTATCTTAAGATTCCAAAGGGGTAAGGCTTTTTGCCTTAATAATCTCCCCCTATCTAATGATAACAAAACAATTACAAAGAGAGTATTATAAAAACAAAAAAATCAGGCAGCATAGTCTTCTTTTTCACTTTTTGTTGATTGATTCAAACTCATAGAAGACTTCTTTCTTTATGTGGATGAACTCTTCTCTTTTCTTCAGTTCATCCTGCCTGTTATTCAGCACAACAACTATCTTCTTTCTGAACCAAGAGTCCTCCTTCTTGGCTATCATCCATTTCAAGCCCACCAGATGACTAATAGGGGCCTTTGGCAGATCTGCTTCAGTAATGAAGCATTCCCTATCTTCTGAATCAGTATACATATATCCAGAGGTTGGATATATGGTGCTCTTTTGATCCTGAAAGATTAAATTTGGGGGAACAGAGTATGAGTTAAAGATCCTGAAAGTATTAAGGCACTCAGGCTTGTTGTTCTTTACAGCCTCAGTCATTACACTGAGTGCCCTATAGTCTGCTTGGTACAAAATGCCTTGTTCAAAGCATACAGCAGAAACAGCCCAGATTTCATCCATCATTACTTGGGCTTCTGAGGATCTTGATGGGAACTCCTTAATTAATCCGGAAATCTTCACCCAGTCTTGGAGTCCCATGTTCTGAATGTCATGAAGAAAAATTTTCATAGGAGGACGGACTGGTCCAGTGCAGACTGCAACTATGGACTTGTCAACGGTTTTTACTTTTATTTTGTTGACATACATGTTCAGCCAGCATATCTCCTTCACATTTGGGAATAATCTATTCCTCAGCATACTCATCCTGTTCTCCCTATATCTTGTTCTTTGAGCAACAATGTTCCAGTATTGTTGAAGAACTTCATCTCCTGTTCTTCTTATAGTGTGGGGTTTCCATGGAACATCTGCATCAGAATTAGTGTCAGTATCAGGATCTTCTTCCTTAACATGAAAGAATCTTTGGGCCTCAATCTCATCCTCAACATCACTCTTTTCCTCAGTATACTGAACAGATCTTCTTGGTTCCTTACTTGATTCTGAGGACATAACCACTTTTGACATTCTTCTGGTTATTGGTCTTCTAGGAACTCTAGAAGGTCCTTCAGCTCGAGGAGAGATTGGTTTTCTTAGAGGCTCTTCATCATCTGAGGATGATGATGAAGAGCTTTCTTTATTTGCCACATCTAGTGCAAAGTTTAAGAAGTTTTGAGATGGCACTGGATGTTCTTCATCATCATCAGCAATATGCCAGACAAAAGGCCTATAAACTATAATCTGCAAGTTATTTGGTTCTTGAGCAGGAGGCTCAGTATCAACTTGTTGTGGTTGGTCAGTTGCAGTCTCCCCCTGAGCAGTTGGCTCAGATGACTCTTCAAGTTGTTCTAGAACTGACCTTCCTCTTTGTCTTCTTCTCTCATACTGAAACCTAAGTGGTTGATCAGTATGAGAAGTTTGCTGATGTTGTTGTTGTTGTTGCTGTGGAGGTTGATCTTCATTCAATTTCCTTCTTTTCTCCCCCTAAGTAGATGGCTCAGGTTGATCAACCTCTTCTTCTCTTTGTCTCTTCTCCCACTTATAGTTATCATTTGATGTGGAGGGAAGAGGTTCAATAGCACCACCTATTTCCCCTTGTTTATCATCCGGTGTTGGGGAGGGCATAGGTTCAGTGGCGACATCATGTTCACCCTCAGTATTTGCATGGGAGGGTGATCTTCTAGGCTCAGTATCATGGCCTTCTTCATCATTATTTCCACCAAGTGGAGACTGTGGAGGTGGTGGAGGTTGTTGTTGTTGTTGAAGTAGTGCCACCGACTGTTTTAATGAGTCAATCTCATTACTCATTTCATCCATCCTGGCCAGAATAGTATTCTTAGTGGTCTGCATGGCCAGGATTTGATTAATGATTGTTTATAGAGCCCCTTGCACTTCCTGAGACTGAGTAGCTTGAGCTCTATGACCCTGCACAGATGGTTCTAAAGAGAAAAAAAATCAAACTGGTTAGAGTGAAAGGTTTATCAAATAGAATTGTGGTGTTGTTAAATTCTATAATCATTTAAACAGAATTTTGAAGTCTGTATTTCATCTGGTTCATGATGAAATATTGTGAACTTGTGCATAGCATGTGTAAGAAATGTATAGTAAAAGTGAGTGTGAATATTTGAGTGGCTCAGTATAGGATATGTCACATTTACTAAAAGGTTTTGGTTTGGGAAATCGAAGCCTGGGATGTGCTTCTTGCTATTTTTAATGTTTATCACTCGGTATCAGAGTGATAAAAGAAATGTGGCTAAAACCCATGGAAAATTTTGGCTAATGTGGCTTAACAGGATTGTGATCATTTCTTGAATTATGTGAACCGACTCAAAAATAAGTGGGACATCATTCAAGCAGCACCAGTGGGTGTCAGTATGACATCAACCACCATTGTCCCTTTAAATGTTGAGACAACTGTAGACTGACAATGATCATATGAGTGCTCAGTGTATGATTTTTGCATAGCAGCAGTGGGCTAACTATGTTGGCCATAATTGGATATATATTTGAAAGATCGTTTGAGACTTTGGTCAGTATTGAGTTGGTACTGGCCAATACTTAGTCTCTATTTGGGAAAGATATATATATATATATATATATATATATATATATATATATATATATATATATATATATATATATATATATATATATATATATATATATATTAAAGTTTGAGAGCATTTTAGAAATTCATACCTGAGACTTTGTCGGACTCCCTTCGAGCATCTGCAGAGGTCGGTGTTGGATCATCTAGATTTTGATTTGAGGCACCAGCACCTTCAGGAGCCTCTTGTCTGCTAGCATGAGCACCTACCAGTATATGTTGCTCATACTGAATCTCCACATCAAAAGGAACATGAGGTTCCGCAATTTGTTGAGCAATATGTTCAGGTTCAGGACCTGGAAGGTCAGCGGTGGCTGTAACTAGAGTCTGTGCTTGAAGAGATGCAGTCAAAGATGGAACATTAGTGGGTTGCACCTCTTCTGATGATAAAGCACCCATTATCACTGGAGATAAGTTTCTTCTTCGTCTTTGTAGGACAAGTGGTGTTTCTTCTGAGGATGCAGTATGAGGAGCATCAGGATCTTGTTCCGGTGGAGGTAAATGTGAGGGAGCTTGTTCTTGTTCTGGTTGAGCATCCACCATTTCAACATCTTGGTCAGCATTACCTCCATCACCACTATCATCATCATTATCATCATCATCATCATTTTCTGATCCAGTATCAGAATTATCTTCATCATTAATGTGTGCCTGTACAATAGCCCACATAGAGTGACTCAGTACAGGCTCTCCTTCCCTTGGCCTGTAAAAATATATCTTCTTATGTAAGGGAGGAAGATCTGCTCTTGGACTATTGAACTCATCATAAACATGAGCAGGCATTGAATTCTGGAAGATGAGAGATAGAAATCTGCAAAAAGGAACATTGATTTCTCTGATTTGAGCCTGAACCAGAGAAGCAAGTTCATTAAATATCAATCTGGCATAATCAATGTCCCAGCCATGATACATGGCATGGACAATCTGCATCCCAAAGTCATTGATTTGGTCCAAGGCTCCTGTCTTGTGGGTCATACACCGAATGAGTGTGGAAATTAAAACACCCCACATTGGACCAAATTCGTTCCTTTTAGTTATGCCCGTAGTTCCTCTTCGTCCAATAAAAGGTAACACCGAGCGAACCTCTGTTCGATCAACAAAGGGCTCATACTGAGCGTGAGCGGGAAGCCTCAGTGTTTCCCGAATTATAGTTGTTGAAACAAAAGCTCGATGTTGATCTCGGATAATCCAACCAGTAATCATGTCTGGAGAATCGAGTTTTGCAGAGTACCAAAATTCACACAACATCTCCGGATATATCGCTCGAGGAGATAGAATCAACGCTTGAGTGATAGGACAGTGCTTCAAGTATGTTACGATGTGAGTGAATTCAAGACACGCCCACGCTTGAGGATTGTTGAAATTTGCTGTTATGTTATTCCTCGCAAATTTGGGTAATTCATCCTTTCGAAATTGAGTTGCCGGTGCAGCCTCCGGTGCGAAGAATTTGTAATTTGCCATCTGCGATTTTGGATTAAGTAATTGCTTGCAAAGAAAGAGCAGAATCATTAATCGCATAGAGAATTGAAAAAGAAAATATGAAATAACTGTTAGAAAATTTTAAAGAAAGAAAATAAACGGTTAGTTATACTTAATTAGAGATAATTACGGTATTGGGAAGTAAAAACGGCTGATTTGACAGCCTTATCCTGTTCCAACGGTAACTTTCTTATTAAGAAAGAATAAGAAAGTTACCGTTGGGGAGTATGAGGATTAAAAGTCAGTTTTACCACTCCAGGACTTCAATACCGAGTTTATAAAAATTAAATTAAAAAAAATTATAAAATTTTAAAAACATTTAATTTAATCTATAAATTAATAAAAAAAATAAAAAATTAAAATTTGATAAGTCAGACGAGTGATACTGATCTGGTCAGTATTAGATCTAATACTGAGCAGTCAGTATCAGAAAATTTTAAGGAAAATTAAGGATTCAGCATACCCAATTGCCCTAGTAAGTACATAAACCTTTCCTCAGAGAGAGGTTTAGTAAACACATCGGCCAATTGGTCATCTGTAGGAACGAAATCTACCTCAACCTTACCCTTTTCCACATTATCTCGAATAAAGTGGTGTCTGATATCAATGTGCTTTGTTCTTGAGTGATGGACTGGGTTCTCTGTGATAGCAATAGCACTCTTATTATCACAATGAATGGGTGTCTTTTGAAAGTTAAACTCATAGTCCATTAGTTGATACTGTATCCATAAGAGTTGAGCACAACAACATCCTGCAGCAACATATTCTGCTTCTCTAGTGGAAGTTGCTACTGAGTTTTGCTTCTTGGATGACCAACCAACTAGTCTACCACCGAGGAATTGACATCCTTCACTTGTGCTTTTCCTGTCCAACCTACAACCTGCAAAATCTGCATCTGTATACCCTTCAAGGTCAAAGTTTGAGTCCTTGGGATACCAAAGACCCATGTTAGGAGTACCTGAAAGATATCTAAAAATGCGCTTAACAACTTTCATATGTGATTCTTTAGGATCAGCCTGATACCGAGCACACAAACAAGTTGCAAACATGATATCAGGCCTGCTAGCTGTTATGTAAAGTAAAGAACCAATCATACCTCGGTATGTGGATTGACATACTGGTTTACCAGTTTCATCTTTACTTATTTTATCCTGAGTACCCATAGGAGTGTGCATGGAAGATATATTTTCAAATTTGTATTTCTTTAGCATGCCATGCACATACTTACTTTGATTTATAAAAGTGCCATCAGGATTTTGATCAACTTGTAAACCAAGAAAGTAAGTAAGTTCACCCATCATACTCATCTGATACTGAGATGACATTATCTTAGCAAACCAGTCACACATTGACTTGTCAGTGGAGCCAAAGATAATATCATCTACATATATCTGAATAAGTAAGATCTCAGAACCTTTCCCTTTTGAAAATAATGTTTTGTCAATTTTACCTCTTATAAATTTATTTTCAATTAAGTACTCAGACAGGGTATCATACCAGGCTCTTGGAGCTTGTTTGAGCCCATATAGAGCTTTATCAAGCTTGAAAACATAATTAGGAAATTTAGGATCAACAAAACCTGGAGGTTGTTTGACATAAACTTTCTCTTGTAGTTTTCCATTTAGAAAAGCACTCTTGACATCCATCTGATAAACTTTGAAGTTCTTGAAAGCTGCATATGCAAGATACAACCTAATAGCTTCAATTCTTGCAACTTGTGCAAAAGTTTCATCATAGTCAATGCCTTCTTCTTGCATGTAACCTTGAGCAACCAATCTTGCTTTATTTCTAATGACAACACCATCCTTGTCCATCTTGTTTCTGAACACCCACTTAGTACCAATAATAGTTTTGCCAGAAGGAGGTGGTACTAAGTTCCAAACATTGTCCTTTCAAACTCTGTCAGTTCTTCTTGCATAGCTTCTACCCAGTCTTCATCTAATAAAGCTTCATCAGCTTTCTTTGGTTCCATGGTAGATAGGAAGCTTGGGAAGAAGCAAAAATTTACAGTTGCTTGGGGTTCAAAATCTAACTTTCTTCTTGTTTGGACACCTTGTACAATAGGACCAATAATATTTGAATGAGGATGATCTCTATGTTCCCTTAGATTGTTTCCTAAGGGAGCATTTGAAACAAGGTCAACAATATCTTGTTGTACTGATGTGTTGTCTGCCTGATACTGAGTTGAATTCTGGTCAGTATTAGACAGTTCAGGTCGATGTTCTTCTTGATTTGGCAGATCTGAAGTGGATTCTTGAAAAGTACTGGAAGATTCACCTTCTTCATAGGTGGAGTTGTTCAGATCAATGATTGGGAACTCAGTATTAGGGTTCTCAGAGATGGGAACCTCAGAATTTGATGCATTCAAGTTATGTTGAGTTCTTTCTTGATCAGTATCACTCATACCATGATCAACATAGTATGGGTGAGACTTGGGCTGTTCAGCAATTGAGTTTTCTGGATTACATAGAATGTCTATGCCACTAATGTCTTACTTTGCTGAGGTAGAATGCTCATTCTGATCTTCATCAAAAGTGACATGAATGGATTCTACAATCATCTTAGTTGAGATGACATACACTCTGAAAGCTTTAGAGTGTGGAGAGTAGCCCATGAACACACCTTCATTTGCTTTGGGAGCAAATTTATTGAGATTTTGTTTAGTACTGAGTACAAAACATTTACTTCCAAAGATGTGGAAGTATTCCACATTAGGAACCTTGCCATTGTATAACTCATAAGGAGTCTTTTGATGTCTCTGGACTATTGTAGCTCTGTTCTGAGTGAAATTTGCACAGTTTACAGCTTCTGTCCAGAAGCTCAGTGCCAGTCCAGCATGGCATAACAAAGTTCTTGCAGCTTCAATCAATGTTCTATTCTTTCTTTCTACAACAGTTGTGGTTTGTAGGCTGCAGAGAAGTTTTGAACGATTCCTTTTTCTTCACAGAAATATGCTAATACTGAGTTCTTAAACTCAGTACCATGGTCACTTCTTAGTTGCTTGACCTTGTTACCTTTCTGAAGTTCTTCTCTTTTGATAAAGGCAATGATTTCTGTTATTGCATCTGATTTGGTCTTGATAAAGATGACCTAAGTATATCTTGAGAATTCATCAACCAAGACTAAGGTATAGATCTTTTTGGCCAATGATGGTGTGCTGATGGGGCCAAAAAGATCCATATGTATCATTGTAAGAGGTTCATTAATGGAATGATTGACCTTTGACTTGAATGAACTCTTCTTCTGCTTGCCCATTTCACATGCTGAGCATAACTTATCTTTTGAATAAGTAATAGTGGGCAACCCTCTCACCAATTTCTTCATACTGAGCTCATTGATATTTCTGAAATTTATGTGAGAAAGTTTCTTGTGCCACAACCAGTTCAGTTCTGGCTTGACTTTAGAAAGCAGGAAAACTCGAATAGTAGGATCTATTTCAGACAGGTTGACCACATAGACATCCTTTTCTCTTCTATCAATGAGTACAGGTTGCCCTTTATCATTGTAGATGATTCCTGCAACCTTCCTGAAACGAGCTTCATTGTCATCATCACACATCTGGCTGCTACTGAGCAGATTGTGTTTAAGACCCTCTACATAAGCAACTCTTTTAAAAGTTATGTTGCCTGCCTTGATTACTCCATACCCTCTAGTTTTTCCAATCGAATCATCTCCAAACTTGACAGAAGGACCCTTCTCTGGTGTATAGTTTAGAAGATACTCCATACTGCCAATCATGTGTCTTGAGCAGCCACTATCTAAGTACCATTTTCTGTCACCCTGCACAAGACATAAAAATAAGGATTAGTTCTTTTAGGAACCCATTTTTGAATGGGACCTTTGGTAGGAGAAACAGGGATAGACTTGATCTCTTTTGTTGGAGAGGTCAGTATCACTTTAGGGGAAACCTTGGAGGTTTTCTTTGGTGATACTGACTTGGTTTCTCTCTTTTTCTTTGGTACTGAGTACCTAGGACTTGAGAGATCAGTACAGCATTCATCTCCTTTATGTCCAGTATGATAACATCTGTAACATTTTCTAGGTCTGTTTCTGAACATATTTTCATAAGGGATTTTCGAAAATTGTTTAACTTTTGGTAGATCAGTATGAGTAAGTTTTGCAAACTTTTAACTTAAAACTTTGATCTGATCACCAATAGATTTTAAAATGTTATTTTTGTCATTTTTTAATGGTGTTTTGATATTATTTTCGACTGGTTTAGAAGAAGATGGATCTGGTGTCTTTTTATTTGGCATAGAAGTCTTTTTAAGATTAGACTTCTTGTTTTTGCCACTCGAAGATCCTGTTGAAGTTGATTTCTTGTTATCATGTTTTAGAATGACAACTCTAACAGGTTCTTTAGATTCTTGAGTAGTTGACTTTTTCTGTTCCTGCAACCTCAGTATTAGATAGAACATTTTGAGTAGGAGTAGAAGTAGAAGTGGTTTTATTTTCATTATATATATTAATAGTAGTTGTATTAAATAATAATTCAAATGGAGGAACAGCAGAAGTATCATACTGCACAACTTCAAAGTCAGTATCAGGAATTTCATTTTCAGGAAATTCGATACTGAGCTCTTGTAGTTCAGTATACCACTTTGAACAGATGGAAGGACCAATTGGTTTTTCAAAAATAATTTTATCCTCATCATCTGACTCAGTTTGACATCCAACTTTAAAAAAGGTTTTTGCTTTTACAAACTGAATAGGGTTTCATGTCAGAAAGTTCTTCAAATAAATCAGCAAAATTATTTCTATTTTTTAACTGAGGATCAACACCAAGTGCAGCCCTCACATTTTCTGGAAATTGTTGATTTAGACATTTATTTAATTTAATAGATGCATTTCCCCAAGATTTACACTGATTTTCAAATTTTTCTTTTTCTAATTTGTGTAAATGAGCTTTATCAGCTAATCTTTGGTTAATGTCTTGTAAGTTTAAAAAACTTAATTCTAAATCTTTAAATTTTGCTAATTTATCTAAATGTTCATTATTTACCCTTTCAAGTTCAAGAATTGTTAGT
This sequence comes from Calendula officinalis, assembly GCA_963853835.1. Lineage (NCBI taxonomy): Eukaryota > Viridiplantae > Streptophyta > Magnoliopsida > Asterales > Asteraceae > Calendula > Calendula officinalis. The sequence goes on from OY970826.1 coordinate 43,586,266, forward strand.
TTTAGAGCTTTTTCTCTCTGTACTAATGTTTTAAGATCAACAATCATATACTCAAAAATCTTTTCCTTTTCATTCACTGAATAAGTTTGAAAGGAACTCACCTTGTACAACTGAGTGGAATCCCAATCAGTATGAACACTCATCCTCTCAGCTTCTTTGATGTCCTTCTCAAAAGAGCTCTTCAAATCATCTTCAGTGAAAGCCATAAAGGCTTTGTTTTCAACTTCTTCCTCATCATCACTAAGCTCTTCATCCATCCAAGCTTCAGAGTAAAGTGCTTGATGAGGTGCTCCATTCCCTGCTGCATTCTTGCCCTTGCTCCAGTTCTTTAGCTTGACATACTTGTTGAAGGAATTATGTGTACAGTTAGTCAACCTATGATGATACATCCATGCCTATGAAACACTTAAGGGTCACACCGGTGAGTGCATGTAATACGAGCAAGATAAGCAATGATACTACGAAGAGGAATGATTCATAATAGTCATTATGAATCAAGTTAAGTATTAAGTTAAGTTTAACTTATTACTAGATTAGTTTAACTAACTAATTAATACAAGTATTTGTACATTTACTAGTTGAGTAAATATACAATGTGTTAATTATAGATTATCCATGATATGATTTAAAGCTATTAAATCATATAGTAATTGGATAATATTGTTGTATAAATTATATAAAGTTTATTATATAATTAATTATTGAAAGTATAAATACAAGTATATAATTCGTGTATATGGGTACCGAATTATTAGTGTATTAATACCAGACATTTAATAGTTAAGTGCAACAATAATAAACTAGTTAAACTATAAGGGATGGAAGTGTAAAAGGAAAAGTTTAATTAAAGATCTAATCTTAATTAAACTAGAAGGACTTAAATGAAACTTATTCTATTATAAATAGAAGGCTTAAGGTTTCATTTAAACCTAATCATTCTCCTAACACCTCACGAAAATACTTCCTCCTCCTCTCCTTGGCTTCGGCCGAAATACACACACAACACAAGCCTTTGTGTTTTTCGTGTTCTTCGTGTTCTTCAAGTCTTGAAGATCCAAGTTCATTGCTTAGATCAACTAGAAGATCGCTCGACTTGTTCATCATCAGTGGATCTATCTTAAGCAATCAACAAGGTATGTTTTTGGGAAACACTTTTCTCCCTTCTCCCCTCTTGGACGAATTCGACCATTGATGGTCGAACGAACCACACAAGCAATGTGTGTGTTCGAGTTCTTCGTACAAGGTTTCTTTCTTGTTAACCTAATATAGAACTCCAACATCCCAATCCTTTAGGGTTTAAGGATTAGGTTTAATCCTAGTTCCGCATTTAGGGATTAAATCAACTAGTTGGCTTTAACCGGTCAAGAACAAGTTCATGTTCTTGGTCAGTCAAGGTTCGAACCAAGTACACTAGGAGGTCGACCCAAGTGGTTGATCAGTCGCATGGTGCGTAGTGAAACCCTACAGTGGTATCAGAGCGTTGGTTTAGAGATCTAGACTAGATTAACAAAGATTGTTTGTTTACTTTAATTTTAAGTTTTTTTTTGTTTCAAGTTTTTCTTCTTCTTCTTCTTCATAATTTTCGAAAAAGGGAAGAACCTTAGGACCAAGAATATTAAACTAGTCTAAGTTTAGTTGGTCAAGAAGGTTTCTAAAGAACCCTAGCAATTTTCGAAAATATTAGGAAGAACCCTAGGATCAAGTATGTTAAACAAGATATGTTTAATTGATCAAAAGGATTCTTTCCTTACTTCCTTAAATTTTCGTGACCATAGGAAGATCCCTATGATCAAGTATGTTAAACAAGATTTGTTTAATTGATCAAAATGATTCTTTCCTAATCCCTTAGAGATTTCGAAAATCTAGAGGTTACTTGGACACCAAGTTTATTAAACTAGCCTAGTTTAATTGGTGGTAAAGTTTCCTAGGCTTAAGAATTTCGAAACCCTAATGAACCCTAGAACATTAAACTAGTTTAAGTTTAATAGTTTAAAAGTATTAACTAGGATAATAATCTAAAACCTAGTTAATTAGACAAGTTTATGTCTAATAGGTTTAATTATTATTTTGATAGATTTATTAAAGCTAGTTCTTTAAACCTAGTAATTTAGACAAAGTTTTATTGTCTATAAGGTTTAAATTTAAAAAGTTTAAATAAATTTATTAGAAGTTATAATCTATCTTAGAATTTAAACAAAGTTTATTGTTTAATAGGATTGATTAAAACTGATCTTTTAACTAAAATAATGTATTTGATCTAGAAAGTCAAAACCCTAGTTTTGATTGGTCAAAAACAAGATTAGGGTTCATCTAATTAATTTAGGGAATTGATAAAGACGATGTTAATTTTTTAAGTTCTAAAATTAACAAGGTGTATTTAATTATTTATATATATGTATTAAAATTTTCGGAATTTTTAATTATTAAGTAAAATTGAATTTTAAAGATATAATAAGTTTATATGTATTTTAATTAGATTAAGTTAAAATACATATGTATAAACTAGATGTAATATTCTTATTAGAATGTTACAAGTTTATTATAAAATATACATATATACGAATACATTAAAATACAAGATAAAAATGGAACAATTAAAAAGGAATAATGTTATTTTGATCTTTAAAGATAACATTATAATTAGTTATTGTATAAGTTATAATATAATTAAAACTAGAAAGTACAAAGTTATGATTTCATTATAACTAGAAATTGTACAAGTTGAAATTATATGACTAACTAGAAATATACAAAGTTATATATATTATCATATATTAAAATGTATAAAGTTATAAGTTATTATAACTAGATAATTAAACAAGTCATGTAATATACTAGATTAATGATCAAGTAAAAATAACAAGAACCTGTATTTAACTAGTTCAAGTTAAATATAAGAAAGGTTTAAACAAACTAAGAATTATTATATATAGTCTTTATATAATAAGTTTATTAGTTTCACCAAGTATAAACCGGTGATTGTGTGAGCTTAAGTTTCATCATGGTTGTTGAAGCTAGTGGGAGCTACACAAGAAAATCAAAAAGTTTGTAAGTATGTCGTTAAGACATTAGTTTTGGTCGAATCTAATAAGTCAAAATAAATGTTTAATTTCATTATTAGACATATGAAAAACTAGGTATGTTAAACTAGGTTTATGTTTCAAGTTCATGAATCATAAAAGAATTTAAGAGTTTAACATAAGTCTATAAGTTTTTCAAGTAAGATAAAACAAGTAAGTTTTATTCTAGATAAGATTTTTCACGAAATCTAGTAAAACGTTTTGTACACCTCGTTTTAGGTATACATGTAAAATCGTGTAAATTCTTGAAACTAAAAGTTTTAAAGAATAGTTCTTAAGATTTAAAAAGGTGTCTTGTAGAACTCTTCAATTCACAAGTCACACATTTTTAAACAAGGATTAAGATTGGAATAAAGGTTTAAGTTTAGTTGAAGACTTAAACAAACCCAAGAAAATCTTAGATCTAAGTACTATCCACCTAATGGAACACCTCACTTGTTAAACGATATTCATATTGTAAGGATAAAGAACCTTAGATATGGATTCAAATCATTGCGAGTGTTAGGGTGCGTAAGGTTCTGTGATAATCGGGAGTCCCAGCGCAGAACATCGCACTGTCTTAGATGGTCTGATCTACTTTGGTGATAATCGGGAGTCCCGGCCCAAAAAGTACTTGAGTAGAATAAACATACTAGAATTTATTACTAACTTAGAAATGTACAATTAGATTGTACAAAGTTGTAATAAGTTATAAGTCTAAAGATTCTACGACCCCTAGGAATCGTGTCAAGTCTTGATACGATCGGTAAGGATGTTACCTACCAGAAATAGCATGTCTCGTCGGGAAGTGCCCAAACCTTGCGGCGAGAATGTGATATATGGATCTTAGGCCTAAAATATTAATTATGGGTTTATAATATATTTTAGAGAATGTTTATTGATGATTACTAATTAAACTGGGTTTGATTTGTAGATGGCAGCAACAAACGCAATCGCGACAACAAGTACCAACAATCTCTCACTTCGCTCAATCCTCGAAAAGGAAATGTTGACTGGGTCAAACTTTCTCAATTGGGAGCGCAATCTTCGTATTGTGCTCAGGCATGAGAGAAAGTGGTATGTCTTGGAGAGAGCAGTACCAAACACCCCTGCTGTTAATGCCAGAGCTGAAACGAGGCAAGATTATGATAAGCATGTCAGTGATGCACTCGATGTGATCTGTCTGATGCTCGCCACTATGAGTCCTGAGTTTCAAGCGAGACTTATGGATGTGCCTGCATTTGAGATGATCCAGCAACTTAGGGATTCATTTCAAGAGCAAGCTCGCACTGAGAGGTTTGACATCAATCGAGCCTTCAACTCTTGCAAGATGGTCAAAGGAACGCCAGTGAGTGCCCACGTCATGAAAATGAAGGGACACATGGATCACCTCGCTAGACTTGGTCACCCCATACCGTTGCAAATGGCAACAGATACTATACTCAACTCGTTGTGTGATGACTACAAGTCTTTTGTGGTCAACTAGAACATGCATAATATGGAGAAATCCATTGCTGAGCTACATTCCATGCTCAAGACAGCTGAGTTGAGTTTGGGGACCAAATCTAAGGACGTTATCTTGATCGGTAATGGCGGTGGCGGTGGAAAGAAGAGAAAAGGGCATGTTGGTAAAGGAAAGGGTAAAACCTATCCTAACCAAGGAGTGTCAAATGGTAAAGGTATCAAACATTAGGTCAAGAAGGTTAAGCCTAACACTGCGAGGACCGAGAACCGGTGCTTCAAGTGTGGTGAGGCTAGGCATTGGAAAAGGAATTGTCCAAAGGGTGCAAGTGGTAGTGGAGGAAACGCAAGTTCCTCAGGTAACACAACCACACTTCTTAATCACTTTAAGATACTTGTAAAGTACGTTACGAGTAATCTAACTTTTGCAATCGTTTATAGCAGGAGGAGATGGAAAGTGATAGTGACCGGCATGAGATGGTGATGATCCCACAAGCACCAAGTTTTATAATTCAGTATTTTGTGGATTCGTTTTAAACAATTTTACTTTATTGTTTTGGATAATTTTATTTTTGTTAAAACAAGTTTTATTTTGGTTTTAATTAAATTTCGAATCCATGGTTGAATTATATTGTGTGCATGTGTGATAATTACACTAGTCAAGGTTTATGACTAGATTGTAAGTCAAGTTTTGATTTACTTATATTTCATGTTTATATATATTTGTTTGATTGTTGTATAAATAATGTCTTGATAGCTCAAGGTACTTAGATGCTAGTAATTAGAAAGTTTTTCTAATGAAAGTATTTAAGAGTTTTATGGAAGCATAAGGTTCAAGAGTTATTGAACTTAGTTAAAACATCTTAAGTGATAGTCATTACTTATGATTGAAAGTTTTAAAGTATTAGTATTAATATAGTATGATTGTATTGGATATAATCAAGATAGACTTTAAGAGTGTTATTACAAGTCTTTTATACTTGTAGTAAAGGATTTAATGAAGTCATAATTCCCTAATAGGAATGATTGGATATTCGTATAATTCAAGTAAAATGACTTAGACATTAAATGAACTCTTAAAAGGGACAAACTATATTACTAAAGAATTAAAGGGTATTATTGCAAGTCTCTTATACTTGTAATAAATACAATGTTTAATCAAGTCATAATTCCCTTATAGGAATAATGAATATTTGAGAAATCCAAGTAATGACTTTGACATTAAATAAGATTCCTAAAAGAATACTAATGTGTTTAAGAATTGATAGTATCATTTCAAGTGTTTCATACTTGTTAGATACGGTAATCAATAAAGATCATAATTCCCTAAACATGAATATTGGATATTCGCAAATCCAAAGGATGATCTTAATTATTGATAGAATTCTTAAAAGGATTAAGCTACAAGTTATTGACTAGGTCAAAGTAGTTTAAGAGATGCTTAAGTTCCATAAAAGTAAGTGGAAGCTAAGACTAACGTAATTCATTAAAGATGTTGATGAATTCAGTAAGTTAGTAAGACATTAACAACAAGTTTTTACCAAGTCGTTAGCCAAAGAGTTAAGAGAAATAATAAATGATCGTTAATTAGATTATTGCAAACATAATAGCGTGATCACAAGTCTTGTGAATAATTATTGCATATCTAATAGGTTGTTAACACTTCAAGTGGATAACACAATCATAAAAGGAAATTTCTTTAACTAGTAAGAATATCTACAAATCAAGTAACTAAAAGAGGATTTAGTTACAAGGATGATTTTATGAATTCAAGAAACTAAGGAGTTATTTTCCAATCCTCCTATGTTTACTGAATTACATAAAGAGTTGTTGGAGAGAAATAAGGGTTACCCTAAGCCTCTTATTTATATACAAATAAGTTACGCTTAGAACCCTTCTAGTTTAATTAATATTAGATCTTTAATTAAACTTCCTTTTTATCATTCCCATCCCTTATAGTTTAACTAGTTTATTATTATTGCACTTAACTATTAAATGTCTAGTATTAATACACTAATAATTCGGTACCCATATACACGAATTATGTACTTGTATTTATACTTTTAATAATTAATTATATAATAACCTTTATATAATGTGTACAACAATATTGTCCAATTACTATATGATTTAATAGCTTTAAATCATATCATGGATAATCTATAATTAACACATTGTATATTTACTCAACTAGCAAATGTACAACTACTTGTATTAATTAGTTAGTTAAACTAATCTAGTAATAAGTTAAACTTAACTTAATACTTTAACTGATTCATAATGACTATTATGAATCATTCCTCTTTGTAGTATCATTGCTTATCTTGCTCGTATTACATGTACTCACCGGTGTGACCCTTAAGTGTTTCGTAGGCATGGATGTATCATCATAGGTTGACTAACTGTGCACATAAATCCTTCAGACTCCCACTTGTGGAAGTTCGTAACCTTTGTCTTAATGATACGAGCTACAGTGGCCTTCTAGATGGGCATGTAGGTAACCAACCCCATAAAAACAGCTTACGTAACCCAGGTATAGTTTATGAAAAACTCTTTAATAGCGTCTCCTAGTAAAGAACACTCTATCTCTACTTCTTGGGCAAATATGTTAGGCTTATCCCTTGCAGCACGATATTTGTGACAACGAATACGAGCATGGTAGAAAATATCAACCCCTGTATTCGAAATCATTTAATGACTTCTTGATTCAAACTGCTGTGATAAACGACAAAGAACAAATCAGTTCGTTTGGGCACGACCGTGCACTTGTCAGTTTCTCATCATGTCAAAGGACCTAAAAATATCTCTCCTTAAAAGGAGGTGCAATTACCATCTTGTTATATTTCGATTTAAAATACAACTTCCTTTGTACCCAGTATCGCCTCGTATGACAAACATATTTCAGAATTGTCTAAGACGAACCAAAGCACATTAGTCATTGTATCCTAAACCAAATACCTCAGGCTTAAGGACAATCCTAGTGAACAATACTTTTGAACTTTTCAACCACGAAGTATTGTCACGGTGGTCGATCCAATATTTGTTGCGCTCCAATAGAATATCACCGCTATTTGGTTTACACAAAACTTGTGTAGCTATCTTCGAAGAACTTTCGAATCTACCACCAAATACCGCGATGACGTTAACGTCCCATCAAGGTTCCCACCAAGACGAGTAGTCACAGATTTATACCTTTTTGAATAAAAGACTTTTATTCATGGATATTGTAAAACATACATAGTCTGAATAACAATGATACTAACTCATGTATTATTCCTCACTGAACATAGATACTGAATTCTTACTGGATCATTACTTATTCCTTTTGTTCGTGTTGATTACTTAATGATTCTTACAATTTTAATTGTCACTTTATCACTAAACCAATCATTTCTATTAAACTAAAGACACAAGACGAGTATTTAGGAATACTGTTTCCTTTGTCTTTGCTAGATATTGTTTATGCAACATTTAGAACATATTCTAGTCTTGCCTTTTATGTAATTCGGCAAACATAGGAGGATTGGAAAATTAACTCCTTAGTTTCTTGAATTCATAAAATTATCCTTGTAACTAAAGTCTCTTTTAGTTACTTGATTTGTAGATATTCTTACTAGTTAAAGAAATTTCCTTAAATGATTATGTTATCCACTGAAGGGTTAACAACATATTAGATATGCATTAATCAATCACAAGACTTGTGATCACGCTATTAGGTTTGCAATAATCTAATCAATGATCATTTATTTCTGTTAACTCTTTGGCTAACGACTTGGTAAAACCTTGTTGTTAATGTCTTACTAACTTACTGAATTCATTAACATCATTAATGAACTACGTTAGTCTTAGCTCCCACTTACTTTTATGGAATTTAAGCATTTCTTAAACTACTTTGACCTAGTCAATAACTTGTAGTTTAATCTTTTAAGAATTCTATCAATAATTAAGATCATCCTTTGGATTTGCGAATATCCAACATTCCTGTTTAGGGAATTATGATCTTTATCGATTACTGTATCTAACAAGTATAAGACATTAGTATTCTTTTAAGAACTTTATTTAATGCCAAAGTCATTTCCTTGGATTTCTTAAATATCCATTATTCCTAAAAGGGAATTATGACTTGATTAAATATTGTATTTATTACAAGTATAAAAGACTTGCATAATACCTTTTAATTCTTAAATACTTTAATATAATTTGTCTCTTTTAAGAGTTTATTTAATGTCTAAGTCATTTTGCTTGGATTATACGAACATCCAATTATTCCTATTAGGGAATTATGAGTTCATTAAATCCTTTACTACAAGTATAAAAGACTTGTAATAACACTCTTAAAGTCTATCTTGATTATATCCAATATAATCATACTATATTAATACTAATGCTTTAAAACTTTCTATCATAAGTAATGACTATTACTTAAGATGTTTTAACTAAGTTCAATAACCTTTGAACCTTATGCTTCCATAAAACTCTTAAATACTTTCATTAGAAAAACTTTCTAATTACTAGTATCTAAGTACCTTGAGCTATCAAGACATTATTTATACATCAATCAAACAAGTATATAACATGAAATATAAGTAAATCAAAACTTGACTTACAATCTAGTCAAAAACCTTGACTAGTGTAATTATCACACATGCACACAATATAATTCAACCATGGACTCGAAATTAATTAAAACCAACGAAACTTGGTTTAACAAAAAATAAAATTATCCAAACAATAAAGTAAAATTGTTTAAAACGAATCCACAAAAATACTGAATCATAAACATGGTGCTCGTGGGATCATCACTATCTCATGCTGGTCGTCATCACTTTCCATCTCCTCCTGCAATAAACGATTGCAAAAGTTAGATTACTCGTAACGTACTTTACAAGTATCTTAAAGTGATTAAGAAGTGTGGTTGTGTTATCTGAGGAACTTGCGTTTCCTCCACTACCACTTGCACCCTTTGGACAATTCCTTTTCCAATGCCCAGCCTCACCACACTTGAAGCACCGGTTCTCGGTCCTTGCAGTGTTAGGCTTCACCTTCTTGACCTTTTGTTTGACACCTTTACCATTTGGCACTCCTTGGTTAGGATAGGTTTTACCCTTTCCTTTACCACCATGCCCTTCTTCATCGCTATCATCAGTTGTGCGACCCCTTTAAGAATTGGTCTCAATATTCAACTCAACAGCCTCGAGCATAGATTGTAGCTCGGGAATGGAATTATCCATATTAAGTTTGCTGTAGTTGGCTACAAAGAACTTGTAGTCATCGGACAATGAGTTGAGTATCACATCGATTGCTAACTGCAATGGCATGTGGTGACCAAGTCTAGTAAGGTGATCAACGTGCACCTTCATTCTCATGACGTGTGCGCCAACTGATGCTCCCTCAGCCATCTTGCAAGAAGCGAACGCCTTACAAGCGTAAAATGCTTGTCCTGGTTCGTTTTCTTCATCCTTGGCAGGGGTTTTCAACACGTTTCTTTCTCGGTCAATCCTATCCCTCTCTTGTTTGAGCATGATCTTAAAATCACGCCTCCAATTGAGGAAATTTGACCCAGTATTTTCTTTCTTTCCTAGAAAGAAACGTCGTGACAGTTTGTTGTAGCTTATCGTTGTGTTTGTTGCTGCCATCTACAAATCAAACCCAGTTTAATTAGTAATCATCAATAAACATTCTCTAAAATATATTATAAACCCATAATTAATATTTTAGGCCTAGGATCCATATATCACATTCTCGTCGCAAGGTTTGGGCACTTCCCGACGAGACATGTTATTTCTGGTAGGTAACATCCTTACCGATCGTATCAAGACTTGACACGATTCCTAGGGGTCGTAGAATCTTTAGACTTATAACTTATTACAACCTTGTACAATCTAATTGTACATTTCTAAGTTAGTAATAAAGTCTAGTATGTTTATTCTACTCAAGTACTTTTTGGGTCGGGACTCCCGATTATCACCAAAGTAGATCAGACCATCTAAGACAGTGCGATGCTCTGCGCCGGGACTCCCGATTATCACAGAACCTTACGCACCCTGACACTCGCAATGATTTGAATCCATATCTAAGGTTCTTTATCCTTACAATATGAATATCGTTGAACAAGTGAGGTGTTCCATTAGGTGGATAGTACTTAGATCTAAGATTTTCTTGGGTTTGTTTAAGTCTTAAGCTAAACTTAAACCTTTATTCCAATCTTAATCATTGTTTAAAATGTGTGACTTGTGAATTTAGGAATTCTACAAGACACCTTTTTCAAGCTTAAGAACTATTCTTTAAAACTTATAGTTTCAAGAATTTGCACGATTTTATATGTATACCTAAAACGAGGTGTACAAAACGTTTTACTAGGTCTTGTGATAAACCTTATTTTATTAAAACTTACTTGTTTTATTATACTTGAAAACCCTTAAATCTTATGTTAAACTTTTAATTCCTTTATGGTTCATAAACTTGAATCATAAATCTAGTTTAACACACCTAGTTTTTCACACGTTCAACAAAGAAATTAAACGTTTGTTTTGTCTTATTAGATTCGACCAAAACTTATGTCTTAACGACATACTTACAAATTTTGTGATTTTCTTGTGTAGCTCCCACTAGCTCCAACAACCATGATGGAACTTAAGCTAACACAATCACCGGTTTATACTTGGTGAAACTAATAAACTTATTATATAAAAGACTATATATAATAATTCTTAGTTTGTTTAAACCTTTCTTACATTTAACTTGAACTAGTTAAATATAGGTTCTTGTTATTTATTCTTGATCATTAATCTAGTGTATTACATGACTTGTAAAATACTTATATTATGCTTGTATAATTATCTAGTTATAACTTATAACTTTATACACCTTATAATAATATCACTTTGTATATTTCTAGCTAACCATATAATTTCAACTTGTACAATTTCTAGTTATAATGAAAAAATAACTTTATACTTTCTAGTTTTAATTATATAACAACTTTATACAATAATTAGTTATACTATTATCCTTTAAGATCAAAATAACAATACCCTTTCAATTGTTCCATTTTATCTTGTATTTATTATATTCGTATATATATATTATTTATTGTAAACTTGTAACATTCTAATAAGAATATTACATCTAATTTATACGTATGTATTTTAACTTAATCTAATTAAAATACGTATAAACTTATTATATCTTTTAAAATAAATTTTCTTTAAATATTTAAAATTTCCGAAATAATATAAATAAACAAATAAATACATTTTGTTAATTTTAGAACTTAAAAATTAACACTTCATATTAATTAATTAAACCCTAATCTTGTTATTGATTAATCAAAACTAGGGTTTTGACTTTCTTGATCAAAGACATTATTTTATTAAAAGATTAATTTCAATCAATCCTATTAAACAATAAACTTTGTTTAAATTCTAAGATAGATTATAAGCTTAATAAATTTATTTAAACTTTTTAATTTAAACCTTATAAACAATACAAATTTGTTTAAATTACTAGGTTTAAAGAACTAGTCTTAATAAATCTATTAAAATAATAATTAAACCTATTAAACATAACCTTGTTTAATTATCTAGGTTTTAGATTATTATTATTCTAATTAATTCTTTTAATTAAACTAAACTAGTTTAATCCTAGATTATATCTAGGGTTTCGAAAATTTCCTTAAAGTCTAGGAAATTTTTCCACCAATTAAACTAAGCTAGTTTAACAAACTTGGTGTCCAAGTATATCCTCCTTGATTTCGAAATCTTTGAGGGAAAAATGAAAGGATCCTTTTTGATCAATTAAACCAAAACTTGGTTTAAAATACTTGATCCTAGATTTGGAAGATCAACTAATAAGGAAAGAATTCTCTTGATCAAGAACTTTGATATTCTTGATCCTAGGGTTCCTCCAATTTTTGAAAAATCTAGGGTTAGGAAAAGAAGCATTTTGATCAATTAAACTAAACTAGTTTAATGTTCTTGATCCTAGGGTTCTTATGCTATTTTCAAAAATTACTAGGGTATTAGAAACCTTTTGACCAATTAAACTAAACTAGTTTAATATTCTTGGTCCTAGGGTTCTTACCCTTTTTCGAAATTTAAGAAGAAGAAGAAAAAGACTTGGAACAAAAAAAACTTGTAATTAAAATAGACAAACAAAAGAAACTGTTAATCTAGTTTAGATTTCTAAACCAACGCTCTGATACCACTGTAGGGATTTACTGTACTCGATCGACCCATAGGACCGACCGCCTTGCATGCTTGGTTCGAACCTTGCTGACCAAGAACATGAACTTGTTCTTGACCGGTTAAACCAACTAGCTGATTTAATCCCTAAATGCGGAACTGGGATTAAACCTAATCCTTAAACCCTAAAGGATTGGGATGTTGGAAATATAACTTGATTAACAAGAAAGAAACCTTGTACGAAGAACTCGAACACACACATTGCTTGTGTGGTTCGTTCAACCATCAACCAAAGAACCCAAGGGTTCTTTGGCCGAATTCGTCAAAGAGGGGAGAATGGAGAAAGATGTTTCCCAAAACATACCTTGTTGTTTGCTTAAGATTAGTTCACTGATGATGAACAAATCGAGCGATCTTCTAGTTGATCTAAGCAACGAACTTGTTCTTCAAAACTTGAAGAACACGAAGAACACAAAGAGTTGTATTCTTGGGGTTGTGTTCGTCCGAAAATCAAAGGGGGGAAGGGGGATGATTTTCGTGAGGTGTTGGAGAGAAATAAGGGTTACCATAAGCCTCTTATTTATATACAAATAAGTTACGCTTAGAACCCTTCTAGTTTAATTAATATTAGATCCTTAATTAAACTTCCTTTTTATCATTCTCATCCCTTATAGTTTAACTAGTTTATTATTGTTGCACTTAACTATTAAATGTCTAGTATTAATACACTAATAATTCGGTACCCATATAAACGAATTATATACTTGTATTTATACTTTTTGTAACACCCAAATTTTTTACAAAAATTTAAAACTTAACTTTTTAAGTATAAGATTTAAATGAAAAGGTCCCAATATAAAACCCAAATCTAAATGTTTAACATTTATAATGTAATTAAAGCGGAAAAAGGTTTTAAATAAATTTAAGTTTAATAAATAATAAAGTTCCACATCAGCACTCAGAAACGATACAGCTGTCAACCGTCAACATACTCTTTTCCTTTGCCAGAACCTGAAATAATGGGGGGAAGTTTTGGGTCAGCGGGGAAGCTGAGTGAATATTCACAAAATGTAAACAATCATAACATACAACACATGAGGGCACATCGGTGTACTCCTACTCGGACTCTACTCAGTTATTTGCTCAGATTTATTTTTCTCGGATTTTATTAATTACTCAGATTTTAATTTATATAGCGCGCTTGTGTGATTCGGGTCGATCGCCCCTCCTCACACCTCAGATAGGCGTAAGCCAAAACTTAGACGGGAGTGATCCCAAAACTCAGACGGGAGGTGATCCCAAAATGGCATATAGCCAACAACTCAGATGTTTATTATTATGTTTTTATCTCTTTAACATAATTAACTCAGTTAGCCCAGATAACTCAGATCACAGATAATCCAGATAACAGATAACTCAGATAACGGATAACTCAGATAGCAAATATGGTACAAGTAATTTAACACATAAGTCATGCATGTATAACGTTAAAACTGAATACACGGTGAGAATACTCACCTTGGTAAACGTAAGCTCCGAAGACCTCTCAGTAGTCTACCATACTATCCAGCTAAAGTCTAGACGGTCCTAAGACACGAAAGATAACCTCGGATTAGACTCAAATTCAAAACTTGTTTATAAATGTTTTCCCTTGATTGAATACTAATAAAAGTTCTTCTCTTGATTAAATAATGATTAAAACCTTCCTCTTAATCGAATAATAATAAAACTACTCTTTATTAAATAATAACAATAATAAAGCTACTCTCAATTTTATCTATGATTTAATCTTATTAACACCCCAAAATTCAATTGTTTATTGTTTTTAACAAAATCCAAAATACCCATTTTTAAAATTGTTAATTTAGTCATACACCCTCATGACATCCTAATACACGAAAAGACCAAATGATCCCCCTTTTTTTATCATTACGAACAGACCACGAAAAAAAAACAAACGAAGCAGAAGGCTCATCAATTCAGCTATACATTCCCCAAAACCACCGATTTAAACCCTTCTCAATACCTTATGTTGAATAAAAAGGAAAATGAAAAAAAAAACAAAAACAAGGAACGGTAAAGAATTCTACTGACGAAAACCTTGACTGAACTTGAATCCTTCTCCAAAACCCCAGCTGAACTAGATACTATCTTCGGAATACGCAGTTGCTCGAGATCTCCGTGCGAAACATAAATGTTTACGAGTCAATAACGATTCAACGGTTAAAAAGAAAACAGAAAACAGAAAAGAGGGTGGTGGCTCACCGGAAAACAAATCGCAATCACCGTACGACTTGGGAGCTTCTTGCTTTTCTGCTCACCGGGGAAAAATGGAGCTCGGAAGTGGAGGTCAGTGGTGGCGGAGCTCAGATTCACAATGGCGGAGGTGCTCACCGGCGGAAACGGAAACGGATGGTGGCGGAGGTGGTACAACAAATATCGTACTGTGATGGTGATGACGGAAACCGGAATGAGACGGAGCTCACCGAAACCAAAACGGAAATGGAAAGGTTTGATCGAAACTCAGACGGACGGTGGAGCTTCACCGAAAATGAAGTCGGAAGGTGGCTGCCGAAAACAAGGTCTTCGGTGGCGGTAAACAGAATCGGAGAGGGTGGTGGAGGGTGATCGGAATTGGGTATTCACGATGGCAACGCAAGAACAGAGAAGGTGGTGGCGCTAAGGAGCTGCGATGGTAGAAACAAACGGCGGTGGTGTTTTCCGATAAAAACAGAAACTATATGGCGGTAATGGTGTGGCTCGGGAGTGTATGACGGAGACAAGAACAGGAACCTGCGATGGTATTTTCCGGCGAGGCTAAATAAAAGGATCGGGTAGCAGACACAACGGTGGTGACGGAAAATGGAAGCGGTGGTGGTACATGAACGAAATCTGACGGAGGTGGTGATGTTTCACCACAACCGAAGCTGCAACGGTAGGACTCCGGCAAGACGGAAACAAAATGGGAATGACTGCAAGGAGAAAACGGTGATGGTGATAGAACGTACATGGTGGGGTTTACTTGGTAAGGGAAATTATCCTAAAGGAAAATCTGAAAAGGGAAATGTCGGCTAGGTTTAATTTCATTCCACTTAAATACTCCCTCCGTCCCACAAAAAACTTCTCATTTGAGATGGGCACAAGTAACTTCCCATTTGAGATGGGCACAAGTTTTAAGGTGATAGTTAGTGGTGGGGTCATTGATAATAATTTTGATTAAAATATAAGATTGATTTGGAGAGAGAAAGAAAGTTAGTGGATAGTTAGTGGTGGGGTCCTTAGTAATAATAGTATTTTATTGAAATGGGAAGTTTTTTGTGGGACAAAAATTTAAGGTGAAATGGGAAGTTTTTTGTGGAACGGAGGGAGTATTAAATATGAAAGCTACGACACCTAACCCTAAAGGCCTCGACTAGCTTTATACCACATGGGTCCAACTCAAAAGAATCACACGAGCCCATGCAACAATTCTCTAACATTTAGACTGTACTCTTGATTCTCAATTACTAAATTCGATAATTACTCTTATAATCTCTCTAATTAGGTATACGTATTTCAAAAATAAAATCTTCATGCACAAGCATCATACTCATAATATTTATAATTTATAATTAAAATATAAGAATACTTATTTCTTCAAAATTTTCCCTTTTTACCCCCGCTCAACCCTACTTGGAGTAAAACTCGTCCTCGAGTTTGGAACTGACATTCTCTACCAGAATAAAATAAGCAAGCATGTAGTCACTAAAGCAATTAGGATACATATACTAAATTCACAATAACAAGCATTGGTCCATCATTCCCCTCAGAATCTCCCCCTAACCAACCAAAAGTCCTGTGTGGACAGTAATAGGGGCCCTCTATTACTTTCGACACATAATTTTGTTTGGTCACGAGTCAATCTCAAAGTTCACAACTTCCCACATAAAAATTCCACCAACAAATCACACTCAGAAGAAAGAAAAGTTTATTTTTCATATCAAATAAATACAAATTCGCAGTCAGTTGTGTGTACTCAAAATCTTATAAACATTACTCAGAAATGCACTCAGCAAAAGGCACTCAGTCAAAATATTTTATTATGTTTTCAACTCTTTAACTCAGAACATAATATAGCTCATAAGCTCTTTTAATTCATTTTAAATAGATCATCACCGAATTAATGATGATAATCTCCCTTTAGTTCACTTCTAATAAATACCCTTAAGATAAACTTGAATAATTTCTGTTTAATTCGACTTCGCAATTCTCGAGTAGTTATTATAACAAACTCATATAGTTTATTCGATATCTCTGTGCTAATTTATTAATTCTTCACTGAACTCATTAATCACATAAAAAAAATGAAGGATTTTCATACTCAGTTTTTTAAATCACATATTTTAAAGGTTTTCTTATTTAATCTCGATTTAATAAATCTCAGTATATTATTTTCCCAGCATAATTTTTTTTTTCTCAATGCATCGTGTCTCATCTCTTTATAAAAGCATTTTCCTTTTTAATTGTCCAAAGATTTTATAACTCCCGAAATTCTCAAAAATTTTAAAAAAATTTAAATTTGATAAATATGTGAAAAGGATCCATTAAATAAAATCTCACATGATAATTCTACATTTAAAAACATGTTTAATCCAACTGAAGTTTTAAAATTAAAAACTAACACGACTCTGAAATAACAGATAAAAGTAAAAGCCAACTCTAGTTAAAATTTCTTGTCTAGTTCAAATGTAATTTTTTTTATACAAAAATATGTCCTCGGTATTTTCGCTTTACTCGACTTGATAAACCATTATAAAAAAAAATTCTTTAAATCAGTTGATAATAAAAATATCTTTCATTTACTCGTTTCACAGTTTACTCGTTTCAATAACTCTTTCTATCAAATGCTTTTCCAAAACGAAAGATTTTAATATTTTCTCAATATGAAAAATCTATTACTCGTCATTTTTTATATACCCAAAACATGTTCACATTAAATAATTTACGGAATTTATATCATAATTTCATATCCATTTATTACCACTTTTGGTTAAAATTTCTCAGAATTATAAAATGTCACAGATTATATTAAATTTTATGTAATTATAATTTCTAGCGTGTATGACGCATTTACACTCAGAATTATAGTCGGAAAATATACTAAGAAAAACTGATCCTCGTCGCGAAATACACAGAGTTAAATCAGAATTATACTCAAAATAATAAAGCAATACTCATATTTGTCATTCCTCAAAACTAAGAATACAACGAAATTC
Source organism: Calendula officinalis (assembly GCA_963853835.1). Taxonomy (NCBI): domain Eukaryota; kingdom Viridiplantae; phylum Streptophyta; class Magnoliopsida; order Asterales; family Asteraceae; genus Calendula; species Calendula officinalis. Next base: position 43,604,224 of record OY970826.1, read on the forward strand.
CCAAATAAATAAAAGCTCTTAAATATTACAAGCAGCTGGAAAAGCGAGAGGTCGACGTGACGTGCTGTATACTTGATGTGGAATCTTTACTCAAAAAATATTTTACTCATTTCTCATTTTAAAAACTCGTAACTCAAACTTGAGTTTGAATTCACCTCTTGTGAATCCAAATCACTCAAGTCAGCGCTCTGATACCAACTTGTAACACCCAAAATTTTCACAAAAATTTAAAACTTTTTAAGTACAAGATTTAAATGAAAAGGTCCCAATATAAAACCCAAATCTATATGTCTAACATTCAAAATGTAACTAAAGCGGAAAAAGGTTTTAAATAAAATTAAGTTTAATAAATAATAAAGTTCCACATCAGCACTCAGAAACGATACAGTTGTCAACCGTCAACATACTCTTTTCCTTTGCCAGAACCTAAAATAATGGGGGGAAGTTTTGGGTCAGCGGGGAAGCTGAGTGAATATTCACAAAATGTAAACAATCATAACATACTCCTACTCAGACTCTACTCAGTTATTTGCTCAGATTTATTTTTCTCGGATTTTATTAATTACTCAGATTTTAATTTATATAGCGCACTTGTGTGATTCGGGTCGATCGCCCCTCCTCACACCTCAGATAGGCGTAAGCCAAAACTCAGACGGGAGTGATCCCAAACCTCAGACGGGAGTGATCCCAAACCTCAGACGGGAGGTGATCCCAAAATGGCATATAGCTAAAAACTCAGATGTTTATTATTATGTTTTTATCTCTTTAACATAATTAACTCAGTTAGCCCAGATAACTCAGATCACAGATAACCCAGATAACAGATAACTCAGATAACGGATAACTCAGATAGCAAATATGGTGCAAGTAATTTAACACATAAGTCATGCATGTATAACGTTAAAATTTTTAATAATTAATTATATAATAAACTTTATATAATCTGTACAACAATATTATCCAATTACTATATGATTTAATAGCTTTAAATCATATCATGGATAATCTATAATTAACACATTGTGTATTTACTCAACTAGCAAATGTACAAGTACTTGTATTAATTAGTTAGTTAAACTAATCTAGTAATAAGTTAAACTTAACTTAATACTTTAACTGATTCATAATGACTATTATGAATCATTCCTCTTCGTAGTATCATTGTTTATCTTGCTCGTATTACATGTACTCACCGGTGTGATCCTTAAGTGTTTCGTAGGCATGGATGTATCATCATAGGTTGACTAACTGTGCACATAAATCCTTCAGTATTATCCTTAATTGTATAAATATGGATTCTAGGTCAGATCAAAACTAAATCAGTTGAAATGTGCTGAATCGAAAGCTCAAATGTTCAATGAAAGTGGGGGTTTTTTTTTATTAACTCGCCAATATAATGCAAATTATCAGGTGAGGACTGAAATGTATTTTTTAATTTTGTGCAATTATAATTTGGAAGATCACATTTTTTGGTTATCTTTTCCGACTGAGTTTTAGTATTCTCAGTAAGTTGTTTAATATGTTTTTAGATAATACATTATTGTGTTTTTGGGAGCATACCCTTTAATCTCTTGCTTAATGTCTACATGTAATTGTTTTTAGATGATGAGATGATAATATTGGATGTTTAAAATATGAATATCAGGAAAGCATTGGAGATTTTTACTTGCCAAATATGTAACTTTTGGAATGGTACTTTTGAAAAAGGTTGGTTAGGAGTAGTTTTCCATATTTTTTTCGACACTTGAGGAGTTTGTGTTCCTTCGTGTGTCCAATTTGGTAGAATACTTGGTGGGCGGTGGACCCATTAGGTATTGGTTTGAAAGATGGGAATAGCGATGTTAGGATGGTTGCAGCCGTTGGGGTTCTCAAATGAGCCTTTTATGTTAAAAAACTGAAGTTTGAAATGTTGACAACAGTGGCCAATGAGAGCAATACTAATGAAATAGTGACTGAATTGTGCGAGTATGCTGCAAATGTTGATATTCCAACTGCAAGGGAGTCTATTAGAGCAGTTGGGAAAATTGCTCTTCAGCAATATGAGGTAAATGCCATAGGTGATAGGTTGCTTCACGTTTTGGAGATGGACAACGACGGCTATGTGACTACAGAACACTGGTATATTAACTTAAGATTGCTGTTGTTACAACTGTAAAGTCATTTAACAGTTATTATGATTGTAATTTAGGTTCTTGTAAAAGATCTCTTGAGAAAATATTGTAACATGCAGGATGCTCCTTAATCCTTATGCTTTGGAAGCCCTCATTCAGGAATAGGAGGATGAGACGTCTCCCGAGGTAATTGTTTTATTTTATTTTATTATTTAGGGTAAATTACAGTTTTTGTCACTGACCTTTTCCCGATTCGGGGTTTTTGTCCCTAAACTTTTTTCTTCTATTTTTTTGTCCTTTACGTTTTTAAAATACTGCATATTTGTCCTTCCGTCCAAAATCTTTCGTTAAGTGACTAAAAATGCAAAAAAATAAGGGTATTTTCGTCTTTTACATTTCTTCATCCCCAACCCCCAACTGATCCATGAACCGTAATCCTAAATCAAGATCAGATTTTTGAATCCATCATCTTCATAAAATCAAAATCAAATCTGAAAAAACCACCGTGTCTCTCTTGCCATCACCACCGTCTCTCTCTCTAACATTATCTTTCTCTCTTGCCACCATCTTCATAAAAACCAGACATTATTTGAAAAACCATCATCTTCATAAAATCTTCATCAAATCCTAAATACCAAACAGATCTGAAAAACGAGATCTCCGGCGAGATCTGAAAAACGAGATCTCCGGCGAGATCTGAAAAACCATATCTGAAAAACGAGATCTCCGGCGAGATCTGAAAAACCAGATCTGAAAAACCAGCCGCCGTTTTGCGATTTTTGGCGAGCTCCGACAGAGTTTGGGTCTCAAACTTTGAGCGAGTCTTCGTCTTGACTAGACGATTCCAACGGTGGCTTCCGATTGGCCATGGGACCTCTCACGCGCCCCCACACGTCGGGGAAGGTGCCAGCGATGATGAATAATCGTCGTCGCCGTCGACTGTTCCGGCGGATTCCGGCCAAACCGTGGGTCGTGCTTGGTCGGAAATTGTTCAGGGGAGTGAGGAGAGTATTTTCCCTCAACCAATTTCGGTTTCTGAACGTGTTTTGAAGATTGAATCGGAAGGGAAGCATTCAGCGCCGGAATTGGTCCGACGGCCGGAAAAACGCGATTCCGGTGGGAGTGTTATAAATGGTTCGACTCGTGTGGGTGAGAGGAACATGGATCTGCAACCAATTGGGACTCCAATTAAGTATTTGGGCTTCGATTTGGGACCTTCGGCGACTTGCATCCGGGTTTTTGATGAAGATGAAGAAGATATAAAAGAAAATAGGGGTAATATGGGGAAATCACAAACAATATCGTCAGTTAACGGAAGATTTTGGATGGAAGGAGTAGTATGCAGAATTTAAAATACGTAAAGGACAAAAAAACAGAAGAAACAAGTTTAGGGGCAAAAACCCCGAATCGGGAAAAGGTCAGGGACATAATTTACCCTATTATTTAAAAGAAAGCAGAGGCAGAAATATTAATAATGATTATTATGGTGCAGATACGTTTGAATCTTCTTACAGCAATGATGAGATGTTTCTGCAGAAGAGCGCCATAGACTTTACCTTTTTGATATCCATGGGGTGATTTACAACTGTTTTGTATTCCTACATAGATAGTAACTAAATTTGTTTTGTAAGATGCAAATATAGTATAAATGTGAAGTGTAACCGAGTGTTGAATTTTTGTTTCCTGATCTTGCCATCATCGGAAAATAAGCATGGCTAGAAGAACGATAAGAAGCCCAAAAAGGAGTATGGTGTGTAGCATTTCGTTTGATTTTTCCAGGGGATGGGAAAAAGGCGTGTTTGCATCGCAACTAATACAGACAAACAACTAAAATTTTTAGTTAATTTTGCTAATAAGTTATATATCTTTATTTGGGTAGCCAGTTTTTTGGAGGTTTGGAAGAGTGCACAAGGTTAATTGCTATTTTTAAATTTTTAAAAGATGGAATAGCATTTGCTCGAGAAAATTTATCTCCTACAATTGAGGTAAGCATCAATTAAAAGTAGTTTAATAGTTGATCCCCATTAAATAAATACTAACATCTATAGAATTAGATTAGGATGAGTTCTTTGATTATCTTGAAGGAATTAATTGATATCATGTTGAAGTATATGCAACTGAACAATTCAATAAATAAATTTAGATCTAACTAAATGTGTTTCATGTCATTTGGATTTTTGGAATTCTTAATGTTAAATGGATATTGAATACTGCAATATAATGAAATTAGTTAAAAGATTCATTCGACCCATTTTATTTCTTATTAGCTAAACTTTATTACATTTTAGGTTTTTTTTTACTTCAAACCCATTTGGCCCTTTTTTTTTAAATTCTTTTAACCGCATGTATACTAATATAGCTGCAAATATATGAGAAAGGATCCCACTAATTAAAAGTTTAATATACTAACATATGAGGTTTTAGATCTTATGCACAATATATGTTTCAATCATTTATTTCATCCATGGATTGGCCAACAAACTCGAAGACTCGAATTGGAATGGACATTTTAAGTACAGATCAAAACATGTTGGGTCGGGTTGATAACTAACACTTTTTTGGACTTCTTTTATTAAACATAGTCTAAATCTCAAAATTATCTACGAGGTGGTTCCATGATGTGTATATGTGGTTATGTGGTTATATGGCAGTATGACACGCATCAATCTTATTTTGGACATGGTTGGAAGTTGGTGAAATAGTTAAATTATTCATGCTAATATGTTCTAATGGCATGCATATATTTAGTGAACTGAAGGTCCTTTAAATTGGGAAATTGTGACATATATGGAGATTATATTCTTATATAGAAATACTGCAGGAGATTAGAGCTATGAGGAATACCAAATTGGCACAAAACCTGACAAAATTATATGTGATGCTAGATGAGGAAAAAATTAATATCGAGACCAACATGGCTCATATGGAGCAAGAGAATGTACAAGTCGAGAACCAACTGCAGATTGAGGTAAGAATGACATTTATCGATATGTACAGATTGAGCCAGGGAAAGAAAACATTTGTAACATCTTTTAAAAGTTGCATGACATTAAGGAAATGCTCACAAAGGCCGAAATGCTTTTGCTACATACGTGGGCCGTGCTAACCAACACGACCCTAGTAGTGTATATAAGTTTACTACAAGCTTTTGTCATGACTAATTGTCAATTTTGTCGTTGTGACCACAAGCTTAATTTTAGTTAGGAGATTCAGTTGGGTACTAATATTCCTATTTTAGAATATGGAAGTTAACATATTCAGTTTGGTACAACTTAAATAAATATTTAGGGTTGCAATTTTGGCCCATTTAATAAGAATGGGTCAAACGGGTAAGATAACAGCTTAAGTGAGTTGAAAGTCATTCATAATGTAAATTAACGCACAAACCTTGTATACGATTTTATTAAAAAAATTAGATTTTTTTAAAAAATAATATTACTTCTGTAATCACATGGACAACTGATTATTTATAATGATTTTGGATATCAGTGTTTCTGACCCACCCATTTTTCCACCTTTATTTAATTAAATGCAGATAAGAAAACTGGACTATCTTCTAAGTCCAGTCAGAAACCCAAGTTTCATTTATATATTCAAACAATAAAAAACACAAAAAACATATAAAGTGGTCATAATTTACCTAGAAACAATTGAAAACAAAATTCTAAATATTCAAAATGAAACCATAGAAATTTGAAACACATAAAAAACCTACATTTAAATTTTCAGATTGAAACTAACAAAGATACATAAAAATTAATCAACTTTATACCCAGCTGATGTAGATATTTGGCTTTTGTAGGAAACAAAAAATAAGAACAAATATTATAACATAAATTTAATAAACCTTGCAAGTTGTATTGAGATCAGATACAACCCTCTTTGTATCAACTTTACATGCTTTTATGTCTCCATCAGCAGTATCTATGGATAGTTTGTCAAAAAGGACAATCAAATGTAGGAACATTTTAGAGTGCATAATTTGAACTGTATGCATGTATTGATGTATTTGCGCTGCAGTATTCGCCTTCAACAACTTCCAACTTCACTTTTTGCTGAATATAATAATTATGTAGAGTGCTTAATTAAATATATTTAATTAGATTAAATCATTATAAATGAAATACTACCAGTATGCCTTCTACGCATCCTACAAAACATATATAATTAACATGATTTTGTAGAGATTAATCCAAACATATATAATTTGAATACATCTAATTGTTTTTCTTTATAGTTCCACTTAAGTATCATGTCCGAGTGAAAAAAATTAGATGAACCTTTCCACCATAGCACCTAACAACCTTGACCACTGGCACCAACCCTCAAGCAAATGAAAATTGACACTTCCAGATAAGTCTATAATCACCCATTCATCTAAAATCAAGAATAGCGAGCACTTGCAATTTCATGTTGTGGATTCAACAATTAAAGTAATAAACAAAATTGCAGTGCTTTGCAATTTCATGTTGTGGCTTCAACAATTAAAGTAATTAATTGCATTTTAGAGCTAAAGAAAACCATATGATAAATTGGGCAAACCTGGATGGGTGAAGCAGGGGCATGCTGGTTATTTCAGAATACATGAATTCAAATACAAACCTGTGATAAAATAAACAGATCAAACCCTGAAACGCATGAAAAAATGACCAACAAAAGTTGTCTTAGGCATTTTATAGAACAGTTGGTGTGCATGGAGAAAGAGGATTTGTATTTACAATCTTCATTAGAGGGATGTGAGCTTACAAAACATTTAGATCTAAAGTAATGTATATTTTTATTTTGGAGTTACATTATTCAAATTAAATCACTAAAGTTTGATATTAAGTGTTCTTATAAGTCAAAATAATGAATTCTTAAACGTTAAATATGAACGTCATAACCAAAATTTGAAAAATGTTTATAAGCTTCATAAACAGGTAGAGGATAGAAATTCTTTATAGGAAACCCAGATAAGAATGTAGGTATAATCAATAAATCGAAATACCTAATTAAACACGGAATTGAAAGAACGATGATGATTGCAAAGAAGAAATCGTTACCAGCCAAATCCGAGATCCTTGAGACAAATATACGGCGATGGTTATTGTAACGACCCGAATTTTAGAATAATTATATATTAAGTATTTCGGTGAAATTATTATAGGTACGATTACAATTTAGCAAGCATTGGATGTTATGATGGTTTGTGAAGGTTTAAAAGGGCTTTTAACGATGTCGATTGTGTTTATAAGTGGTTGTGATCATCGGGATCGCAAACGGGTCGAACCTAGTTAGCATTCGAGAAGAAAGGATCAAATTTGGTGAAATCTTGAAGGCAAGTGCCGGGCTCGCGCCGAGATTGGACGCGAGTAACAAAACAACAACGCCAATACATTATCCTCATTCTGTTCCGGATTGTAATCAGGATAGCTGGAACAGCATAAAATCGGGTTTTTGTCATTTTTCTAATTTCCAAACCCTTGAACTTCCTCCCAAGTGTGAGTATATGATTCTGAGTGTAAGGAGGCCATTGGAACCGATTTTCACACTCAATCTTGAAGATTCTCACTCCATTGTTGAAATATAAGGTAAATCTCTACTCCTTTTAGTTATGGATGATGTTTTTGGGTGAAAATGGTGAAGTATGCAAACCCTAGTTACAGGGTTTGTAATGGGCGATGAAATTGAGTTTATATAACTTAGATCTACAACATATTGTCAAGGAAAATGTGTTCATAACATGGATTTGATGATTATCTAGCTCGTTATGAACTTTATTTGGGGAAAAATGGTGGTTTGGGTAACCTACCAAGTTATCTTTGGGGAAGATGACTAAGATGAGTGTAGAACACTCTTTGTAATCTTAAGAACCTTGTGTTCTTGTTAGATTTGGGTTTTGTTGATGGAAATCTTGAACTAGGGTTTTGGGTTCCACCAAGTTGGATGAACTTGGTGGTTAAGAAGGTTGTTATGAAGTTATTGGTAACTAGTTATGGATAATAACTAGATTTTATGATGATGTTAATGGTAGGTCAAGAAGACCTAAAGATTGATGACATTGAACAAGTTGGAAAGCAATGATTCGTGTCAATGGACACGATTTGGAGTTAGTTTGGCTAAGGTGAGTACATGAGACTTAGATTTAGTACATAGCAAATGATTTTGAAAACTATGATGTTTCATGGGTCTTTATTAATATATGTTTTTGATAAAGATATTATTAAAAGGATAAGAGAATGCAAATAATAGACTATTTTAGTATGTCTAAATGACTGATGATTTTTGAAAGAAAATATGATAATGAAAAGTAATTAATAATTCTTTATGATGTTTGACTAAGAGTAATGATTGAGAAAGTATAATATTTGGCTTATTAATAATATGTATTAATAAAGCTAGAGTTGCGTTCAAGGAGGTCTATTAGTTTTAGGAAGTCTCGAGGAACAATCTCAACCATTGATCAATAAGATCTAATGATCAACATTAATCACGTATTTTATATATAGAGGGGTATTTTGGTCATTTTTTAAAAATAATTTTTTTTTATTTTTTTTTATTTTAGAATTTTTATTATTTTATTATGAAGGGGTATTTTGGTCATTTGGCACTTAAAAAGAATTTCAAATTTTTTTTTTTATTTTTATTAATTTTTTAATTAAAAAATAATATTTATTTGATAATTACATGTATGACTTAATCACATGTGATTTTACTGTAATCACATGTGATTTTAGTGTAAAATCACATGTGATTGTATATTTAATCACATTTGATGTTTTAGTTCAATCACATGTGTTTCAGAATGCAATCACATTATTTGTTATTATGAAAAAATAATAATTTTTAAAAAAGTAATAATAATAAAAATTTTAAAAAAAATAAAAATTTTAAAAATAAAAAATAAAAATAAATAAAAAATAAAATATTTTTTCAAAATGACCAAAATACCCCTCAATTAAAAACTAAAAAATTTAAAAAATAAAATTTAAGTGTCAAATGACCAAAATACCCCTTTATGTATAAAATATGTGATTAATCTTGACCATTAAATCTTATTGATCAATGGTTGAAATTTGTTCCTCGGGACTTGATAAAAATGATGGAACTCTTTGAACGATTCTTTATGATGTTTGACTAAGAGTAATGATTGAGGAAATATAATATTTTGCTTATTAATAATATGTATTAATAAAGCTAACAACAATGATTTTCAAGTATTGATTAGTATATTATACTAATAAAAGTAGTGATTGAATTGCTAGGAGAATAAATATAAAGTGACTAGAAATAGATTTTGTAGGAAAACCTTGTAGTATTCACATGGCGGAACATGAATACCACATTACTGGATCTCTACTAGTCAATGAGATCACGAGGAAGAGAAGATGATGAACATTACCTTTAGATAGCTAAAGAAGTGATCCACCTCTACTGCACCACCTGGACACGCTGCAAGATCGCGTTGTACCAACAAAGTATCACACAAGAACTTGTGTGTTTGTGTGTTGTGTTCGTCGAACTCGAACAACAAAAACCGAACACCCCCTTGGGGTTCTTTGCGCTCGGCCGAAGAGAGAAAAGAGGGAGAGAGGCTAGGGTTTTAGTGTATTGTAATGTCTAACCTAAAACCCTTACACAAGCCCTTTATTTATAAGGCTAGATGTTACGGTTTAGTCCTTGGAGTTTAATTATGATTAATCTCATAATTAAACTTCCTATTAACACTTTAAACCCTTGGACTTTTACTAGTTAATTAATTAACTATTAATTAACTGTTCGTTAAATACTTAACCTAATATTTAACCATCCTCAAATAATAATTAACGTATTATTATTTATTCTCTTCTCTATAATTAACTTAACTAGTTAATTATTCCACACAACTTACTTTATTCGGTTGTCCATTATTGGGTGTGTAGTGGTGTGACCCTTTAGTGTCTTATGACATTGGACACGGTGACACGTGTACTTATCTGTGCACATAAATCCTTCGACTCCCACTTGTGCAAGTTAATAAACACTTTCTGATCATCGTTGGCCTAAAGCGGTCCCTAGCCAGACATTTAGGATAACCACGTCATAAGAACTCTTACATCCAGAGATAATATTCATAAAATGAAAAACACTAACAGATTTTCCTTCCGCATCACGATATTTCTTAATTTGAGTAATAGACATGGAGCAGGGATCTTGTTCTCTATACTCGAATTTTCTCGACTCTGATTTCGACTTTCTACAGTAACGGATTACCAAATGATCTAATCATTCTCCGAGCGCGGCCACGCATTTCAGTAGTCTTAATCGTCGAGCGGCCATGAAATATCTCTTCTAGTTAAAGAAGGTGCAAATTCCATCTTGACATTTGCGTTATCTTGCCCACGACTTCCGCTGTCTTAGTCAAGTTCCTTATGATCACCCTTTTACGGTGTGACGGGAGATAAATGCTAAAGATCAGAAGTCATCGTGTCTCAAACCAAAACGTCTCAGGTCAGAGGACATCTACTCGAAATTACTCATGCTTGGGCTCCATGAAGTAATATCGATCTTTTGGTCACGTCTAATGTTTAGCAAACTCTGTAAACATCTAACAACCCTTGTTTCTCTATTCAATAACTATGAAATAGATAAATATTCATAATGGTATTAACTCTTGAATCTAGCTCCCACTAAATTCAAGCAACCACAGACAATTTAGATACTCAAAACTTTGTGTATCAAGGATAGGTTTAAAACATGTTAAGAATAGACAATGTGAAAATATTATGTAAAACTTTCTATTTCAATCCCACGAAATGTTATTACATAATGTATCGATCTCAAACATGTCTATGATTCTAATCAAAATTACTAGCTACCAATATTTAGGTACTGCATGCCTATAGCGTGCGCATGTTTCTCATGCTTTGGTCCAGCTAGTGGTTTTGTCAACGGGTCAGCGACGTTGTCATCCGTTGGTATTTTCTTAATTACAATATCACCTTCTCTTACATACTCACGTATGCGGTGATATTTCCTGCGTACATACCTGATCTTTTGATGCTCTCTTGGTTCAACAGCTTGCACTATTGTTCCACTATTATCACAGAATATTTCGATGGGTCTAGAGATACTGGCAATAACTCTAAGATCCTCGATAAAATTCTTAAGCCACATGGCTTCTTTCCCAGCATCATTTGCGGCAATGTACTCAGCCTATGTAGTCGAATCTGCTATCGAATCTTGTTTCTGACTCTTCCAAGATATAACTCCTCCGTTTAGTGTGAATACAAATCCCGATTGAGATTTGTAATCGTCTCCGTCGGTTTGGAAGCTTGCATCTGTGTAACCAGTTACACGCAATTCTTCCAACGAACCTCCAAAGACCAAGAACATTTCTTTCGTCCTTCTCAAATACTTGAGAATGTTCTTGACAGCCACCCAATGGGGTTCACCAGGATTCTTTTGATATCTGCTTGTGAGACTTATGGAGTAAGCAATATCGGGCCTAGTCATAACATGGCATCCATGATTGATCCAGTTGCCGAAGCATATGGTACCAAACTCATCCTAGCGATTTCTTTGCTAGATGTGGGACTCTGAGCTTTGCTCAGTGTAATGCCATGTGTCATTGGAATGAGTCCTCTCTTGGAATCATTCATACTGAATCTCTTCAGTACTTTGTCAATGTATGTACTTTGACTAAGTCCAATAAGCCGCCTAGATCTATCTCTATAGATCTTTATACCCAGTATAAATGCGGCTTCTCCCAACTCCTTCATCTAGAAACATTTACCTAACCAGGATTTTACTCCTTGTAATGCTGGTATATCATTTCCTATGAGCAGTATGTCATCAACATACAAGACTAGGAAGATTACTATGCTCCCACTTCTAGATGCTTGCTTCAATCCATAAATGGATTTTAGCAATTTACATACTTTATTAGGATTCTTTGGATCAGTAAAACCATCCGGTTGTATCATGAATATGTCCTCATTCAACTCCCCGTTAAGGAAGGCGGTTTTAACATCCATCTGCCATATCTCATAGTCGTAATATGCTGATATGGCCATAAGAATTCTAATAGACTTAAGCATGGCGACTGGCGAGTAGGTTTCAGAATAATCCACACCATGTGTTTGCGTGAAACCCTTCGCAACGAGTCGTGCTTTGTAAGTATGTACATTTCCATCCATGTCGGTTTTCTTCTTGAAAACCCACTTGCATCCAACAGCACGAGACTGTGGTGGCAAGTCTGATAACACCCAAACTTGGTTGTCATACATGGATTGCATCTCTGCTTGCATAGCCTCGAGCCATCTTTCAGACTCTATGTCGTTAGCAGCTTCGCTGTAGGTTAATGGTTCTAGTAGACTTCCATCATCTTCATCGATCATGAATCCAAGATACCTATCTGGTTCTTGGCGTGGTCTACTGGACCTACGCGGATTGCGTGTCTCTTCTTCCTCTACCGGTGGGTCTGGTTGGGAATCAACAATTCCTTATTGAACTACTGGTTCGACTGAAGTCGTTGGTGGATCTTCGTTCTCTTCAATTTCTTGAAGCTCTATTTCTTTTCTTGGAATTTCAGTTCCTAGAAACTTCTCCTCCAAGAAGACACCTTTCCGAGCAACAAAGACTTTGTTGTCTTCTTGATGATAGAAATAGTATCCTAAGGTTTCCCTTGGATATCCAACGAAGATACACTTATCTGACTTGGGGTTTAGTTTGTCTGTGAAGTTACGTCTAACGTATGCTTCACAACCCCAAATCTTGAGAAAAAGATAATTTAGGTTTTCTCCCCGCCCAGTGCTCGAACGGAGTCTTTTCTACTGACTTGGTCGGAACCCTATTCAGTGTGAATGCTGCAGTCTCGAGTGCATGTCCCCAAAATGATAGTGGTAGTGGGGCGCGACACATCATTGAACGTACCATGTCTAACAAGGTGCGATTCCTCCTTTCTGATACGCCATTCATCTGAGGTGTATACGGAGGTGTGAGTTGTGAAACCATCCCACATTCCTTCAAATGATCGTCGAACTCTTGGCTCAAATATTCGCCTCCTCGGTCAGACCGAAGTGACTTAATTTTCTTGCCTAGTTGGTTTTCTACTTCCCTCTGATATTCTTTGAACTTGTCAAAGCTCTCAGACTTTAGTCTCATAAGAAAGACATAACCATACCTACTGAAGTCGTCAGTAAAGGTAATGAAGTAGCGGTATCCTCCTCTAGCTTCTGGAGTAAAGGGTCCACACACATCTGTGTGTATAATCCCTAACAACTCGTCTGCCCTTTCATTGTAGTGGTTGAAAGGGTCTTTTGTCATCTTTCCAGATAAACAAGCTTCGCATATAGCATATGACCGAGACAATTAAAGAATTCGGAAGAAAGGTATACAACACATGATTTGGAGTTGGCGGCGATTATTTTTGCCTTAAAAATTTGGAGGCATTACTTGTATGGTACAAGGTGTATCTTGTACACGGATCACAAAAGTCTCAAGTATGTGTTTACACAAAAAGACTTGAATATGAGGCAAAGAAGGTGGATTGAATTGATTAGTGACTATGATTGTGAAATCTTCTATCACGAGGGGAAGGCCAATGTGGTAGCCGACGCCTTGAGTAGAAAAGTTTATGAAAAACCGGTTAAGGCTAAATTAATGCGGATTGATGTAGTATCTAGCTTCATTGAAAGTATAAAGACCGCACAAATGGAAGTGATGGGAAAAGACGAGTATAGGCAAGAGAGATTGGGAAGGAACCAAGTGTTTGAGGAAAATGGTCAAGGGTTGAAAATCGTGAATGGTCGAATTTGGGTCCCGAAATTCAGTGGAAACCGAAAGGTGTTGTTGAATGATGCTCACAAGTCTAAGTATTCGATTCATCCCGGAAGTACAAAAACTTATCAAGACTTGAAGAAAAATTATTGGTGGCCCGGGATGAAGTCGAGGGTAGCAAAGTTCATATCAAAATGTGCCACGTGTGCACAAGTGAAAGCCGAGCACCAAGTTCCTTATGGTGTTGCACAATCATTACAAGTGCCGGCCGGGAAATGGAATGACATGACAATGGATTTCATTGTTGGTCTCCCAAAGACGAGTAGGAATCATGACGCTATTTGGGTGATTGTTGATAGGTTAACGAAAAGTGCGTTATTCTTAGCTATTAGGGAGACCATGCCACTTGAGAAATTGGCAAAATTGTATGTTGATGAAGTTGTTCGTTTGCACGGGGTTCCATTGTCAATTGTGTCCGATCGGGATGCAAGGTTTACCTCGAGATTTTGGAGATTACTCCAAGAAGAGTTGGGGACGAGGTTGAGATTGAGCACGGCTTACCATCCGCAAACCGATGGTCAAAGTGAAAGAACGATCCAAACGGTTGAAGATATGTTGAGATCGTCTGTATTGGATTTTGGCGGTAAATGGGATGAACATTTACCGTTAGTTGAATTTTCTTATAATAATAGTTATCACTCAACAATTAAGATGCCACCGTTTGAGGCTTTATATCGGAGAAAATGTAGAACGCCTTCTTGTTGGTTAGAGGCGGGTGAGAGGAGACTCACGGGTCCCGAGATTGTAAAAATAACAAATGAGAAAATTGGAATAATTCAAAGGAATATGAAAGTGGCACAAGATCGCCAAAAGAGTTATTCGGGTTTGAAGAAGCGACCCTATGATTTAAATGTCGATGATATGGTGATGTTAAAGGTGTCGCCTTGGAAAGGCGTGATGAGGTTTGGTAAGAAGGGCAAATTGAGCCCAAGATATGTTGGCCCATTTAAGATTTTGAAACGGGTCGGTTTGCAAGCATTTAAGTTAGAACTTCCACCCGAGTTGCAAGGTGTCCATGACACCTTCCATGTTAGTAATCTGAAGAAATTCTTGGGTGAAGTGGAGAATATTATCCCACTTCAAGATTTGCGGGTCGATGCGCCCAACCGGTTGATTGAAGAGCCCGAGGCCATATTGGAGGCCCAAACAAAAAAGTTAAGGAATAAGGAAATTGAGTTGGTGTTGGTCAAGTGGAAGCATTCCCTTGGGCCAAATTTGACTTGGGAAGTCAAAGACGAGATCAAGAAACGCTACCCAAATTTTGTAGATTATGATGCGATTCCGAGGACGGAATCCTCTTAAGGGGTAGATAGTTGTAACGACCGAGATTTTGTTAATAAATAAATTGTTCAAAAATATGATAAATAAAGATAATTCATTTAAGAACCGTAGGAATTGGTTTCGTGTCATTTGGTCATCGTATGAGGAAGTTATGGACGAAACCGTGTCGAGCCAAGGACCGAAAAGTGCAGCCCTGCTGCAATGGGGAAGTTCACGGCGTGAACTTTTGTTCACGACCGTGAAGTAGCAACCGGGAATTGAGCATGTTGGCGCGAACTACTTCCCGACTAGTTACCGATCACGAACTTCACGACACGCAGAGTTCACGGCGCGAACTCAAGTTCGCGATCGTGAACTCCTAAACTCAGTATAAAAACGGGTTGAGGCTAGGGTTTTGACACCTACACCCCTAGAACCCTACCAGCCGTTATTTTGGAAGAAGTGCACGAGTGTTGCTGTTCTTGAGCTCAAATCTTCATATTTCTTGGAGATTATTGATCTAAGGTAAGAATCCTTGTTAGTTTATTTATCTCTTTGGTATTTTGAGCTTTATTTGGGTATTAATGGTGGTTTTGGGAACCAACCACATCATCAATGGGGAAGATGATCTACCATGGGTGTAAAACACTCATGGTAAGCTTGTAATCAATGTGTACAAGTTGGATTTCGGTTTTATGAATAGAAATCTTGAACTAGGGTTTGAGATTTCCAACAAGTGGTATGAACTTGGGGGTTGGGAATGTCAAGATGGATTAACTAGTAGTTAGTTATGGTTTATGACTTGGTTTGTGATGATTTTGATAATATGTCAAGAAGGAGTTGAGATTGGAAGTACTTCCTTGTTTGGGAAGTAGAGATTGTGTTGATTTACACAAGTATTGGATAGCATTGCTAAGGTGAGTACATGTGATCTTTCTGAGTACATAGTAAACCTTGTTTATGAATTGAAATGATTTTAGAGTCTTTATTAGACAACTATTTTTAATAAAGAAAAGATTGATTTGATAGAGTATGAATTTAATTTAATTAAATTGAAATGAAATGAATTGAATTGTATTGTGAATGTATTGCTTAGTTACCACTAGTATGATTGAGTTGTGATATGGGCTTTGACCCAAGTTGATGATTTGTTATGTGGTAGCTAATCGATTGGATCCTAGATAACCCACACAAGTTGGGGGAGTTAGTGACTACTACTTGGGGCGGTACCACCCTGCGCAAGAGTAGTATGTCGAGAAATAGATAACCCGGAAATCGGGGGAGTTTGAGATAACCCGGGAATCGGGGGGAGCAAATAGATAACCCGGAAACGGGGGAGTTTACCTAGATAACCCATATCGGGGGAGTTGTTTCGGGGAGGCCCGTTACGTATGTGTTTGGCTTATGGCAAGCCTTAGAGATTGAATTACTATGTGCAATTTGATAATTTATTAATTATTATTTTATTGCAGATTATTTCTAACCGGGTCTAAAACCCATGTTTCTCACGAGACAATATTTGTCTCACGTACTACGTTTACTTTGACTATGTACTCAGGTTCGGGAGCAAAAGATTAGGCGGCCCGTAGTGATAGCACTTGGATGATTAGCTCGGTGTACCATTTGATTCCATAGACTATTGTTTTTGATATATATTTGTAACACCGGTTTTGGCACTCTCTAATTATTCAAATGTTTTATTTTAAACCATATTTTGGATATTGTGGATTTTTAAATGTTAAACTTATTATTTAAAAAGTTTAAATTGTTTTGAAAAATCGGTATGTTACAACTTGGTATCAGAGCATTAGTCTAAGTGAATTAGGTTGGTTACCCACCCTAGACTTAGACTTTGCTTTTGGGACATTATGTTCTATAGGAAGTTAGGTTGACCTTTAAGAACTAGGGTTGACCATTGAGGGAATTGTTTTAAATCGAGCTATTCTTATGTTTAATTTTGACTTTTTAGTCAACTTATTGGATTCTAATTGGGTTGACATATTGTTATAGTAAGATGGCTAGAACGAGAAGTGGTCGAATAGTAGATGGAGAACAAGCTTCAAATGTGAATCCAGATGGGAATGGATTGGCCAATTCGGGTATCGGGAATAACCATACTCCGGTAACAATGGAGGCCATTCAATCCATGCTCACTAATATGAGAAATGTGATGCAACAAGATGTTAACCGGATCATAAATGATCGGTTGAACTTGGGAGGTGATGAAGATGAAAGGGAGGAAGAAGAACGTCTCTTTGAGGAGGAGAGGGAGGAAAGTGAAGATTCCCCTAAACTCAATAAGACCAAGTCAACGGGAAACACCAACCCGACCGAGAAATCCTCCAATGGGGAAAGTGGTGAAGAGAGAAAGGTTGAACGTGAAGGATGTTCTTACAAGACATTCCTTGCTTGCCGTCCCGACTTCTATCTCGGGAGTACGGAACCGAAAGTGACGGTTCGATGGATTCGAGAAACGGAATGTGTGCTTGAGAGTAGCAAGTGCAAGGAGGAAGACATGGTGACTTTTGCCTCACGTTTGTTCAAAGATGATGCTCTTACATGGTGGGACACCGTGTATGAAACCTTGGGGAAGAAAGCCATTTACAGGATGTCGTGGGATGAGTTCACTAGGAGACTCAAGGAGAAGTATTGTCCCGAAAGGGAGTTGGAAGAGTTGTTGGAAGAGTTCTTGCACTTCAAGAAAGGCAATTTGACCTTGGATGAGTATACCAAGAAGTTCACGGGATATCTCCCGTTCGTGTCAAGTACTTACCCAACCGAACGTAGTCGTGTGGTTCGGTTTGCCAATGGGTTACCATGGGAATATGAGCTCGAAGTGAAGAGGGCAACCACTCTTGATGAGGCGATCAATGTCGTCCGGAGTGTCGAAAAAGTTAGCAAGAGAAGAGTGCAAGAGAGATCGGTTGGTAATGAGAAGAGGAAGTTTGAAAGCTTTTTGGGGCCATCCAAAAAGAGAGTGTTTGCCCCGAGCGGGTCAAAACAAGGAAGTGTTGGTGGATGTAGGAAGTGTGGTAGGGACCACAAAGGAGAATGCAAGGCGGATTCTAATGGTTGTTTCAAATGTGGTCGTTTTAGCCACAAGGCTAGAGATTGCAAGGTTAAAAGCCTTGATGAAGTGGAATGTTTCTCATGTCATGAGAAGGGGCACTATAGTAATGTGTGCCCAAAGAAGGGAACCGAAACATTGGTGTCGACCGCTCACAAGAAACCGGAGCCTTCGAAAGTCAAGGGGCGTGCCTTCCAACTCACGCGTGAAGAAGCCAAGGAGACTCATGATGTCGTCTCAGGTACCTTATTCATAAACTCCATACCCACTTATGTGTTGATTGATTCGGGTTCTACTTATTCTTTCGTGTCTCATGAATTTGGTGCTAAGTTTAAGGTTCCACTAGAATTACTTGATGAATTGTATGAAATAGAAGTAGCCGATGGGAAAACCTCTACGGTTCAACATGTCTATAGAAATTGTGAGTTAGAAATCGATAACAAGAAGTTTAAGGTTGATTTGATGCCTATGGGAATTAAGGCTTTTGATGTAATTATTGGGATGGATTGGTTGGGAATCCACCAAGCCAAGATTTTATGTGGAAGGAAGTTAGTGTCGATTAAATCTCCCGAAAATGAAAATGTGTACATCTATGGGGAAAAGAGGCATCGTATGCCAAACTTGTTAACCGCAATTAAGGCAAGAAAATGTTTAGCGAAAGGTTGTGCATCATTTATAGCCTATGTCCTAGATGGAAGAAAAGAAAAGAAGACGGTTGAAAATGTGAAGATTATCCGAGATTTTCCCGAAGTTTTTCCCGATGACTTGCCTGGTTTGCCACCGGAGAGACAAGTCGAGTTTCGTATTGATTTAGTCCCGGGGGCGACGCCAATTGCCCGAGCCCCATATCGTCTAGCTCCCACCGAAATGAGAGAGTTGATGGCTCAACTTCAAGATTTGCTCGATAAGGGTTTTATCCGTCCTAGTTCGTCACCATGGGGTGCACCGGTTTTATTTGTGAAGAAGAAGGATGGTTCGATGAGAATGTGTATCGATTACCGAGAACTAAACAAGATGACGATTAAGAACCGATATCCCTTGCCAAGGATAGATGATTTATTTGATCAACTTCAAGGAGCCGATAATTTCTCCAAGATTGATTTGAGATCGGGTTACCATCAAGTTCGTGTCAAAGAAGGCGACACCGAGAAGACGGCCTTTAGAACCCGTTATGGTCATTATGAATTTTTAGTTATGCCATTCGGTTTGACGAATGCCCCGGCAATTTTTATGGATCTCATGAATAGGGTTTGTAAACCATTCCTCGATAAATTCCTCATCGTATTCATCGATGATATTCTTATTTTCTCCAAAACTGAAGAAGAACATGAAGAACATTTGAGGCAAACTTTGGAAGTCTTGAAACGAGAAAAATTGTATGCTAAATTCTCAAAGTGTGAATTTTGGTTGCGGGAAGTTCAATTCTTAGGTCATGTGGTATCTCGAAGCGGGATAAAAGTTGACCCGTCTAAGATCGAGGCGGTGAAGAATTGGGAAGCACCGAAGACCCCGACCGAAGTTAGGAGTTTTCTTGGGATAGCTGGTTACTACCGAAGGTTTATTGAAGATTTTTCCCGAGTGGCGGTCCCACTCACTAGACTAACGAGAAAAGATGTAAAGTTCGAATGGGGGAAAAAGCAAGAGGACGCTTTTGCCTTGTTGAAAGAGAAATTGTGCAATGCACCGATCCTCACTCTACCCGATGGTATGGAAGACTTCGTGGTGTATAGTGACGCCTCGAATAAAGGTCTCGGTTGCGTTTTGATGCAAAGGGGAAAGGTGATAGCTTATGCTTCAAGACAATTAAAGAATTCGGAAGAAAGGTATACAACACATGATTTGGAGTTGGCGGCGATTATTAATGCCTTAAAAATTTGGAGGCATTACTTGTATGGTACAAGGTGTATCTTGTACACGGATCACAAAAGTCTCAAGTATGTGTTTACACAAAAAGACTTGAATATGAGGCAAAGAAGGTGGATTGAATTGATTAGTGACTATGATTGTGAAATCGTCTATCACGAGGGGAAGGCCAATGTGGTAGCCGACGCCTTGAGTAGAAAAGTTTATGAAAAACCGGTTAAGGCTAAATTAATGCGGATTGATGTAGTATCTAGCTTCATTGAAAGTATAAAGACCGCACAAATGGAAGTGATGGGAAAAGACGAGTATATGCAAGAGAGATTGGGAAGGAACCAAGTGTTTGAGGAAAATGGTCAAGGGTTGAAAATCGTGAATGGTCGAATTTGGGTCCCGAAATTCGGTGGAAACCGAAAGGTGTTGTTGAATGATGCTCACAAGTCTAAGTATTCGATTCATCCCGGAAGTACAAAAACTTATCAAGACTTGAAGAAAATTTATTGGTGGCCCGGGATGAAGTCGAGGGTAGCAAAGTTCATATCAAAATGTGCCACGTGTGCACAAGTGAAAGCCGAGCACCAAGTTCCTTATGGTGTTGCACAATCATTACAAGTGCCGGCCGGGAAATGGAATGACATCACAATGGATTTCATTGTTGGTCTCCCAAAGACGAGTAGGAATCATGACGCTATTTGGGTGATTGTTGATAGGTTAACGAAAAGTGTGTTATTCTTAGCTATTAGGGAGACCATGCCACTTGAGAAATTGGCAAAATTGTATGTTGATGAAGTTGTTCGTTTGCACGGGGTACCATTGTCAATTGTGTCCGATCGGGATGCAAGGTTTACCTCGAGATTTTGGAGATCACTCCAAGAAGAGTTGGGGACGAAGTTGAGATTGAGCACGGCTTACCATCCGCAAATCAATGGTCAAAGTGAAAGAACGATCCAAACTGTTGAAGATATGTTGAGATCGTGTGTATTGGATTTTGGCGGTAAATGTGATGAACATTTACCGTTAGTTGAATTTTCTTATAATAATAGTTATCACTCAACAATTAAGATGCCACCGTTTGAGGCTTTATATGGGAGAAAATGTAGAACGCCTTCTTGTTGGTTAGAGGCGGGTGAGACGAGACTCACGGGTCCCGAGATTGTAAAAATAACAAATGAGAAAATTGGAATAATTCAAAGGAATATGAAAGTGGCACAAGATCGCCAAAAGAGTTATTCGGGTTTGAAGAAGCGACCCTATGATTTAAATGTCGGTGATATGGTGATGTTAAAGGTGTCGCCTTGGAAAGGCGTGATGAGGTTTGGTAAGAAGGGCAAATTGAGCCCAAGATATGTTGGCCCATTTAAGATTTTGAAACGGGTCGGTTTGCAAGCATTTAAGTTAGAACTTCCACCCGAGTTGCAAGGTGTCCATGACACCTTCCATGTTAGTAATCTGAAGAAATTCTTGGGTGAAGTGGAGAATATTATCCCACTTCAAGATTTGCGGGTCGATGCGCCCAACCGGTTGATTGAAGAGCCCGAGGCCATATTGGAGGCCCAAACAAAAAAGTTAAGGAATAAGGAAATTGAGTTGGTGTTGGTCAAGTGGAAGCATTCCCTTGGGCCAAATTTGACTTGGGAAGTCAAAGACGAGATCAAGAAACGCTACCCAAATTTTGTAGATTATGATGCGATTCCGAGGACGGAATCCTCTTAAGGGGTAGATAGTTGTAACGACCGAGATTTTGTTAATAAATAAATTGTACAAAAATATGATAAATAAGGATAATTCATTTAAGAACCGTAGGAATTGGTTTCGTGTCATTTGGACATCGTATGAGGAAGTTATGGACGAAACCGGGTCGAGCCAAGGACCGAAAAGTGCAGCCCTGCTGCAATGGGGAAGTTCACGGCGTGAACTTTTGTTCACGACCGTGAAGTAGCAACCGGGAATTGAGCATGTTGGCGCGAACTACTTCCCGACTAGTTACCGATCGCGAACTTCACGACACGCAGAGTTCACGGCGCGAACTCAAGTTCGCGATCGTGAACTCCTAAACTCTGTATAAAAACGGGTTGAGGCTAGGGTTTTGACACCTACACCCCTAGAACCCTACCAGCCGTTATTTTGGAAGAAGTGCACGAGTGTTGCTGTTCTTGAGCTCAAATCTTCATATTTCTTGGAGATTATTGATCTAAGGTAAGAATCCTTGTTAGTTTATGCATCTCTTTGGTATTTTGAGCTTTATTTGGGTATTAATGGTGGTTTTGGGAACCAACCACATCATCAATGGGGAAGATGATCTACCATGGGTGTAAAACACTCATGGTAAGCTTGTAATCAATGTGTACAAGTTGGATTTCGGTTTTATGAATAGAAATCTTGAACTAGGGTTTGAGATTTCCACCAAGTGGTATGAACTTGGGGGTTGGGAATGTCAAGATGGATTAACTAGTAGTTAGTTATGGTTTATGACTAGGTTTGTGATGATTTTGATAATAGGTCAAGAAGGAGTTGAGATTAGAAGTACTTCCTTGTTTGGGAAGTAGAGATTGTGTTGATTTACACAAGTATTGGATAGCATTGCTAAGGTGAGTACATGTGATCTTTCTGAGTACATAGTAAACCTTGTTTATGAATTGAAATGATTTTAGAGTCTTTATTAGACAACTATTTTTAATAAAGAAAAGATTGATTTGATAGAGTATGAATTTAATTTAATTAAATTGAAATGAAATGAATTGAATTGTATTGTGAATGTATTGCTTAGTTACCACTAGTATGATTGAGTTGTGATATGGGCTTTGACCCAAGTTGATGATTTGTTATGTGGTAGCTAATCGATTGGATCCTATATAACCCACACAAGTTGGGGGAGTTAGTGACTACTACTTGGGGCGGTACCACCCTGCGCAAGAGTAGTATGTCGAGAAATAGATAACCCGGAAATCAGGGGAGTTTGAGATAACCCGGGAATCGGGGGGAGCAAATAGATAACCCGGAAACGGGGGAGTTTACCTAGATAACCCATATCGGGGGAGTTGTTTCGGGGAGGCCCGTTACGTATGTGTTTGGCTTATGGCAAGCCTTAGAGATTGAATTACTATGTGCAATTTGATAATTTATTAATTATTATTTTATTGCAAATTATTTCTAACCGGGTTTAAAACCCATGTTTCTCACGAGACAATATTTGTCTCACGTACTACGTTTACTTTGACTATGTACTCAGGTTCGGGAGCAAAAGATTAGGCGGCCCGTAGTGATAGCATTTGGATGATTAGCTCGGTGTACCATTTGATTCCATAGACTATTGTTTTTGATATATATTTGTAACACCGGTTTTGGCACTCTCTAATTATTCAAATGTTTTATTTTAAACCATATTTTGGATATTGTGGATTTTTAAATGTTAAACTTATTATTTAAAAAGTTTAAATTGTTTTGAAAAATCGGTGTGTTACAAGTTTGATTCAAGTTACTCTTGGATCTTTTACTTATATGATAAACGTCTCGTTCTATGTTATTTAGATTTAACGTATATAGACCATTATGAGAATTTGCGTTAAAATATAAAATGTCATCTTTTAAACACGAAATTGTTTTTCCATAAAACTCATAATAAAAACCACTGTCTATAAGTAAATCAAAAGAAATAACATTTTTAATAAGTCTAGGAACATAATAACAATCTTTAAGTTCCAAGACTCTTCCTGAAGGCAACTTGAGAAGATATGTCCCTACGGCTTCAGCTCCAACCTTGGAACCTTCGCCTACTCGTACTTCAACAGCCCATCGTCCTAGCCTCATGTTCTTCTTAAATCCCTGCAAATGATTGCAAATGTGATGACCTCATCCGGTATCCAATACCCAGGATTCACTAGAAGTAACGAGACAATCAATCATAAAGATACCTGAATCGCTGACAAAGTCAGCGTCCAACAGCCCCACGTCCGACGTGTGCTCGCAAATATCCTTGCTGCCACAAGTTGGGCAACACAAATCAGCAAAGTCATTCAACCAATCATAGAACTCATCCTGCTAAATCTCAGGGAGAGATTCTTCCTCCAGCCTTTGAACATCGCGTATACACAAGAGATTCTCGTGTAGACCTGCGACACTCAAATCAAAATTCCCGATCATACGTACTACCTTGTCCTGATAGTACTGAGTGAGAGATCCAAACAAGAACAAGACTTGTTCATGCTCGTTTGATGTGCCAGTAACTAGGGTGAGATAATCTAGTAACCTCCTTATGTTGATAAGGTGGTCACTCAGTGGTTGATCATCTTTCATTTTTGACGAAATGATTTCTTGTAAAATGAATTGCTTGCTATCTTCAGTACTATCTTTAAACTTCTCCTCAAGATACTGGACAAACTCATAGCATGGTTTCCTACATAGATTATCAGTAAGCTCTGATAATGAAGTAAGAATAAGAATCGACATGACTTGTGATTCATCTGCTAGATACTGATAATAAGCGTCAAGCTCATCATCCTGGGCATCTTGCCCTGGTTGTCACTTGGGCACCTCGTCTATCACCTACAGTAGATTCTGTGCTTTTAGGTAACTCCTAAAGTGCACTTTCCAAACTTTGTAGTTCGGACCAGTAAGCTTCCATTTTCCAGTGATGAACTTTCGCGATTCGTTTGGTGAGTAAAACGGAATTTCTGACGGTACAGACATCTATAAGAAAAACAACAAACGGTTAGTAAGATTAGATAAATAAATAACTTCTAACATTATTACCTTTTAATAATAATAGTTAGACTAGGACCCATATTTCACGCTCTCTAATGCAAGGTTTGGGCACTTCCCATTAGAGCCACGCTATTTTTGGTAGGTATAGCCATACCGATCGCCTCTAGACTAGAAACGATTCCTAGATCCTCGAGATATCAAGTTGAACAACAAACTTGTACATGTTTTAATCCCTCTAGTGCATTTTGGGCCGGGACTCCCGATTATCACCAAAATAGATCGTACCACCTAAGACAGTGCGATGCCTTGCGCCGGGACTCCCGATTATCACAAGACCCTACGCACCCTAACACTCGCAATGATTTGAATCCACATCTAAGGTTCTTTCTCCTTACAATGTGAATATCGTTTAACAAGTGAGGTGTTCCATTAGGTGGGTTGCACTCTGATCTAAGATTTTCTATAAAGGATTTTCCTTTGTTCGAAAAATTAGCCAGTTTTTAATTACTTGGTTTTATAAACTAACTGTTTATAAATTCCACTTTTAATTTATCTTTTATAAAACTTGGTTTATAAACAAATTGTTTACTTTACCATTATTAATTTTAAAACTTGGTTTTCTAAACAAACTGTTTATAATTACCATTATACTCCCTCCGTCCCTAAATAAAGTTCCCATTTCACCTTGAACTTTTGTCCCTAAATAAAGTTCCCATTTCACAAGTTGATGGGGTCCACTTAATAAAATAATATAATTACCATGGACCCCACTACTAACTATCCACTTACTATCTTTCTCTCTCCAAACCAACTTTATATTTTAATCAAATTTAATACCAACAACCTCACCACTAACTTTTTCCTTAAATATTGTGCCCAAGACAAATGGGAACTTTATTTAGGGACGGAGGGAGTATTAATTTATACCTTGGTTTTTTAAAAAAACTGTTTATAATTACCATCTTATAATTAAATCTTGGTTTTCTAAACAAACTGTTTATAATCACCACCTTATTATTTCATATTATCATAAATAAACGAAAAATAAATAATACTTGCAATTTCGAAAAATTGCCATGCCATAACCCCAAAGACTTGTTTTTTGTGTTTTGTTTATTTAAAAAAAACTTTATAAAAAATTTCCGGAAAAATGCAAATAATTCGGAAAAATTAAAGTAAACACAATATCATTTCTTTTGGGTTATGTCATTCTAATTAATTAAATAAACTGATAATTTAAATTACCAAAATGATAAATATTAAATTACCCATAAACTGGTTTCTTATTTCCTCCTTAATTTCATAATTATCTTGATCTTAAACTAACTGTTTAAAATCATTAGGTTTATTTTAAATGTTAATACTTATTATTATAATAAACGAATGAATAATGAAACTTGTCAAAAAGTAAACTTTTTAACATCCGATTTGATCCCGTGTACCCTATGTGCCCGAAACTGAGCCTTAG
Organism: Calendula officinalis; assembly: GCA_963853835.1. Classification (NCBI taxonomy): domain Eukaryota; kingdom Viridiplantae; phylum Streptophyta; class Magnoliopsida; order Asterales; family Asteraceae; genus Calendula; species Calendula officinalis. Next base: position 43,630,490 of record OY970826.1, read on the forward strand.
GTTAACGAAACTGGATCAAATACACAACGAGGGAAAAACTGGATCGATTAAACGAAGACCGAACCGTGGCTCGGTTCGGTTCGGTTCGTCCGTTCGGCCCGTTCGTCCGAACCATGCTCGACTGGACCTCGGTCTTGCTTGGTTCGACCGAAACCTATCCCTTTTATTTTAATAATACCGAAAATTATAATAATAATACTAGTAATAACAAATAAATAAATGTGTTATTCTAATACTAAGAATAACACAACATTCCTTAATTTGTCTAAAGCCTAATTTGTCCAATAATCTACCATGATCTTGGTTGATTATATTCTTGGACTAATTTTTCTAGGGTTTTTACTAGACAAGAAAAAGAAACCTAATTCTTTTTATCTTGAAACCTATTCAATCCAATTATTCAAAACTTGAACAATTTTCTTAGATTAAATTTTCTAGGGTTCTTTCTAAGATAAAAAAAACTTAATATAATATATATATATTTACGAAAATCGGAAAATACAAGAAGGAAAAAGAAGCCTAATTTCTTTTTATCTAGAACCCTATTCAAACCAATTGTTCATAAACTTGAACAATGTTCTTGGCCGAAAATTCTAGGGTTCTTTTCTAGATGAAAAGAAACTCAATCGAATCTCATTGAGATTAGTAGAAAGCTCTGATACCAATGTAGGAAAACCTTATAGTATTCACATGGCGGAACTTGAATACCACATTACTGGATCTCTACTAGTCAATGAGATCACGAGGAAGAGAAGATGATGAACATTACCTTTAGATAGCTAAAGAAGTGATCCACCTCTACTGCACCACCTGGACACGCTGCAAGACCGCGTTGTACCAACAAAGTATCACACAAGAACTTGTGTGTTTGTGTGTTGTGTTCGTCGAACTCGAACAACAAAAACCGAACACCCCCTTGGGGTTCTTTGCGCTCGGCCGAAGAGAGAAAAGAGGGAGAGAGGCTAGGGTTTTAGTGTATTGTAATGTCTAACCTAAAACCCTTACACAAGCCCTTTATTTATAAGGCTAGATGTTACGGTTTAGTCCTTGGAGTTTAATTATGATTAATCTCATAATTAAACTTCCTATTAACACATTAAACCCTTGGACTTTTACTAGTTAATAATTAACTATTAATTAACTGGTCCGTTAAATACTTAACCTAATATTTAACCATCCTCAAATAATAATTAACTTATTATTATTTATTCTCTTCTCTATAATTAACTTAACTAGTTAATTATTCCACACAACTTACTTTATTCGGTTGTCCATTATTGGGTGTGTAGTGGTGTGACCCTTTAGTGTCTTATGACATTGGACACGGTGACACGTGTACTTATCTGTGCACATAAATCCTTCAGATTTGTATTCTAGTCAAAAAGAAGTTAAAGTAATATAATTTTGATAAATGATAAATATGTTTTATTTAATAAAGGACTTAGTAAAGTCAATATTGAAATTGAATAAGAAACGAGAAAATATGATAATTAGAATAGATGTATTCTAAATTATGTTTGAGTATGTACTATTGGGGCATATGCCCGTATTTGATGATTTCAATATGTGTTGAGAAAAGGATCCGGATCATAGATAACCCACACAAATTGTGGGAGTTAGTGACACCTACTTGGGGCGGTACCACCCTGCGCAAGGGTAGTGTGTCGAGAAATAGATAACCCGGAAAGCGGGGGAGTTTCAGATAACTCGGAAATCGGGGGAGCAATAGATAACCCGGAAACAGGGGAGTTTACCTAGATAACCCACATCGGGGGAGTGTGCTTCGGAGAGGTCCGTAGCGTATGTGATAAAGTATGTGTAAGCACAGGTTAGCTTACAAGTATGTGATTTTGATGAGAGTAAGCTTATGGTTAGCTTACTAGTATATATATGTATAAAAATGATAAGATCACGAGTTAATAAGTAATAAATGAATAAAGAAAAGTAATGAATATGACTTTTATTATATTTGAGAATGGGTCAAAAACCCATGTATCTCACGAGACTATTTTTTCTCACGTACTACTTTGTTTTTGGCTATGTACCCAGGTTCGAGATTGAAGGATTAGAAGGTTGCGATAGAGGTGGCCTAGAGATGTTTTAGTTCGGGAGCTTATAGGTAGATCCCGTTCTCCTATGGTTATGATATTTTCTTTGTAACACCGTGTGTTATAACTCTGATAATCTTTTAAATGTTTTTTGTTAAAACCGTATTTTCGGATATTGGACTTTGTAATATTTTTATTTTAAAATATGATTTTAAAAGGTGTTTTAATTATTGAGGTGTTATAGTTATCAAGAAATAGGCCAATGGTTGCAAAGAAGAAAAATGTTGGATTTAAACGGGGGTTCAAGAAGAGAAACGGTGATGGAATATGTGGGAGACGATGCGGAGAGAAGGAGGAGAGGACAACATATTCAAGAGAAATTAGGGCTTCTAAAAAATTTAGCTTGACAGGTGTCATTTGAAAGGAATTACATGTCATCAAAACCCTCTAAGAAGGAGGTAAAGCACATAGACAAATTAAAATCAAATTAGACTATATAAATAGGGCTAGATTAAAATCAAATTACGCTATATATATAGTGGTAGATTTGAATTAAGTTAAAGCTAATAACATATTTAAAATGGCGGACTAAATGGCCTAAAAGAAAAAAATGGATATCTAACATCGGAACTAGAGCGGTACTTTTAATTTACTTTTAATTTAATCCAAGAATTTTACTGATGTGGATCTCTTTCTTTTTTTTTTTTTTTTTTTTTTTTTTTTTTTACTTTAAAGGCTCTTTTTTTTTTTATTTTGAAGATGACCTTAGAACTTGATTAGACTGACCCTACTAAAAATCCAATCTAAACTATCCACAGTTGTGTCGGTAATCATAGACCATCAAATGGTTAAGATTGGTTTGGGGAAAAAATGTATTCTTTAAACGTTAAGATAAGACTATTTAACCTATTTTTTTTATTGTTTATTGGTTATTCTTCAAAATAATTATATTATTTTAAAATAAATAAATTATTTATTTTATAAAATTAAACTAAATAAAATATTTGATTTTTAATATATATATTTGATTCTATTATATGATCAAGATAATATTCTTTTTTAACACTTGGCATTAAAAACTAAATAAATTATTTAATTAAAAATCAAATAAAAAAGATTAAAAGTATATGGGTGAATTTGTAGTGATCTTAGGCTATGTCAACACCCTAGACCATCAAGAATACTTTTTTTTTAGTTATTAGAAATTAGTTAGCCATTTATAAAGGTAAGGGATCTATAACAAGTTGCATAAATCTAAATCCAATTAACTATCTAATGTGCAATATAGATGCATTTTTCAAATATATATATATATAATAAAATAAATGAATCATCAAAGTTCATTTGATGGCCGGCCAACGTTTATTGTGTAAGAATATACGAAAGAAATTAAAGATTATAAAATGGGAGTGACATATCATCCATACAATTTTTAGTTAATTTATCTACCAAAAATGTCAATGTCACTTTACCTGCTACTTTAACTCGGTTTCTCCGGCACCATACCAGAATAGAACAGAACCAGATCATCGCCCTCTGAAACAAGGGTGATTCTAAAACGCTAATTCACAACTCCAAATTCAATTCGATGTCAAAACTAGACTTCGCCGCCTTATACGACGACTGTTCACGGTGGTTGGGAAACCTCACCGCCGATGAAGAGTTTGCAACCACAACTCTCATCATCGCTGCTATAATTTCTATAATTTGGTTCGTATGGATGTTTGTAGCTTCAAATGACTCCCACCCACCACTGCCGCCCGGCCCACGGCCTCTACCACTCATCGGAAACCTCCTATCTCTTGACCCGGAGCTCCACTCCTACTTTGCCGCCCTCGCGAAAACCTACGGTCCGATTTCCCGGCTCTGCCTCGGTAAAAAAGTGGGTATCCTGATCACTTCTCCGGCGTTAGCCCGTGAGGTGCTCAAAGTCAACGACACCAACTTTGCCAACCGAGACGTTCCGGTTGCAGGGGAGGAGGCGGCGTACGGCGGAAACGACATCGTCTGGTCGCCGTACGGTGATCAGTGGCGGATGCTGAGAAAGATCTGTGTTCGTGAAATGCTTAGCAACCAAACATTGGATTCAGTGTACTCTCTCCGCCGGAAAGAGATCAGGAACACCGTGAGCTATCTATACAAGAACGCCGGGTCGCCGGTGAACGTGGGGGAGCAGATGTTTTTGACGGTGTTGAATGTGATTACCGGCATGATGTGGGGCGGCACAGTGAAGGCGGAAGATAGGGCGACGCTTGGAGCGGAGTTCCGGCAGGTGATCGGTGAGATGACCGGATACTTGGGGATGCCGAACTTGTCGGACTTTTATCCGGGTTTGGCCCGGTTTGATCTGCAAGGAGTGAAAAAGAATATGAAAGTGCTGGCGAAGAGATTAGATGGGATCTTTGACACGATGATCGATCAAAGAAGGGAAATGGGCGCCGATGAAAACAAGGATTTTTTGCAGTTTTTGTTGCAATTAAAAGATGGCGGAGATTCGAAAACACCGTTCACCATCACTCATCTCAAAGCCCTGCTTATGGTAACTTCTCCATCTCTTCAATTCATTTACAATACAGGGGTGAGCATTAACCGAACTGAAAAACCAACCGAAACTGAAAAATGTAATCGTAATGGTTTTTATTTTGAAAATTCATTATTTTCAGTTTTGATTCGATTCGATCTGGACCACGTTCACCCCTATTACAACTTCGAAGTTACAAATTGATTATAATTAATTATAATAGTAATTTATAAAAATGGATCTATTAGATCCAAATTTTTTTATGAGTGTTGTCTAGTCACACAAAGAAAAGGTCTCATCATACATTAGTCACACAAAAGATTGGTTGCTATCACAAAAGAAAACATATGGTGGGCCACACACATAAAATCTGAAGTCACACTATCTATTTTGGGAAGATTTAAGTCACTAAGTTGTTTTTGAAAAATGAGTGCATTTTGGTATATTTTGGTAACTATCTCTAATAATTATTTAGGATATGGTTGTGGGAGGGACGGATACGACTTCAAATACGATTGAGTTTGCCTTGGCCGAGATGATGAACAAACCCGAAATCCTCAAAAAGGCGCAAGAAGAATTAGACGCGGTTGTCGGGAAAGACAACATAGTCGAAGAATCCCACATCAACAAACTCACATACTTGCATGCCATCATGAAAGAAGTTCTTCGGTTGCACCCGACACTTCCCCTCTTGGTACCACATTGCCCGAGCGAGTCTTGTATCATCGGCGGCTACACTGTCCCAAAAGGTGCTCGGGTGTTTGTGAACGCGTGGGCAATACATAGGGACCCGACCATTTGGGAAAACCCGTTGGAGTTTTATCCCGAAAGGTTCTTGGATGATGCCAAGTGGGATTATAGTGGCAATGACTTCAATTATTTTCCGTTTGGTTCTGGTCGAAGGATTTGTGCAGGGACTGCTATGGCAGAACGGATGTTTATGTTTTTGCTTGGATCGATTATTCATTCTTTTGATTGGGAATTGAGTCGGGGTGAGAAACTTGATTTATCTGAAAAGTTTGGGATCGTGTTGAAGAAGAAAGTTGCTCTAGTAGTGATTCCGACGCCAAGATTGTCAAGCTCAGCAATGTACGAGTAACCCTGGGAAATAGACAATAAATCTATTTTAAGGGGATCGTGAATTTCACGATACTCAACCAAAACTCGTTCTTGTTTGTTCTATTTAATTTTGTTTCAATCTTTTGTAAACGCATTTGTCAATTTCCCTTACTGTAATTGTATTTTATTATTGAAAACCGATATTAGCTCCTACATTATATGACTGAAAACTATTAGCTTAATTAATAGTTATCTCATTCTAAGATAGATTCATTAGGCTGGTGCGAATGGCTATTGCCGAAGGCATCGGTTGGCCATCAAAATGTCTTCACCCGTTGGCATAGTCCACCGGTTGCCTGCTACATTTTGCGGTTTCAGGAAGACATGCCGACGAGTTTAAGTGGGGACCAAAGCAATTTAATAGCGTATATGGTATTTTTTGTGTGTATTGTGGGGCCCAAAAAATGAAGAGAATGAGTATTGTTGGCATGCGTATGTCAGTTTAATGTCGATTAGAATGTGAACTAACGTGATGCTAATTTAAAAAAAACTGAAGTGTCAATTTCAGTCACGGTTAGAAGTGGTCTTATAGCTCTAAGCCATTTATTTACTAATATACATTTACCAACCATCATGAATAGTGCCACACATTAGATTTTTATTCCGAAGCAGTCTTTATTGACCATAGATCTCACATAAGCTTCAAATGCTATTTTGAATATTATAATACTTCTTTTTTGAAAATTTTCAAGCACCCCCTCCTCTTTTAATATTGCCACTTTTATTTAAAAATTTTAAATACTCTTTAAATTTATACATACTTCATTTCAAATTAAGTGATAAACTTTTAATATTAAAATATTTTAGAATAAGTAATATAGTTTGAAATTCTAATTATTTGGTAAAAATTAATGCGACACACCACCAACTATCTCATATAGTATTTAAATCAATGCCCCAATTATATATTATAAATATATACATGTATCGTGACCATAGAGGTTATAATCTAATTGTATAAAGGTTATTAGGTATCCCACAATGTTGTAAGTTCAAATCCCGGTGTTGACAAAATGGTGTAGATTAGAGAGTACGTGTGTATGCTGTTAAAGAAACAACTTGGGTGAATAGTGACATGCAAATTACTTAATTAATTTATTTATTTTTTAATTTTAGTCTTTTAACATTTGATTTTGAATATTTATATTTTAATACCCGTCGTTATAATATATTGATTTTTTTGTCTAAAAAATGTAATTAATTTGCAAATTAGTAATATAACATTTACCAACTTGATTTTATAACTCAAATTATTTACAGTACCTAAATTATTAAGAATACGAATTTATGGTTATCCGAATATCAATATACATTAATTTGAATATTATATGAAAATTCCCCGCGGCATCGCGCGGGAGGAATTCTACAAATTAATATATATTGTTACATGTGACATTAATATATCCAAATTCTCTTTTTCTTAACTACTCACAGAAATGGACTAAGATTAGAAAATTATAAGCCACCTATAAATAAATAAAATAAGAGTAACGATATTTTTTTATATCATTTTTCCTATCATATTTCTACAAATTTTGATCATTTGTCAAAATCAAGAGAAACTATAACAAAAGATAATTAGTGAATCACGTATGTCAAATTTAGAAGAGAATAGAGATATGAGTAGGAAGAAAATGTAGAAAGAAATACCATTTCTTTTAAAATAAATAGTGTGTCGGTGTAAGACGAAAGAGTGGATAAATAAAAGTAGATTAGATTTCGTTAAAAAAAACTAGATAAATAAATAAATATATTTTAAAAGATATACTCGTAATAAACAAGGTAAAACCGTAAAAACCATAAAGATATCAACATTCGATTTCTTTAACAAAATAAAATAATAAAATAAAATAAAACCTTATTTTAACTCGGTTTCTCCGGTACCATACCAGAAGAGAACCAGATCATCGCCCTCTGAAACAAGAGTGATTCTACGCACAAGAAAACCCTAATTTACAACTCCAAATTCGATTCGATCTAATTCAGTCCACCATTCGCTACTCCAAATTTAACGCTCTGAGTTTCTCTCATTCGTTTCTGTCAAAAAAAGCCATAAATAATTCTCTGAAAAACCCTAATTTCAATTCCTGAAAAGTGAAAACCCCCAAAATATGTCATCTTTGAAGCCAATTCTCTCTCATATCGACAACATCCCGTCAACTCCCGGAAAATTTAAGCCGGACAAATCATCGCTGTACTATCTCCACCACCGTTTCCGTTTCCACACCACTTTTCCCAGAATTACACTCTGGACCATCGTTTTTCTCGGTTTGATCTGTTTATTCTTCTTCCTATCGCCTCCTTCTACCACCGCTCCTCGCCGTGGCCTCCGTACCACCGCTTCATACGGCGGATCGGGTTGGGAGAATCAGGTCAAGGCATCTGCCAAAATTCGTTCGCGTAATGGCCGTACAGTTCTCGTCACCGGCGCCGCCGGTTTCGTCGGCGCACACGCGTCAGTCGCTCTCAAACGCCGTGGAGACGGTGTTGTGGGACTCGATAATTTCAATTCGTATTACGACATCACCCTAAAAAGATCACGAAAATCACATCTCCTCGATCGCGCCGGTGTGTTCGTCGTAGAAGGTGACATAAACGACGCCGTTCTCCTCCGCAAACTGTTCGGGTTAGTCCACTTCACTCACGTCCTCCACCTCGCGGCCCAAGCCGGTGTCAGGTACGCCATGGTAAACCCTAACTCCTACATCAAATCAAACGTAGACGGCTTCGTAAACCTTCTAGAAGTCTCGAAATCAGTAAACCCCCAACCGGCAATCGTTTGGGCATCTTCTAGCTCTGTTTACGGGCTCAATTCGAAAGTCCCGTTCTCGGAAAAAGACCGAACTGATCAACCAGCGAGCCTGTACGCCGCCACAAAAAAAGCCGGTGAAGAAATTGCTCACGCATATAATCATATCTATGGCCTTTCGATCACCGGATTACGTTTTTTCACTGTTTATGGACCTTGGGGCAGACCAGATATGGCTTATTTCTTCTTCACTAAAGATATTCTGAAAAAAAGACCGATTTCAATCTTCGAAGGACCTGAACATGCAACTGTTGCTAGGGATTTCACTTACATTGATGATATTGTGAAGGGCTGTTTATCAGCTCTCGATACTGCAAAACAGAGCACTGGTAGTGGTGGGAAGAAGAAGGGTGAAGCACAGTTTAGGATCATAAATTTGGGGAATACATCTCCAGTTTCTGTGAATAAGTTAGTAAACATATTGGAGAAATTGTTGAAACTGAAAGCTAAGAAAAAGGTGGTTTTGATGCCCAGAAATGGAGACGTGCCGTTTACGCATGCCAATATTAGTTTGGCCCGTAAGGAGCTCGGGTACAGACCGAATACTGATCTGGAAACCGGGTTGAAGAAATTTGTGAAATGGTATCTTGATTATTATGGTGGGAAGAAGAAGAGTTCATGGTGAATGATTGATGAACAAAACAGGTTAAGACCTTTTTCAATTATGATCTTATATTATTTTTAGGTTGATTTTATGTGTTAGGGATTGTACAGTCTGTTGACTTAGTTGCATTCAGATTTGTACTAATTGGTGGATTTAATATCTTCTTTAGCTTTAGAATAACCTAGCTTTTGAGGTTTATTAGTATAAATCTCCATGGTTAGGTCTAGATTTGCATGTTTTGTTGTTCCAAGATTTTATTGAACTACCATGATATGCAAGTGGTTTATTTTGATAAGTTACTATATGTTGCTTGCATCTTATTCACGATGGTTAGTATAAATTGCTTAAAGTGTTCGCTAACCGAATTGCCAAATTCACATAATTTGGATAGGACTATTTGGTTTGGATTCTCGTATACTATAGCTGAATCATCATTATCATGATTATTAAGGGGGTGTTTGGGATTGCTTATTGACAATAGATTATGTGTTTTCAAAATTGATAATCAGATAATCAGCGGTTACAAAATGTGATCATGAAAAATAGTGTTTGGATTCGATTATGCGGTTTGAAGTCGCAATAATTGGATAACCAGCCTTTTTAGTGTTTGACAAACTTGATTTTTTGTTTAGTTAATAGGTAAAATGCAAAAAAGCCGTTTTCAAAACGTCACCTCCCAACCTACTTTTTCAAAACTCAGTTTTGAAGGCCCCAAAACGTAAATAATGGACTATTTCATACTTTTTGTCATACACTCATTTTAGATTATTTACGTTTTCAAAACGCGATAAGCAGATAATTTACCACAAAACGCAATCCCTAACACCCTCTAAATCAAACTAATAAGTTGGAGGTTCAAACTCGTTCTACGTATGATTCTCAGCTGTTGAGTGAGTCAAAATATGCCCCTTATTTAGTATTTTTGGAGCATGAGTTTGATAGGGCATCAACCTTTTGCAACATTAAATCAAACTAATCATGCACTGCAAATTCTATACGTAGTATTTTTTTTCTCAAAGTTACATAATCATTTATGTACCATTTTAACTTAATAGAAGTAAAAGATGGTTAAAAGGTACATTTTTGAGTTTTGGTGTGATGGATATATGATAACGCCCAATCATTAGTGTTGCTAAAAGATATATATACACTTGTAAACGCATCGGTCAAATTGATTTACACTTGGACTTCTTTTTCCGGAAGACAATGATTCACACACATTTTATATAAACCGAGACTTGAACAAACCTCTTGTTGGTTGATAGACACTTACATACCACTAAGCCAAAGGTCAGTTGTTAATCATTCTTTGACATTAACTACACAATGAATAAAACTTAGTCGAGTTATAATTACGAAACAATATTAAGACAAAAAGACATTAGTATTCAAATCACAAGTTCTCTAAATGAAAAAATAGCATGGTAGAAAAAACAAAATTTTAACAAAATACAAGCCCGAAAAAAGGAAATTTAAATACTAAGCCGATTTAAGTTACATAAAGATAGACCATCTATAAACTGAAATAAACCTCCAGGCCAGAAAATGCCACAATGAGTCAGTTGGCTCCCCCAAATTTGTTCATCATTTTTGCAATAACAGGAGCCACCTTAGGATTCGCTTGGTGCTTTGCAAGATTACCCGGTTTTTTCATTACTGCGCACAACATAAACATAAGTTTAGCACCACACAAATGAACCTAAAAAGTTTGGTTATAAATTATAATGATACCATCTTGGAGAGCTGCCATTACTTCTGGATCTTGGAAGGCACCCATTAGTTCCGGATCCTGTATCCGATTGAAAAATTAGCAACACTTTTATAATAAAACACCAAATTCAGTCAAACTTACATTCAAGATTTTGGAATAATCAATCCCACCAGGCCTTTCACTTGAAGAAGCTTCTTCTTGTTTTTTGGCCTTGTCATATGCTGCCTACCAATATCATAACAAAAAATGTTAGGAACAAAAAAATATAAACATAAACATAAACATAAATAAAGAAAAAGAAAAAGAAAAGGAATTTACCTTGGATTGAGCTCGTCGATTTTTCAATTTTCTGTCCTCTCTTTCTTTCCTCAACTTATCATATTTCCTACGGTGTTCCTCAATTTTATGTGCATTTAGTTCAACCTAAAACAAAATTCAAATTCATTAGTCACAAAAAAATTCATATAAATTAATTTTGAAGAGTTACCTTCTTTAGAACACAACTTATTTCGTCATCATAATCAAGTTTTGATGCAACACGAAGATCCTTTGCAGCCTCTTCCCATTGACCAAGCATTGACCGTGCAATCCCACGTGATTTGTAGCCTTTAGCAGAATCAGGATTTATCTGCCAAGAAAACAATCAATATTAAATATATAAAACCAATAATCATATAAGAGCCAAATTTCTAAACTATCACCACCTCAAGAGCAGCATTTGCATCCCAAATGGCAGCATTTGGTTTCTTCATTTTGATATACACAGTGGCTATATACATAATAACAAAAGTTATAATAATCATAATAACAACATAAATCACTCTAAAACTATATTTTTAGTTTTTTTTTTTTTTTTTTTTACCTCTGGTAGCATACATGATAGCTGAAGTAGGGTTGAGCAGAATCGCCTTGGTTAAATGCTCAATTGCTTCCTCTAGGTTACCTAATTATTCACATACTTTTTACATAAAAAGGCAATTTGATCATTAAAATATCGGTTAAAAAAAAGAACAAACCGTTAGAAATTGCTTCCATGCCCTTAGCCTTTGCCTCTTGAGAAGCATCTCGGTTTTCATCCGAGACCTCCACCGAAGAATCTCCCATCTAAAAAAGTCCCATTTTTTTTAATGCTTTTAGACAAAAATGTATCTTAAAAGCCTAATAATTTAAAACGATAAATAAAATTTACTGAAGACCTTTTGTGGAGGATCATTATCAGGCTCCACAATTTCGCCTTCGAGCTCGATGTCAGACTCAATTATCTCGTCCTCTTCTTCTTGAGGTGCTTCTACATCTTCATCACTCTCCTCAACCACATAAGACTTCTGTCATGTCAAACAATACATACATATATACACACGATTGTTCAAATACGGGTCTATCTCTATATATGTGTAGGAAACATATCCGTACCCGAAACAAATTGAATTGTCAATCAACGAGTAAATAAATTACAATTCAATTACAAGAAAAATTGCAAATACAATCTTCATTTTTGGACATATAATATACCGTTACAAAGCTCTCGAATGTGACCAAATAGTATATGATAATCATAGATCACTTAATCATATAATTATCGTTCTTCAAAATTGGTAAAAGATAAATATTTTAGGAACTTAATTTTCGTTCTCAAATTAGCCAGTCACCAACACGTTTGTTATTCCGTGACAAATTTATGTTAATAAAAAATATGACAAAGTGTAGGACTTGAAGGTGCCACGTTATATTAACCAGATACATATTCATTAGTGGACTATAATTATCTTTATTAATTATTATTTTCATAATAAAATCCCCGATAAATGCCATCATTTTTCATCAACTACAAATAAAAAAATGGGAAACGAATGAAAGACGTAATCAAAGTAAGAAGTAAATACCGATTCGCTCTTTGAAGACGGCGGAACCTTACCACCGAGACTGAAACAAATAAAACGAAGGAATGATTAAACAATTCCAATCCAACACAATTAATCAAACATTAAAAATAATTAATTACCTTTCGATATAATTACGTAAGAATGACAGAGAAGGATCGTTGAGGATAGTCGGATCGGATTCGCACTTAGTGACGAATTGCTTTAAATGCTCTATCTTAGCGGCATCCATCTTCGAATGATTTTCGCCGGAAAACAAGGGTTTGTTGAGCAGAAATGGGTTTTTGGGGGCGGGTTTGGTCAGACAATGTTCAAATTTGATCCGACACTTGGTTTAAGCTGTTTCTGGTAGCTTCGAAACGAACGGATAGGATGAGACTGCCGTCAACATGTGGACTTCTTAAGAGTCAAGATCAAGGCGTTCGATGTTGTCATTTTTCTAGTACTTCTTTTTCAAGTGAATTACTAAAAGTGTCCATCTAGTGATTTGAACAATCCCTGCAAAATCCAACCTCAAAATTACCCTATTCGGAACATATGCTTTATTACCATAGATTTTGGCTTCAATATTTTTAAGGCAAATATATTTATTACCATTAAAAGAACCTAAAATGTATAAGATTAGATGTTGAGAATTCGGGCCCAAAAAACAATTCGAACCGAAAAAAACCAACCAAACCCGAACTAAATCGAAACTGAAAACATTTAATCGATTCAATTATAGGTTTTGTAATTCATGATTTTCGGTTCCATCCTATCGGTTTCATCCGATCCTCGGATAAGGGTGGATATTTGGACTGAAAAAATCGAATCGAAAACCAGCTGAAACCGAAACCAAAACATATAATAGGTTCGTTTTTCTATTTTGAAAAGTCATCCTTAGCGGTTTCAATTTGATTTTCTATTTTGAAAAGTCATCCTTAGCGGTTTCAGTTTGATTTTTAAGACAATACTCACCACAATATAAGAATACTGCAAAAAAAAAAAAAAAAAACAGAAATAATGCCTACAAACAGAAATATTAAAGAGAGAAAATGTGTGAAATTGATTTTTATTTTTGAAATTTGAAAATGTTTAAAATAAAGTTGTAATTAATTAACTCATATTGGCAAGCCCATAATAGTTGGGCAGCCCAACCCAAATATTTGTAGCGGGAGCAGATAACAGAGCTGAATACCAGAGATAAGGTACGATAACATTTTTTGCGCGCAATCGAAGGGATAACCAGCGTCTCCACCCCTACCACTAGTCCACCACCGCCGGCGTTATGGTGGCTACTCTCGCCCTCGGTATAGCCACGGCCTCCGCCGCCTCGTTCACTACCGTATCTATCAATCGTATGAGAACCTCCCCCAAATTTAGTACCAAAATTCGCTGCATAGGATGGGTATACATACATACATTCATTCTCCCTAACCTACTTGAGCACTTGTGGTACGTAATTGCTTATAATTTTTGGTGTGAAGGAAGGATCCGGAAGGGATATTAGGGCCACCGAGTACAGGTCACTTAGCCAGACGTGAGTTCCAGAGACGCCTCGAGAAAGACGCCGACGCCCGCGAGGATTTCCAACGTCAAGTGCAAGAAGAAAAGGAGCGTCGCCGTGCTTTGCGGATGGTGAATTCTCTCTCTATTTTCTAATTTTCTCAAATTCAATCATTCTGTTTTACATATCTTCTGTTTTTATGGTCAATTATGTGTGTTCGATCTATAATCCTAACGGTTTTAAGATTAATGCAAAAAAACTCACTGAAATCTGATAATGCTATTACATTATTACATTCATTTTAGCTATAAACATGGATTTTCACTACAAATTGCGATTTTCTGATTAGGTAATTGAAGAATTTGTGTATTTTGATACTGACTGTATGAAGATATGAAGAAATGGTAAAAGGAAAATATTATTGTATATTTCACTAAAGATTTACAATGGCTTTATAACCATATTACGTACATGAAAGAAAAGGAAAACAAACTAATATAGGAAGGTATTAAAGAGTATATAATGTCTTTGACTATACAATAATTGAGTAATTATAATTGTCCTAATTGTTAGCCTTTGATGTATCCGTAATATTCTCAATATGCCCCCGCAAGATGGACGACTCGGAGATGAGACCAATCTTGGACAACAAGTAATGAAACCGAGGTCTGAGTAGAGGTTTAGGTAGTGCATCTGCTAATTGATCGTCACCTGCAATATGTTGAACACGAAGGGAACCCTCATGGACTTTTTCTCTAACAAAATGAAAATCTAATGCGAGATGTTTCATTCGGGAGTGGAAAACCGGGTTGGCTGAGTAAGAAGTTGCACTTAAGTTATCACAATATATGGTAGGAGTGGCGGTGGAGGAAAATCCTAACTCACTTAGTAACGATTTTAACCATTGGACTTCGGTGGTTGTCGAAGCAACTGCTCGAAATTCAGCTTCTGTTGAGCTTCTTACAAGTGTACTTTGTCTTTTAGAGCTCCATGAAATGGGATTAGAACCCAAATAAACGATGTACCCGGTCGTGCTTCGATAATTATCTTTGTCGCCTGCCCAGTCGGCATCACTAAATGCATGTAATGTTAAGGGAGAGTGGCGACGAATGAGAATTCCATGATGTAAAGTACCGTGTAAATATCGGAGTAACCTTTTTAAGGCTATCCAATGGACGGAAGTTGGAGCATGCATAAATTGAGGCAATTTATTTACCGTAAAGGATATATCTGGTCGTGTAAGCGATAGATATTGCAAGGCTCCAACGAAGGTACGATAATCAGTGGGTGAGGGGTAAGGCGTACCACCTTTTAACGTAAGAGTTTCAGAAGTGGTCATCGGTGTGGATATTGGTTTGCAATCACTCATTTTGGCCTTGTGGAGAATGTCAAGGATGTATTTTCGTTGAGAAAGAAGAATTCCGTGATGATGAAGGACAACCTCGACACCAAGAAAATAAGAGAGAGAACCAAGGTCTTTTAACGAGAATTTTGTAGCGAGATGAGCAATGAATTTAGCTAAGTGTGTAGGAGAAGGACCCGTGACAATGATGTCATCAACATAGACAAGAACTAGTATAAGAGAAGAAGTAGTGTGGAGAAAGAAAAAGGATGAATCAGATATTGTTGGTTTAAAACCAAGGGAAAGAAGATAAGATTTTAGCTCATCATACCAAGCCCGAGATGCTTGACGAAGACCAAATATGGCTTTTGTTAGTTTGCATACATGGTCAGGGAAAGAAGGGTTAATAAATCCCGGGGGTTGAGCCATATAAACATCTTCTTTAAGGTGTCCTTGTAAGAATGCATTGTTTATGCCAAGTTGGCGAAGAGACCAACTATGGGAGATTGCAAGGGAAAGAACTAGACGAAGGGTTGCGGGTTTGATGACCGGGCTAAAAGTCTCGAGATAATCAATGCCCGGACGTTGGTTTTAAACGATCGATAGAGCCGTCCGGTTTATATTTGGTACGATAAACCCATTTGCAACCGATAATGTTTTGTGTTGGGGAAGGGGGGGACAAGGGACCAAGTTTGGTTACGTTCAAGCGCGTCATATTCAGTTTGTATGGCGGCGCGCCAAGAAGGATGTTTTAGGGCTTGAGAAATGGTGTTTGGTTCAGTGGGGTAGGATGGAGAAGCGGTGTAAAGTTTGAAGTCTGAGTTGTAATAACGACTGTTTGGTTTGGGATTTTGTCGGGTTGTTATTCTAGTGGGGTGAGTAGAAGTAATTGGAGGTGTAATTGAATGTGCGGAAGCGGATGTTGGGTTGTCAGTAGAAGAAGAAATGATGGGAGAACTGTTGGGAGGAGGGACGAGTTCGGGGTTGCTTGACATGGAGATGATGTGCTTGGGTCATGAGAGTGACTTGATGTAATAGGAATAGAAAATGTGAACCAAGTATCAGAATGAGTAGGGAGAGAATTATTTTCAGCATTTGAAGTTAACGTTGGAAAAGGGAATTGGTGTTCGATAAAAACAACGTGACAGAGATGAGTAAGTTTAAGACCGAATAGGATCATAAGTGTAATATGCACTTTGGGTTGGAGAGTACCCAACGAAGATACAAGGTGTTGAACGAGGAGAAAGTTTATGAGGAGCGTAGGGTTGAAGCCATGGGTAGCATAAACAACTAAAACTCTTTAGTTTAGAATAATTTGGAAGTTGTTTGAAGAGGCATTGATATGGAGACATGTTGTTTAGAGTTGAGGTAGGAAGACGATTAATGAGGTAGGCAGCGGTGGTGAAGGCAAAGGGCCAGAAGGTGGTCGGCATGTGTAGGGGTGTTCGTTTGGACGGTTTGGTTTTATCCGAACCAAATAGATAAAACCAAATAAAGTCCGATTTTTAAAAGTTCAAACCGAACCGTCCAAACTAATTCGAAAACCAAACCGATCCGAACCAAATAACAATTTGGTTGGTTTGGTTTTATCCATTTGGTTTTTCCTTAAAATTTTCAAAATACTACAAAAGTATATAAAATAAATAATATTAAGTTCGATATGTAAAATTCCAAAATGATAAACTACTTTGTACATAAAAACAAGTCTAATTCATAACTTGTGACATTTATAATCATATATATATGCAAAAATCTTGACATCAACTTTATCAAAAACTCCAAAAAGATTGGTATATCGCCAAATGATACAATATAAAATGGAACAAGTGTTAGTATATAAACCATTTTACTATAAGAAATGTAAAGAAAAGTAGTACCATAATTGCTTACAATGGAAACCAACAAGTGTTAGTATATAAATTAATTTACTATATATTACTATTCGGTTTATTTGGACAATCCGGTTTTCACAACGAAAACCAAATCCAATCCGAAATCCAAAATATTAATTTGGTTCAAGTCCAAACCGATCCAAAAAACCAAATAACCAATCCAAATAGTCCGATCCAAAATGTCCAATTGGACAATCCGGTTATATCCGAATAGTGAACACCCCTAGGCATGTGAGCATGGGAGAGTAAAGCAAGTCCCGTTTCGACGACGTGGTGATGTCTTCGCTCAGCATAGCCATTGTGCTCAGAAATGTGGGGCGGTGAGGTGAGATGAGAAATTCCAGAAGATGACAAATGTGTTTGTAGTTTCACATATTCGCCACCATTATCGCTAAAAAGTTGTTTTATTTTTCGTTGAAAATAATTTACAACTATTGATTGAAAACGGACAAATGTGGCAAGTGAATCAGATTTTCGTTTAAGTGGATAAAGCCAAATGTATTTAGTAAAGTGATCCACACAAATTATATAATATTTGTAATGGTCAAAGGATTCAAGCAGTGTTGTAAAAATCGGTCTTGGCGGCCGCCTAGGCGGCGCCTAGGCGCTTGGCGGTCGGCTGCCGAGTGAGAAATTGCCTAATCGTTGGAGTTTGAAGGTTTTGGTCAAACTCGGTCCTAATCGGTCCTAGGCGGCCCTTGGCGGCCCTTGGCGGTCCTTGGCGGCCCTTGGCGGTCAAAAAAATGGTGATGAAGAAGATTGGAGTGGGCCTGTTTTTTTGTTTCAGTCGTTATGTTGTAGAGGAAAAAAGACGGCGATGAAGAAATTAGGTTTTCATTGGTATATTAATTGATAAATAAGTTGGAGTGGGCATGTTTTAGAATGATAGATTGGTTGGGCTCATTATTGGGCTTCTTTTTGTTATATTTCAAAACACCCTGATCCAACTTAAGTTTCCAAAATCCAGTATTCAAACTTATTGTTCGTATTTTATATATTGTTATTGAGTAATTTAATTATTTTGTTAAGATATTATATATATTTTTCTAAAAAAATTAATTTTCTTTGTATTTAATAGTACCCGCCTAGAAACCGATTAATCGCCGCCGAGACCGATTAATCGCTTGAAGGTGGTCGACCGCCGAGGTACCGCCGAGCGATTTTTACAACATTGGATTCAAGTGGAGAGCACCATACATCAGAGAATATTAAATCTAATGGAGCATTAGATGTTAAAGATGAATCGTGAAATGGTAAGCGGTGGCTTTTGTTGATTCGACAAGCGTTACAATTTTCAATGCAAGTAGAATTAAAGGAAATAATGGATGACAAATGTTTAAAAACTTTATTTTGAGGGTGACCAAGCCGATGATGCCATACGGAAGAGTTGGTGCGATGATGGATATTGAAGATTTTAGGCGTCAAGGAAGAGCGAAGCTCATATAGTCCCTTGGTTGCCGTGCCCTTGAAGAGTGGAGTTTTTGATCCCCGATCCTTGATAACAAAAAATGAATGAATAAAAATTCAATTAGAAAGTTATTATCGAGGCATAAACGAGATATGGATATAATGTTACGAGAAAGAGATGGAACATAAAGAACATTTTTTAGAATGAAAGTGGTGTGTGCTGTGTGAATTAGAGCAAAACCAATATGAGTAATTTGCAAACACGAACCGTCACCAATGACTAATTCCTCAGTCCCGTCATAAGGTGCATGGATAGAAAGATTGTTCAAGTCATTTGTTGCATGAAACCCTATCAAAAAGCCAGTTGGTTGTAGTTGGAGCTGATGGATTGGTTGGTGCCATGGCATGAGCTTGTGCATGTGTAACCTGCATATTTTGGTTAGGAAAAGGAACAGAAGCGTTAGGAAAAAGACTTTTAAAAGTTGAACAGTTGCGCAACGAGTGTCATTTATGATTGCACCATTGGCATTTTCCCAAGAATGGACGAGCTTCAGTTGCCTGAACAGGTGACTTAGATGGAGTAGGAAGAAGACCATTGTTGGTTGACCCATGTCGAGGTTGCCAAGGCTTTTTAGCAGCCTGATTTTGAGCATAAAATGCAGATGCCGGTTGATGAATTCCGGATGCGGTGACCTGTTGAGCAAGAGCCAATTCTTGGTTGATTAATTTTTCATGTAACTCATTGAATGAGATTGGTGAATCTCTTGCATGAACTGCATCTAAAATTGGTTTATATGCCGATTGATCGAGCCCATTCAGCACCGCATCAGTGATGTCTTCTTGATCGAGTTTCTTCCCAAGAATGACGAGTGCATCAACAACGGTTTTAACATTCTGCATGTAGTTGGTTACGGTCTGATTTGGGGTTTTAGTGAGCTGTTTCAGGCGATATTGCAGCTGTTTGCTGTGGCCTTGGGATGGAGAGGCATAAGTTCCGGCTTCATATGAGGAAGAAGCGTTTGTTATTAGCAGGACAATTTCTGGAGAGAGGCTACCGACTAAAGCTCCAAACAGAAGCTTGTCTTGGCGAAACCATCGAGCATGATCTTTGTGAGGAGTCACAGTTCCGTCAGCTTCGACGGTCGGAGTAGGCGCCGGAAAAGAACCATCGATGAATTTGTATAAATCCAATCCATGAAGTAAAGCTTCGATCTGTGTCTTCCATCCGAGGTAATTGGTGGAAGAAAGCTTCAAGGTTGAAGGAAAACTGACAATGGTCAGATCTTTGATTGAGTAGTTGATCATAAGGGGTGAACTTTCATCATTTGTGTCAGCCATATTACTTCTTGGCGATGAAGAAAGGGATGAATTAGTAGAGTTGATTTGAGAAGAAGATGTTGAATCAAGCTTTGATACCATATGAAGATATGAAGAAATGGTAAAAGGAAAATATTATTGTATATTTCACTAAAGATTTACAATGGCTTTATAGCCATATTACGTACATGAAAGAAAAGGAAAACAAACTAATATAGGAAGGTATTAAAGAGTATATAATGTCTTTGACTACAATAATTGAGTAATTATAATTGTCCTAATTATTAGCCTTTGATGTATCCGTAATATTCTCAATAGACTGTTGGTTTTATATGTATGTATATATGTATTATAGTCTCGGCGTGTTCCGGAGAGTAATGCCGAATTGGTTGAATATTTTCTTGATACCGAAGCTCAGGAGCTTGAATTAGAGATTGCTAGAATGAGGCTTAAGTAAGTTCTTTCATTTCACATATATTAATTTAGTTATCCATTCATTATAACTAACTCATGGTTGTATAACTAAAATATTTTAATGATATTTTTAGGTTAACTGATGAATTTTTCACTCACTTAAAGTTTGAGCTAGGACAGCTTAGGTTTGCTGTCCAAAAAACTGAGGTTTGCTTTCTAGTTCTAACTTATGGTTAAATTAATCTTTCATTATAATTAACCGATGATGATTGCAGGATATGGAAGACAGAGTGATTGAATTGGAAGCACTGCAAAAAGCTCTTCTAGAAGGAATAGGTTAATATGCACACACATATATGTACATGTATATAATGATAATTTGAAGTTTTTCTAGAAATTGTTTTTGTAACCTGTAAAATTTGTGCCTGCAGAAGCCTATGATAAGCTGCAAGGTAACATAGTGAAGGCAAGAGATAACCTAAACAAAATATTTACATCAAAGGACGTGAAAGCAACCGTATGTGACTCGCATCTGCATATTTTTCTTAATTATTTAATTTAATCAAAATTAAAATACTGTTATTATTTTAATCTTACATAGTTACTGGATATGGTGGAAAAGAATGAGATCAATAGATCTTTATTGGCACTTCTTGATGAAAACATAGCAAGTGCTCGCAGTAGTAACCAGGTATTTAACCTTAAGTCATGTTAATTCAATTAATATCATTAAAATATTTTAGTTATTCAAGTTTAAGTTAATTGTGTTACTGATACGATGATGCAGATACAAGCAGCAGAATATATGGAAAAGGTTCGTGGGGCTGTACGCAAGTACTATACTGTCTAGTATTGAGGTGAACAGTACGGAGTATATTTGTATTTATAATAAAATTTTGTAAAATATTAATATACTATGTTGTATTTAAACAAAATATTCCAAAATTGTTTCTGGTATAAGCATTAAGCAGATGTGTGACAATATATGACTTCTGTGGCTATTTTATTATTAGCTTCATATGTACACGTCTCACTAAATTGATGGTGTTTTTTCTGATATTTGTGTGGTGTGAGTGAAGGGGCATTTTTGTGTCAATGAGCTTTTGACTATAAAATGAAATATTTTTTCTTAGTGACAGCCTAGGGTTGTTATTATATATAAAAAAAAAGAGTCATTGATATTGAAATTACTCATTATTTGTGACAATAGGTATATTTTGTTTTGTTTGTAACATAGTTGTCCTACTCTAGTTTCATAGTTGTGCTTATCTTGTTCTTTCGTGATATTGTAGCAACGTAGGAAATCATGTTGGACATTGTTTATTCTCCCTTAATTTCAGGAGGCATCATGTGGTGGTTGTAAATTATTGGTACCATAATATGATAGGTGTTACCCATCTGCATGACCCAATGACAGAAACGTGATTAACTTGTTTAGAAAAAACATAATCAAATAAAATATTTCATAGTTGGTTCCCTACCCTATTCACAACTTAATAAAAGGGTGCTATTCATGTTCATTATTTGATGGGTCCATTAGAAGAAATGAACATATATAGGACCATATTTACTTGATGAGAGTATAAATGAAGATATGACACTGAAATCATCAAAATTTTGGGTAATAAGAGATGTTATTTTAAATATTACTCATAGTAGATAGGCTATTTATGACAAATGTGGATGACTTTTGTGTTAGTTTACAACAAACGAAGCTTGGACTTGTAATATTATATTTCCCACTTGGAAGTACAAGTACAAGTATTATTATTTCAAAAAAGATCGTGAACCTTCAGCTTAGTTTGTCTTTTCTATATTTCATAGACTTCTTAGGTATTCAAATACCGACAAATATATGTAACGTACCTTTAATATATTATTACAACTAACGTTGCACAATTTTTTATAAACCAGCTGTCTTAACAAGTATGAAGTATCTATTAGTTGTTATTGATGATCCTTTACATGTAAATCTTTGACTATTATTCAACGACTAATCAATCTCATGCACAATTGGCATTTGATGCCTCTCTTTCTCGGTAACACCCCGCAACTATGGTGACTGGTAATTACTTACTGTATTAGGTTAGAGACTTAATTGGAAGTTTGACTTTCTTAGACTGGGTAGAACTTACAAAGTCAAACTTTTGTTTTATTTTACATGTTAAGGTAAGTTTAATACGTATCTCAATTCCCAAGTCAATAGTAGAGGAGAAAGGCTTTAATGCCATATAAAGATTAAAAACCTTGATCAAAGATTCCCAAAATCGGGTCTGGATTATTTAATCTCTAGGGCCGTCAACTCGGTCCCAATGGTCAGTCACTATAAAATGCACCCTTGTCATTAACTTCATCCCTACATCTCTCACTCTCACCACAAAGCCTTCCAAAAACACTCTTCCGATATGAAAACATTTGGTTTTTACTTGCTAGTTCTCGTACTCATGACCTTCCGGTACACCGCCGCCACCACCACCGTGGATTTCATCAAGTCCTCGTGCAAGACCACCCTGCACCCTGCTCTATGCATCCGTTGCCTCTCAAGTTACGCCGGTTCCATCAAGGGCAGCGACCACCACCTAGCCAAAGCCGCCATTACAGTCAGCCTCAACAACGCCAAGTCAGCAACAATCTTCGTTTCCAAAATGGCTCGGGTCCCAGGAATCAAACCCAGAGAGTACCGAGCCGTCAAGGACTGCATCAGCACCATGACCAACAGCGTGTCGAGCCTAAGCCAGTCGGTTCAAGAGCTGGACAAGATGGCTCGGACCACGGGTCAAGATTTCGAGTGGCACATGAGCAACGTTGAAACTTGGGTGGGTTCGGCCCTTACGAATCAAAACATATGTGGCAGGGGATTTGCTGATGGTTCCATCAAGGGACGTGTGAAGGATGACGTCACCAAAAGGATGGTTTATGTTTCACAAGTTACTAGTAATGCACTTGCTTTAGTCAACAGGTTTGCGGTTAGGCATAGAAAGGGTATTCATAAGCCATAAGTTTTTATATACCATCATCTCAAAACCTAAGAAAACAACGTGTGTAAATTACTACTTAGGTTTGTTTGTATCCATATTTGTTAATTAGTTGGAATAACCAGTTAGAAAATAGTAACATGTACCCCTCTTTTCACGTTCTATATATATGTTGAAACTATGTAAAAAAAATAGGCTTTATTGTGTTAGAGTTTCATTTTATTTGGTTTTCTTGTATAGGATCTAAACATGGTCTCATATTTTTCTTACATGTGAACTAGCCACACACAAGAGTCTCTCTACTCCCTGATAGACATATAATTGTCTATTATATCTCTCATATCTTACCTTTGGTAGAATCATATATCGTGATTGTTGTATTAGTACTAAAGTATGTTTATTTCTAGAGATTTCTTGATAAGTGAAACTTTCCGTTTGATTTGGGTTTGGCTATAAACTGTAATACCTGACAACCGAATCAACTTCAACTAAATCAACCAGGTTTCAATCAATTCACCAAAGATTTTGGTTATGGTTCTGTTTTGATAGATAGATGTCTACAAATTCATGGGTGTGAGATTATATATATTATTGGATTGTAAAAAATAAATTATTTTCGAAAGGAAGCTTTGATAAAATACTAATAATTTCAGGGGATGGGGAGACAAATGCAAGAATCTTTCACCGACCAAGATCTCAATGCTTTCTTCATCATCCAAGGGACAAGCATTATTTGAATTGAACAGTTTTTTAAACTCGATCAAATACAACATCATTGAAAATTTCAAACCCAGTTTTGACCGAAACCGGAAACCGAAACGGTCAAACCCGAAATTGACCAAAACAGAACCCGGAACCGGAAACCGGAACCAAAACCAAAACCGAAGCCGTGCACAAAATACACGAAACCAAAACCGAAAACGAACCGGTCAAACTCGGTTTTGACCAAAACCGGTTCGGTTTTTGTCTAACCGGTCGGTTCCCAACCGGTTTGGGGTTCTTAGGATTTGAACCGGTTAGTAACCGGTTTTTAAAACCGGTTTTGACCAAAACCGACCACAAATTTGGTCAACACACCGGTTTTGGACGGTTAACCGATTTGTAACCGAACCGGTTACAATACCCATTACACCGGTTAGAGTTTTTGAGTGCCGAAACTGGTTAGGAACCGAACCGGTTATTGGTCAAACTAGTTTTGACCGGTGTTGACCAAAACCGGTGTTGACCAAAACCGGTTTTGGTCAAAACCGAAACCGGTTTGGTCAACAAACCGGTTCTTGTGCACGGCTAATGAAATTAATTAACTTTGTGAAGTGATGCAACTAGAAATGGGGATGGTAAAAACCTCCAAACCTGACGGGGAAAATAGAAACCGACTGTTTTCTGGTCGGATCGAGGCAAGATATTGCGGGCCAGGCTCGGGTTCGGATATATATTTAGTCGGGTTCGGGTTCGGGGCAAGGTATCCCCGCCCAGCTCTGCCCCGATATATATAATTATTTTTATAAATTATTTTATATATAAAATATAGAAGTATAGTATATAATTTATAAAGGATATAGGGTTTCGGGGAGCAAAATTCGGGTTTGAAGGAGGTTCGGGGTTTATAAAATCCCCGATTTTGAAAACCCTAAATAAACCCGTCGGGGATCGGTTTCGGGGTAAAATGCCCGATGGGGAAAACCCGAGATAAACCCGTCGGGATCAAGTCGATTTCGGGTTCGGTTTTTTATTTTGGGTTCGGGTATGCCAAAATCTGGCTCCGAACCCGCCCTGTTGCCATCCTAACTAGAAATATTACACCAAAGTTGTACACATATATTGGAAACTAATAAAAGTACCTCGACCTAAACTAGTATAAAACTTGTATCTTTCTTGTAAGATAGTAATGAAGTTGCATAAATAACTTCACTGTCCTTTTACTTGTGTTCTAACTTCTAACTTCTAAGAGGGTCAGGTGTTGTGAGTTAAGCCAAACCGTTACCATTGCGCTATATCATTATTCCGCATTTTACATTCAAAACCTCAAATACAATCTTAACATAACTAACTAATAATAGTCCTCTCGGACCCACCAAAATACCTCTTACTCACAAAACATCCTTAAAAAAGAAAATCTTTCTCCTCTCTCTTCGCTAAACCACCGGCGAAACCCCTCACTCACTTAACATGGAGGTATGGTGGCTTGCTTAGGTATATGTGAAAAAGATGTCACATAAGCAACTATAGGGGGCTCGCCACCCTCTAAACAACTTCTTTAACTTATAAATAAGACATTAAAATAAAAACTTATAAAAAAAGTTTATAAGCTCGTGTTTTCGGCTCATAAGTTTGTAAGTTTAATAAGTTAAAAAAAAAGTTAGAGTAAATTACACGGATAGTCCCTGTGGTTTATCAAGAGTTTTGTATTTAGTCCCTAAGTTTCGGAAATTACACGGATGGTCACTAAGTATGAAATATCGTAACATTTTGGTCCCTAATATTAACTGCCGTTAAAAACCTCCGTTAATAGTTGTTAATACTTTCTTAGGTGAGGATAGAATTGTCTTTTCATATTTCTTTACCTTTATTAATTATTTATCTCTTTATCTTGCTACTCCCTTTATCTCCCTCCCATGTAGAAACACAGCTTTCATCATCTTCCCCAATCAACATACTTCTTTATCGTGTACAGATCCCTGGTTTACAAATCCAGATACAATATATTTTGATTTTGGGTTTTGTTTTGTTTTATTTAGGTTTAATCGATTTAGGATTTTCATTCTTTATGGTTTTTGTGTCCGTGATTTCGAGGGTGGTTACGTTACAGGAAATGAAGACCGGTGAAGACAAGGAAGAATTTGAGTCAAATGTCAAAGATCTTGAATTGCCATTGGAATTGTTAAAACAATTTGAAAAATGACAATTGAACATACACTTAAATGCTATATCTTCGATTATCCTCCTCCTGTGTAAATCGTTACTGTTCATCGTCGTGAGGCACCTCCGCCACCGCGTCCTTTACTATCACCAGTAACTGTCATCTTCGATTATCCTCCTCCTGATGTTGCAGGTTTCCAGGTGGTGATGCTGAAGATGGTCGCCGGTGATTTTGAATTTAAGATTGGGTGCTCTGTTAATATTAATAGAGAGAAGGGAAAAGGGGGGAGAAAGAAAGTGAGAGACGTGTCATGTGTGAATGTGTGTGGGTGTGTGAACATATAAAAAAAGAGAGGATATAGATAAAATGGCACATTTACCCTTTGCACATGACATGTTTTAATGGAGATTTTTAATAGCAGTTAGTATTAGGGACCAAAATGTTACCATGTTTCATACTTAGTGACCGTCCATGTAATTTCCGAAACTTAGGAACTAAATCCAAAACTCTTGATAAACCACAGGGACCATTCGTGTAATTTACTCAAAAAGTTATAAGCTTTCTGAAAATTACGTGAATCATTGAGCTAATTAAATAAGTTAAAACGAAAAGAACAAAGTTATAAGCTTTCCGAAAACAACGTGAATTAGTGAGTTGATTAAATAAGTTAAAACGAACACCCAAAATTGAATGACGAAAGACATACATTCCCTGCGCATCTAACTTCGATTTTGGTAAGCAAATGGTCCAAACAGTGTTAATTGTTGTAGTTCAGTTTCAATTATAATTATAAGGAAAATGATAATGACAGCCTTAAGAGCTGTTAATAAGATATCAAGACATGTATAAAAAACTTGTACAATAATCAATAATCGCTCTTACATTTTAGAAATCAACCCCTTCTAATAAAACAACAAATGATTTATTCATACAGCTACCTCTTAATGACAGTATTAATGACAGTATTAATGACTGTTATTAATGACTGTCATTAACAAAACTTTAATTATAATAATTATATAAAAATAAACTTTATTCTAAAATAATTATTAAATTGAATAAACTATAAAGATTACTTTGCCTATATATAACTAGCCAACTAGGGGTGATCTTGGTACAAGAAACAAACGATACCGAAAATGAAAAAGATTATTTTTTAAAACCGTAACCAAATCGATAACATGTTATCGATTCGGTTCGGTTTCAGTCCGGTTCTTTAGGCCAAATGTTCATCCTATTCTTAAGACCGAACCGAATCGAGCCGAAACCGATAGAACCGAAACAATGAATTTTCAAAACCGAAACGAACATATAACATATTATCAGTTTTAGTTCATGTTGAGATATAAGCATTCTACTACTGAGGCTGCAGTTAGTACTGATGAAGACTTAATCAAGTTAGTACTGATGGGGCAGAAAAGCAAGAATACTACTGACGATGGAAATACTACTAATGATCTTATTTACTACTGCTGTCTATATTTGGTGCAGATTGTGTTCGATATTTTAGTTAAGTTAGTTATAGAATGCATATCTTATTGTAATTCAATTGTAATCGTTTCCTAGAATAACTAGGTTAAAGTGTTAGGCTTCAAGGACTATTATAAATAGTTCCTTACGAATTGTAAACGTACGTGTGTATTGATTCATCATTAATATACATTAAAGCTTTTTGTGATAAACTGTGTTCTTAATATTTCGTATTCGATTACAGTTTATATTGTTCTTAATCAAATAACAAGAGTGTTAATCCGCTGTAACTTCTCTTTGTTAGTAGATCTATGATTAAATAACTTGTTTGAGTTATTCGATCCTGACAAGTGGTATCAGAGCATTAAGGTTCTAGATCTACGAATTAAGAACATCAAAAAGTTTCATACTTTCGAAATCAAAATTGTTAATCATGTCTGATAACAATGAAAGCACACAGGAAAACAAAATTCCAATTCTCACTCCCAACAACTTTGGGATGTGGAAAAACAGAATTAAGCAGTACATGCTTATTACTGATTATTCCATGTGGGAAGTTGTTCTTGAAGGCAACAAAACCATTCAGACTCCATTAACAAGCTCATCAACTGAATCTGACAAACTCAAGTGTGAAAAAGAAAAGAAGGACAGAGGAATCGAACTTAAAGCCTTAAGCACTCTTTTGCTTGCTATTCCCAATGACTATCAACATTTATTTGTTGAATATGATGATGCTAAGAAGCTGTGGCAGACATTGGAGAAGAGGTTTGTTGGCACCAAAAGTACTAAAAGAAACATGAAGTCTGTTTTAAAGCAAGACTTTGAAAACTTCAAAGGACAGAAGAATGAGTCATTGTCACAAGTTTTTGATCGATTCAATAAACTTATTGGTGAACTCAATCAAGTTGGTGTTAAACCAGACAATGATGATGTCAACAGAAAGTTTCTCAGATCTCTTGGTGAAGAATGGTCTATGTATACTGTTATATATAGACAAGGAGATGCATTGGAAGAAAAAGAGCTGGATGAACTGCACAATGAACTAAGAGTGTTTGAATATGAGGTAAGTAATAAAACTCTTATTTTACCTTCAAACAATGCTGCTTTTGTGTCTAGTACAGGAACAGGTCAGGATGCTGCAACTGGAAAAAATGTAGACATAGAAGATGTAGCAAGAGAATCCTTCTTTACTAGTCATGTACACACTGCATTGATTAGTGAAGATTTGGAACAACTCAATCCTGATGATCTGGAAGAGATGGACATCAAATGGCAGATGGCAATGCTGAGTTTAAGAACTAAAAGGTTTCTCAAAAGAACTGGCAGACAAAATCTGACCTACAACAAAGGTGATCGTGCTGGATTTGACAAAACCAAAGTCAAAAGTTACAACTGCAACAATCTTGGTCACTTTGCTAGAGAATATCCTAGCAAAGATCAAAGATCAAATTATAACAAAAACAACACTTCAAACTCAACTGCATTAGTGTCTCAAGAGGGTTAAGGTTATGACTGGAGCTTTCAAGCAGAGGAACATGCTCAAAACCAAGCTCTTATGAGCTTTACTGACTCTACAACTGAGGTACATTCTAAATCTTGCACTCCTGAATGCATTAAAGTATATAAAGAATTAGTAAAGCTTAACAAAGAAACTCTTGATGAGATGATTTTAAATAGAAATAGAAGAATTGAATATAATGGTTGTATAACTGATCTTGAAAATCAAATCAAAATCTATAAAATAACAGATCAAAAGATAAATGATGAATTATTACAAACAACTTATGATAAAGAATATGCTGAGTTAAAATTAAAAGAAACTCTAATTAAATTAGAAGAATGTCAAATGGAATTAGAACAAAATAAATTAACTATTAAAAAGTTTGAAAGAAGTTCTAAAATAATTGATGATTTAACCAGTAATCAAACCACTGAAAAAGTTGTTCATGGAGTTGGATATCATGCTGTTCCACCTCCAACTAATTTTATTCCTCCTCTTAAGTCAAGCTTAGAAAGAATATTAAATGAATTAAAAATAGAAACTCAAACAGAAACCAATAATGATTCATCTGATGATGATCAAACAACTAATTCAACTGATGCAAGTTTTCATACCACACAAAGTCAAACTGAATCCCCTAAATATAACTCAGAAAATATACCAACCATTTTAAGAAGGGGAAATCAAAGAAACTTAAACCAATTGAAAGAACAGAGAAAGCCTGAAGTGCTAAAACAACAAAATTAACATGTTTAATTTGCAACAAAGTTAATCAATTCGCAAAGGATTGTCACTTCAATCCCATAAACTGCAAAGAATTTAAAGAATTTAAAGAAAACAAAGAAAAATTAAAAGAATTTAAACTAAATCAAACTGCAGAAGCAAAAGAGATTAAAAATCCACATGTTCAGGCTCCTAATTTTGGGAGAACTGCATAAAGATTTGTGCAAAATATCAGGCATGGAAGTCCAAACAGAAGTAATTGTTTCAAAAATAATGGAAAACAAAATCAATTTCAAAGATATTCAAAGTCTTCAAACATCAGTAGGAACTATTCCAGGTTTACTACTGGTAAAAACCCTAATTACAATGCTGTCAGGTACAATTATCCAAACACTACTGACTATGCTAAAAACTCATATTACCCAAATACTACTGGTCCATCAGTAATAAAATACTCAAAAGCTAAAAACTACGGGTATAAACCTAGGTCCGTAGTAAAACAAAATACCAGTAATAAACAACAAATGAAGACCAAAACTGCATACAAAGCTCATCCAATTCGAAAATCTTACTCTTCAAAGGATGAACCCAAGACAAAACAAGCTTGGGTTCCCAAAATTAACTAATCCATTTATTTTATGTGCAGAGCATTCAAAACCCTGAAGAAGGAAGAACATGACACATTGATAGTGGATGCTCTAGGTACATGACTGGAAATCTTCAAATTCTTAGAGATTTCAAGTCTTTTGAAGGTGGATATGTTGCTTTTGGTGAAAAT
Source organism: Calendula officinalis (assembly GCA_963853835.1). NCBI lineage: Eukaryota > Viridiplantae > Streptophyta > Magnoliopsida > Asterales > Asteraceae > Calendula > Calendula officinalis. Next base: position 43,661,347 of record OY970826.1, read on the forward strand.
CCAAAAGGCGGTAGGATCACAGGTAAATGTACAGTATCAAATGGTAAGATTACTTTTGATGATGCATTTTATGTTGCTGAGCTTAAGTATAATGTGGTTAGTGTTTCACAAGTATGTGATAAAAAGAACAAAATTCTTTTTACAGATATAGAGTGCATCATTCTTTCTCCTGACTTTATTTTAGATGAAAAATTTGTTGTTTTAAGAACACCAAGGAGAAATAATGTGTATTGCCTAGATATAGGGGGGGAACTCATTTCTGCAAATGAGATCAACTGTTTATATCTAAGGCAAACACAGGTGAATCAGAACTCTGGCATAGAAGGATGTGTCACACAAATTTTAAAAATATGAATAACTTAGTCAGAAAGAATTTGGTACTTGGATTACCACAAAAGGAATTTATGTGTGATCATCACTGTGTTGCATGCCTAAAAGGTAAGCAACACAAGACTGCTCATAAGACCAAAGTAATTAATTCTATTTCTAACCCTTTGCAACTCTTACATATGGACCTATTTGGACCTATAAATGTAATGAGTATTGGAAAGAAACAATATTGTCTTGTTATTACTGATGATTTTTCCAGATATACTTGGGTTTTCTTTCTTAAGACCAAAGATGAAAAAAGTGAGATCATAAAGAATCTAGTAGTCAAATTGGAAAATACAAGAGATCTCAAAGTGAAAGCCATCATATGTGATAATGGCACAGAATTTAAAAATGCTAATCTAATCAATTTTTGTGATCTTAAGGGTATTGACAGGCAGTACAGCTCACCAAGAACTCCACAACAAAATGGTGTAGCTGAAAGAAGAAATAGAACAATTATTGAAGCAGCCAGATCCATGCTTGCAGACTCAAAATTACCAATAACTTTTTGGGCTGAAGCTGTTAATACTGCTTGTTATGTTCAAAACAGAGTATTAGTAGTTAAGCCTCATTTTAAAACACCTTATGAACTTTTTAATAAAAGAAAACCCTCAATAAGTTTTCTAAAATCATTTGGTTGTCCTTGTACAATTTTAATTACAAGAGAACAAATTGGTAAGTTTGACTGCAAATCAGATGATGGAATCTTTGTAGGATACTCAACTCAAAGCAAATCATACAGAGTATTCAACAAAAGGCTAAGGATCATTGAAGAAAGTGTAAATGTATCCTTTAATGAAAACCTAATGAATGAACAGGGAAATGGTCCAGATTGGTTATTTAACATTGATAATCTAACCAAATCTCGTGATGTTAATTATGATTGTAATACAGGAGATTCAAACGATCAAAGTCAAACAGGAGGATCATCTTCATTCAATGGTAGTCAAGACATAATGAAATATATTCTAGTTAATGCTGATCCCACAGCTGATATTGAGGACAGTAATAACTCAGATAACCCGAGCACTCTTGACACCAGTAACAACTCCAATTCTCAAGATACTACTGATCCCAGTAGTAACTCAAAAACTCAAACAAATAATGATGAACCAAACAATAATGATGTCAGTACTAACAATGAACCACCTGAATCAAATAAAGATCATGTCATTACTGATACCAGTAGCAGTGAAGAATCTCCACAAAATCCAGACAATCAAGAAGAAACATGGACAGATGCTCAAATCCCTGAATCCAATGAGTCAAACCTTGATAGTCAATTATTTGTTGACAAAGTTCCCAGCACCATAACTGAAAAGAATCATCCTTTGGACCTAGTCCTAAGTGATGTCAACTCAAACATGCAGACAAAAAGCAAATTCAATTCATCATTAAATACAAACATTTGTAACATAAGTTTAATTCCTAATGAATGTATGTATGAATGTTTTCTGTCACAGGAGGAACCTAAGAAGATTCAACAAGCAATGAAAGACTTAAATTGGATTATAGCAATGCAAGAAGAACTTCTACAATTCAAATTACAAGCTGTATGGACACTTGTACCTCTACCAAAAAGGGAAAAAGACACATTGGAACAAGATGGATCTTCAGAAACAAGAAAGATGAAAAAGGTATAGTGATCAAGAACAAAGCCAGACTTGTAGCCCAAGGATACACTCAAGAAGAAGGAATAGACTATGATGAAGTATATGCACCTGTTGCTAGAATTGAAGCAATAAGGATATTTCTAGCATATGCTTCATTCAAGAAAATTAAAGTCTATCAAATGGATGTGAAAAGTGCATTCCTCTATGGGAAAATTGAAGAAGAAGTCTATGTATGTCAACCTCCAGGATTTGAAGATCCTGAACATGATGACTATGTGTACAAACTAGACAAAGCTCTATGTGGCCTTCATCAGGCACCAAGGGCTTGGTATGACACATTATCATCATACTTATTGAAGAACAACTTCAAAAGAGGTGCAATTGATAAAACTCTATTCACAAGAAAAGTCAAAGATGATATACTGCTGGTCCAAATATATGTAGATGATATCATCTTTGGTTCAACAAATGATCAACTATGCAAAGAGTTTGAAGAGTTAATGCAGATCAAATTCAAGATGAGCTCAATGGGTCCAATGAACTTCTTTCTTGGACTCCAAATCAATCAAAGATCAGATGGTATTTTGATTAATCAATCAAAATATGTCAGAGACATCTTGGAAAAGTTTGCAATGAAAGACTGCAAAAGTGCAAGCACACCAATGCACACAAACACCTACATCCTGATGTTGAGGGGGAGGATGTAGATGAACATCTATATAGATCAATGATAGGATCTTTAATGTATTTAACTGCATCAAGACTTGACATTATGTATAGTGTTTGTGTATGTGCCAGGTATCAAGCAAGACCTAAGGAGCTACACTTGCAGGTTCTCAAGAGAATCTTCAGATACTTGAAGGGAAAACCTTCTCTTGGTCTTTGGTATCCACATGACTCACCATTTGAACTCATAGCCTACACAGATAGTGACTATGGTGGTGAATGTCAAGATAGAAAATCTACTACTAGTGGATGTCAATTCTTTGGATCAAGATTGGTGTCATGGCAATGCAAGAAACAAACAAATGTATCAACATCAACTGCTGAAGCAGAGTATGTAGTTGCATCTGCTTGTTGTGCTCAAGTTCTATGGATTCAAAATCAACTCCTAGACTTTGGTATCTCTATTCTTAAAACTCCCATCTTTATTGATAATCAAAGTGCTATAAGTATTGTGAATAATCCAGTAAAACACTCAAAAACCAAACATATTGAAATAAGATTTCATTTTATAAGGGATTGTAATGAAAAGAAATTTATAAAAGTGGAGAAAATTCATACTGACAATCAATTAGCAGATCTCTTTACAAAAGCATTTGATGTAGGAAGATTCAGCTTTTTGGTTAGCAGTATTGGAATGATTTTAATAAATTAATTTCACAATTAAAATCATATGTAAAGTTTTTGTACAATATTTATATTTATAAGTATGTTTTACTACTGATTATTCATTATTACTGACTATTAGGTGCAATTATAATTTAGTACTGATAAGGTCCTTCTTAGAATTAGGTTCAGTATAAAACAACAGTTACTACTGACGTTTCTATTACTGATACTTAGTTACTACTGATTGACCGTTATCTGTAAAATACGACATTTTACCATACTAACCCCTATGAAAATAGCCGTTGGGTTATGATTCGAAGGGTATTTCGGTCATTTTGCAGGTTAATTCGAAAAATATAAATAGCTGAATACGTTTAGTTTAGCATTATCCTATCCTCGATCCAATAAACCCTACAATAAACCTTAATCTCTGCAAATCTCGATCAAAACCCTGCATCAGTAACAAAGAAATTCATTCACCAAATCGTTCAAAAGATCAAACTCTCTGTGAAATAAAAAACTCAATATCAATTTCAAGATCAAAATCAAACAAATGGCTACACTAAAGTCTCTCGAAGTTCAAACTGATCTCAAATATTCAGAATTTCACAATATGTGTGCATTTTTAAGAAATCCCGATGGAACAAAGGAAAATGCTGAAAGGATTGAAGAAACAAATATGTGTAAAATTAAATCAATAGTAGATGGAAAGACTATCATCATCACAGAACAATCAATAAGACAACATTTACAACTGAATGATGAATCATGTATGTTTTCACTTCCTAAGGAGGATCTTGTTGAAACTCTTAAAAATATGGGTTATGAAGGAAGACTTGACATAATCACTTTTCAAAAAGGTCTTTTTTCACCCCAATGGAAATTTTTTGTTCACACTATTCAACATTGTATCTCTCCCAAAAAGAGTACATGGAATGAGTTCAACAAATCAATAGCATCTGCTGTTGTTTGTTTGTGCACAAACCAGGTATTCAACTTTTTTCAAACATGATTTTTGAAGGAATGCTTGCTAATATATCATCTTCAAAATTTTTAATGTATCCAAGATTCCTTGCACATATTTTGAATTGTGAAATTCAAAATCTTTCCATTACAAAGAATATTTTTCCTACACCTGAATTAAATAAAAAGGTGTACTCAAACATGAGAAAAATGTTTAATTTTCTGGTAAAGAAACTCCATTATTCCCAAATATGATCTATGATCAACCACTAACTGGAGAAGGTTCAAGTCACCCATTGAACCCCAACCCACTCCATCACCAAAAACAGCCCAAACACAATCCCAAAAGTCCACTCAACAAACCACACAAACCAATGTCCTGAATGTGTCCCAGGTACATGAAAATAATCCACAGAGTGCTACTCTTCACTCTGAGGAAGACCAACCTATAGCCAAACAAATTTCCAAAATCTATAAAAGGAAGAAAACTTCCTTAAAGGACACCAGGGGACCCATTGAGTCAAACCCCAGACTCCAAGAGTTGTCCTTCAAGGAGGAGAGAGGACATGAGGAAAGGGCTCTCACTACTGTGGGTGCACAGGCTAGTGAGAACATCATTAGGACCCAGACCTCGGCAACTTTAAGTGATGACTCATCCTTTGAGGCAGCACTTAAAGGACCCTGGTGCCAAGAAACCAAAAGGGGAGGTACTTCTGCTTCTTTTAGGAAGAAGAGAGTATCTAAACAACCCATTTTATCACCAAGCAGTGATGAGAGTAGCTTGCAACAACTTGAATTGACGGATAGGATGGAAAACCTCAAAGCCAATGTACCAACCAAGCCCAATGATCCACCCAAAGGGGCTGAGGGCAGTATTAAACCAACAAAATTGACGGATAGGAAGGAAAACCTTAAAACCATTGTACAACATTGCCTGGATCTTTTAAATTCTCAAGGAAAGACCATGAGCTACATGAAGCACTATATCGATACATTAAATAGAAGACAAAAAAGATTTGATTATAGACTTCAAAGGCAATCCACTCTTATCAGAAAACTACAGAAGAAGATTGCAGATAGTGAGGCTCAACAAGTTGAGATCACTAAGGGGGAGAAGGATCAGATACAAGGAATGATTGATCATTCAATTGCAGCAGCAGCAGCCTCCCTCTTGAATTTTAAAGAAGCTCATGGTGAAACAGGTAAAAGTTTTGGTGAAGACCTGTATAGAGGAGTAAAGAGCATGGATGAAGATGTCTTTGTGTCTGCAAATCAATCCCCAATAGCAGAACAAGTACATTCTCCAGTTACTACTGAAGTCATAGAAACTACTGATCCTATGGATATTACTGATGCTAAGGATCAAGAGGTTGTTACTACTGATCTCATTGAAGAAGACACAACACCAGTAGTAAATGCTCCAACAACAGAAACTATTATTTCTACTAAGGATGCCCTAGCAGTAGTAACTACAACAACAACCTCACCAGTAGTAGACTCCTCACAACAGTTGGTGGTATATACAACAGAAACAACACCAGTAGTAACTACCTTGGTTACTATTGAAGATGAAGAAGAAATACCAGAAGTACTTGAACCAGCTGTGATCATTTCAAGGCCTCCAACTCCAGAACTAAAGCCACTTATCATACCTGACATTGATGATAATGTGAATTGGGATGACTCCTCACCAGTAGTAGACTCCTCACTACAGTTGGTGGTATATACAACAGAAACAACACCAGTAGTAACTACCTTAGTTACTACTGAAGATGAAGAAGAAATACCAGAAGTACTTGAACCAGCTGTGATCATTTCAAGGCCTCCAACTCCAGAACTAAAGCCACTTATCATACCTGACATTGATGATAATGTGAATTGGGATGATGTAGATGAATGTACACTACCTCCTCACCCCAAAATATTAACTGAGGTCAGTTATCATTTATTTTCTCCATCAATTGTGATTACCCAGTTGTTGATATGAAATATATTCCACTATCTAAGTGTGTTGGTAAAGGTAAAGAAAAATTTGATGATGACTACCCACACAGAGCATTAGGTCACTTTATGATGAATAAAATAAATTGTGTTAGACCTATTAAGCAAGATAAGTGGAAGGTAAAGAGAATGAGGTATCTCAGAAAAGTTGCAAAGACTCAAGCTCTTGAAGATAAAAGAATAGCTGAAGAAGAGAGACTAAAAAATGCAGCAATTCAAGAGATTGAAGAATTCCTGGTAGAAAATCAACAAGCCGAGTTCAATAAACAAAGAAAGATAGAGGAAGAACATCTGAACTGTCTTGAAGATCTTGTGGCTGAATGTAAAAAGGAAAAATCTGATCTACCAAATATTTGAACAGAAGAATAAAATGATTGATTACTTGAAATCAAAGGGGCATAGTGCTAAGTCCTTTGGCAGAATGAAAATGATAACAATTGTTGATAAATATTGTACTGCTAAAAAGAGGGAATTAGCAGAAACTGAAGAAGACGAAGTGAAAGAAAAGGTATTAGTTGAAATTGATCCTCAACTAGTGATTACGAGAACACCAATGTCTGGTGAGTCATCAAAACCTTCAGTCAATAAAAAGAGGAAAGCAATACAAACAGAACAAGTGGCTATGAAGAAAGCAAAACAAACTGAACAAATTGAACAAATACTTTATCTTCCTATTGCTCCTCTACAAGATAATCCAATTATCAATTGGAGAGTTGTTAATGATGTTATTGAAGTAATAAGAGAAGAGAAAACAACTCAGAGGTTTAATGCTTGGAAACCAATGGTTATGTCCTGTACCAGAAGTGACATTATCAAAGTTCTAATTATTGGTAAACCAAGGATGACAAAGAAGTCATGGAGAAACTTAGGAGCTGGATATTTAACTCAAATGATATATACTTCTTTCTATCCAGATAATTACCCTGAGAACTTCACTAGCGCAGAAAATGTATATGCTTGGAATGTGCTACCAACAGTCCATATGTACTTCTTTGAAAGAACAAGTAAAAAGTGTGAACTGTACTTATATGAAAAAGAATATCCACACTCAGAAGAAACCATGTATCAGATCACCACATGTTCATTTATGAGACCACACGACCTAACAATGTTTCAAGAAAAGTATAATTACTTTGTGAAAAGAAATAGTAAATATATCATTGCACATAGGAAACAACAAAACAAACATACATTAGAAGGTGATCAAAGAAGAGCTAAACTGTTAGAAGAAAAGAAGAAGAAGGAAGAAGAAGAGAAACTTGTGTAATTCAAAATGAATTAACAAGTTTAGGGGGAGATTGTTGAGATATAAGCATTCTACTACTGAGGCTGCAGTTAGTACTGATGAAAAATTAATCAAGTTAGTACTGATGGGGAAGAAAAGCAAGAATACTACTGACGATGGAAATACTACTGACGATCTTATTTACTACTGCCGTCTATATTTGGTGCAGATCGTGTTCGATATTTTAGTTAAGTTAGTTATAGAATGCATATCTTATTGTAATTCAATTGTAATCGTTTCCTAGAATAACTAGGTTAAAGTGTTAGGCTTCAAAGACTATTATAAATAGTTCCTTACGAATTGTAAACGTACGTGTGTATTGATTCATCATTAATATACATTGAAGCTTTTTGTGATAAACTGTGTTCTTAATAGTTCGTATTCGATTACAGTTTATATTGTTCTTAATCAAATAACAAGAGTGTTAATCCGCTGTAACTTCTCTTTGTTAGTAGATCTATGATTAAATAACTTGTTTGAGTTATTCAATCCTGACAGTTCAGTTTAGTTCGATTTTCAATTTAGTTTGATTTCTTTTGATTCAAATGCTCACCCCTATATATAACTAATTTTACCCATAAAACTTGGAACGACCAGGAATTATACTATACGACTATACAATGAATTTTCAGTCTATAACATGACGAAAATATATTATCATCTATGAATTGGTTTGCGCATATGATTTTTATCACGGATTCTGAATTCATAATTCCACCTGGCATTCACTGATGCTCCACGGGCCCACATCTTTGACAGGTGTTATCTTCTTGATTTGCATGCCATACGCCCTTTTCATATTGGAATGAGCTGTCGGCCTGTTACTGTTAGAGATATAAATCCGGTCGCAAAAACTAATTTGTTCTAAAATAATGAAAATAGGATTGAGAAAAATTATCTGTTTTTATGGTATTTATTATGTGTTTTTCTTATCTGTTTGCATTTGTTACCATTAAGAAATTAGTGCATCATTGTCGTTCGGTTCAACTCGTCGCTATTTAGGATAATAACCGAACCGGTTTAATGTAAAAATTAGTTTTTATAAAACTGAATATGTGAGTGTTATTCACCCATTTCTAGTTGAATTCTAGATTTTGATGGTTTGTTTTATTGAATAAACTAGTTTATCTCCCTTGAAAATTCACGGGGTGCCGTAATTTTACATTTTTGTACAACAGTCGGATGTTTGCCATGCTTATCAAGTACTTAAAAAGGGAGGTTTGAAAGATGAAAACATAGTTGTGTTTATGTACGATGATATTGCAACAAATGATATCAATCCGAGGCCTGGAGTAATTATCAATTCCCCCGGAGGTGAAAACGTCTATGCTGGCGTCCCCAAGGTACGTTTCCATCTTTTTGGAGCTTTGCCGTGCAAAATCTGTTGCTAAACAGTCATAAAATTCATCAATTAAATGGTATTAATTATATATAGGACTACACCGGGGAGAATGTTACGGTAGATAATTTGTTTGCCGTTCTTCTCGGTGACAAAAACTCGGTGAAAGGCGGGAGTGGAAAGGTTGTTGATAGCAAACCGAATGATCGGATCTTTCTTTTCTATTCTGATCATGGAGGTCCGGGTGTCCTCGGTACGTGTCTAATATCTGATAATACAAGTAATTATAGAGTTAATCGTGTTGGAATTGGTGTCCAACACATCAAATAAACCCGTATTCCGGTTCGGGTATTTTAGAGTCCTATTCGGGTTGCCCTCGAGGAATCAACAAACACGAGAAAAACGTAGTGTTTAATTAATTGTTTAATTAAATAGACTATCGGGCTTGACGTATTTAATTAGTTAATGGGTATTAATTAATTAAATGGTTTCGGGCTAGGCATAGGGTTCGGACCGGGCTTGGTGGTGACGGGCTTTGACCTAATTAGAGTTTGACTCTAATTAGAGTTGATGCACTATATATAGAGGTTAAAGGGTATTAACCTAAACACACTTAACAACTCTTTCTTGTTCCCTTGCACCATTCGGCCGACACCCCACAGCCACCACCGAACCGCCGCTGCCCCGCCGTCCAGCCGCCGTCGAACCACCGCCGGACCGCCGCTGCTCCGCCGCCGCTGCCGGTAATCGAAAGAGTTTTTCGATTGGTTTTCGGTATTCGTTTTCTCAAGGTGCTTTATACTACGTTGTGGTATATTGTCCTGTTTGTGATAACCCTTGGGTGTGATACGATAGAGGGATTCTTTCTTGAATCCTAGGCATAGTGTGAATCTGGCAAGAACGAGATCACAAGGTCTATCATCCTCGCCAAACCGTAACAATGTAAGTTTTGGATTTATAATTTAATTAGTTATTAAATTCTAGTTGCGTTAGAATCGTAAACCTAACGGTCCAAATAGTTTTATCGGGTCAATGTTCTACCAAGTTGTTTTTGATTTCCGCCTTAAACAAATTGTGGCTAGATGCATAGAAAACCCAACAGTGGTATCAGAGCGCCATTGGTTTACAAGTCTAATTGTGGTAGACAAGAAATTCGAAATCCATAAAAATTGTTTTTATGATTTTCGGAATTTCCGAAAATTGTTTTTGGGGTTTCCGAAAATTAAAAATACATTAAAAATAGGTTTTTAGATTTTTTCGGTATTTTATAAAATTGTTTTGATAATTACCGAAAATTAAAAATATGATTTTTAATATTTCCGAAAATTCGGAATTATTAATTTAATTATTAAAAACGTTTTTTTATTTAAATTAATAAATTATGATAATTTCAAAAGTTGGAATTATCAAGAATTTGAACAAAAGATTTTATCAAATCTAGGTTTTTATTTAAAAGATTTAAAATAAATATTTTATATATTTTATATATTTTTCGGAATATATAAAAGGAATATAAAGGTTATTTATTTAATAATTAAATAAAATAAATCCTATTTAAGTATATATGTATTTTTCGAAACACATATATGCCAAAAATAGTTGATTTGGCAAATCTAGATAATATTTGAAGGAGTATCAAATAAGGATAAAATTTAATAGTTTAAATTAGGGATATATTAGATATATCCGAAATCTTTTAATAAGAATTAAAGATATGATTTTAAAAATTAAAAGATATTTTAAATATGGATATAGATATATCCGAAAATAATTTCGGTATATATTTATATATATTTAAATATTTTCGGTATTTTTAAAAATTAAAAGAGTATGGATTTTCGAATAAATTTAAATTTGTTTTGTCTTATCTTATAATAGTTTATAATAAAGATAAATATTTAAATAAGTATTATATATTATATATATTAATTAAAAGTTTAATTAGAATATATATATATATATATATATATATATATATCGAATTCCCATATATATCAAATTTGATTTGATATTCTTCCCTTATATATATAATATTATGTAATAAAAGTTTATTAAATATTATATAAGATATAGTTATAATAGGATTTAAAACGTCGCGTCCTCGCGCGTTTATAAAATTAATTGTACTATATAGAACTTTAGTAAATGTAATTAAAAGGCTTTAATGTACATAGATATAGTTATATAAAAGTTTATATATATTATAACTAAAGTTAAATATATCGTCGCTTATGTCACTAGTAGGCTCACCCATAGTCTATGACATCTAAAGGATGAAAAGGAAGAGATATAGATCTCTAAACGGGGTTGCGTTTTTAACACGCCTTGCGCTGACCTGCCCCGCCGCTTCCCTTGTCGTAGAATGAAGCTACCGAACAGGCATAATAGGATGATATTAAGATTAAAAGTATAATCATAAAATTAAACAAATCCTTCCCGTTTAATCAAAATGTGAACATTGTGTGCTCTCCATAGAATGACACACGCTCGTATTATAGTCTGATTAACGGAACTCGTGTGGTTAACCGGTACGTTAATTGTGAGATTATTTTACGAGTGAAACGATTCTCGTGATACTCAAGCGAACTTGAGCCGAGAAGTCCACGTGGGTATTCCATGGTTGTTTCACCTTCTAATATATGATCCACGGTATCCCTGTCATATAGATTAGAATGAGCATTGATTCGAGATTAACATGCCATTCTCCCACGAGAATGAATCTCAAAGAACTAGGAATTTCATAAGATTGAAATTGACAATAGTTTGCCTACGACACGAAATTGTTTGGTGTGAAATACGGCATCCCTCTTCACATCAAATAACTAGTGGGCGTATCCTAGCCTTATGAATAAAGATTGGGAAAATTATTATAAGGATTAATTATTGAATTCACTAACAAAGAAATTGTTTCTTTTGCAGATGGGTTCAAACTTGAATGACAACACAATTCCTCTACCACCACCACCTCCACTTCCACAAGGATCACAAAGCTTTGCTCTTATCTCCACCTTGAATCGTGAGAAGCTCACTGGACCCAACTACATTGATTGGGTTCGTACGCTTAGAATCACATTAAGGTACGAGGGCAAGGAGTATGTCCTCGATAACGAGATTGCTGAGTTGACTGACGATTCGAGTGACATAGACAGAGCTGCCTATAATCTCCATCGTTCAGAGTCGGAAAAGGTTGCTTGCCTGATGTTAGCCACTATGTCTTCTGATCTCCAAAAGAATTTTGAGAAGATGAGTGCCTATGACATCAATCAACAGCTCAAACAAATGTTTCAAAACAGAGCTAGGCAAGAACGTTTCGACGTGGTAAGTTCCCTAGTAGGATGCAAACTACAAGAAGGACAATCTGTGTGTAGCCACGTCCAAAAGATGAAGGGCTACATAGACAGACTAGCAAACTTGGGTGTCCCTTTACCGAAGGAGTTGACCACTGATATGGTTTTGAACTCGCTTCCACCGTCCTACTCACAATTTATAGTTAACTATAACATGGGTGATATGGATAAGACACTCATGGAACTGCACGGTATGTTGAAAACTACCGAGGCTAGCTTGATGAAAGCTAAAGGTTCCACCCCCGCTGCTCCTGTCTTGTCTATTCGATCTGAAGGTGTTAAAAAGAAACGCCGTCCTCCTCCAAATAGCAAAGGCAAGGCCAAAGTAGGTCAAGCCAAACAAGGCTATAAGAGGAAGGCTGATTCTGATATAACACCTACCAAAGATCCGAAAGATGCTATTTGCTACTACTGTCAAGGAAAGGGTCACTGGAAAAGAAGCTGCCCAAAGTACTTGGATGATCTGAAGAGTCAGAAAGTCCAAAAGTCTGGACCATCAGGTACTTTTATGATTGAACTCCATCATACTTCTATGACTAATTCTTGGGTTCTAGATACAGGGTGTGGTACTCACATTTGCACTGATATGCAGGGACTTGAGAATTGTAGGAAGTTGAAGCATGGAGAGCTTAATCTGATCATGGGAAACAGAGTCTCGACTGCTGTCACCAAGATAGGAGATTATGAGCTCATGCTTGGGAATGGATGTTCTTTACTTTTATTAGATGTTTGTTTTTCGCCTTCTATGGCACGCAACATTATTTCGTATTACGCATTGTTTAAGGATGGTTTTAACTTTGTTTTTGATAATGAGAATGGTTCTATTTTAGTTTATAAAAATGATGTGTTTTATTTTAAAGCTATTCCTTGTGCTGGTATATATGAAATAGATGGTTGCGTAAACCAAAGGAATCTAATATTAAATGTTGATTCATCCAAAGGTGTATTGGATAAGTCATGTCTATGGCATTGTCGCTTAGGACATATAAACAAGAAACGCATAGCTAAACTCCAAAAGGATGGAGTGTTAGAATCATTTGACCTCAAATCGAATGATGTGTGTGAGTCTTGTTTACTTGGCAAGATGACAAAGGCGCCATTCACAGGGTCATGTGAAAGAGGCAAAGACTTGTTGGACCTCATACATACTGATGTATGTGGACCGTTCAAGTCTAACACTAGACATGGTGAACGATACTTCGTCACATTTACTGATGATTTTAGTAGATATGGATATGTTTATTTGATTAAACATAAATCTGATACTTTTGAAACGTTCAAAGAATATCAGAAAGAAGTAGAGAATCAACTGGGCAAGAAGATTAAGATGCTCCGTTCTGACAGGGGCGGAGAGTATCTTAGTCAAGAGTTCATCGACTATCTAAAGAGTTGTGGAATAGTATCCCAACTCTCACCTCCTCGAACTCCACAACTTAATGGAGTGTCGGAAAGGAGAAATCGAACCTTGCTTGACATGGTTCGATCAATGATGAGTCGATCAACACTTCCAGTGAGTTTCTGGGGATATGCCTTAGAAACTGCAGCACATATCGTTAACCTTGTACCAACTAAGAAGGTTGCCAAAACTCCCTCTGAAATGTGGACAGGGAATCCTCCCTCCCTCAAACATTTAAAAATCTGGGGTTGTGAAGTTTATGTAAGACATGAATCTCACGACAAGCTAGATAACAAATCAGAGAAGTGCTACTTCATTGGCTACCCACGACAGTCTTTTGGATATCGGTTCTACAATCCGAAAGAGAACAAAGTGTTCGTATCTCGAAGAGGATTCTTCCTCGAGAGAGAGCTAATATCCAAAGAAGACAGTGGGAGCAAAATTGATCTTGAAGAGTGTCAAGAGTCAAACGATGAAGATGTAGTGGAACCTATAGTTGACACTAGCACTCAACCAGAGGATGAGACTCCTGTTGAACAAATTGATGTAACTCCTACCGTTCCACGTAGATCCTCAAGAACTGTTCGCCCTCCTGAGCATTATGGTGATTACTATGATTTCCATATTGCTGAAGGCGATGCATCTGCTGGTAATAGTTCACCAGTTGATGACGATGAGCCATCGAGTTATAAGGAAGCTATGGAAGGCCCTGAGGCCGAAAAATGGAAAGTGGCTATGGAGAGTGAGATTCAGTCCATGTATGACAATCAAGTATGGAACTTGATTGAGACTTCTCCCGGTGTCAAAACCGTTGGATGCAAGTGGATCTTCAAGAAGAAGATAGACATGGATGGGAATGTGCACACCTATAAGGCTAGGTTGGTTGCAAAAGGTTATACTCAAACTCATGGGATTGATTATGATGAAACCTTTTCACCAGTAGCCAAGATAAAGTCTATCAGAATATTGTTTGCCATAGCTGCATTTCATGACTATGAAATTTGGCAGATGGATGTTAAAACCGCCTTCCTTAACGGAAGACTTACTGAGGATGTCTATATGGCACAGCCAGAAGGTTTTATCAATAAGAAATATCCTGATAGAGTGTGCAAGCTTGAGAAATCCATTTATGGATTGAAACAAGCCTCTCGAAGTTGGAATCTTTGCTTCCATGAGAAAGTCAAGGAGTTTGGTTTCTCTAGGAGTGAAGATGAGTCCTGCGTTTACATCAAAGCTAGTGGGAGCGTTGTTGTCTTCCTAGTACTGTATGTGGATGACATACTCCTTATAGGAAATCATATTCCTACACTGCAAGACGTGAAGTCTTGGTTGGGAAAATGTTTCGCTATGAAGGACCTAGGAGACGCAGCGTACATACTCGGTATAAAGATATACAGAGATAGAGAAATACGTCTAATAGGATTAAGCCAGAGTACATACTTGGATAAAATACTAAAACGTTTTAGTATGGTTGATTCTAAGAAAGGGTATCTACCCATGAATCATGGCATAACATTGTCTAAGAGTCAATGTCCCTGTACTGAGCAAGAACTGGAGAAAATGAGTCGAGTCCCTTACGCCTCGGCGATTGGATCGATCATGTATGCCATGGTATGTACTCGCCCGGATGTCTCATATGCGCTAAGCATGGTGAGCCGGTTCCAAGGCAACCCTGGCAACGATCATTGGACTGCAGTGAAAACGATTCTCAAGTACCTAAGGAGAACAAAGGATATGTTCTTAGTGTATGATGGGAAAGACGAACTTGTTGTGGAAGGTTATTGTGACGCGAGTTTCCAAACGGATAGAGATGACTCGTGCTTACAAACTGGGTGGGTGTTCTTATTGAACGGAGGAGCTGTCACTTGGAAGAGTTCCAAGCAGGAGACAGTAGCTGATTCAACTTGCGAATCTGAGTATATTGCTGCCTGTGAGGCATCAAAAGAAGCCACATGGTTGAAGAATTTCATTGGGGATCTTGGTGTCGTAACAAGCATCAAGGAACCAATGAAAATCTTCTGCGACAATGAAGGTGCAGTCTCATTGACTAAAGAATCCAAAGATCATAGTCGAACCAGGCATATACTCAGAAAGTTTCACTACGTGAGAAAGCGAGTTGAAGATGGGGACGTGATAGTGACAAGAGTATCGTCGGAAAATAACCCGGCTGATCCTTTCACAAAAGCACTAAGTCGTGCCAAGCATGATGCTCATGCGAGGACGATAGGAATTAGATTTCATAGTGACTTATCATAAATTGTCATTCATTTGAAATTGTAGTGAATATTAAATTGTATGAATTGATGATTTATTTATGGAGATTAAATAATTTGCAAGTGTTCTATCATTCATATAGTATTTAATTATTCCATTTCAAACCTTTTGCATGTTTAGAACCTATTCCTAAGTAAACTAAGAGATTACTTAAACGTCCACAGTCGATCGTTCTTATGGGAATAAGAACTGAATTAAGATGTCATGGGAGAGTGAGTAGATTGTTCAAAGGTATGAACATTGCATAGAGATTGCTGCTACTCTCATGAGCATTTAAAAAGGTGTATTTAAATGTTGGACCAACCCACGCTCAGAGTATTACCCCATGGACTTTATCATGGGTAATAGTGAGGCGATAATATCGTATGAGTCTTCAAACCAAGATGCATCGTTTCCTAAGTACGATTTCGTGATGCATTGGTCTAACTCCAACGCCATTCGTAACTGGTAGCTATAAAGATTAGTTCCATGTATTATGTGATGACTATGAAGGAAGACGATGTAGTTAAGGTTTATTCGTTCCCTCTGATCAAAGTGATAGAGGAGATATCTATGGGCCCCCTGTTGATTTGATGTGACACTGAAGTACCTGCGCAGGTCATGACTAGATTGAAAGTTCAATCATGTAGTCAAATCGTCATCATAAATCTCGAATCAGGAAACATAATCGTAACTAGAGTGATTGACAAGTCCATGTCACTAGTTACATGATATCGCGCAACGAAGGACATATGATCACTTATCATAGGACCGTTTCTGATAGTTCAGAGTTCGGCAGCTGCACATGCTATGCACACTCTAAAGGATACACGAACGCGTACCGTTTATAGTTGATGAGATGTCCAAGTAGGAGACTGTTGGAATTGGTGTCCAACACATCAAATAAACCCGTATTCCGGTTCGGGTATTTTAGAGTCCTATTCGGGTTGCCCTCGAGGAATCAACAAACACGAGAAAAACGTAGTGTTTAATTAATTGTTTAATTAAATAGACTATCGGGCTTGACGTATTTAATTAGTTAATGGGTATTAATTAATTAAATGGTTTCGGGCTAGGCATAGGGTTCGGACCGGGCTTGGTGGTGACGGGCTTTGACCTAATTAGAGTTTGACTCTAATTAGAGTTGATGCACTATATATAGAGGTTAAAGGGTATTAACCTAAACACACTTAACAACTCTTTCTTGTTCCCTTGCACCATTCGGCCGACACCCCACAGCCACCACCGAACCGCCGCTGCCCCGCCGTCCAGCCGCCGTCGAACCACCGCCGGACCGCCGCTGCTCCGCCGCCGCTGCCGGTAATCGAAAGAGTTTTTCGATTGGTTTTCGGTATTCGTTTTCTCAAGGTGCTTTATACTACGTTGTGGTATATTGTCCTGTTTGTGATAACCCTTGGGTGTGATACGATAGAGGGATTCTTTCTTGAATCCTAGGCATAGTGTGAATCTGGCAAGAACGAGATCACAAGGTCTGTCATCCTCGCCAAACCGTAACAATGTAAGTTTTGGATTTATAATTTAATTAGTTATTAAATTCTAGTTGCGTTAGAATTGTAAACCTAACGGTCCAAATAGTTTTATCGGGTCAATGTTCTACCAAGTTGTTTTTGATTTCCGCCTTAAACAAATTGTGGCTAGATGCATAGAAAACCCAACAAATCGTACGACCTAACTTTGAACGTTTTAGGGATGCCGAATGCCCCTTATCTTGTGGCTAAAGACTTGGTTGATGTATTGAAAAAGAAGCATGACATGGGTACATACAAAGAAATGGTGATGCATATTTATATATCTTTGTTTACGATATCCATACAGATTATGACTATTTTTCTCAATTGGTGTAGGTGATATACTTAGAAGCATGTGAAAGTGGGAGCATCTTCGAAGGTATATTGCCTGAAGATCTCAACATATATGCTACTACGGCATCGGGTGCTGAAGAGAATAGTTATGGAACGTATTGCCCGGGGATGAATCCTTCTCCCCCTTCCGAGTATATAACATGTTTGGGAGATCTATATAGTGTTGCTTGGATGGAAGATAGGTATATCCGTTTCATATCTTCTTTAAGTCACCTCTGTTTAATTTGTTTTCCAAACTGGCATGTTTGTTTTCCTCAATTTCGTCTAACTCGAACTGCATATCCGACTCAGTCAGGAACTAACTCGATCAACAACTATCAAACGGCCCCTAAGTTCCTATTAAGATGCACATATTTATAGTTTGTGTCGGTTTAATTAATGGTATATGGCTGTTACAAATCCTAATTGAGCTTTTTGTGGGTTATATTCGCCAGCGAGACACACAACCTGAAGAAAGAATCGCTTGAACAACAATTCAACAAGGTTTGGCTTATATAAAGTTTGGCCTATGTTTTTATCCATCAATTTAATACGTGCTTATATTCATATACAGGTGAAGAAGAGGACATCTAATTCCTATACCTACAATTCGGGCTCACATGTGATGGAATACGGTACCAAGGATATCAAACCCGAGAAAGTCTATTTGTATCAAGGATTCGACCCAAAAACCGTAAATCTTCCCGCTAACCGGATTCCCTTTGAAAAGAGGATGGATGGTGTAAATCAAAGAGATGCTGATCTTATATTCTTGTGGCAAAGAGTAAGTATTTATGATCAGGTATATATTCAATTGTATGTTTTGACACTGTTTTGTGCTTTTATATTTGTAGTACAAGAAATCATCGGAAGCAAGAAGGGCCGAGGTACTCAAGGAGATAACCGAGACATTGACACACAGGGGGCACTTGGATAGTAGCATTGACATGATCGGGGTGCTCATTTTTGGACCACAAAACGGTCGCTCCATCCTCCATTCATCTAGAGGCCGTGGGCTTCCTCTTGTTGATGATTGGGAATGTTTAAAATCTACGGTACATTTACTTATAGCTTAAACTATGTACTTTTAAGGAAAAGAATTTTAGTAACCTGGGTTCCGATCCGATCCGATCGCTTTGCGAGCCAGGGCAACCACCAGCGGAGTTGGTATAGTACAAAGTAGCGGAGTTGGTATAGTACAAAGTAGGGGTGGCAATTCATGTCGGGTTGACGGGTCAGATACGTTCAACTCGAAACCGACTTGTTTATATAAACGGGTCATATATCTCAACCCTAACCTGTTTAACTTCAACCCAAACCTAACCCATATAACCCATTTAATAAAACGGGTTAAACAGGTTATCAGGTCAAACAAGTAAAACGGGTCGAACATGTCAAAATGATGTTATTAGACTGCTGCCAACGGCTTACGCCAGTTGGCAGCCAGTTTTCAAAAACAAACCGCCACCATTGGCATGGGGAGCGCCGGTCTTCCGCCAGTGGAGGTGCATCCAGTTTGGAGACGGGGAGAAGAGGTTGCGCTGGTTGATTTTGGTGGGTCCAAAGGGGTATTTTGTGTGTGTGTGTTTTGTAATGGTGGGTCCCAAAAAATTAAAGAGAAATGGTATTGTTGGCATGGGTACGTCAGTTTAATGTCGGTTGGAGAGTGAGCTGACGTGACGCTGATTTGGCAACAACTGACGGTATCAGTTTGCCAAACCATTGTCACCGGTCTTATTACACCAATTCATAACAATATAAGTACTAAACACCACATTACTAAGTAATATTTCTAATTTTTATCTAACGATTAATTATATTTTAACTAGTAAACTATAGTAAACTATAAATTAAGTATAGTTATATATTTTTTAAAATATATTTTAATAGTTAAACGGGTTGGCGGGTCGACCCATTTAAATAATCATTGACCCGAACCTAACCTGTTTAATAAATGGGTCAGCTGACTTAACTCGAGACTGACCCAATTATCTTTTACCCCAACCGAAACCTGTTTATTTTCGTGTCGGTTTCAGGTTGGGTTTCGTGTCGGGTCAGAAATTGCCACCCCTAGTACAAAGGGGTTCTATTTTTTTTGTTGCTCATTTTGATTGAAACCGGGACCTCCTAAAAATTCATTTTTTTGTACTTTTCATCTTCTGTTATATTATTGAACGATTTTGCTAATTGAGATTGTTATTTTGTTGAAGGCTCGGTTATTTGAGAAGCATTGTGGGTTGCTAACTCAATATGGTATGAAGCACATGCGAGCATTTGCAAACATTTGTAACAACTTGGTTGAGAAGGTGGAAATTGAGGAAGCGTTTATTGCTACGTGTAGCGAGAAGAACATTGGACCATACGTTAGCTTTGGGGCTTATAGTGTTTGATTTTATTGTGCTTATTTACGATGTTACCGTACTTGATTCTGTTTGTTTCCCGTATGTGTTATTTATATGCCTTTGTTGAAAATAAACATCCGATGTGAATATTATGGAAGTTGTAACATAAAAAGTTGTTTACGGTTGTTGGTTGTCCATGGTTACTCGTCACAAACCCACCACGGAGTATATAATTGATGTTTGAATTTTTTTTTTTTTCATAAGACAACATAAGATGGATAAAATTAGAGTAAATTACAGTTTTTGTTCCTGAGGTTTTCCCAATTCTGCATTTTTGTCGCTGTATTCTTTTTTTCATTTTTTTGTCTCTATGCTATGCCAAATTCCGCGTTTTTATCGTTCCGTCTACCTTTCGTTTGAATTCAGCCATTAAAGCCCTCACTCGTTGACTCGGTCGGCCTTACTTAGGCCTTAGGTAGAGTCCTGGTAAGGCACGTGCTATACAACAATTCATACATAAGTTACAAACATAATACTGTACAATTAAAATTGCACAATGTACAACCAATCTCAACTCTCACTCTCTCTTAAATCCCTATCTTTTGACCCTCTCTCATCCCTTAAACACCCAAACGCCATCATCATCTTCGGCACCCTCACCACTATTATCTCCGGCACCCTCATCGCCCCGCCAACTCCGGCACCTTCACCACCACCACCATCTCCGACAGCCTCTTTCTTTTTTTCTTTTTTTCCTTTTTTTTTTAAGAAAAAAAGGGAAACAACTAGGGACGAGCTTCGGTATTGCCATCACCCTCACCTAGCCACCCAGGAAATAGATATATATAAACATAAGAAGAGTAAAACATACAACTACATACTCAAAAAAAAAAAAAAAAAAAAAAAAAAAACAGTAAAAACAGAAAAAGCAATACTATTCCTGCATCTAACATCATACTAAGCAAACCTAAACAATCTGCATCATCACATTCCACTCTGCAGCCACTGTTAAAACATGATTAGAATGCTTAACCTTAAAACTCATAAGGTGCATTTTGATACTTTCTTTAATGACCAGGACTAAGACCTCAACAGGTTTCTCTTTATTGCTGATTAATCTGTCATTTCTTTCCCTCCAAATGTAATACACTGCAGCAGCTACAATTAATCTCCTCATAATGCTTCTAATGTTTTTTATTACAATTCAGACCTGCAATCTTCTGAATAATCTGATCTAGCTCATTTGGCATATTATCAACGTATGTCAACTTTTTCAAAATGTCCCACACTGCTTTAGAATACTGAAAAATTGAAAAAAAGATGCTTATGAGAATCATTCCCCTGCTTACACAAGGGGCAGATCAAATTAGCATTGTTAGACCACTTTAACATTCTATCTTGGGTCTGCAATCTACCCTGAACAGCTAACCACAAAATAAATGCATGTCTCAGGCACCCATGGCTAAACCACACAACTTTATACCAATTAACCTGAACTGTTGTGTTATTAGTAAATAACTCCCAGGCACATTTGACATTAAAGTCCACCAGCATTCCATTCTTATCCCTCCATTTTATGTTATCCTGCATATCCATGTTGAGGTTTGGAATTCTAAATTTTTGCAGATCCGGGTATAACTGCAGCCAGTTATCAGGTCATCTCCAATTGTCATTTACAATCATATCCCTAACAGAGATATCATCTCTAAGCCCAGCCTCATAAATGCTTCTTTTAGTAACAAATTTGCTTATAGGCCCCTCATCATCCCATTTATCATGCCACATAGAGGTGTTTCTCCCATTCCCAATAACATGACAAACATTTGACCTAATTATATCTCTTAGATCCAAAAGGGATTTCCACATCCAACTATCCATCTTTGTAGGAATGATATCCCAAATACTCCTTCCTTTTAGCTTAACAATGTTGACCCACTCCACCCATAGAGTTTTTTTCTTGGCAGCTATGTTCCATATATGTTTACTAAGTAAAGCTTCATTCCAAGTGCCAATATTCTTAATACCCAATCCGTTTTTATCTTTGGGTCTACACACATTCTTCCAGCTGACTTTAGCACTTCTTTTACTATCACCATAATTCCACAGAAAGTCTTTGAGGACTCTATTAATATCTTTAGTCACAGTTTTAGGCAGATTAAACACAAATGTAACGACCCGAATTTTGTAAATAAATAAATTGTACAAAAATATGATAAATATGGATAAATCATTTAAAGAACGTAGGAATTGGTTTCGTGTCGTTTGGACACCATACGAGGAAGTTATGGACGAAACCGGGTCGAGAAGGAGGCCGAAAACTGCAGCCTTGCTGCAGCACAAAGTTCACGGCGTGAACTTGAGTTCACGGCGTGAACTTGAGTTCACGATCGTGAACTCCATTCAGGGAATGGTGGTTTTTGGTCGTCTGAAGTTCACGCCTAGATCACGATCGGGAATAGTTCACGCACGCAGAGTTCACGATCGCGAACTCTTGTTCGCGTCGCGAACTATTTCAGACAGCATCATTAAATCGGGTTTTGGCCATTAATGCAGTCCACAAACCCTAGTTTTCTCCCATTGGCGATTTTCGAGCATTAAGGCTGGTTTGGGTCGATTTCTTCACAAATCTTTGATAGATTTCACTCCTAGTTGAGGATTAAAGGTATATCTTCACTCTTTGATCTTTGTAGCTTAAGATCTATGGATTTTTATGTATGGGTTTGAAACCCTAGTTCTTGGGTTTTGGGTTATGGTGAAACAAGTGATGTATACACTTAATAGATGATATTTTAACAAAGGAAACAAGTGTATGATTAAGATTTGTAAGAATCTTAAAGGTTGGTTAGACCTAGGGTTTTGGTAAATCACCATAATTGGGGGAAAGTGTTAGTAAATGGTATCTAGGGATAAATGGATACATTATTAGTAGTATGTGTTGTTGAACATCTTGTGATTGTTGTATTAGGCTTTTGGTGAAGTCTTGGAAAGTCGATTGATTATTGGAGCGAGGAAATTGGCGGAAAGAATACGCTTGGAGCATTATATTGCTAAGGTGAGTACGTGTGGACTTTACTGAGGGCATAACCTTTGAATTACTTTTCTTACTTGTGTTATGGTCTATTTGCTTATTTGTGTAGACATATAATATGTTGAGTTAGTGATAGATATTATTTATAATATTGGACTAACTTGGTTGATGATGATAGTGTTAGCCGAGAGCTAGTTGACATAACCGATGAGTTATGGTGAGATTGAGGTGATGAGATGACACGTGCGACTCCCGGTCATGAGGTGTGGATTGAGGGGCAGTTGGGTGGATTCCCATCGACTCATCCATGTTAGTAGTCTTTCTAACTGGACGTATTCCGGCGAGTAAGGCAGGTATCGGTAGATTGGGCGATTCCCTCTTGCCGGTATCTTGTTTCTAGTTAGTTCGGGGGCAACCCGATAACTAGATATGTATGTCCTTCTAGCTAGTCCGGGGGTAACCCGATAGTTAGATATGTTTGCTAAGAGAGCAAGATTGATAGGGTCACAATAGGGTGACTAGATTGGATAGACGATTTATATATATATATATAACGTGACATTTTATTATCATTGGGTCTAAACATATGTAGCTCACGAGACGTTTTTGTCTCTCGTACTCCTTGTTGCTTTTGATATGTACTCAGGTTCGGGATCGAAGGTATAGGTGCGCATGGATATAGATGTGGGGCCTAGAGTAGAAGAACACTAGAACGGATTTAGACTTAGCTTTGGTTTTGATATATTTTGTAACACCAAACTTATACTCTGATTTTCATACCAAAGGTTTTTGTAAATCCGTATTTTGGGATAGTTCTCCTCTTTATTAAATGATTATTTTGGCCAAATGGTTTGTATTAAAATTTGAGGTGTTACAACTTGGTATCAGAGCTATAGTTTAAGTGAATTAGGTTGGATGACCATCCTAGTCTTGGACTGTAGCATTAGGAATATAAGATTCCTTGAGATTATAGGTCGACCTTGAAACCTTATGTTAAGTTTAGGGTTGAACCTAGGGGACCTACGGAAGTTGATATGATTATGGAAATTGAGTCCTATGCGACTAATGGATTGTACATAAGGTACTAAATGTTTAATGTCTTTCGTATAGTCTTGATCGTAAGAAATGGTGAACACTCGTCGAAGTGGGAAAGCCCCAGAAAACCGGGAGGAAGAGATACCTCATGTCGAGAGGGTGGTTGAACAAGAAAGTCAACCGTCGATGCATCGAGTGGATGAATCAGAGGTTGGGGCTAATAAGACTCCGGTAACCATGGCGGATCTCCAAACTCTTATTGATCAAATCAAAGGGACGGTGGCCAAGGAAGTGCACCGTATTATTGGGGACCGTGAGAGGTCGGAGGGAGACCGGGAATCCGAAGTTAGGTCGGATGGGAGAACCGGGGGTAGCGGCACCGGGGAGGGGAAATCCTCCACGGGTGGCCAAAGTGATGCTAGGGCAAAGCCCGAGGTGAAAGAAGGTTGTTCGTTTAAATCTTTCATGGCTTGTAAGCCAAATGTGTATACGGGTAGTTCGGACCCGAAAGTAACTATGAGGTGGATCCGAGAGACCGAGCGGGTCATCGGTAGTAGCAAGTGTAAGAAAGCCGATATGGTGACATATGCGTCACAATTGTTAAAACAAGATGTTATGGTGTGGTGGGATATGGTGTATGAAAACCTCGGGAGGGAGGTGATTGAGGTGATGACGTGGGATGAATTTACCACGAGATTGAAAAAGAAATTTTGTCCCGAAAGGGATTTGGAAAAGATGCATGAGAAGTTTGTGACCCTTAAGAAGGGTGATATGTCGGTTGAAGAATACTCGAGAGAGTTCACGTGATTGCTCCCGTTTGGTGTTAAAACCTACTTGGATGAGAGGTTGAGGGTGGTCTGGTATGCTAGTGGGTTACCGTGGGATTACCAATTGGAGGTTAAGAGGGCGGTCACACTTGATGAGGCCATTAGTGCCGCCCGAGGTGTGGAAGAAGTGAATGAGGCACGGGTTGCCGAGAGGGCCCATGTGGGCGAGAAGAGGAAGGCCGAGAGCGGCTCTAGTTCGTTCAAGAAAGGGAAGTTTACATCGAGCTTCTCTAAACAAGGGAGTGTTGGCTCGTGCAAGAAGTGCGGGAAAAATCATACCGGCGAATGCCGAAGTGGGTCGAAATCTTGCTTTAGTTGTGGTAGGTCGGGGCATATAGCCCGGGACTGTAAGGCCAAGCCATTGGCCGAGGTGGAATGTTTCTCGTGTCACGAGAAGGGGCACTATAACAATGTGTGCCCGAAGAAGGGGACCGAATCAATGGTGTCCACGGCTCAAAAGAAGGTGGAGCCGACAAAGGTGAATGGACGATCCTTCAAACTTACTCGGGAGGAGGCAAAGGAGGCACACGATGTGGTGTTAGGTACTCTATTCATTAACTCCTTGCCAACTCATATATTATTTGATTCGGGTTCCAATTATTTGTTTATGTCTTATGAGTTCGGTTGTAAGTTGAATGTGCCGTCCGAGATGTTAGATGAGATTTATGAAATAGAGGTAGCCGACGGGAAAACCTCAATGGTTGAAAGTGTTTATAGAAATTGTGAAATAGAAATAGACGGTAGAAAGTTTAAGGTTGATTTATTTCCCATGGGGATAAAAGCGTTCGATGTAGTTATCGGTATGGATTGGTTGGGGATGCACCAAGCCAAGATATTGTGTGGTAAGAAAAATGTGTCGATCAAGACACCCGACAACGAGAAAGTATATGTGTACGGGGAAAAACGTCATCACATGCCTAATGTGATTACCGCCATTAAGGCGAGGAAAAGTATTGTTAGGTCACAATGCCCTGGTTTAGATGGTTAATTGATTGGATAATTATAACTTAAGACAAATATTGTATAAGAACAAGATATGAGTCAAATGTATAATTCCACTAAGTGTGGCTTGTTGCGGAATAACAAGACCACTGATCAATTACAAAAGGTATGAAAGTGTAAAGTGAATTGGTGAGTTCTCCTTTGCAAGATGATCTCTATTTATAATGATATAGAGATCTTACATAATGGGCAAAGGAGTAACCGAAGGACTAAACTAGGAAAATGACTAAGATCAAGGGATTTGATCTTAGTCCGTTACATAACAAGTGTAACTCAGTCCTTCTACTCAGTATCACTATCTGATACTGAGCTCTGATACTGAGTTTCAATACTGGTCACTCAGTATCAGACCTAGACTTAGCTATTTTATTCTACATACTAATCAAAGCTAATCTAGGTTGTTTTGTTATCTTAAGATCCAAAGGGGTAAGGCTTTTTGCCTTAACAATCTCCCCCTATCTAATGATAACAAAACAATTACAAAGAGATAAAAAAAAATACAACAACATAGGTAGCAAAATGTTCTTCTTCATCTGCTGTTGATGGCTTCATTCTCATAGAAGACTTCTTGTTTGATGTGGACAAACTCTTCTCTGCTCTTGAGTTCATCCCTTCTACTATTAAGAACTACAACAATCTTCTTTCTGAACCAAGAGTCTTCTTTCTTGGTGATCATCCATTTCAGTCCAACAAGGTGACTGATTTGAGCTCTTGGTAGATCATCTTCAGAAATGAAGCACTCTCTATCCTCTGAGTCTGTATACATATATCCAGAAGTTGGATATATGACACTCTTTTGATCCTGAAAAACAAGGTTAGGAGGAAGAGGGTACTTTTTAAGATACTTGTATGTATGAAGACATTCTGGTCTGTTGTTTGAGTAAGCCTCAGTCATCACACTGAGTGTTCTATACTCTATTTCATGAAGTAAGTCCTTCTCATAACATACTGCAGCTACTGCACAGATCTCATCCAAGACTATTTGATCATAAGTTGATTTCTTTGGAAGCTCTTTGATCAGTCTTGTGATCTTCACCCAGTCTTGAAGACCAATTCTTTGAATATCATGAATAAATATCTTCATGGGAGGACTGGTTAAGCCAGTACAAGTGATAGTGATTCTTCCTTCTTTGAGCTTCACTTTTACTTTATTGACATCCAGATTCAACCAATGTATCCCCCTTACATTTGGAAATATTTTGGTCCTCAAGAACTCCTTCCTTTCCTCCTTATACTGAGTCCTAGCAGCAACCATATTCCAATAATGTTGAATATGGTCTGGACCATTTCTTGAGATTCTATGTGAAGGGCCAGGAGTATCAGTATCTGGGTCAGATTCTGGTTCAGCTTTGATTCCCAACTCTTGCTCATATAAAAATCTTTCTTGTTCTGCACAGAGTTGTTGAAAAGTCATTCTTGGAGCCTGCTCGGTATCACTGTCCAATGTGTGAACAGGTCTTCTTTGTCTTGTTACCAAAGGAGCAGATTCCTCACTTGATTCAGAAGAAGTGAGAACTGCATTGATGGGTCTTCTTGATAAGGAACTCCTTCTTCTAATCACCAGATTTTCTGGTTCTTCATCATCCGAG
This sequence comes from Calendula officinalis, assembly GCA_963853835.1. Lineage (NCBI taxonomy): Eukaryota > Viridiplantae > Streptophyta > Magnoliopsida > Asterales > Asteraceae > Calendula > Calendula officinalis. The sequence continues at coordinate 43,688,933 of OY970826.1, forward strand.
GATGATGATGAAGAACTTTCTTGTTCTACCAGATTTAGTGCATAGTTTACTAAATCTGGTTCTTCATCTTCATCATCAGCAATAGGCCAGATGAAAGGCCTATAGACCACAATTTGCAAATTATTCTCTTCACGGGCAGGTGGCTCAGAATAAGTTTGCTGTGGTTGGACAGTATGAGTCTCCCCCTGAGCAGATGGCTCAAGTGGGTCTTGAACTTGTAATGCTGACCTAGATCTTTGTCTTCTTCTCTCATACTGAATCCGAATTGACTCAGTATGAGGGCATTGCTGATGTTGCTGTTCTTGTTGTGGAGGTTGATCTTCATTCAATATTCTTCTTTTCTCCCCCTGAGCAGATGGCTCAGTTTGATCAACCTCAGTATCTCTTTGTCTCTTCTCCCCCTTATTGTTATCATTGGATGGGGAGGGAAGAGGATCAGTATCACCACCCATGTCCCCTTCAGGTTCTTCAAGAGTAGGGGAGGGCATGGGTTCAGTGGCAGCATCAGTTTCACCAGCATCTCCTTCTCCTTCTTCTTCATCATTGTGTTCACCATGTGAAAATGGTGGAGTTGGTGGAGGCTGATGTGGTTGTTGAAGTAGTGAGACTGACTGTTTTATTAAGTCAATATCAGTACTCATAGTGTCCATTCTGGCCAGGATTATAGTCTGAGTATGTTGGATGGCCAGAATTTGCTGCATGATTGCTTGCAGAGTCACTTGGTCTCCTGCAGCCTGTGATGCCTGAATGCCCTGCAAAGATGGTGCTAAAGAAACAAAAATTTAAAACTTGTTAAAAAGAAAGGTTTATCAAATAGAATTGTGGTGTTGTTTAACTCTATAATCATATAAACAGAGTTTGTGAAGTCTGTATTTCATCTGGTTTATGATGAAATATTGTGGACTTGTGCATAGCATGTGTAAGAAGATTTTAGTAAAAGTGAGTGTGTAAATTTAAGTAGCTCAGTATAGGATAAGTCACATTTACTAAAAGTTTTGGGTTTGGGAATTCGAAGCCTGGGATGTGCTTCTTGTTATTTTCAATATTTATCACTCGGTATTAGAGTGATAACAGAAATGTGGCTAAACCCCATGGAAAGTTTTTGGATTTTGTGGCTTAAGGGTTTGTGATCATTTCTTGAATTAAGCTACCCAACTCAAAAATAAGTTGGACATAATTCAAGCAGCACCAGTGGGTGTCAGTTTGACATCAACCACCATTGTCTCTTTAAATGTTGAGACAACTGTAGACTGACAATGATCAATTGTGTGCTCAGTATGTGAATTTTGCAAAGCAGCAATGGGCTAGCTATGTTGGTCATAAACGGATATATATTTGAAAGATCGTGTGAGACTTTGGTCAGTATTGAGTTGGTACTGGCCAATACTTAGTCTCTATTTGGGAATGAAATATATATATATATACATATATATATATATATATATATATATATATATATATATATATACATATATATATATATATATATATATATACATATACATATACATATATATATATATATATATATATATATACATATATATATATATATATATATATATATATATATATATATATATATATATATATATATATATATATATATATATAAGTTTAAGGGCTTTTTAGAAATTCATACCTGATACTCTGTCAGATTCCCTTCTAGCATCGGCAGAGGTCGGTGCAGGATCATGTGATTGTTGATGTGCAGTACCAACATCTTCAATACCGACTTGTCTGTCTTGCTGAGCACCTTCCAGTGTAGTTTGCTCATATTGAATTTCCACATCAAGAGGAACATGAGGTTCCTCAATTGGTTGAGCAGTTGGGACTAGTTCTGGACCTGGAAGGTCAGCGGTGGCTGCAACTAGACTTTGGGCTTGAAGAGAAGCAGTTAATGATGGAACATTTGCAGGATGCACCTCCTCAGATGATAACACATCCATAAGGACTGGTGAGAGGTTTCTTCTTCTTCTTCTTAGGACAAGCTGTGTGGCTTCGGTCGACTCAGTATGAGTCATTTGTTGTTGAGGCAGTTCTTGAACTTGTGGAACATCCTGCACATCATGCATCTCAACATCTTGACCAGCATGTCCTTCATTACCACTATTATCATCATTATCATCATCATCATTGTCTGATTCAGTATCAGACAGGTCTGCTTCCTCATTTATGTGTTCTTGAACAATGGCCCACATATAAGGACTCAGTAGAGGCTCTCCTTGTCTTGGCATGTAAAAGAAGATCTTCTCACTAAGAGGAGGAAGATCAACCCTTGGACTGTGAAACTCATCATAAGAATGTGTGGGCATTGAGTGTTGAAAGATGAGTGATAAGAATCTGCAGAAAGGGACATTACATTCCCTTGTGTTAGCCCGAACCAAAGCAGCTAATTCATTGAAAATGAGCCGTGCATAATCAATGTTTCTTCCATAGTACAGAGCATGTACTATTTGCATCCCAAATTCATTTATTTGGTCCAAAGCACCCGTCTTGTGGGTCATACACCGAATAATTGTTGTAATGAGAATACCCCACATAGGACCAAATTTGTTTCTTTTGATGATGCCCGTTGTTCCTCTTCGACCCAAAAATGGCAATAATGCGCGTGCCTATGTTCTATCAACGAATGGGTCATACTGAGCTTGAGCGGGAAGCCTCAGTGTTTCACGAATGATGGCAGTAGAAACAAATGCCCTTCTTTGATCTCTAATTACCCACCCAGCAATCATATCTGGAGAATCGAGTGTGGCAGAGTACCAAAACTCGCATAGTATTTCTGGGTAAATAGCTCGAGGAGACAAGGTCAGTGCACGAGCAATTTGGCAATGCTTCATAAAAGTCACAATGTTTGTGAATTCTTGGCATACCCAGGCTTGAGGAATAGTGAAATTTGCTGTGATGTTGTTCCTCGCAAACCTGGGCAGTTCATCATTTCGGAATTTGATTTCCGATTCAACCTCTGGAGCAACGAAAGTGTAATTCGCCATCTGGGATTTTGATTTAAGAGTTTTTTCTTGCTAAATGAAAGTGAAATCGTTAATCGCAGAGAGAATTTAAAGAGAAAGAATGAAATAACTGTTAAAAAAAATTTGAAATAAATAAAAAAACGGTTATTTATAGATGATTGAAAGATAATTAAGGTATTGGGAAGTTAAACCGGCTGATTTGACTGCCTTATCCTGTGCCAACAGTAACTTTCCTATTAAGAAAGGTTACCGTTGGGCAGTATGAGGGTTAAGCTCGGTGTAAACGCCGTCATACTCCAATACCGAGTAAAAAAAATTTAATTTTAAAAAATTTTAAAAATATAAAAATAATTAATTTACTCTTGAAATTAATAAAAAAAATAAAAATATTAAATTTTGATGACAACAGACTAGTGATACTGAGTGGTCAGTATAAACAGGAGTGATACTGAGCGCTCAGTTTTAAAAAAAATTAAGAAAGATCAAGGATTCAGCATGCCTAATTGCCCTAGTAAATACATAAACCTTTCCTCAGGGAGAGGTTTAGTAAACACATCGGCCAATTGTTCATCTGTTGGTACATAATCTACCTCAACCTTACCATTTTCCACATTATCTCGAATAAAGTGGTGTCTGATATCAATGTGCTTAGTTTTGGAGTGATAGACTGGGTTCTCTGTGATAGCAATAGCACTCTTGTTATCACAATGAATTGGAGTCTTTGTAAAGTTGAACCCATAGTCCAATAGTTGATACTGCATCCATAATAATTGAGCACAACAACTTCCTGCAGCAACATACTCTGCTTTTGATGTGGAAGTTGCTACCGAATTTTTCTTCTTGGATGACCAACCTACTAGTCTTCCACCTAGGAATTGACATCCTCCACTTGTGCTTTTTCTATCCAATCTACAACCTGCAAAATCTGCATCCGTGTACCCTTCAAGGGCAAAGTTTGAATCTTTGGGATACCAAAGACCCAGGTTAGGAGTACCTGTAAGATATCTAAAGATGCGCTTAACTGCTTTCATGTGTGATTCTTTAGGATCAGCCTGATACCGAGCACACAAACATGTTGCAAACATGATATCAGGCCTGCTAGCAGTTAAGTAAAGTAAGGAACCAATCATACCTCGGTATGTGGATTGACAAACTGGTTTACCTGTTTCATCCTTACTTATCTTATCCTGAGTACCCATAGGAGTATGCATGGAAGATAAGTTTTCAAATTTGTATTTCTTTAACATGTCATGCACATACTTACTTTGATTTATAAAAGTTCCATCAGACTTTTGTTCAACTTGTAAACCAAGAAAATAAGTAAGTTCTCCCATCATACTCATCCGATACTGAGTTGACATTATCTTAGCAAACCAGTCACACATTGACTTGTCAGTGGAGCCAAAGATAATATCATCTACATATATCTGAATGAGTAAGATGTCAGAACCTTTCCTTCTTGAAAATAATGTTTTATCAATTTTACCTCTTGTAAATTTATTTTCAATAAGGTACTCAGACAGGGTATCATACCAGGCTCTTGGAGCTTGTTTGAGCCCATATAGAGCTTTATCAAGCTTGAAAACATAATTAGGAAATTTAGGATCAACAAAACCTGGTGGTTGTTTAACATAAACTTCTTCTTGTAGTTTTCCATTTAGAAAAGCACTCTTGACATCCATCTGATAAACTTTGAAGTTCTTTAAAGCTGCATATGCAAGATACAACCTAATAGCTTCAATTCTTGCAACTGGTGCAAAAGTTTCATCATAGTCAATGCCTTCTTCTTGCCTGTAACCTTGAGCAACCAATCTTGCTTTGTTTCTGATGACAACACCATCCTTGTCCATCTTGTTTCTGAATACCCACTTAGTACCAATAATAGTTTTGCCAGTAGGAGGTGGTACTAAGTTCCAAACTTTGTTTCTCTCAAACTCTGTGAGCTCTTCTTGCATGGCTTCTACCCAATCTTCATCTAATAAAGCTTCATCAGCTTTCTTTGGTTCAATGGTAGATAGAAAGCTTGAGAAGAAACAGAAATTTGCAGTTGCTTGGGGTGGAAACTCTAATTTTCTTCTTGTTTGGACACCTTCTTCAATAGGACCAATAATGTTTACGTGTGGATGGTCTCTGTGTTCCCTTAAATTGTTCCCTAAGGGAGCATTTGAAGTAGGATCAACACTATCTTGTTGATTGGGTGTGTTGTGTGTCTGATACTGAGTGGAATTCTGGTCAGTATTAGACACCGGAGGTTGCTGTTCAGCTTCATTTTGCAGAGTTGATGTGGATTCTTGTGAGGTGTTGGATGCTTCACCTTCTTCATAGGTAGAGTGGTTCAGATCATTAGTTGGAAACCCAGTGTGAAGATTCTTTGTTATAGGAGCCTCAGTATTAGTCGCAGTTGAGTAAGACTGAGTTCGAACTTGATCAGTTTCATTAAACTTATTAGGAATAAAGTGTGGATAAAACTTGGGCTCTTCAGCAATGGAGTTTTCTGGATTGCATAGGATATCTATGCCACTTATGTCTTCACTTGCTGAGGTAGAATGCTCATTCTGATCTTCATCAAATGTGACATGAATGGATTCTACAATCATCTTAGTTGAGATGATATACACCCTGAAGGCTTTAGAGTGTGGAGAGTAGCCCATGAACACACCTTCATTTGCTTTGGGAGAAAATTTGTTGAGATTTTGTTTTGTACTGAGTACAAAGCATTTACTCCCAAAGATGTGGAAGTATTCCACATTAGGAATCTTACCATTATATAACTCATATGGAGTCTTCAGATGTCTCTGGACTATAGTGGCTCTATTCTGAGTGAAGTTTGCACAATTTACGGCTTCAGCCCAGAAACTCAGTGCCAGTCCAGCATGGCATAACAAAGTTCTTGCAGCTTCAATTAATGTTCTATTCTTTCTTTCTACAACACCATTTTGTTGTGTTGTGTAAGCTGCAGAGAAGTTTTGAATGATTCCTTTTTCTTCACAGAAATCGGCTAATACTGAGTTCTTAAACTCAGTACAATGGTCACTTCTAAGTTGCTTGACCTTGTTGCCTTTTTGAAGTTCCTCTCTTTTTATAAAGGCAATGATTTCTGTTGTTGCATCTGACTTAGTCTTGAGAAAGATGACCCAAGTATATCTTGAGAATTCATCAACCAAGACTAGGGTATAGATCTTTTTGGCCAAAGATGGGGTGCTGATGGGGCCAAAAAGATCCATATGTATCATAGTAAGAGGTTCATTAATGGAATGATTGACCTTTGACTTGAATGAACTCTTCTTCTGCTTGCCCATTTCACATGCTGAGCATAACTTATCTTTTGAATAAGTAATAGTGGGCAACCCTCTCACCAGTTTCTTCATACCGAGCTCGTTGATATTTCTAAAGTTGATGTGAGAGAGTTTCTTGTGCCATAGCCAATGCAATTCTGGCTTGACTTTAGAAAGCAGGCATACTAGAATAGTTGGGTCTATTTCAGATAGGTTGACCACATATACATCTTTTTCTCTTCTAGCAATGAGTACAGGCTGCCCTTTATCATTGTAGATGATTCCTGCAACCTTCCTGAATCGAGCTTCATTGTCATCATCACACATCTGGCTGATACTGAGCAGATTGTGTTTAAGACCCTCTACATAGGCAACTCTTTTAAAAGTTATGTTGCCTGCCTTGATCACACCATAACCTCTTGTCTTTCCCACCGAGTCATCACCAAACTTAACAGAGGGACCCTTCTCTGGAGTATAATTGAGAAGGTACTCCATACTGCCTGTCATGTGTCTTGAGCAGCCACTATCTAAATACCATTTTCTGTCACCCTGCACAAGACACAAAATAAAAGTTAGTTCCTTTTAGGCACCCATTGTTGAATGGGACCTTTGGTGGAATGATCAAATTTTGTCCTGATCTCTTTATTTGGAGAGGTCAGTAACACTTCAGGGGAAACTTTAGAGGTTTTCTTTGGTGATACTGACTTAGTTTCAGTCCTTTTCTTTGGTACTGAGTACCTAGGATTTGAGAGATTAGTCCAGCATTCATCTCCCTTATGACCAGTATGATGACATCTATAACATTTTCTAGATCTATTTCTAAACATATTTTCATAAGGTATTTTAGAAAACTGTTGCACTTTTGGTAGATCAGTATGAATAAGTTTTGCAAATTTTTTACTTAAAGATTTGACTTGATCACCAAGTGTTTTTAAAATGTTATTTTTGTCATTTTTAATAGGTGTTTTAACATTTTGTTTTACTGGTTTAAAGGGTGGTGGATCTGATTGCTTCTTTTTATTTGGCAGAGAAGTCTTTCTAATATTATTAGTGTAAGACTTCTTGTTTCTACCAACTGTGGACCTAGTTGAAGTTGTTTTTTGTTTATCATGTTTTGAAGAAACAACTTTAACAGGTTCTTTAGATGTCTCAGTATATGATGTTTCTATTCCTGCAACTTCTGTATTAGATGAAACATTTGAGATATTTGAGATAGAAGTTGTCTTATTATCATTATATAATTCAAAAGTTGTTGTATTAAATAATAATTCAAAAGGTGGAACAGCAGAAGTGTCATACTGATCTATTGGGAGCTCAGTATCAGAAATTTCCTTTACAGGAAATTCAATACTGAGTTCTTGTAGCTCAGTATAGCACTTTGAGCAGATGGAGGGACCAATAGGTTTTTCTAAAATTTCATTTTCCTCATCATCTGACTCGGTTTGACATCCAACTTCACAAAAAGTTTTAGCTTTTATAAATTTAATAGGGTTCATATTAGAAAACTCTTCAAATAAATCAGCAAAATTATTCCTATTTTTAAATTGAGGATCCACACCAAGTGCAGCCCTCACATTTTCTGGGAATTGTTGATTTAAACATTTATTTAATTTTATTGAAGCATTTCCCCAAGATTTACACTGTTTTCAAATTTTTCTTTTTCAAGTTTGTGTAAGTGAGCTTTATCAGCTAATCTTTGGTTAATGTCCTTTAAATCTGAAAGGTTTAGTTCTAAATCTTTATACTTTGCTAATTCATCTAAGTTTTCATTATTTACCCTTTCAAGTTCTTGAATTGTTAATTTTAAAGCTTTTTCTTTTTGTACAACTGAGTGGAATCCCAATCAGTATGAACACTCATCCTCTCAGCCTCTTTGATATCCTTATCAAAGGAGCTCTTCAAATCATCTTCAGTGAAAGCCATAAAGGCTTTATTCTCAATCTCTTCCTCATCATCACTTATGTCCTCATCCATCCAAGCTTCAGAGTATAGTGCTTGATGAGGTGCTCGATTCCCTTCTGCCCTCTTGCCCTTGCTCCAGTTCTTCAGTTTGACATACTTGTCTCTATACCTCTTTGCTCGGTAGGCAATCTTGTCATTCTGATCAGTCTCAGAAGACTTGGTATGACAATTTGCAGCAATATGTCCAGGTTTTCCACACCTATAGCAAAGACCTGATCTTGGGTCAGTATTAGAAGAGCTAACACCAAGCCTCTTCTTCTTCAACTGATCCAGCTTCATAGACATAAGAGCCATTTGAGTCTCAAGCTCTTCTGCCTCAGCATCAGCAAGATCAATTACTGGTTCATCAGGCTCAGTCACAGTATATGCTTGTTGCACAATGAGGGCCATTCCATTTGAAGATTGGTCAGTTTTCTTCCAGTTGATCAGTCTTGAAGCAGTATTCTCTTCATGATTCAACATTAGGCCATATAAAGTTTGAAAAGTATACGACTCAATGTTGTTAGCAGCATTGACAGAATTTGACATGTCAAGAAATTGTTGAGGAAGACTGTCCAGGAACTTTTGAACAAGTTCCCCTTCCTCTTTTACAATGCCAACACTAATTAGACCATGAACAATAGTATTAAACCTGTTGTAAAGAGAGGTGATGTCTTCATTTGGATTTGAGAAGAAGTTTTCATACTTTCTTCTCATGTTGCTCTTTCTTTGCAACTTCACTTTTGGTGTGCCCTCATAAGTGACTGATAGGCTATCCCACATAGCCTTTGCTGTTGGCAACTCCATGATTGCATTGAGAATTTCTTTGGTAACAGCATTACCAATCACACCTTTAGCTCTGGAGTCTAAAGCATACAACTGACGGTCAGTATCAGTCCAGTTGTGCTTTAGTTTAGGTACAGTTCTTATGCTCTCAGGAGCATTATCAGTAGCAGCAACGGGTTCCACAGTTTGTGGGATGATAGGACCATCATTTAGCACAGTGAGCATTTCATGATGAATGGATTCAAGATACCACTGAGCTTTTAGCTTCCATTGATGGAAGTCTTTACCATCAAAGATGGGTACTCCCTTTCCAGACATAGTTGGTACAACAATGGTAGACATTTTTGATTTTGTAGTGTGTGAAGGATAAGTATAAGGGATGGCTGCCAGGGTAATAGATCGACTAAATAAGAGTTTATTTAGCCTGCTCTGATACCAGTTGTTAGGTCACAACGCCCTGGTTTAGATGGTTAATTGATTGGATAATTATAACTTAAGACAAATATTGTATAAGAACAAGATATGAGTCAAAGTATAATTCCACTAAGTGTGGCTTGTTACGGAATAACAAGACCACTGATCAATTACAAAAGGTATGAAAGTGTAAAGTGAATTGGTGAGTTCTCCTTTGCAAGATGATCTCTATTTATAATGATATAGAGATCTTACATAATGGGCAAAGGAGTAACCGAAGGACTAAACTAGGAAAATGACTAAGATCAAGGGATTTGATCTTAGTCCGTTACATAACAAGTGTAACTCAGTCCTTCTACTCAGTATCACTATCTGATACTGAGTTTCAATATTGGTCACTCAGTATCAGACCTAAACTTAGCTATTTTATTCTACATACTAATCAAAGCTAATCTAGGTTGTTTTGTTATCTTAAGATCCAAAGGGGTAAGGCTTTTTGCCTTAACAAGTATATTGAAAGGTTGTGCATCGTTTATTGCATATGTATTAGATGGCCGAAAAGAAAAGAAGTCGATGGATAATGTCAAGATTATTCGGGATTTTCCCGAAGTATTTCCCGATGACTTGCCCGGTTTGCCACCGGAGAGACAAGTCGAGTTTAAGATTGATTTAGTTCCGGGGGCGACGCCGATTGCTCGTGCCCATATCGTTTTGCTCCCACCAAGATGCGAGAATTGATGACTCAATTGCAAGACTTGTTAGATAAGGGTTTTATTTGTCCGAATTCGTCACCGTGGGGTGCACCGATATTGTTTGTCAAAAAGAAAGACGGTTCCATGAGGATGTGTATCGACTACCGTGACTTGAATAAGGTAACTATTAAGAACCGTTACCCGTTGCCGAGAATTGATGACTTGTTCGACCAATCGCAAGGTGCTTGTTATTTCTCGAATATCGACTTGAGGTCGGGTTATCACCAAGTTCGGGTGAAAGAAGGCGACACCGAGAAGACGGCTTTTTGTACGCGATATGGTCATTATGAATTTCTAGTGATGGCGTTTGGTCTTACAAACGCGCCGACTATTTTTATGGATTTGATGAACCGAGTTTGCAAACTGTTCCTTGATAAGTTTTTGATAGTGTTCATTGATGATATTTTGATTTATTCAAAAACCGAGGAAGAACACGAAGGTCATTTGAGACTTGTGCTAGATGTGTTGAAACGGGAAAAGTTGTATGCCAAATTCTCGAAGTGTGAATTTTGGTTGCGGGAAGTACAATTCTTAGGTCACGTGGTGACATGTGATGGTATTAAAGTTGACCCGTCCAAGATTGAAGCGGGGTCAAATTGGGAGCCTCTGAGGACTCCTACCGAGGTCAGAAGTTTCCTTGGATTAGCCAGTTATTACCGAAGATTTATACAAGACTTCTCGAGAATAGCGGTTCCACTCACGAAGTTAACGAGAAAAAGTGAGAAGTTTGTGTGGAGGAAGAAGCAAGAAGAGGCGTTTAATCTGTTGAAGGAAAAAGTTATGTAACACGCCGATTCTTACGTTACCGGATGGTATGGAAGATTTTGTAGTTTATAGTGATGCTTCGAATCAAGGGCTCGGTTGTGTGTTGATGCAAAGAAGGAAGGTGATCGCATATGCCTCGCGACAATTGAAAAATGCGGAATTGAGGTACACGACACACGACTTGGAGTTAGCGGCGATTATATTTGCTTTGAAGTTGTGGAGACATTATTTGTATGGTACTCGGTGTACATTGTACACGGGTCATAAAAGTTTACAATACGTGTTTACTCAAAAGGATCTTAATATGCGACAAAGAAGATGGATCGAGTTGATCGCCGACTATGATTGTGAGATTGTGTATCATGCGGGAAAGGCTAATGTAGTAGCCGACGCCTTGAGCCGAAAAGTTTATGAAAAACCGAACCGAGGAATTTTAACACGTATAGAGGTCGTCTCGAGTATTATCCAAAGAATCAAGAATGCCCAACGAGAGGTTATGGGAAAAGACGAGTTGAGGCAAGAACGGTTAGGAAAGAACCAACATTTCCTCAAAAATGCACAAGGGCTGAAAACCGTAGGCGGTCATATTTGGGTTCCTAAGTTCGGTGGTATCCGAAAAGAATTGTTAAATGATGTGCACAAGTCAAAGTATTCGATTCACCCGGGGAGTACAAAGACGTACCAAGATTTGAAACGGGTTTATTGACGGCCCAGAATGAAGGCGAGAGTAGCCAAGTACATCTCGAAGTGTGCCACGTGTGCACAAGTAAAAGCCGAGCATCAGGTACCGTATGGGGTAGCTCAATCATTATTAGTACCAGACGGAAAGTAGGAAGACATAACTATGGATTTCATAGTTGGTTTACCGAAGACGAGTAAGGGTCATGATGCCATCTGGGTCATAGTTGACCGGTTGACCAAGAGTGCGTTATTTTTAGCCATTCGGGAAATGTTGCCACTTGAGAAATTGGCTAAGTTGTATGTTGATGAGGTGGTTCGATTCCACGGGGTTCCATCGTCGATTGTATCCGATCGAGATGCGAGGTTTACCTCGAGATTTTGGAGATCGTTACAAGAAGAGTTGGGTACAAAGTTGCGGTTGAGCACGACTTACAATCCGCAAACCGACGGTCAAAGTGAAAGGACGATTCAAACGGTCGAAGACATGTTGAGATCGTGTGTGTTAGATTTTGGTGGTAAATGGGATGAACGTTTACCGTTAGTCGAGTTCTCGTATAATAATAGTTATCACTCGACTATTAAGATGCCACCCTATGAGGCGTTGTATGGGAGAAAATGTAGAACTCCATCTTGTTGGTTAGAAGCGGGAGAGACGAAACTCACGGGTCCCGAGATTGTGAAGGTGACGAATGAGAAGATTGGTATTATTCAAGCAAACATGAAAGCCGCCCAAGATAGACAACGAAGTTATTCGGGTTTGAAGAAAAGGCCATACGACTTGGATGTCGGGGACATGGTAATGTTGAAAGTGTCACCGTGGAAAGGTGTAATGCTGTTTGGAAAGAAAGGAAAACTAAGTCCAAGGTATGTTGGACCGTTTAAAATATTGAAGCGAATCGGGCTTCAAGCGTTCAAATTGGAACTTCCACCCGAGCTTCAAGGTGTGTACGACACCTTCCATGTTAGTTATTTGAAGAAGTTTATCGGGGACGTTGAAAATATTATTCCATTGCAAAAGTTGCGGGTTGATGCCCCGAATCGGTTGATCGAGGAACCCGAAGCCATACTAGAGACCAAAACGAAGAAGCTTCGAAATAAAGAGATCGAGTTGGTATTGGTCAAGTGGAAATATTCCCTTGGATCGAATCTGACTTGGGAAGTCAAGGACGAAATACGGAAGAGATACCCGGATTTCGTGAGCTATGATGAGATTCCGAGGACGGAATCTTCTTAAGGGGTAGATAGTTGTAACGACCCGAAATTTTTAAATAAATAAATTGTACAAAAATATGATAAATACGGATAAATCATTTAAAGAACGTAGGAATTGGTTTTGTGTCGTTTGGACACCGTACGAGGAAGTTATGGACGAAACCGGGTCGAGAAGGAGGCCGAAAACTGCAGCCTTGCTGCAGCACAAAGTTCACGGCGTGAACTTGAGTTCACGATCGTGAACTCCCTTCAGGGAATGGTGGTTTTTGGTCGTCTGAAGTTCACGCCTAGATCACGATCGGGAATAGTTCACGCACGCAGAGTTCACGATCGCGAACTCTTATTCGCGTCGCGAACTATTTCAGACAGCAGCATTAAAGTCGGGTTTTGGCCTTTAATGCATTCCACAAACCCTAGTTTTCTCCCATTGGCGATTTTCGAGCATTAAGGCTGGTTTGGGTCGATTTCTTCACAAATCCTTGATATATTTCACTCCTAGTTGAAGATTAAAGGTATATCTTCACTCTTTGATCTTTGTAGCTTAAGATCTATGGATTTTTATGTATGGGTTTGAAACCCTAGTTCTTGGGTTTTGGGTTATGGTGAAACAAGTGATGTATACACTTAATAGATGGTATTTTAACAAAGGAAACAAGTGTATAATTAAGATTTGTAAGAATCTTAAAGGTTGGTTAAACCTAGGGTTTTGGTAAATCACCATAATTGGGGGAAGTGTTAGTTAATGGTATCTAGGGATAAATGGATACATTATTAGTAGTAGTGATGTTGAACATCTTGTGATTGTTGTATTAGGCTTTTGGTGAAGTCTTGGAAAGTCGATTGATTGTTGGAGCGAGGAAATTGGCGGAAAGAATACGGTTGGAGCATTATATTGCTAAGGTGAGTACGTGTGGACTTTACTGAGTACATAGCCTTTGAATTACTTTTCTTACTTGTGTTATGGTCTATTTGCTTATTTGTGTACACTTATAGTATGTTGAGTTAGTGATAGATATTATTGATAATATTGGATTAACTTGGTTGATGATGAAAGTGTTAGCCGAGAGCTAGTTGACATAACCGTTGAGTTATGGTGAGATTGAGGAGATGAGATGACATGGGCGACTCCCGGTCATGAGGTGTGGATTGAGGGGCAGTTGGGTGGATTCCCATCGACTCATCCACGTTAGTATTCTTGCTAACTGGACGTATTCCGATGAGTAAGGCAGGTATCGGTAGATTGGGCGATTCCCTCTTGCCGGTATCTTGTTTCTAATTAGTTCGGGGGCAACCCGATAACTAGATATGTATGTGCTTCTAGCTAGTTCGGGGGCAACCTGATAGTTAGATATGTTTTCTAAGAGAGCAAGATTGATAGGGTCACAATAGGGTGACTAGATTGGATAGACGATATATATATATATATATATATATATATATATATATATATATATATATATATATATATATATATATATATATATATATATATATATATATATATATATATATATATATATATATGTGTGTGTGTGTGTGTGTGTGTGTGTGTGTGTGTGTGTTTATATGTAACGTGACATTTTATTATCATTGGGTCTAAACCCATGTAGCTCACGAGACGTTTTTGTCTCACGTACTCCTTGTTGTTTTTGCTATGTACTCAGGTTCGGGATCGAAGGTATAGGTGCGCATGGATAGAGATGCGGGGCCTAGAATAGAAGAACACTAGAACGGATTTAGACTTAGATTTGGTTTTGATATATTTTGTAACACCAAACTTATACTCTGATTTTCATACCAAAAGTTTTTATAAATCCGTATTTTGGGATAGTTCTCCTCTTTATTAAATGATTATTTTGGCCAAATGTTTTGTATTAAAATTTGAGGTGTTACAACAGAGGCCCAATAAACATGCATAGAAGAGAGAACATTATCTATAAGTTGCAATTTACCAGCATAAGACAAATATTTGTTCTTCCAATCCTTTACTTTATTCTTTATTCTCTCAACCAGTTGCCTGCAGTCATTAATTCCCAATTGTTTATCAATTAAAGGGAAACCCAAGTATCTAACAGGAAGGTTTCCTTCTTTGAAAGGCATAATATCCATAATCTGCCTTTTCACATCCTCTGTGATATTACAGCTAAACATAGTACTTTTTCCCAGATTTGGAATTAACCTGAACAGCCACTGAATTCCATCATAACCACCTTTATTATCTTTACAGAATTTGTATCTCCATGCCATAGGACCAATAAGTCATCAGCAAAACAAATGTAGGTCAACTTCATATCCTTACAACCTTTGTGGTATTTAAAACCTGAATCAGTGCTAGTTCTTGTCTGCATCATAAGAGTGAAAATCTCCATAACTAGGGTAAATAAATATGGAGATATTGGATCACCTTGTATGATCCCCCTTCCACTTTTGAAATAACATTTTCTTTCACCATTCACACATATAGTAAAGGAGGCACTAGTAACATCCATAATCCATTTGATCATTTTTGTATGAAATCCAAATTTGTGAAGGTTTCTCTCAAAAAATTCCAATTGACTGTGCCATAGGCTTTGGCTATGTCTATTTTAAAAGCACACCTCTTAGGACCATTCTTTCTATTATAGCCCTTCAAAAGATCCTGAGTCACTAACAAATTGTCTTGAATCAGTCTGCCCGGAATAAACGCGCTTTGGTTAACATTTACTAATTTTTGCAGCCCTTCTTTTATTCTATCTGTCAATATTTTACTAATGCAGTTATAGACCACATTGCAACATGCAATGGGTCTAAAATCAGACACCTTAACCGGATGATACATCTTAGGGATCAAATTTATAATTGTTGCATTCAACTCCCCAAGAAGTCTCCCATTTCTGAAAAATTCCTTCACTACCAAACAAACATCCGTGCCTACTACACTCCAGACTTTTTTAAAGAATGCAGATGTGTAACCATCCGGACCAGGGGCTTTAGATTCATCAATGTCAAAAATAGCTCTTATAATTTCTTCCTCAGTCACCTCAACAACCATCTTTTGAGCTTCCTCTGTAGTTAAAGTGTTGACAAACAGACCATCACTATTACAAATTGGGTCAACAATGACTGCATTTCCAAGAAATTTTTTAAAATGTTTAATAAACTGATTAGCAATTTCATCACCTTCATAACATACATTGTTTTCATCACAAATGTTTAAGATACTGTTATGAGTTCTTCTAGCTTTAATGCACTTATGAAAATACTTTGTGTTCTTATCCCCCTCTTGCATCCACTTAATCTTTGCATTTTGCATTAACATATTTTACTCATCTTATATGGCTATGTTACAATCAACAAGAAGTCTGGAAACTTCTTCCTTATACTGGCTATTAAAAGGCCGTGACTCCATTTGAAATTGAGCTTTACTCAAATCGCCTCTCAACTTTTCCACAAGTTCAAAGAGATTACCATTTCTCCATATCATCTTATTTAGGTGAACCTTCATAGCTTTAAGTCTTTTTTCCAGAATGTACATTCTAGTACCCTGCACATCAGTGCCCATATTAAGTTGAACATTCTGAACAAAATCACTTTTTTGAGTTATGAAAGATTTGTGCTTTCTTTTCAATTCCCTGGAATAGTCAGAACTACATGGCTGTGGTCGGAAGTCATGAAAGGTAAAAAATGCACATAAGCCTGACTAAAACTCTGATTAAAAGCATCATTCGCCATCCTTCTATCAAGCTTTTTCATAATACTAGTTTTTGGAGATTTGGGGGATTTAATCCAAGTGTAATATAATCCAGAACTCTTTATATCTTCCACTTCAATAGTATCAATACAGTTTGCAAATTCCTGCATATCACTACTTGGATGAGAGCTTCCTGTAGTGTGTTCACCTATCTTACAAGTGACACTGAAATCACCCATTAGGACCCAGGGGTTTCCATTCGTTAAAGTATTAGTGACACATAATTCTTTCCAGAGATTTCTTCTCTCCCTACCAGAATTCGCAGCATAAACAAACATGCAGTACAAATTTGTCTTGCTGTGAATGAGCTTAATACTATACATGATATACCGAAAAGAAGTGTTAATGGTTGTGGCATTCACTTTATCCTTATCCCATCCAACGACAATTCTACATCCATTTCTACTGTGACTGATATTAGAGATCCAATTCCAACCTTCAAAACTTTCTCCATGATATTACTGATTTTGGGTTCTTTAATGTGTGTTTCCACTATAGCACACACCTGGAGTTTCTGTTCCTTCACCAACTTTATAACTTCCTTTTGTTTACCCCTATTTACCATATTATTTTTAACTTTCATATTCTCTCTTCTTCTATTTAGAACCTCAGTAATTGTCCTTCCTTTCGATTATTAACAAGGGCTTCCTTAGTTTCCTTCTCCCTTTGTTCCTCTTCCATCTCCTCATCCGATTTTAACTTGTTCTTACATTTCCTGTAATCATGCCCAAAGACTTTACAGTGTGTGCAAATCTATGGTTTCCAGGAAAAATCAACTATTACAGTTTTACCCCCTATGATCCTGTTTTCCATATCCTTATACTACAATTCTACTCTCTCTTTATATCCAGTATCAGCATCAACTTCAGTTGCATAATCCATCCTACCTGCACCACTGTTGCAGATCTTAGCAGTCATAGAATCCATGATGGCTGGTTTGCCCACACAACTAGCAATTGCACTTAATCCATCCACACGCCATGCTTCCAATGACACATTACTCAATTTGCACCATAGAGGAACTTTTGTGGGTTCTACTCTCTCCATACCAATATCTGGTGACCATTTTTGAACAATCAATGGCTTACTATTCACCATCCATGGTCCCTACTCAATGACCTTAGCCATTCCTTCCTCATTCCGAAATTTGAACAAGTACTGCCCAGTATTATACATATTTACATCACTAAGCCCAAATTTCCCTCACATCTTCCTTATATGGTATCGTAATTCATGGATTTGCATGTTAAAACCCACAAAGTATCCATATACCGTTAAAATCCATTTCTCACAGCCTTTGTTGATGAGATCATCATCAAATACCACTACCTCATCACCATTATCGTTTCTTTGTGTAGGTATGTACTTCATTATCATGTTCTTATCATCATCATTACCTTTCAATATATGTGTACACGTAACCTTATTATTATGTGCAGTATCGAAAGTACTTACATTTTCTATATTCAGATTCACCTCAGCCTCATTCATCACATGCAATTCATGATTCATACCCTCACTCACTTGATCATCAGTCGCTTCATCAAAATCCTCCTTCAATTGTACTTCAACTGTAACATCATCACGCACATCAGATTTAGCTTTAGGATCCTTCTTTAAATTGATAAAAGAATCCCCAAACTTCATCAGGATCTTAGTACTCCGTTTCGATGCTCTTCCGGATGACATATCATCAGAACGATGCAAAAATTGATTACAGAAATCGAATCGATCCCGACAGCCTCTTTCTCTACTCTCTTTTTTGCCCTTTTTAGTTATAACACACATTAGAAAGCAAAAGTTACGATTTTTTTCAAGAATTTGGTGATACAAGACATCAATGGTGGTCAGATCGTATACATTGAGGTGTACCGGCACCGATCCATCTTTCCGGCACTTGATCGAGTTTCCTCTGCACAACATTTTTTCCAGTTGAAACTGATTGAAGCTTCGTATAATTTTATCGCAAGTCAGTTGAATTTTTATAGTTTGCAGAAGCTGAATTTTGAAAATGTGGAGAATATTTGATAGAAATGTTGAAATTGAAATACCGGAGGGAAAAAGAATTAATGCAAATGGAGATGAGTTTGGTGTCACCTACGCCATGAAGATTTCCATCCCCAAACACCACCACAACTAGAGCAGTTACACCACAACCAAAAAGATCGGTATCCACCGGGAGTTCGCGGGAGTTCGCCATACAGTGGTGGAGACGTGTTTTGATTTGATTTTGGGTATGGATGGTTACAAGTAATGGATGGTGGTGTGATGAAGAAATCAAATTTGGGGTATTAGGGTTTGTGGTGTTAATTTGGAGAAGAGGAGGGGAAGAAGATAAAGGAAAGTAAAATAAAAAGAAGGGTAAATTACAGAAATTGTCCCTGAGGTTTTTTAGATTCTGGATTTTTGTCCCTAAATTTTTTTTCGATTTTTTTGTCCTTGGCGTTTTTAAAATTTCGCATTTTTGTCCTTCCGTCCAATTTTGACCGTTAAGTGACTAAAAATGCAAAAAAAATAAGAGTATTTTCATCATTTTTCTTAATCTTCCACATTTATTTGTTCTTCCCCAATTTTCTTCTATATTCTTCCCTTATCTTCAAATAATCAAATTAAAAAGAAACTCTCAAAAATTGATGATACAGATCTGGAGATTCTCAATGTCGTCATAACGAACCCAAAATCAAAATCATTTGCCCCTTCAACCAAAATCATCCACATACAATCTTCTTCTTTTTCCCTTTTGATCCTACATTTAAACAAAACTAAAATCAAACAATGAAATCAAAATCAAATTTAAACCAAAATAAAATCATACACAAAAATCAAAATCAAAAGAAGAAACCCAAGATCAAAATATCCCCACATGATTTCACCAGATAAATGACATTTGAGAAACTTTTCAAAAAATCCACTTGATTTCAAAAACCCTAATGCGTGTTTCAAAAAACCCATTGGATAACTTGATTTAAAAACGTTTCAAGAAACCCACGTTGACTCTATTGTCGGATTCTGTTCGCATCAAGTAATCAACTTCTCCGGCGAATCGTCTTCTCCGGTGTTGTGTTATTTGCAGGTTATTGGCGACTTTCATTCTGGCGAATCGCCTTCTACGGTGTTGTGTTATTATGAAACACCACCATCGCACACTTTCCGCCGCCATCACAACCGCACCTCCTCGGTCTTCTTCTCCGGTTAGAACCGTCACCACCATCGCACGCCGCCGGCGCCATCTCCGCACCTCCCGGATCTTCTCAGGCTAGAACCCTCGCCACCATCGTACCTTCCTTGTTGTGGTGAAAAATGACGGCTATAACCATCTTAACCTTCAATGGTCATTATAACTAGGCCAGATCCCCGCCTGAATTAGATCGGAGTTCACGTTTGGGTTTCATGATAGCGATTAGAGAAGTGGGTTTCATGATAGTGATTGTGAATCATCGAGAGAACAATAAGGATGAACCAATTGGGGGTTTCATACATTTCTTTTGTATTTTATGTTTATTATTTAGGAGTAGGGTTTATCAATTGGGGGATTATAGTTTGTAGATGAAGAGCACAGATAAAGAACAAGAAGGATGGAATAGTTGCAGGTTTGATTAGGGGTAATTTAGGGAAATGGACAAAAATATCGTCAGTTAACGGTAGATTTTGGATGGAAGGACAGAAAAGTGGAATCTCAAAAACGTTAAGGACAAAAAAACCGCAAAAAAAAGTTTAGGGACAGAAATCCAGAATCTGTAATTTACCATAAAAAGAAAAAGAAAGTAAAATTACAAAACTACCCTCACGTTTTCAGCACATGAGGGCTTTAACGGCTGAATTCAAATGGAAGGTGGACGGAAAGACAAAAAAAACAGAATTTGGCATAGCACAGGGACAAAAAATGAAAAAAAAGTATAGGAACAAAAACACAGAATCAGGAAAACCACAAGGACAAAAACTGTAATTTACTCATAAAATTACGTGTAATTTAATTGAACAATGATAAATAACTAAGTTCCGTCACTTTTACTAATACATAAATAATTTAGTTTTCTACTTTTCTCAACTTGGTTTTACTAAATTATATTATCTTTGTAACACCGCAAAAACTCAAGCCATTTTAAAAAAAAAAAAAATTATTACGGAAGCGTCCCATTTTAGTTATACCACAAAACTTAAGTTATTACATAACCAAACATAATATAAATTAAAACAGTTTTACCACCATTATGGCCTAATTACAAATTATATCCAAAAATCAGAGCCACGGTCAACCATTCCGACAAAACACCCCTTGACCCGCCCAACTATCAAACCTGCAAAAGAATCAACGAGGTGGGGGATTAGCACAAAGCTAAGTGAATGAATAAAGCATCTAAATTGTATAAACACAACAGATAAGATTCACACAACTAATTATAGGTAACCACAAACATAGAGGACGGCGGTTCGGCCGAACCCTAAACCATTGTTGGCCCAATAACGGTAACCGAAAGACCCCTTTACTACATTGGCACGGTAAAACCTCCTTCAAATGCAACGAATGCATCCAAGGTCCAAGAATCCGTTATCCAATAGTAACCGATGGCCCAATAGAATTCACCCATTACTGACCTCTATCCACCCGAATGCGCATTCAATCGATTAATTAATAATCTTCATTAATTACTATACCAAATAAACAATCCATAAAAATAACGTAGGGAATATCTAGTTAATTAACAAACACCCAAACAAGAACCGAATGTGAAATACCATCTACGCCATTATAATCCATACAAGTTATAGGCTAAATCCACTCACCTTAGCACAACAACTTGATCAAAACTCAGTATTTTTATATTACTGAGCTTGCTTCCCTTTTCCTGTATAAAATGAATACCGAATTAGTAACTAAATTCCACCGAAAATGACAATAATATAAACCAAAGCATATATTGCACCAACTTTAAGACCACTTACTTGCAATTCTACTTGTGACTAAACCAACTCAAAACTTTCATAGTCAAAGGTTTATAATAACATCTACACTAAATTGAACAAAACTATAATTTAACAATTTAGGCCCACACGGGTCAAAACCGAGAACAAGGTTCTAATACTTCAAATACATAATTTTATTAACATTTCTTAAACATAAAATTACCATTTTATGACAAACCTCATGTTTACATATTATACAATGAAGCACCCAAAGTTTTCAATACATATTTGACCCGAAAAAGAGACATACGACCTCTTGTACTAACTCAGAAATCTGAACAGTTTTATGACCATATCAGATTATGAAATTATGATATAAATAAAGTAGACTCATAGACCTTCTAAACGACTGGTCCCACGCCCAAAACTTAGTTACGGTTGATTTTATATGATTTTTACAAAACCGCCAAAATTCAGCAAAAAGCTGCCATTTTCTTTAGCTACGGGTTTTTATACAAATTTTCATCCAAACACCCAATTACTCAAGACAACAATCAACAATTCATTCTATGGTTAATTCCTACCAACAATAATCATTTTAGCATGTCATTTTCACTAAAAGTTAACTACTTTAAGCATAAAACTTCATCTTCTCAATTTTAGGGTTTTTAGGTCATCTTCCCCAAACACCATTGGAGAAGCTTGGTGCTAAGAGCTCTAAGTTTGGTTGCTACTCAACAACTAAACATTTAAAACATAGAAATCAGTCACCAACTTCATTTAGATTGTAAAGATTTAAACAATTTAACACTTTATGCAAGAAACCCACCATAACTCAAAAACCTTAACTATAACTTCAAGAACACAACAACAAGATGATAAATTACCTATTGCATGCCTTAGAATCTGAACATCAGTGGAAAGAAAGAAGGAGATTCAAGCAATTCTTCAAGAATACAAGTTTCTTCAATTTTTTGGGTGATAATTGAGTGTGTGTGTGTTTGTGAGTCACGAAGAGAGCAGGCAAAAGAAAGGGTTTTGGGACACCTAATATATCACGTATCACACAAAGTGGATTTTACATATTTTTAACTTAAACACAGTATAAATACCTGTTATCTAATATACGCTGATAAATTTTAAGGCCTAAACGAACTCTGATTTACACAACGAAAATATATTTGGAATTGAAATTTAAAAATGATCCCGGATATGCAAAAATCATATTAATATCTAATAATTCAATTTTCACTAATTTTAACCCCTTGGTTAAAATACAATTAATTTCAATTAATTCAAATAAAATCCAATAAATATTAAACAATTAGATATTACTTACCGAAAGTAATAAAATATTCTAGGCCGGGTCTCGGGATGTTACAAATCTACCCCCCTTAAAAGGATTCCTTCCCCGAAATCTCAACATGCTCAAATTAATAAGGTAACATTTTCATCAAAACAACAATAATTTAACATATAACTACGTCCTATTTCATTATTTTCAAAACTTTTCTTATTATTTTTCAAAATCAAATGTAGTTATTTAACATATTTGTATATCTTTAATTATTAAATTCACAAATCATCAAAAATGGTCTACAAATCTGATTCATTTAGTCACTTTTCAAACTTCACATTTAGCATAAAAGACAAATCAGACATTATAATGGAAGAATCCCTTAGGTTAATAGTAAATTCGCTCAAACATCTATATTTATATGTCTATCATTTCCTACCATTCATATATCTTTAACTATCTTTACTTTAAGGGCGAAAAGGCGCAAGTAGACAGTTCCAATTTATCACATAATTCATAATTATAAATAAACAATTTTCTTCACTATCAACTAACATACGTGTAAGTGTATAGTTTATTAGAAACATACCCGTGATATAATCATTAGTGAAAGCATCATTTTCCACTGTCATTTGAAACGCCCTACCCTCAGGTGGAGGGTAATTCTTTCTCTTTTGTCCTGTTGTAGATAACGATGCCTCACCCGAACCGGAACTCGACCCAATCTTCTTTGTTGAGGTACAGTCACCCGCCCTATGACCTTCTTTTTGACAATTCCAACATACACTTCTCGGGAATTTACAATCTTTGGAGTCATGCCCAAACTGGCCACATCATATACATCTCATAGTATGTGTCGTACATGATCCCGAATGAGAAGATCTACACCTAGAACACCACGGTCCTCTTTGGCTAGAACCAACATTCGATTGCCTCTTATTCTGATTATCCTGCTTCTGGTTCCCTTGCCACTTCTCTACCTGCTGTGAGCTTGACTGTGTTGGTTTAAACTTTTGATACCCCGACCTATCTTTGTTCACCCATTCTTGAGCATTCATATCACCTTCAACAGCTTTAGCCAGATCAAATGCTTGTGACAAAGTAGTTGCTAGTCTAGCGGTAGTACGGTATTCGGGTCTCAAGGCACCGATAAAATGCTTTATTCTTGAAGGCTCATCAGGTACCCATTGTTGTACAAACCTTAATTTCTCATTGAATTGCTCAATAAGATCGTTAACCGTCATTCTCTCCGTCATTCGCAAATTTAAAAACTCGGATCGGATCCTATCCATCTCAAAAGAATTGCAATAACGTTTGCACAATTGTTCCTTAAATTGATCCCACGTTATCATATTAACCGTTTCTTTGGGATAGTTCTCAATCAATGTGTCCCACCACACCATTGCCCCACCTATTAACTTTCGGGTAGCATACATCACTCTATATTCGGGGTCGCAACCACAAGCATCCAAAGTTCTATCGATTTCTCTTAACCAATTTAATGTAACACTGGGATCTCGACTGCCACTGTATTCGGGTGGCTTACAATCTAGAAATTGTTTGAAAGTACATGAGGGTTTCCTTACTAAGTGGTATTGTTGGTTGTTGAATTGGTATTGAGGCATTCCTTGACTCGGGGTAACATAATAGTATTGTGGTTGTGACATTACAGGGTTAGGTTCGGTGGATGTCGACATTAAAGGTACTGTCATGGTAAAAGCTGGTGTAGAAGGGATTTGCATTGTAGAAGTGGCCAATGTTGGGTTGGACATTGGGGGAAAATTTGGTAATTGGTTATTATGATTTTGGTTCATGTTATCGACGACACTTTGATGGTATTCCAATCGGCTTTCTATTCTCAAAATATATTCTTCTTTTTCAGCATTCGTATCCTTGGATGTACCAATAATTTCTGGTTCGGAGTTCGGTGGAGTTACCAAAGGATTGGGATCGTTATCAACCATCTCTGTCAAAAAACACAACATCTCACAAAACGTTAGTTGAATACGTTAGTACCTATCATACTAACTAGTAACTACTAACCCTACATTCACTTAATCTCTATCCCTTTTCGTCCGGAATGTTTGACCAAAACTCGAGCCAAGATTTGGGAATGGACACCTAAATGTGTACACATTGCCAAACCAGGGCTCTGATACCAAGTTGTAACACCGCAAAAACTCAAGCCATTTAAAAAAAAAAAAAAATTATTACGGAAGCGTCCCATTTTAGTTATACCACAAAACTTAAGTTATTACATAACCAAACATAATATAAATTAAAACAGTTTTACCACCATTATGGCCTAATTACAAATTATATCCAAAAATCAGAGCCATGGTTAACCATTCTGACAAAACACCCCTTGACCCGCCCAACTATCAAACCTGCAAAAGAATCAACGAGGTGGGGGATTAGCACAAAGCTAAGTGAATGAATAAAGCATCTAAATTGTATAAACACAACAGATAAGATTCACACAACTAATTATAGGTAACCACAAACACAGAGGACGGCGGTTCAGCCGAACCCTAAACCATTGTTGGCCCAACAACGGTAACCGAAAGACCCCTTTACTACATTGGCACGGTAAAGCCTCCTTCAAATGCAACGAATGCATCCAAGGTCCAAGAATCCGTTATCCAATAGTAACTGATGGCCCAGTAGAATTCACCCATTACTGACCTCTATCCACCCGAATGCGCATTCAATCGAGTAATTAATAATCTTCATTAATGACTATACCAAATAAACAATCCATAAAAATAACGTAGGGAATATCTAGTTAATTAACAAACACCCAAACAAGAACCGAATGTGAAATACCATCTACACCATTATAATCCATACAAGTTATAGGCTAAATCCACTCACCTTAGCACAACAACTTGATCAAAACTCAGTATTCTTATATTACTGAGCTTGCTTCCCTTTTCCTGTATAAAATGAATACCGAATTAGTAACTAAATTCCACCGAAAATGAGAATAATATAAACTAATGACCAAAGAATACATTGCACCAACTTTAAGACCACTTACTTGCAATTCTACTTGTGACTAAACCAACTCAAAACTTTCATAGTCAAAGGTTTATAATAACATCTACACTAAATTGAACAAAACTATAATTTAACAATTTAGGCCCAAACGGGTCAAAACCGAGAACAAGGTTCTAATACTTCAAATACATAATTTTATTAACATTTCTTAAACATACAATTACCATTTTATGAAAACCTCATGTTTACATATTATACATCAAAACACCCAAAGTTTTCAATACATATTTGACCCGAAAAAGAGACATACGACCTCTTCTACTAACTCAGAAATCTGAACAGTTTTATGACCATATCAGATTATGAAATTATGATATAAATAAAGTAGACTCATAGACCTTCGAAACGACTGATCGCACGCCCAAAACGGAGTTACGGGTGATTTTATATGATTTTTACAAAACCGCCAAAATTCAGCAAAAAACTGCCATTTTCTTTAGCTACGAGGTTTTATACAATTTTTCATCCAAACACCCAATTACTCAAGACAACAATCAACAATTCATTCTATGGTTAATTCCTACCAACAATAATCATTTTAGCATATCATTTTCACTAAAAGTTAACTACTTTAAGCATAAAACTTCATCTTCTCAATTTTAGGGTTTTTAGGTCATCTTCCCCAAACACCATTGGAGAAGCTTGGTGCTAAGAGCTCTAAGTTTGGTTGCTACTCAACAAATAAACATTTAAAACATCGAAATCAGTCACCAACTTCATTTAGATTGTAAAGATTTAAACAATTTAACACTTTATGCAAGAAACCCACCATAACTCAAAAACCTTAACTATAACTTCAAGAACACAACAACAAGATGATAAATTACCTATTGCATGCCCTAGAATCCGAAAATCAGTGGAAAGAAAGAAGGAGATTCAAGCAATTCTTCAAGAATACAAGTTTCTTCAATTTTTTGGGTGATAATTGAGTGTGTGTGTGTGTGTGTGAGTCACGAAGAGAGCAGGCAAAAGAAAGGGTTTTGGGACACCTAATATATCACGTGTCACACAAAGAGGATTTTACATATTTTTAACTTAAACACAGTATAAATACCTGTTATCTAATATACACTGATAAATTTTAAGGCCTAAACGAACTCTGATTTACATAACGAAAATATATTTGGAATTGAAATTTAAAAATGATCCCGGATATGCAAAAATCATATTAATATCTAATAATTCAATTTTCACTAATTTTAACCCCTTGGTTAAAATACAATTAATTTCAATTAATTCAAATAAAATCCAATAAATATTAAACAATTAGATATTACTTACCGAAAGTAATAAAATATTCTAGGCCGGGTCTCGGGATGTTACAATCTTTACATGCGCTGTTCGTTTTCAGTTACGCCTATTGATAATGGTTTCCTATGACCTTCTACAAAATAATTCATCGGAATTGGGCTTATCCAATTCAGAATTGCAAAATATAGGTTTTTTGTTTACCCACTAATCGATGAAATTTCATCAGATTAATGAAGAATAAAAGTACCATTAAATAAGAGAATGTAAAAGTGACGCTATTTTATTAACATTTTACACACACAAAAAAAACATGGTTTTAGTCAGTGTTTTAAAACCCGTTCACTTGGTTGATTCAACCGGTTAGATTGGGATTCGGTAAAAAGAGTGGGTCAAAAGTATTCAGGTATGTACTCTGTAGGTTATAGTTGAAGCTATCAATCCATAGTTTAGCCTTTGATGATGGTTTTGTGAGTATCTTGAGGGTGAAGAATGAGGGATTTTAGAGTGAGAAACTAGAGAGAAGGAGTAGAGTGAACAATGCAAGTGAGTATGATTAATGTGGCAAAGTTACAATTAGTGACTAACAATCTAGTGTTTATACTCTATCACTAATTGTCCAATTAGTCCTACTGACTATTCTTAGAAACTATATATACTTGGCAATCTTTGTCCCTAGACTAATGGGAGCAACATTATAAGTCCTAACAATCTCCCCCTTTGTGACCATAGTCTAGGTAGCAAATCTTTGAAGTCTTCTTCGTTTTCAAAGCTGGAGCTGAGTGATAAACCGTTGTGCAGTTATGTTGAAAAATCAGCTTCAACTTTTGATGATCGGTGATAACATACTTTTAATTGGCTTTTCAACCAATAGAAAGTATTCCAGAAGACTTAAAGCAAATCGACGAAATGTAGACCCATAGATAGAGCGGTTAGCAGCGGAAGTCCTTTCTTGAAGTTGTGGCATCGTCGATTTGCTGCTGATCCTCGGTTCCTGATATTTGTTGAAGTCGTAGAAGTGCGGTATCTTGATTTGATTTGGATTTTCTGACCGTTGTTGATAATGTTGGAGTACGGTCATAGAATCCCTTATCTGATGTATTGACTGTCGTTGATAAGATTGAAGTACAGTCATCAGATCCTCTATCAGACATAGTGACTGTTGTTGATAAGAATGGAGTACAGTCGTCTGATCTTCGCACAAGAAGGTATCAGGGTAACCCAGGATCACATAGATTGCCTGTTAGCACAACAGTTAAATAAATTGTGTGACCTATGTTCAGTGTTGGCTTTGATGTTAGCACTGGTAGGATTTCCATTCAATCATCGTGGAATACCAATATTTTTTGGTATCACTATGAATGTTCCGGCAATATCCCAAGGATATGCTTCGTGGAGTGCCTGTGTCCTAAAGACATTTAATTCGGTTCTAGACTCTATACGTGGAAAAACGAAGGCGAGGACTGGAGAGAATTGTCCTCTTTTTCAATATCAAGAATCTCCAAGTGAGATGTCGATAGCATATGAGCAGATCTTCGTGAAAAATGAAACAAGGACTTTTTAAGGAGTACTTGAGTAGCTGGGGGGTTGTGCATTGCATCACTGGGTCCATGATGTCATTTTCAATATCAGAGAGCAACATATGCAATCTGATAGAGACGTGGCTACCTGGCTTTTAATTGGTTTGGTAAGGGTTTTTCGTTTTCTTTAACCCTGTCACACCGTCCTCACTCAAGCTTACTTTTTTAATTTTCAACTACACCCTCGTTTCATTTTTCCATGTGTTTAGCTGATTTGCACCCCTTACTTCATTCCCCCCTCTCAAATTTTATCTCAGCGCACCCCAATCAAGATCCCACGATACTTGATTCTGCTCACCTAGACCTAGGACCCTCACTTTTTAGTTCCTATATTGTCGGTGGCTCCGGGGAAGATCATGCTGGATATACCAGATCATAGGAGTAATTTGAGAGTGGTCTATTACGCGCATGTGCATTTTATTCAGCTTTTTAAAGATGTTTCATTTTAAGAGGTTCACATGGATTTTTCTTCGGAATTTTATGTGTTTCCGAAATAAGTTGTTGCCTGAAAGATTGTTTGATGTTAAGGCACAACAACTTGTTCTTTTTGGGTAACACAGGACTCACATAGAGTATCCGTTAGCACACTGTATGAATCGGTAGTCGTTTGCACAACCATTGATTCAAATGTGTGACCTGCGTTTAGAGTTGGCGTGATTTTAGCTCTAGCAGGATTTCCACTCGATCCTCGTGAAACATCAGATTGTGATGCCACTATGAGTGTTCCGATGGATTCATGGAGATCCATTTTCGTAGTGCAAGTGTCCTATATTGGAATATTCTTGAGGGTGAGAACGAGACACACTGTGCATTCAAAGAGACTTAACCCGGTGCAGGAGGTTATTATGTTTCAATACCGACATACTCCGAATGAGTAGTCAGTAGATTTTGTGCTACGTCCCCTGATGAAATGAAATAAATTCCTGTTGAGAGGAATTTGAGTAGTTGGTGGTGGCGTGCATTTGCTTTACTGGGCCAGTAAAGTCTAGTGAAACATTCAACTTATGAATGATCAACTTTTTTTGTGGTTGTCCGGTTTATTGACGGTTTGGATGCACTCAAAGGCGTGTTTTCTTAAATTTATCATGTTTTTCACATCACCTTGCACTCACCTATTTCTATACCCTAGACGTATACCCTCACATTTACCAGTTGGCTAATAAATATTACCCTGGGAAGGTAGAGCCGGTTTTGGCAAAACCATGGGAAGGTAAGTCTTTTGAAGTGGTAAGTAACGAGAATTAAAAGAATTTGTAATAAACATATGTCATCTTTACTAGGGATCTAGTAAAGCGATCGTTTACGGATATTATAACGACTTATAATTAACGTTACAAACATAAAACTGTTTAATTTGGGTATTTTGTTTTGTTGTTTGAAATTTTCTCCCCCTAGAATTACTAATTCTCCCTCTAGAATTAATATTTCTCCCCCTCGACAAAACAAAGATATTAAAAAGTCTAGAGGTTTGAGGACGTACCTTAAACATCGTCGGAGGGTTGAAGGAGAGTATTTGCGGTGAAACTTGATTGAGCATTGTGTTTTCTTTTGAGAGCGGGTTCTGAATCTGTTGTGATCAGAAGCCATTGTCCGTTGAAGACCGGGTTTCAAGTTGAAGTACTTGAAACCCATTTCTTTGAAGCTCGGGTCATACACTGAAGTGTGCATAAGCCATTTTGTTGAGACTCGAGTTGTATATATATATATATATATATATATATATATATATATATATGTATATATATATATATATATATATATATATATATATATATATATATATATATATATATATATATATATATATATATATATATATATATATATATATAAAAGTAGAATTTGAAAATTTAAATTTATTAATAATAAAAGAAAATTTAACAAATTAAATTTATATATATATGTATATAAGATAAAATTAAAGTGAAATAAAGAATTAGAAAAAGATCCCTGGTCGAGACTAGTAACTATCCCCAAATATTTATCATGAGTGTTGGATAGGAGAGCTATGTTTCAAGTCATGTGCCTTGAACAACCCAAGTCAAGGTATCTCAGATTCTACATAGAACAATTAAAACATGTTTGGTACCCAATTATGTATGGGACCTGAAACGATTAGTGACTGATGTTTTATGTAGAATTATTTTATGATGAAATTAGAGCTTTGAAGAACTGCAAGGAGGCAGTTCAGAAGTTATGGATTTAACGACCCATTGTAAAGATTTTTCAGAGGATTGAATAATCCAATGAGAGTTTTCATTTTTGATCCAGTTATATTTTACAAATGTTGAAGATTTAGTGGGTGTTTTGGTGTATTGTTGTATGTACTCATTAATGACATGTTGCGAACCGTCGGTTTTTTGTGAAATCCGGAAGCCATTTGTAACCCGGTTGTAACTTGTAATCTCGATTGAACTTCAATTTTGACAGTTGATTTGTCGAAAATGGTAAACCAAATCAGGCGATTTGAAAGATGATATGACGCTTTTGGAACAAAAACATGAGAAATCAGGTGATTTGATCCACTTTGACCC
Source organism: Calendula officinalis (assembly GCA_963853835.1). Classification (NCBI taxonomy): domain Eukaryota; kingdom Viridiplantae; phylum Streptophyta; class Magnoliopsida; order Asterales; family Asteraceae; genus Calendula; species Calendula officinalis. Next base: position 43,720,085 of record OY970826.1, read on the forward strand.
GCGCAGTTAAACCGTGACCCGCTATCATACAGAACGAATAAAATTCCAGGCTTTAAAACATTAGTTTTAGTTGGTTTTTACATGTATGATATCAATCACCTAGCTTTTAGTTTTTAATTTTGTTAACAATAGCTTTTAATTAGGACTACAAAACTGTATAAAATAGTCGTATGTTAACAATCGACATAAACCATCTACCATATCTATACTACTTTATAAAGTAAATTAGTCATTTTTAAATAAGGAAGGTCTGAATTCAAACTTGCCATATTTTATGTATTCACATCTGAGTTGGAGCTGAAATTGAAGTTGAGGTATACATAGTCCAATAGAAGCATTTGACTCCTATTTGATGGACCGGTGCTTATATTCTGTCTGAGATTGTTTATGTAGTGCCATACTGTCATGATATTGAGGGACAGTAAGTTCATTACGTAAAATAAATTATCAGTTGCAACCTTGTACACTTCAATATGCGCATTGAATTGTTATAAATAAATTAGAATAAAATATGCGATTGTAGGTCGGCCTGGCTTGACCCGGCTTTGTAAACTTACCCATTTTAACATGTACTGAAAATTAACCATTTTTTATACCCAACATTTTTTAAATAAAATCTAATGAGTGCGTTTTTTGGGGTTTTAGCATACAAGAAACATCACCCACCATATCTGTCTGATGCAGTTTGGAGACTTGAAAAGATCAGTAATGATGTAGAAGCGGTTGAACAAGGAACGGGTCAAAACAGTCAAAGATTTTTTAGCTCTTTTATTCCTCTACCCAGAAACGCTTTGACATGTAAGATATTGCATCACTTTTGTAGGGCTCGCAAGTTATGTCGGGTCAATATTACAATACCCAAACACGACCCTTTTAGAATCCGAGCTTAGTGGATTATTAACAGGTTGGCAAGTTGGATTTAAAATGGAAAGTTATTTATACACCATAACTTTTACTTCATACACCACACTGTGCAACTTTTATAACAATGGTTGTGGTGTCTGTAGTAAAAAGTTGTGGTATACAAATCACCTCCCAAAATTTATATATCCGGTTGGGTAACGTGTCAATATGGGTCTCGGGTCAGTTTGGACCAGCCCACCAAATTTGGATCCTGTTCTTATTTTTGTAAAACTCAATGTTTTGAATATGATCACAAAAATATATGATGAAAATAATTATTATTTACTATTTTTCAAGTTTTGAGATTTGCAGAAATGTGGGAAGTTGTTGTGGAACCTCTCTCAACCCAACAAGGTTATTTTTCTTTCTAATTCGAACTTGATATTTTGACCCGTTTACTTATAAATGTGTCAAATTGGTTTTTTTTTATCTATCTTTATGGTTCTCATGTTTTTGCTTTTGTCTTTTGAACATAATCACTAAGCTTTACCATGATTTTCATATACAGATCGAAGCCCACAAATTAGTGAAATCCACATTTCAAAATGTGGACAAAGTTCTCACCTATGATGATGAGGATTCACTTAAAAGCGGTACTCACCCTCTTACCGAAAATCACTTTACGCTTGTTTTTATAATTCATATTATTTGATTAAATCGTTGTAGCATTGAATCAATAAGATAAAAACACTTAAATGTATGATTTTAATTTTGCATCGGTATGATGATTATCACTTTATCATACCTTGTTGAGGTAACAATTAACATCTTTGATATGATCTTAATTTTGTTTCTAAAAATGGGACTTTTGCTTTATGCAATTGATTAGTGTACTCTTTATGGAAATTGAAACGGGTTTTGATAGTTGACTTTGACTGTTACAAAAATTATCTAAAAGGAAATGCAGCACATGATGCTTTTTTATATAAATTCAGATTTTGTAAGGTAGTAAAATTTGATACTTATAAAGCGGTCCAAATTTGGATAGAGATTCTTTAATGGAGGGAAGACTCTGAGGCCAATTGTATTCTAGAGGTACTCTTTGTTACTACCGTTACTTTGTAGCTTTTTTTGTGGTTAAAGAGATTACTTATTGAAACTGACACATATGCTTAAGAGTTTTTGTTATAAGTTTGATAGTATATGTCAAACGGGTCGAACATGTTGATAGTTAATATTTATTGTATGGCCCACTTTGACCCGTTACCCGACCCGTTCAATTCTTGCAATTGTGATTGCGTTATTTGGTTTCTTGATCCTAACATAACATTAATTTTCAGGATTTCGTATTTGATGAATGCAAATTGGTTAAAGCTACTATGGCAATTTGGTTGTTGAAATGGAACAAATTTGGTATTCCCAAAAATCAAGCCGCGCGCAAAATGAAGGACGTGAATTTAACTCGAATTACAGGCGCTTATGCAAATAAATGTTATGAGGAATTGGTGGTACATAGAGAACAAAATGCCGAAAATGTCAATTGTGCATTGGAGGTTGTAGTGATTGACGATACATCGTTAATTGAAGCAACTGCTGCTGCTGCTGGATTCAAGAATCGTTGTAAGAGCATCCTCAATGGTTAATCTCACAAAACTTATTACTTTTGCCACATCAACATTCCACTAACCAAAAACCTTTTCATAAATAGCATCTCCAATAGTTAACCTTTACAAAAGCTTTTTCTTTTACAATATTTCTAATTTACCTTTATCTATCTAAAATGTTTTATAAATACCCCCTATATATAATTTGATAATTTTTTGGACATCTTACGAAATATAATATTTTTTAAAAAGTCTTATACAAAAATATTATGATAATTGACATTAAATATTATATAATTTATTTATTAACTAATAAAACTACAATAACGAATTTATATATAACATATCTAAGGTTTAAAATGAAATGTTATTAAACATAGGGGACTAAAAAAGATAAATATTGAAAGATGGTTAAAAGGTTAGTAGAGAATAAGTCTTTGCAATAAGCTTTTCAAAAAGTTAAGTATTCCAATGGTAAAAAGTCTTTCAAAAACTTATTGAAATAGTAATAAGCCTTAGAAAAAGCTACCATTGGAGATGCCCTAACTAGGGCTGTAAATGAGCCGAGCTCGAGCTCGACTAGGTTCGAGCTCGGCTCGTTTAATTTTACCGAGCTCGAACTCGAGCTCGGCTCATTTCGAGCTTTATGTGTAAAGCTCGAGCTCGGCCCGTTTAGGTTTTTCCAGACTCGGGCTCGGCTCGATTAAGCTCATTTAAGCTTCCATATATACGAAATATACAATTCTTTTAATTAATCATAATATATAATATATGATGTAAATCCTTTTATATATATATATTATTTTATATATGTATATGTATAATATATATACACATAATCAGATAAATACGTAATATGAATTTATATTTTTTTATAATAATTAATTATTTTAGCTCGTTTAGGCTCGCGAGCCTAAATGAGCTGTTAGTATGCAGCTCGGGCTAGGACTCGTTTATTAAACGAGCTCTAAGTTAAGCTCGAGCTCGAACTCGTTTAACTCGAGGCTTTATCGATCTTTTAACGAGCCGAGCTCGAATAGCTCACGAACAGCTCGGCTCTAGCCCTAACAAAGAAGCTGTTGTATGTTATGGAAATAATCATGAAAATGATGGTGCATAAAGTTTCCATGTCATCATTCAGGTTTTAGGGCGAAAGTTATTGTGAAAAACTGCATTAGTAGCCGGCCGCTTAATAGTCTTTCGGTTGAAAGTTCATAAAGAATTGGCACTCACTTGTTAATTATAAGTAAAAGTTCCATTTGGATTTCTAACAAAGTAAACAATTCTTTTACAACTTTGTTCTGAATTTCAAGGCCTAGGTGTGGTCCTTTAAACGGAGTTCCGGAAGACATTTGATCACCGGGTTAATATAGTTTGTAGGGTAACTTTACGTTGCCTTTTCACTTGTAATTTCACATGACACGACAAAAGTATTAGTAACTCCAGAAAAAAAAATTTAATCTCGACGGAGTTTACACAGCAAACGTGGTGTATTGAAAGGTTTTTTATGATGACTAAGACGCATAAACAAACATTTCTTCTTTGTATTTCATACTTAATTAGGTTTACTGTTTTATAACAAGAAACTTTGGAGATGAATCATTTTTGTTATTATACTTCAAAACATGTAATCGAACAACATTTCAACGCCAGTGCTAATTACCTCTATTTTATACACAATTTTCATGCTTATGTATTGTATTCGTTGTAAAAATATGTAGCCAATGGATTTTTAATCGTCAGGAATATATAGTTCGCAGCCACCGTATCGCGCGAGTTTTAACCTAGTTTACCCTAATTATTAATTAATCATAAATTACAACTAATTTAAGTTCATATTTAAATAGATTCATAAGCATGTCGTTAACGTAACTCATTACTTTTTTGCCGTATTTTGTTACAAATAACAAAATGACATCTTATGTAGTATTTAATAAGTTAACTGTATTTTCTTCCGTATTAATAAAATTATACATTTAAGCATGCATATACAAGATGATACGTTATGTAATTTAATAAAATGAACTTTAGTTTTATTCTAATTTTTTCCGTATTTTTCTTCATGACAAAATGACACGATATACAATATTTAATAAAAGGACTATATTTTTATAATATAAAGCATGTTTATTCATTGCCAAATTTTTTTACTGAAAATATTCATATACGTACTTAACAGGAATGAAACTAATTAAAAAAGAGAAAATGAGACCCACATATCAGTGTGTTTTGATTGTTCACAAAAGAAAGTGAGTAGTTGTAGGAAGTAAATGTTGTTTGTTTTAAGTTTTTAACGATTTTATAGAAGTATCGATTATTTAAAGAGAAATGATACTTAGTCTTACAATTTGTGCCTATTTACGTGTCTACCAATTTGATCATAATAAGTGTTGGAAACAAATGATGATGTAAGGAAAGAGAAATAGTAGTTTATACATTTTAAATTTAAAAATAATAGACACATAAATAAGCACAAATTATATAACTCAATACCATTTCTCTTTTTTAAATGATAATTATATTCACACATCTATTACAACATAATGTCTCACAAATGTTTCCAACGTATTTGAACATACACACTCTCAGTTAATGAGCCACTAACATATCAATAAACTATAATTTTTATTTTTATGAATTATTATACCTTTCTATATTATATTTTTAAAGAAAAATTGTATTGTTTTACATTAAATATGCATAATTTATACTTCTACCTATAGAAGAGTTAGAAATATGAAATCAATTAATTCATTTTTTTAGTTTCATCAATTAATGATTTAATTCAGACATTTATAATGCTAAAAATAAAAAAGAAAAAATTAATACCAATCAATATCAGTTTTTTTTAACTTAGTATCCATTTTTAAATCCACCTGCAAACCAAACACACCTAAATGTAGAAGGAGCTGGTCGTGCTTTCCAAAGGATGAGCCGAAAGAATGTAAAATCGCCACCCTCCAAGTTTTGTCATTTTTATGTCCTACCCCCTATACTTTGTACTACTTTACAATTAATTCTGTGCTACGACTGCCCCGCTGCGCTGGCCGCCCTTTAACTTTAGCCCATTTTAATTGTTATATTGTTAAGTTTTTAAAGTTCAATTTGATATGGATAAAATGGTTCTAAAAAGTGTGAATTGTCAGTATCGATTAACTATAGAGAAGTTAATAAACACCTTTAGATCTAATTGAATATAGAAGTTGCAGCGGATCAACACTATATCAATGTAATTAAGAACAATGAACTGTAAATAATATGCGAAAGTATTAAGAACACAGTTTCACAAAAAGCTTCAATGTATATTATTGAGTTAACAATACACACGTACGTTTACAATTCGTAAGGAACTATTTATAATAGTCCTTGAAGCTAAACTATTTACCCTAGTTATTCTAGGACTTGATTTACATCGAATAATAAAAATATACATTGATTTACATTCTATAACTATCTATACGAAGATCTTGGACTTGATATTCTTCAAAAACGCGTTATCAGTAGTAAAACTCATCACCAGTAGTAAATATGTAACATCAGTAGTAAACTTGGTGATCAGTAGTAAGTCCAGAAACCATCGTCAGTAGTAACTACTATTGATCAGTAGTATCTTCAATCTTTGATCAGTAGTAACTAAGTTATAGTATACACCAGTATCAACTTCTTCAGTAGTAATATGTTCTGCCCCATCAGTACTAATTAATGTCAGTACTAACTGCAGCATCAGTAATAAGTTGATCTGTGTTTTACTCCAACAATCTCCCCCTAAACTTATTGATTACCTTTTAATCAATCAAGTTTCTTTTGTTCCTCTTGTTCTCTTCTTCTTTTCTCAAGAGTTCTTTGATTCTGTTGAAGCCTTTGTTCAATAATATATCTGCTGTTCCTCTTTGTAAAATAATTCAGTTTGTTTTGAAACATAACAGCATCATAGGGTTTCATCAAAGTGTATATGAATATCTGATACATAGTCTTCTCAGAATGTGGATATTCTTTTTCATATAAGTACAATTCACACACTTTGCCTGATTTCTCAAAGAAGTACATATTGGCAGTAGGAATGACATTCCAAGCATACACATTACCTGGATTTGTAAATTGTTCTGGATAATTATCTGGATAAAATGCAGCATCTATCATTTTAGTTAGGTATCCAGCTCCAGATTCTTTCCATGATTTCTTTGTCATTCTAGGTTTTCCAATAATCAGAAGCTTGATTACATCACTTCTAGAACATGATCTGATTAAAGGTAACCATCCAGTGAATCTCTGTACAACTTTGTCTTCCCTTATGACTTCTATAATATTGTTTTGTATCACTCCCCAGTTAATAATTGGATTGTTCTGTAATGGAGCAACTGGTATTTCAAGAACAGGTATATTTTGTTTTGACTTCTTCTTAGAGCTTTGTTCTTGATCAACAGATTTTCTTTTCTTTGATTGGGAAGTTGAAGTATCACCAACAGTTGAAACACTACCAGCTTTGAGCAAATTTAGACTGATTGGGATTAAAGTTTTGGCTTTCTTTGATTCTTCAGCTTCTTGTTCAGCCAAGTCTTTCTTCTTAGCATTGCAGTATTTTTCAATGATAGTCATCATTTTCATTCTTCCTAATGACTTTGCACTATGCCCTTTTGTTTTTAAATACTCAATCATGTTGGCCTTCTGTTCAAACACATCATCAGTCAAATCACTTTTAGTCTTTTTACATTCAGAAACCAAATATTCAAGGCATTGAATATGTTCTTCTTCAATCTTTCTGAGCCTTTTGAATTCTTCCTTTTGAGCTTTTATCTGAATGTCATCTGTTTGAACAGGTATTTGTGCAGGAATTTTACTTTGTACTTTCCCTTTCTTTTCCTCTATTGCTTGATACATTTCCACTTTCTCCAAAAAATTTCTGTGTTTTATTCTCCATCTGGACTGCTTTTCTGCTCTGACATGATTTATCTTGTTTACCATGTGATGTCCTAAAGCTCTATTTGGATAATCATCATCATATATTTCTTTTCCTTTTCCAATATGAGCAGATGGTGGAGGTGGAATGTATTTCATATCTGGTATACCCATCATCAGAAGTTTTGGATAAAATAGATGTAATTGACCTTCTGGTAAGATTTTAGGGTGTGGAGGAAGTGTACATTCATCTACCGTCAATTGGGTGATTTTAATACTGCCCTCACTCCATCTAGCAAGATCATCGGGCTCACTAACAGGTACATTGGTTTTAAGGTTTTCCTTCCTTTCCATCAATTCCACAGATCTGCCCTCATCACTGCTTGGTGATTCATTGGGTCTTTTAGACATTCTCTTCTTCCTAGAAGAAGCAGAGATGTCCCCCCTTGTGGTTTCTTGGCACCGGGGTCCTTTAAGTAATTCCTCAAAAGAGTCATCACTTAAAGTTGCCGAGGTTTGGGTCTTAGTGATGTTTTCACTATCCTGTGCACCCACCTTTGGGGCATCAGTAGTGAAAGCCCTCCCCTCATGTCCTCTCTCCTCCTTGGAGGACAACTCTTTGAGCCTGGGGTGTGACTCGATTTGTCCCCTGGTGTCCTTTAAAGATAATTTCTTTCTTTTATAAATGGTGGAAATGTTTTGGGTTTTGTCTGGTAGGTCTTCCACAGAGTGAAGAGTAGCACTCTGCAGATTTAATTCAAGTTCCTGGGACACATTCAGGACTTCTAAGTTAGTGGGTGATTGAGTGGCTATATGGGGTGGTGTTTGGGCTGTATTTGGGGGTGATGGAGTGGGTTGAGGTTCAATTTGGGTTATAAGTTTGATTGAACCCTCTCCAAGTGGTGTGTGATCTTTGATCATATTAGGAAACAGAGGGGTTTCCTTGCCCGAAAATTTAAATTGTTTTCTCATATTTGAGAAAACTTTCTTGTTCAACTCTGGAATTATAAAAATATTTTTGGGAGTTGACAAGTTTTGTAATTCAATGTTTATGATATGTTGGAGAAATCTGGGATACATTAAAAATTTTGAAGAGTTAAGATTTCCCAACATACCTTCAAAAATCATGTTAGAAAAATTGAATACTTGGTCTGTGCATAGACAGACAACAGCAGATGCTATTGCCTTGTTAAACTCATTCCAAGTACTTCTTTTTGGAGAAATACAATGCTGAATAGTATGGACAAGAAATTTCCATTGTGGGGAGAGAAGACCTTTTTGAAAAGTTACTATGTTTAGTCTTCCCTCATATCCCATTTTCTTTAAAATTTCAGCAATGAATTCCTTAGGAAGAGTAGTCATACCTGAATCATCGTGTAGTTGTAGATGTTGTCCAATAGATTGTTCTGTGATGGTGATCGTTTTTCCATCCACAGTTGATTTTATCATTGGTACAGTTGCACCCTCCGTTCTTTCAGCATTGGTCCAGAAATCCACCAAGTGCTGTTGGTATGCCTTCGGTTTCACCGTTAATGCGAATCGTATGTAAGAATTTTTTAAAAAGGTTACGATTGGTCTGAAATACTTTGTTCCGTCTGGATTGCGTAGAAAGGCACACATGTTGTGGAACTCTGAGTATTTGAGATCGGTTGGAACATTGAGGGATTGTAGAGTCGCCATTTTGTGGAATTTTGTGAAGAACAGAAGTGAATTTTGTTATTGACGAAGGGTTTTTGATCGTAAGTTAGGGTTTATCGAGAAGATTTAGCAAATCGAAGTGAGGATAATGCTAAACTAATCGACTGCCGCCTTTTATATCTTTCGATTTAACCTGCAAAACTACTAAAATATCCTTCGAATCATAACATAACGGTTATTTTCATGGGGGTTAGTTTGGTAATTGTGTTTCTGAAAGACCAGTAGTAACTAAGATATCAGTAGTAAAACGTCAGTAGTATCTACTAACATCAGTAGTGACTAAGGATTTTGACATCAGTAGTAACTATAGACATCAGTAGTAACCATTAACACACAAGACCAGTAGTATATGTGAATACCAGTAGTACTGACTTACCAGTAGTATTTGTGTAAACCTAATATACACCAGTAGTAATGAACTACAAGTAGTATTTTGTGCATACACTTTCATACCAGTAATGCAGACCTACCAGTAGTAAAATACTTAAAAAAAAACTTTTTACAACAAAACTTTACACATGATTTTAAGTGAGATTTTAAGTTATTAAAATCATTCCAATGCTGCTGACCAAGAAGTTGAATCTTCCTACATCAAATGCTTTTGTAAAAAGATCTGCTAATTGATCATCAGTATGAATTTTAACAACTTTGATTAATTTCTTTTCATTGCAATCTCTTATAAAATGAAATCTTATTTCAATGTGTTTAGTTTTTGAGTGTTTTACTGGATTATTCACAATACTAATAGCACTTTGATTATCAATAAAAATAGGAGTTTTAAGGATAGAGATACCAAAGTCTAGAAGCTGGTTTTGAATCCATAGTACTTGAGCACAGCAAGCAGATGCAGCTACATATTCTGCTTCAGCAGTAGATGTTGATACATTTGTTTGCTTCTTACATTGCCATGACACCAGTCTTGATCCAAAGAATTGACATCCACCAGTAGTGGACTTTCTATCTTGACATTCACCTCCATAGTCACTATCTGTGTAGGCTATGAGTTCAAATGGTGAATCATGTGGATACCATAGACCTAGTGATGGTTTGCCTTTCAAGTATCTGAATATTCTTTTAACAGCCTGTAAGTGTAATTCTTTGGGTCTTGCTTGATATCTTGCACACACACAAACACTATACATAATGTCAGGTCTTGATGCAGTTAAGTACATCAAAGAGCCTATCATTGATCTATATAAGTGTTCATCTACATCCTCCCCCTCAACATCAGGATGTAGGTGTTTGTGTGTTTCCATTGGTGTACTAGCACTTTTACTGTCTTTCAAATCAAACTTTTCCAAGATGTCTTTGACATATTTTGATTGATTTATCAAAATACCATCAGTTCTTTGATTGACTTGGAGTCCAAGGAAGAAGTTCATTGGTCCCATGGAGCTCATCTTGAATTTAATTTGCATCAGTTCTTCAAATTCCTTGCATAGTAAATCATTGGTTGAGCCAAAGATGATATCATCTACATAAATTTGTACCAGTAGTATATCATCTTTGACTTTCTTTGTAAACAAAGTTTTGTCAATGGCTCCTCTTTTAAAGTTGTTCTTCAATAGGTATGATGATAATGTGTCATACCATGCTCTTGGTGCCTGATGTAGACCATACAGAGCTTTATCCAATTTGAACACATAATCACCATGTTTTGGATCTTCAAAACCTGGAGGTTGGCATACATAGACCTCTTCTTCAATCTTCCCATATAAGAATGCACTCTTAACATCCATTTGATAGACTTTGAATTTCTTGAATGAAGCATATGCTAGAAATATTCTTATGGCTTCAATTCTAGCAACAGGAGCATATACTTCATCATAGTCTATTCCTTCTTCTTGAGTGTATCCTTGGGCTACAAGTGTGGCTTTGTTCTTGATCACTATACCTCTTTCATCTTTCTTGTTTCTGAAGATCCATCTTGTTCCAATGGCTCTTTTTCCTTTGGGTAGAGGTACAAGTGTCCAAACAGCTTGTAATTTAAATTGAAGGAGTTCTTCTTGCATTGCCTCAATCCAGTTTGAGTCCTTCATTGCTTGTTGGATCTTCTTTGGTTCATCCTGAGACAGAAAGCATTCATACATACATTCATTAGCAATTAAACTTATATTACACATATTTGCAGTTAAGCTTTTGTTTAATTTGCTTCTTGTTTGTAGTGGAGAGTTGACATCACTTAGAACAAGGTCTAATGGATGGTTCTTTTGAGTCCTTGTAGTAGTGGCTTTATCAACCACTAGTTGATTCTCAAGATTGGACTCATTTGTCTCAGGTAGTTGTTCTTCTAGAGATCCTTCATTGTCATTGATATTTGGTTCATCATCTTCTTGGTCAGAGTTACTACTGCAATTATCTTCGTTGAGATCAGAAGAGTTGTTGTTGTTACTGGTATCAGTAGTATCTTGAGAATCTAGGTTAATGTTAGGACCAGTAGTATTTTGAGTACTATTACTGGTATCAGTAGTATTTGAATTACTACTGTCCTTATTCTCAGAGTTACTACTGGTTCCAGAACTTGAGTTATTACTGACATCAGTATTAACTATTGGAGCAGTATTAACTACAATGTATCTCATTTCCTCTTGACCAGTATTAACTGATGATGTTCCTTCCTTTTGATTGTGACAATTTGAATTACCTACATTGAAATTCATATTAGAATTAAAGGATTTGGTTAGATTGTCTATGTCAAATAGCCAATCTGGACCATTTCCTTGTTCATTAGATACATTTTCATTAAAGGATACATTGATGCTTTCTTCAATTATCCTTAGTCTTTTGTTGAATACTCTATATGATTTGCTTTGAGTAGAATATCCCACAAAGATTCCATCATCAGCTTTGCAGTCAAATTTACCAATTTGTTCTCTTGTAATTAAAATAGTACAAGGACAACCAAATGATTTTAAGAAACTTACAGAAGGTTTTCTTTTATTGAAAAGTTCATATGGTGTTTTAAAATGTGGCTTCACTATTAATACTCTGTTCTGAACATAACAAGCAGTATTAACAGCTTCTGCCCAAAAAGTAATTGGTAATTTTGAGTCTGCAAGCATTGATCTTGCTGCTTCAATGATGGTTCTATTTCTTCTTTCAGCTACACCATTTTGTTGTGGAGTTCTAGGTGAGCTGTATTGCCTGTCAATACCTTTAAGATCACAAAAGTTAATTAAGTTAGCATTTTTAAATTCTGTGCCATTATCACATCTTATGGCTTTCACTTTTTGATCAGATGTGTTTTCCAGTTTGACAATTAAGTTCTTTATGAGTTCACTTGTTTCATCCTTTGTCCTGAGAAAGAAAACCCATGTATATCTGGAAAAGTCATCAGTAATAACAAGACAATATTGTTTCTTTCCAATACTCATTACATTTGTAGGTCCAAAAAGGTCCATATGTAAGAGCTGTAAAGGAACAGAAATAGAGTTCACAGTTTTGGACTTATGAGAAGTCTTGTGTTGTTTACCTTTTAGGCATGCAACACAGTGATGATCACACATGAATTGTTTTTGAGGTAGTCCAATGACCAGATTTCTTTTTACTAAATTATTCATGTTTTTAAAATTTGTGTGACACATCCTTCTGTGCCATAGTTCTGATTCAGTGGTGTTTGCCTTGGATATAAAACAGTTGACCTCATTTGTAGAAATGAGTTCTCCCCCTATATCTAGGCAATACACATTGTTTCTCCTTGGAGTTCTTAAAACAACATATTTTTCATCTAAAATAAAATCAGGAGAAAGAATGATGCACTCAATGTCTGTGAAAAGAATCTTGTTCTTTTTATCACAAACTTGAGACACACTGACAAGATTGTATTTTAGTTCAGCTACATAAAATACATCATCAAAGGTAATTTTTCCATTAGTAACAGTACCTTTACCTGTAATCTTACCTCCTTGGGGATTCTCACCAAATGCCACATATCCTCCATCAAATGACTTGAAATCTTTAAGAATTTGCAGATTTCCAGTCATGTGCCTTGAGCATCCACTATCAATATGCCATGTTCTTCCTTCTTCTGGGATCTGAATGCTCTGCACAAGTGAGTAAAGGATTAGTTAAGTTTGGGAACCCAAGCTTTATATGTCTTGGGTTCATCCTTTGAGAAATAAGCTTTTGGGGATTTAACTTTAAATACTTTTGGTACCCATACTTGTTTAGTACTGGTGTTTTGTTTTTACTACTGCCCTTTTGAAATTAGTACTAGTGTGAGAATTTCCTACTGAATACTTTACTACGGATGGACCAGTAGTATTTGGTTACTTACCATGTTTAGAATGACCAGTAGTGTTTTTAGGGTTAACACCAGTAGTATTTTTGAAAGTTGTTTTGGGAGCAGTAGTGTTTTTGAAATTAGGGTTTTTACCAGTAGTATTCTTGTACTGGTACCATACAGCATTATAATGAGGGTTAACACCAGTAGTAAAATTGTTGAAGTTTCTACTGGTGTTGGAAAATTTAAAATATTGTTTATTTTGATTGGATTTTCCATTGTTCTTGAAGTAATTGCTGTTCTTTGGGCTTCCAACTCTTCTGTTTTGCACAAATCTTTGTGCACTTCTTCCAAATCTTGGTGTTTCAGCAATTGGAGTTTTAATTTTATTTACTACTGAAGGACCAGTAGTATCTTTTAACTTTTGAGTTTTTGTATTTTCTTTAAAAAATTTAAATTCCTTTAACTCTTTGCAGTTTATTGGATTGAAGTGACAATCCTTTGCTATATGGTTCATTTTGTTGCATATAACACATCTTAATTTCTTATTTTTAGCACCTTCAGGTATTCTTTGGTCTAAGAGTTGTTTTTTATTTCTTTCATTTCCCCTTGTTAAAATTTTTGGTACATTATCTGCATTATGTTTAGGAGATTCATTTGGACTTTGAGCTGTGTGAAAACTTGTATCAATTGATTTTGGTGATTCAGTTTGAGAGATTGTAAATTCAATTGATTGATCATCGTCAGAAGAATCATTTAATTCAGATGTTTCATTATGTGATTCAGTTTGATTTTCAGTTTTTAATTCATTAATGATTCTTTCTGAACTGTTTTTAAGTGGTGGAATGATTTTATATGGAGGTGGTACAGCATGATATCCCACCCCATGAACAACGTTTTCTGTAGTTTGATTATTAGTTAATTCATCAAGAATTTTAGAGCTTCTTTCAAACTTTTTAATTGTTAATTTATTTTGTTCAATTTCAAGTTGACATTCTTCTAATTTACTTGTTAGTTCTTTATTTTTTATTTCATAAAATTCTTTCTCATCCACAGCCTGAAGCAATTCTTCTTTTATCCTTTGATCAATCATCTGGTACACCTTTATTTGATGTTCTTGATCAGTAATCACACCATCAAATTCATGATTTCTTCTCACTGCTTTTGCTAAATCTTCATTTAATTTATTGTTTTCTTTTTCTAAGTTTTTAACAATTTTAGCACATTCAGAAGTACAAGGTTTAGGTTTTACCTCAGTTTTGTTGTCAGTAAAGGCCATGAGAGCTTGATTTTGAGTATGCTCTTCTGCTTGGAAGCTCCAGTCATAGCCTTGTCCTTGTTGTGATACAAGGGCAGTTGATTTTGATCTTTTGTCTGGATGAGGACACTCTTTTGCAAAGTGACCAAGGTTGTTACAGTTGTAACATTTGACTTTAGTTTTGTCAAATCCAGCTTTGTCACCTTTGTTGAAGTTGAGGCTTGTCCTACCAGTTCTCTTTAAGAATCTTTTTGTCCTTAGGCTCAGCATAGCCATCTGCCATTTAAGATCCATCTCCTCAAGATCATCTGGGTTCAATTGTTCCAAGTCATCACTAATCAAGGCAGTATGCACATGACTGGTGAAGAAGGATTCTCTTGCAGCATCTTCAGAATCTGCAGCCTTTCCTATAGAGGTTTCCTGACCTTGACCTGTACTAGAGACAAATGCAGCATTATTAGAAGAAATAGAAGGGTTCTTTTGGTTTACCTCAGTTTCAAATACTCTGAGATCATTGTAGAGTTCATCCAACTCTTTTTCTTCTAGAGCATCTCTTTGTCTATATACCACTGTATACATGGCCCATTCTTCACTAAGAGATCTTAGGAACTTCATGTTGACATCTTCTTGATCCATCTTAACCCCAACCTGGTTAAGTTCACCAATTAGCTTGTTGAATCTGTCAAATACTTGAGTGAGAGTTTCATTGGGTTTTCCTTTGAAGTTTTCAAAGTCTTGTTTGAGAACAGACTTCATGTTCCTTTTGGTGCTCTTGGTCCCAACGAATCTCTTCTCCAGTGCTTCCCATAGTATTTTTGCATCATCATATTCAACAAAGAGATGTTGATAATCGTTAGGAATGGCCAGTAATAGAGTGCTTAGAGTTTTGAGTTCGATGCCCTTGTCCTTCTTTTCCTTCTCACATTTAAGTTTGTCTGCCTCAGTTGCAGAGCTGCTTGCTTGACCAGGACCAGTTTTGTTTCCTTCAAGGACAACTTCCCACATAGAATAATCTGTAATAAGCATGTATTGCTTAATACGATTCTTCCACATCCCAAAGTTGTTGGGTGTGAGTATAGGAATTTTGTTGGCTTGAGTGCTTTCATTATTATCAGTCATGATTAATAATGTGTGTTTTAAAGATTAAAACTTTTTGTTGTTCTTAACAAATAGTAGATCTAGAACCAATAAGCTCTGATACCACTTGTCAGGATCGATTAACTATAGAGAAGTTAATAAACACCTTTAGATCTAATTGAATATAGAAGTTGCAGCGGATCAACACTATATCAATGTAATTAAGAACAATGAACTGTAAATAATATGCGAAAGTATTAAGAACACAGTTTCACAAAAAGCTTCAATGTATATTATTGAGTTAACAATACACACGTACGTTTACAATTCGTAAGGAACTATTTATAATAGTCCTTGAAGCTAAACTATTTACCCTAGTTATTCTAGGACTTGATTTACATCGAATAATAAAAATATACATTGATTTACATTCTATAACTATCTATACGAAGATCTTGGACTTGATATTCTTCAAAAACGCGTTATCAGTAGTAAAACTCATCACCAGTAGTAAATATGTAACATCAGTAGTAAACTTGGTGATTAGTAGTAAGTCCAGAAACCATCGTCAGTAGTAACTACTATTGATCAGTAGTATCTTCAATCTTTGATCAGTAGTAACTAAGTTATAGTATACACCAGTATCAACTTCTTCAGTAGTAATATGTTCTGCCTCATCAGTACTAATTAATGTCAGTACTAACTGCAGCATCAGTAATAAGTTGATCTGTGTTTTACTCCAACATGAATTAATGGCAACATCAAATAACTAATGACTATGATTTTAAATAAAATGTAAGTAAACAAAAAGCGAACTTTATCATGAGTTTTTTTAACACGTTATGAAATAACTAATGGTTGTGGTTTTCTTTAATATAATTAATTATCAAAATACCTTAATCTGGTGTTGTATAGCTTAACATTTTAATGGACATCCACTCGAGTCACTATTTGATTTTGAGTGCGAAGCTTATACATCAAAGACTATTTGTATAATAAACCAAATGTGAGGACAATTTTCGAAATTTTGAACACACTATGGGTACCATTGTGTAATTTACTCACATATAATAAGCATATCGATCAATTTTTGGGATAATGAAATTTATTGATAGAAAAAAAAAAAAATATTATAGAAAATGTGGAGTAGCAGGCTTTATACAACGAGCCTTCATAACAGCAAAGGTACGCACATTACATCCAAGTATCACTGCATGCATGCCATTGCTGATGCCTGATTCTACTTCCATCAAATATATTAAATTATCTTTTTATTTACCGAACCACATTTTTTTTTAATTTAGTTTGTTTGAAGAGGTACACCATATTTTTGTGAGATTTCGATTCTTAATTATGTTTTCTGATGTGAGATTTCCATTCTTAATTATGTTTTCTGTTTATCAGTAGTAATTAATTGAGAAAAACCTTTAAATTGATTCATGAATTTTTGTTCTTATTATTAATACTTATATCTGAAACAAATACCGGGTGCCATAATCTAATTTACTCTTTTGCTAGAGAGAAAAAAAATTAAAAATTGATTAACTTTTGCAAGTAAAATTAACCTTTTCTCTTGGGACTAAACATATGACAAATTCTAACCAAAACCAATGTATCAGTGACTAAACAACTTCTCTCTCGAAGTCAACCTTTTTTCCTTTGACATCGAACGGCCTGCAACAGTTGCTGAAGTGATCAAACCCACTTTGGGGGTGCGTCATAGGGACGAAAGGGTGGGACGTAACGATTGGGGGCGATAGGCGGCTAAGGTCACTTATGGGCTGTTTGTTTTGATGTAATCCTGTAGATAATCAAACAAGCTATCAATCCATTACTTAAGGTTTGATTGTGATTGTGGTAAGAAAATAGGAAGAAGAGAGTTAGGGTTTTAGAGAAAGAGAGTAGAGTGAAGGAGGAGGTTTTGCTTGAAAGTTCAGATTTGATTAATGGCAAAACTTAGCAATTAAGGCTCACAATTTGGTTTATATACCATGTCCTTAATTACTTGATTAAAATAAGACTAATCCTAAGACTAATCTATTAACTATACAATGTTGGTAATCTTGCCCCTAGACTATTACTTACAATCTAAATATGACCTAACAATTTCCCCCTTTGTAACAATAGTCTACGTTGCATATCTTTGAAGTCTTCTTTGTTTGTAAAGCTGGAACTGATTGACAAATAGTTGTGCAGTTTTGTTGAAGAAGCAGCTCCAGCTTTTGAAATTCGGTGATAATGATACTTTTAATTTGCTTTTTGACCAATAGAAAGTATCTCAGAAGACTTCAAGTAAATCGACGATATGTAGACCCATAGATAGAGTGGTTAGCAGCGGAAGTCCTTTCTTGAAGTTGTGGCTATGTCGATTTACTGCTGATCCTCGGTTCCTAATATGTGTTCAAGTCGTAGCAGTGCGGTATATTGATTTGATTTGGATTTTCTGACCGTTGTTAATAATGTTGGAGTACGGTCATAGAATCCCTTATTTGATGTATTGACTGTTGTTGATAAGAATGGACTACAGTCATCAGATCCTCTATCTGACATAGTGACTGTTGTTGATAAGAATGGAGTACAGTCGTCATATCTTCGCACAAGAAAGTATCAGGGTAACCCAGGATCACATAGATTCCCTGTTAACACAATAGTTACAGAAACTGTGTGACCTACGTTCAGTGTTGGCTTTGATGTTAGCTGATGAGGTTAGAGGGATTACCTATGTATATATAGGTAATTCCCCAAAACCTAAACATGAAGATGGGCTTCAATGTTCACGAGCCCATGCGTCGATCCGCCAATGTTCACGAGCCCATGCGTCGATCCGCCACTACAACTGTCAAGATGACAACTTTTGTTACTTGAAGAGTTGTTAACCATGTCCAAGTTATCACCGCCTGTCAAGTTATCAACACCTGTCAAGTTATCAACGCCTGTCAAGTTATCACCGCCTGTCAGGATTGTCAGCGTCTGTCATTGGAAGCGCGTGTCTTATTGGCTGACGTCCCGTCATAATGGCGCCTCATGATTGCTTTTTATTGCCGTCATAATAAGTAAGGCGTTACATTAGACGCTGGCGATTAAGGTAGCTCAAGCACTCACGATCATCATTAATGGACCAACGCTCCATATACTTGAGACTAGCCATATAAATACATGGCCTAAATCATTGTCGAAGGATCACATACAGAGACAGAGTAAAAAGCCTAAAACCCAGAGTTCGTATACTCTCACTTTCACTTTCATAATCAACCTTGATAACCCTAGGTTCGCCAAGAGCTTGTTGGGTCTGCACTGTGGTTATCACAGGAGATCCAAGGTTGACGTCACATAGTCTTCGTGTTTGACAATCGTTGCTCGAACATTGGCGCCATCCGTGGGACACGTTTTTACACGGCGTTTCACTTTTCCAAAATTTTTCTTCTCAGTAATCAACCATTTCTATGGAGGCAACACATCCATCGCAGATCACTTCTTTAGCGCCAGCAATAACCACTACCGTGAATACCACTGCACCGGAAGCGGTGATGACCTCGCCTATTCGTACCATGGAACTAACGTTGATTCTGCGTGGACAGTGTCGGATGTAAGGTCAACAGGAGGGTATCCCTCTTTAACAAGTCCCCTTTTTTCCACAAGGCTGGCTGGAACAAGTTCGTTTGCCTCACCACAACCAGCAACACCCATCCCTCCACTTCGGCCTCTTTTGTCCCATGGGACAAGCTCTCAGGAGGATGGCACGGATCAGGTCAGACAGCCTGTTTTAAACTTTCCCCAGACCGCTACGCCAGGGGTGCAGGTGGATCCAATTGTGGAGTTACTTCGAAGGTTGGCTCAGAGTACTCAGCCACCACCACCGCCTCCTCCACCACCTACTTCATCGGACCTATTGTCTCAGTTGGTGCCAGCGTTGCGCCCAGCCCCGCAGCCAACGCTTGTCCAACCAGTAGATCCGTTGTCACAATTATTGGAGCACTTAAGGCAACCACCCATTCACACCCTACCACCACATCCATCATAGGACACATCTAATGACATGTTGCGCGTGTTGCAAACACTAGTGGCAGCAGCCGCACCACCCCGAGCAGCCACTATGCCTTTGTCGGTGGTTAGTTCGAAGTTCTGTGACTGGGTGGCCAGATTCCCACTCCCAGATAAGCAAAAAGTTCCGTCCATCGTTGGTACTTACGACGGTACACGGGATCCCGATGACCACCTTGCTCTTTTCGAACAGGCCATTATGACAGAGAAATGGCTAGACCCAGTCGCTTGTCACATGTTCCCCGGCACATTGCAGGGTTTTGCTCGTGATTGGTTCGTCGACTTACCGGACAGGAGTATTCAAGACTTTGCAGATCTAAAGGCTATATTTGTGACTCACTTTGTACAGCAAAAGAAGCAGCAGAGAACTCATATAGAAGCGCATTTGCTGCGACAAAGGGAAGGTGAGGGGTTACGCGACTTCATTCAGCGTTACACGCAGGAGTGCCAGAAAATTGTCGCGTTACCTGAAAGTCAACAAATTTCGGGTTTTACCCTCTCCTTGCTCCCAGGACAACTGCAAGAGAAGCTGATCAAGCGAACTCCGGCGACTTTCAAGGAAGCCACTGACCGAGCATATGATTTCCTCAGATCCAAGGAAACTGTTACTCTCACAAGGGGAGTTCTCAACAGGAGAGACAAATGGGGGAGCTCGTCAAGCGCTAGATCTGACAATCGCCAGGACACCAGGAAGGATAGCAGACGAGACAACCGCAGAGATTTCAGGCGAGATGACAGTAGTAGCAGGAGGCCTACTCCCTATGATCGTGGTACATGTCCCAATCTAAGTAAAAGTCCAAGCGAGATATTGAAGACAGAGCAGGTGGGGTCATCTTTCAAAGCACCTCCTTAGATGTTACACAAGTCTGGCAAGAAAAATATGAGCAAATGCTGTGATTTCCATGAAGATTATGGTCGTGATACTAATGCATGTGGAGAGCTAAAGGCTGAAATCAAGCGTGCCCTAGAGGAGGGGAAATTAGAACATCTCGTACCAGGGGCAAGACAACAGGCAACAAAAAATCCGGCCAAAAAGGCTTATAGTTGGCAGAAGAAGGGAGACAATGGTGATCATCCTGGACCGCCTGATGGCCAAGTGCTCATTGTTAGGTCACAACACCCTGGTTTTATAGGTTAATTGATTAAATTTTATACTTAGGACAATTAAAGTGTATAACACAGTATTAGAGTCAATGTTTAAATCCACTAAGTGTGACTTGTTGCGGAATAACAAGACCACTGATCAATTACAAAGATATGAAAGTGAGTACGTAAATTGGTAAATTCTCCTTTGCAAGATGATCTCTATTTATAATGATATAGAGATCTTACATAATGAGCAAAGGAGTAACCGAAGGACTAAACTAGGAAAATGACTAAGATCAAGGGACTTGATCTTAGTCCGTTACAAAATTGATTGTAACTCAGTCCTTGTACTCAGTATTGGATTTCCAATACTGAGTGCTGATACTGAGTGGCCAATACTGGCCAAACTCAGTATCACTCCTAAACTTAGCATATTAATTCTACTATTTATTCTAAGCTAATCTAGGTTGTTTTGTTATCTTAAGATTCCAAAGGGTTAAGGTTTTTTGCCTTAACAATCTCCCCCTATCTAATGATAACAAAACAATTACAAAGAGAATATTACAAAAATGTAAATTTAGGCAGCATAGTCTTCTTCTTCACTGTTTGTTGATTGATTCAAACTCATAGAATACTTCTTTCTTTATGTGGATGAACTCTTCTCTTTTCTTCAGTTCATCCTTCCTGTTATTCAGCAAAGCAACTATCTTCTTTCTGAACCAAGAGTCCTCCTTCTTGGTTATCATCCATTTCAAGCCCACCAGATGACTAATAGGGGCCTTTGGAAAATCTGCTTCAGTAATGAAGCATTCCCTATCTTCTGAGTCAGTATACATATATCCAGAGGTTGGATATATGGTGCTCTTTTGATCCTGAAAGATTAAATTTAGAGGAACAAAGTATGAGGTAAAGATCCTGAAAGTGTTAAGGCACTCATGCTTGTTGTTCTTTACAGCCTCAGTCATTACACTGAGTGCCCTATAGCCTGCTTGGTACAAAATTCCTTGTTCAAAGCATACAGCAGAAACAACCCAGATTTCATCCATCATTACTTGGGCTTCAGAGGATCTTGATGGTAACTCCTTAATTAGTCTGGCAATCTTCACCCAGTCTTGGAGTCCCATGTTCTGAATGTCAAGAAGAAAAATCTTCATAGGAGGAGTGACTGGTCCAGTGCAGACTGCAACTATAGACTTGTCAACGGTTTTGACTTTTATTTTGTTAACATACATGTTCAGCCAGCAAATATCCTTCACACGCCCACGCCTAAGGAATGTTGAAATTTGCGGTTATGTTGTTCCTCGCAAATTTGGGTAATTCGTCCTTTAGAAATTGTGTCGCCGGTGCAGCCTCCGGTGCGAAGAATCTGTAATTTGCCATCTGCGATTTTGATTAAGTAATTGATTGCAAAGAAAGAGTAGAATCGTTAATCGCAGAGAGAATTGAAAGAGAAAGTATAAAATAACTGTTAGAAAATTTTAAAGAAAGAAAATAAACGATTATTTATACTTAATTAGAGATAATTACGGTATTGGGTAGTAAAAACGGCTGATTTGACAGCGTTATCATGTTCCAATGGTAACTTTCTTATTAAGAAAGGTTACCGTTGGGGAGTATGAGGATTAACAGTCAGTTTTACCACTCCAGGACTTCAATACCGAGTTAAAAAAAATTAAAAATTATAAAAACATTTAATTTAATCTATAAATTAATAAAAATAAAAATTATTAAAATTTGCTATGTCAGACGAGTGATACTGAGCTGATCAGTATTAGATCTAATACTGAGCAGACAGTATCAGAAAATTTTAAGGAAAATTAAGGATTCAACATGCCCAATTGCCCTAGTAAGTACATAAACCTTTCCTCGGAGAGAGGTTTAGTAAACACATCGGCCAATTGGTCATCTGTAGGAACGAAATCTACCTCAAACTTACCCTTTTCCACATTAACTCGAATAAAGTGGTGTCTAATATCATTGTGCTTTGTTCTTGAGTGATGGACTGGGTTTTCGGTGATAGCAATAGCACTCTTGTTATCACAATGAATAGGTGTCTTCTGGAAATTGAACCCATAGTCCATTAGTTGATACTGCATCCATAAGAGTTGAGCACAACAACTTCCTCAGCAACATATTCTGCTTCTGCTGTGGAAGTTGCTACAGAGTTTTGCTTCTTGGATGACCAACAACCGAGTCTACCACCGAGGAATTGACATCCTCCACTTGTACTTTTCCCGTCCAACCTACAACCTGCAAAGTCTGCATCTGTATACCCTTCAAGGTCAAACTTTGAGTCTCTGGGATACCAAAGACCCATGTTTGGAGTACCTGAAAGATATCTAAAAATGCGCTTAACAACTTTCATATGTGATTCTTTAGGATCAGCCTGATACCGAGCACACAAACAAGTTGCAAACATGATATCAGGCCTGCTAGCTGGTAAGTAAAGTAAAGAACCAATCATACCTCGGTATGTGGATTGACATACTGGTTTACCAGTTTCATCTTTACTTATTTTATCCTGAGTACCCATAGGAGTGTGCATGGAAGATAAATTTTCAAATTTATATTTCTTTAGCATGTCATGCACATACTTACTTTGATTTATAAAAGTGTCATCAGGCTTTTGATCAACTTGTAAACCAAGAAAGTAAGTAAGTTCACCCATCATACTCATCTGATACTGAGATGATAGTATTTTAGCAAACCAGTCACACATTGACTTTTCAGTGGAGCCAAAGATAATATCATCTACATATATCTGAATAAGTAAGATGTCAGAACCTTTCCTTTTTGAAAATAATGTTTTGTCAATTTTACCTCTTATTAATTTATTTTCAATTAAGTACTCAGACGGGGTATCATACCAGGCTCTTGGAGCTTGTTTGAACCCATATAGAGCTTTATCAAGCTTGAAAACATAATTAGGAAATTTAGAATCAACAAAACCTGGTGGTTGTTTGACATAAACTTCCTCTTGTAGTTTTCCATTGAGAAAAGCACTTTTGACATCCATCTGATAAACTTTGAAGTTCTTGAAAGCTGCATATGCAAGATACAGCCTAATAGCTTCAATTCTTGCAACTGGTGCAAAAGTTTCGTCATACTCAATGCCTTCTTCTTGCCTGTAACCCTGAGCAACCAGTCTTGCTTTATTTCTAATGACAACACCATCCTTGTCCATCTTGTTTCTGAACACCCACTTAGTACCAATAATAGTTTTGCCTGCAGGAGGTGGTACTAAGTTCCAAACTTTGTTCCTTTCAAACTTTGTCAGTTCTTTTTGCATAGCTTCTACCCAGTCTTCATCTAATAAAGCTTCATCAGCTTTCTTTGGTTCCATGGTAGATAGGAAGCTTGAAAAGAAGCAGAAATTTGCAGTGGCTTGGGGTTGAAAATCTAACTTTCTTCTTGTTTGGACACCTTGTTCAATAGGACCAATAATATTAGAATGAGGATGATCTCTGTGTTCCCTTAGATTGTTTCCTAAGGGAGCATTTGACACAAGGTCAACAATATCTTGTTGTACTGATGTGTTGTCTGCCTGATACTGAGTTGAATTCTGGTCAGTATTATACAGTTCAGGTTGTTGTTCTTCTTGATTTGCCAGATCTGAGGTTGATTCTTGAAAAGTACTGGAAGATTCACCTTTTTCATAGGTGGAGTTATTCAGATCTATGATTGGGAACTCAGTATTGGGATTCTCAGATATGGGAACCTCAGAATTTGATGCATTCAAGTTATCCTGAGTTCTTTCTTGATCAGTATCACTCATACCATGATCAACATAGTATGGGTGAGACTTGGGCTGTTCAGCAATTGAGTTTTCTGGATTGCATAGAATTTCTATGCCACTAATGTCTTCCTTTGCTGAGGTAGAATGCTCATTCTGATCTTCATCAAAAGTGACATGAATGGATTCTACAATCATCTTAGTTGAGATGACATATACCCTGAAAGCTTTAGAGTGTGGAGAGTAGCCCATGAACACACCTTCATTTGCTTTGGGAGCAAATTTGTTTAGATTTTGTTTAGTACTGAGTACAAAACATTTACTCCCGAAGATGTGGAAGAATTCCACATTAGGAACCTTGCCATTATATAACTCATAAGGAGTCTTTCGATGTCTCTGGAATATTGTAGCTCTGTTCTGAGTAAAATTTGCACAGTTTACAGCTTCTGCCCAGAAGCTCAGTGCCAGTCCAGCATGGCATAATAAAGTTCTTGCAGCTTCAATTAATGTTCTATTCTTTCTTTCTACAACACCATTTTGTTGTGGTGTGTAGGCTACAGAGAAGTTTTGAACGATTCCTTTTTCTTCACAAAAATCTGCTAATACTGAGTTCTTAAACTCAGTACCATGGTCACTTCTTAGTTGCTTGACCTTGTTGCCTTTCTGAAGTTCTTCTCTTTTGATAAAGGCAATGATTTCTGTTGTTGCATCTGATTTGGTCTTGAGAAAGATGACCCAAGTATATCTTGACAATTCATCAACCAAGACTAAAGTATAAATCTTTTTGGCCAATGATGGTGTGCTGATGGGGCCAAAAAGATCCATATGTATCATTGTAAGAGGTTCATTAATAGAATGACTGACCTTTGACTTGAATGAACTCTTCTTCTGCTTGCCCATTTCACATGCTGAGCATAACTTATCTTTTGAATAAGTAATAGCGGGCAACCCTCTCACCAATTTCTTCATACTGAGCTCATTGATATTTCTGAAATTTATGTGAGAAAGTTTCTTGTGCCACAACCAGTTCAGTTCTGGCTTGACTTTAAAAAGCAGGCAAACTCTAATAGTAGGGTCTATTTCAGACAGGTTGACCACGTAGACATCTTTGTCTCTTCTAGCAATAAGTACAGGTTGCCCTTTATCATTGTAGATGATTCCCGCGACCTTCCTGAAGCGAGCTTCATTGTCATCATCACACATCTGGTTGATACTAAGCAGATTGTGTTTAAGACCCTCTACATAGGCAACTCTTTTAAAAGTTATGTTGCCTGCCTTGATTACTCCATACCCTCTAGTTTTTCCAATCGAATCATCTCCAAACTCGACAGAAGGACCCTTCTCTGGTGTATAGTTTAGAAGGTACTCCATACTGCCAGTCATGTGTCTTGAGCAGCCACTATCTAAGTACCATTTTATGTCACCCTGCACAAGACACAAAATAAGGATTAGTTCTTTTTAGGAACCCATTTTTGAATGGGACCTTTGGTAGGAGAAACAGGGGTAGACTTGATCTCTTTTGTTGGAGTGGTCAGTATCACTTCAGGGGAAACCTTGGAGGTTTTCTTTGGTGATACTGACTTGGTTTCTCTCCTTTTCTTTGGCACTGAGTACCTAGGATTTGAGAGATCAGTCCAACATTCATCTCCTTTATGTCCAATATGACGACATCTATAATATTTTCTAGGTCTGTTTCTGAACATATTTTCATAACGAATTTTTGAAATTTTTTTGACTTTTGGTTGATCAGTATGAGTAAGTTTTGCAAATTTTTGACTTAAAACTTTGATCTGATCACCAATAGATTTTAAAATGTTATTTTTGTCATTTTTTACTGGTGTTTTAATGTTGTTTTTGACTGGTTTAGAAGGAGATGGATCTGGTGTCTTCTTTTTATTTGGTAGAGAAGTCTTTTTAATATTAGACTTCTTGTTATTGCCACTTGAAGATCCTGTTGAAGTTGATTTCTGGTTATCATGTTTTAGAATGACAACTTTAACAGGTTCTTTAGATTCTTGAGTAGTTGTCTTTTCTGTTCCTGCAACCTCAGTATCAGATAGAACATTTTGAGTAGAAGTAGAAGTGGTTTTATTTTCATTATATATCTCAAAAGTGGTTGTATTAAATAATAATTCAAATGGAGGAACATCGGATGTATTATACTGCACAACTTCGAGGTCAGTATCAGGAATTTCCTTTTCAGGAAATTCAATACTGAGCTCTTGTAGTTCAGTATAACACTATGAACAGATGGAAGGACCAATTGGTTTTTCAAAATTAATTTTATCCTCATCATCTGACTCAGTTTGACATCCAACTTCACAAAAAGTTTTTGCTTTTACAAACTGAATAAGGTTCATATCAGAAAATTCTTTAAATAAATCAGCAAAATTATTTGTATTTTCTAACTGAGGATCAACACCAAGTGCAGCCCTCACATTTTCTGGAAATTGTTGATTTAGACATTTATTTAATTTAATAGATGCATTTCCCCAAGATTTACACTGATTTTCAAATTTTTCTTTTTCTAATTTGTGTAAATGAGCTTTATCAGCTAATCTTTGATTAATGTCTTGTAAGTGTAAAAAATTTAATTCTAAATCTTTAAATTTTGCGAATTTATCTAAATGTTCATTATTTACCCTTTCAAGTTCAAGAATTGTTAATTTTAAAGCTTTTTCTTTATGTACTAATGTTTTAAGATCAACAATCATATACTCAAAATTCTTTTCCTTTTCATTCACTGACTAAGTTTGAAAGGAACTCACCTTGTACATCTGAGTGGAATCCCAATCAGTATGAACACTCATCCTCTCAGCTTCTTTGATATCCTTCTCAAAGGAGCTTTTCAAATCATCTTCAGGGAAAGCCTTAAAGGCTTTGTTTCAACCTCTTCCTCATCATCACTGAGCTCTTCATCCATCCAAGCTTCAGAGTAAAGTGCTTGATGAGGTGCTCCATTCCATGCTGCATTCTTGCCCTTGCTCCAGTTCTTTAGCTTGACATACTTGTCTCTATACCGTTTAGCTCGGTATGCAATCTTATCATTCTGATCAGTTTCAGTTGACTTAGTATGACAATTAGCAGCAATGTGTCCAGGCTTTCCACACCTATAGCAAAGACCTGATCTTGGGCCAGTATTGGAAGAGCTAACACCAAGCCTCTTCTTTTTCAACTGATCCAGCTTCATAGACATAAGAGCCATTTGGGTTTCAAGCTCTTCTGCCTCAGCATCAGCAAGATCAACTTCTGGTTCTTCAGGCTTAGTCACAGTATATGCCTGTTGCACAACTAGAGCCATGCCAGTGGAAGACTTGTCAGTTTTCTTCCAGTTGATTAGTCTTGCAGCATTATTCTCCTCATGATTCAACATTAGACCATACAAAGTTTGAAGAGTGTATGACTCAATGTTGTTAGCAGGATTGACATAATTTTTCATATCAAGAAACTGTTGAGGAAGACTATCCAAGAACTTTTGAACAAGCTCTCCTTCCTCCTTCACAATGCCTACACTGATTAGATCATGCATAAAAATACTAAACCTGTTATAGAGAGTGGTGATGTCTTCATTTGGACTTGAGAAGAAGTTTTCATACTTCCTCCTCATGTTGCTTTTTATCTGCAACTTCACCTTAGGTGTGCCTTCATAGGTGACTGATAGGCTATCCACATAGCCTTTGTTGTTGGCAATTTCATAACTGCATTAAGTATTTCTTTGGTAACAGCATTACCAATCACCTCCTTTGCTCTGGAGTCTAAATTGTATAAGTGACGGTCAGTATCAGTCCATGTGTGCTTCAGTTTAGGAACTGTTCTTGTGCTCTCAGAGCATCATCATTAGCAGCAACGGGTTCCACAGTTTGTGGAATGATGGGACCATCATTCAGCGCAGTGAGCATCTCATGATGAATAGATTCAAGATACCACTAAGCTTTTAGCTTCCATTGATGGAAGTCTTTGCCATCAAAGATGGGCACTCCCTTTCCAGACATAACTGGTGCAACAATTGTAGACATTTTGGTTTTTTGAATTTGGGAGGGATAGATATAGGGAATGGCTGCCAGGGTAATAGATCGACTAAATAAGGATTTATTTAGCCTGCTCTGATACCAGTTGTTAGGTCACAACACCCTGGTTTTATAGGTTAATTGATTAGATTAATATACTTAGAACAATTAAAGTGTATAACACAGTATTAGAGTCAATGTATAAATCCACTAAGTGTGGCTTGTTGCGGAATAACAAGACCACTGATCAATTACAAAGATATGAAAGTGAGTACGTAAATTGGTAAGTTCTCCTTTGCAAGATGATCTCTATTTATAATGATATAGAGATCTTACATAATGAGCAAAGGAGTAACCGAAGGACTAAACTAGGAAAATGACTAAGATCAAGGGACTTGATCTTAGTCCGTTACAAAATTGACTGTAACTTAGTCCTTGTACTCAGTATTGGATTTCCAATACTGAGTGCTGATACTGAGTGGCCAATACTGGCCAAACTCAGTATCACTCCTAAACTTAGCATATTAATTCTACCATTTATTCTAAGCTAATCTAGGTTGTTTTGTTATCTTAAGATTCCAAAGGGGTAAAGGTTTTTTGCCTTAACACTCATGGTTCGAGGCGAGGCATCGTCTAAGAGAAAAGCATTGGTCCTCCAAAGCTGGATGATGGTTCCTATTTCATTTCCCCAGTAGCAGCTACTTCCAATAATCCTGTTGTCATTAAGATCCGATTATCCAATTATGAGATTAACAAATCTTATGTTGATACAGGTTGCTTTACTGACATAGTGTTTGAGCATTGTTTCAGGAAGTTACCCCAAATAGTCAAGGACACAAAAAGACTAGCGCAGGCACCGTTGGTCGGTTTTTCTGGAGAAACACACTGGCCTGTTGGAGACTTTTCCATTGTCAACGCCCCTTCAGAATACAACGTTCTTCTTGGAAGACCATCACTAGAGAAGTTCAAGGCCATACCTTCCACTATTCACGACATGGTGAAGTTTCCTACTCCATCTGGAGTTGCTACTGTCAGGGGGCAGTCATGGCCACAGGAATGCAAGCAAGTCGAAAAGCCAAAGCAAAGCACCGATCGGGCTACACAGGCGGAGGTCACGGAAGGTCCAGAAACCAAGGTAGTACTCAATGCCAATTTTCCTGATCAACCTGTCATTATTGGCTCACAATTACCTTCGCAGATAAAAAACAAACTCATTAGTTTGTTAAAATCACACCTAGATGTTTTCGCATGGCAGACATCTGATATGACATGTGTCCCTAGGAGTTTTGTTGAGCACGCTCTAAATGCCAATCCAAACATTGTCCCGATCAAGCAGAAAAAGCGTGGGCTGCCATTGATCGCATCAAAGCATCATGTGAACAAGTCAACCAAATGGTGGAAAGTTGAATCGTCAGGGAGGTAAAATACCAGACCTGGATTGCTAACCCGGTCATGGTCAAGAAAAGTGATGGTTCATGGCGTTTATGTGTCGACTTCAAAGATATCAATAAAGCATGTCCGAAGGATAACTACCCACTGCCAGAGACTGACTGGAAGGTAGAATCCT
Organism: Calendula officinalis; assembly: GCA_963853835.1. Classification (NCBI taxonomy): domain Eukaryota; kingdom Viridiplantae; phylum Streptophyta; class Magnoliopsida; order Asterales; family Asteraceae; genus Calendula; species Calendula officinalis. The sequence goes on from OY970826.1 coordinate 43,750,117, forward strand.
TAGATGGCTTCTGGCTAAAATGTTTCTTGGACGCTTACAAAGGTTATCACCAGATCCACATGAAGCGCAGTGACGAGGATAAGACAACTTTCCATACAGATCAGGGCATCTACTGTTTCCAAAAAATGGCACTTGGTCTAAAAAATGCAGATGCAACCTACCAGCGCTTGATTGATCAGGCGTTCAAGGATCAGATTGGACGAAATGTGGAAGCTTATGTCGACGACATTGTCATCAAAAGCAAAACGGAGGATATTATGTTGGCATATATAAAAGAAACTTTTGAGGCACTGCGGAGGATCAACATGAAGCTTAACCCCTCCAAATACAGCTTTGGCATGGAAGAAGGCAAGTTCCTAGCGCACATCATCACGCCAAGAGGTATTAAAGCTAATCCCAAGAAAATACAGGCTGTTTTAGACATGGTCTCCCCATCCACCAAAATGCAGGTGCAAAGTTTGAATGGTAAGCTAGCAGCACTCAGCCGCTTTCTCTCAAAAGCAGCTGATCGATCTCTACCATTTTTCCAAACTTTGAAAGGCTGCATAAGGAAACAAGATTTTTCATGGACACCTGAAGCTGAATAAGCCTTTCAGGAGCTAAAGAAGTTTTTGGCCACCCTTCCTACGCTCACAGCTCCTGTACTAGGAGAATCATTGGTGGTATACCTGGATGCTTCTATGGAATGTGTTACCGCAGTTATGATGGCGCAGCGTGGGTCTACCCAAATGCCAGTTTATTCTATTAGCCGGGTGTTGAAGGGTCCAGAAATAAATTACCCGTGCTTGGAAAAATTAGCCCTTGCTTTGGTACATGCAACTAGGCGTTTGAGGCGTTACTTCCAGGCTCACCCTATTCATGTCTTAACAGACAGACCAATTAAGCACGTGCTAGGAAAGCCTGAGGTGTCAGGACGGTTGGCTAAGTGGGCAGTGGAATTGGGGGAGCATGAAATCTCCTTTCATCCAAGAACTTCTATGAAAGGTCAGATCTTGGCCGATTTTATTGCCGAGATAGACGAAGAAGAAACAGAAAGGCAAGTGCAGGAGGGGGAAGATACCCCATGGACACTTTTCACTGACGGTGCCTCTAACTTGGAGGGTTCTGGAGCAGGTTTAATTCTTATAGACCCCAATAAAAATGAGTATACTTATGCCCTTAAGTTCGAGTTTCCCATAACTAATAATGAAGCGGAGTATGAAGCTTTGTTAGCAGGCTTGAAAATTTCCAGGAAAATGGGGGTGAAAAGCATATCTGTATTTGTAGATTCACAGCTTGTTGCCAACCTAGTAAGTGGAGCATTCGTTGCGAACCAAACCTCCATGCAGCTATACTTAGAAGAAGCTAAAAAGGTGATCTCAGAATTCACGAAATTTACCATTGAGCAAGTGCCCAGAAATCGTAACAAGTTAGCTGACGCACTAAGCAAGTTGGCTTCGTCCGCCTTTGCCCATCTTAAAAAAGAATTATTGGTGGAGATCTTGACAGAAAAGTCCATTGCGCGACCAAAGGAGGTTGCCACTGTTGCAGAGGAAGAATGTTGGATGACTCCGATCTTAAATTTCCTCAAACATGATGTACTACCGGCTGATCCACAGCTAGCAAGGAAAATTCGTATGAAGTCACCAATGTACACGTTGGTGGACAACTGCCTATTTCACAAATCTTATTTGGGGCCACACCTGCGTTGTGTTGGCCCAACACAGGCTAAAAATATCATTGAAGCTGTATATAGCGGTACGTGCTCCCTCCACGCAGGTCCACGCTCTGTCACTAGTAAAATCATGAGATTGGGGTACTTTTAGCCAACAATGCATTAAGATGCAAGGGAGGAAATCAAAAAGTGCACAGCCTGTCAACAAAATGCTTCTGTCGCCAAATTGCCAAAGCAAGATCTTATACTTGTTAGCACTTAATGGCCATTTTACAAATGGGGGATCGACATTGTTGGGCCATTTCCACCCGGCGTTGGCAATGTCAAGTTTCTCATTGTTGCTGTTGACTACCTTACAAAATGGATAGAGGCAAAGCCCTTGACAACTATCACTGGGAAGCGAGTTATCAATTTTGTTTTGGAACACATAGTTTGCAGGTTTGGGGTACCGCATGTTATGGTCAGCGATAATGGCAAGCAGATTGCAGAAGGCCCATTCAAGGCTGGGTGCTCTGACATGAACATACAACAGAAATTCACGTCAGTGGCACATCCTCAAGCCAATGGCCAAGTCGAGGTCATGAACAAAGCCATCGTGAAAGCAATCAAAGCAAAATTGGGTTGGCGCAACACTGCATGGGTGGATCTATTACCAGGTATCCTTTGGGCTCATCGAACCACCCCAAGTACAACTACATCTTAAACACCTTTCAGCTTGGTTTATGGCACGGAAGCAGTCATTCCTCCAGAAATTACTCATCCAATTCAAAGGGTTATGGACTTCCACCCGGAAGAGAATGAGGAAGCACTACGAGAAAACTTAAACATCATAGAATAACGTAGGAAGATCGCTCTCATCAAACAGGCCGCCAGTCACATGCAGATGGCAAAATATTACAATCAACGAGTCCATCCTCTCTCTTTTTAGCCAGGCGATCTGGTATGGAGGAAGAACGAGGCCAGCTGGGTAGAAAGTCAAGGCAAGCTAGGCCCTACATGGGAAGGCCCTTATCAAGTACTTCATGCTAATGGCAATGGGTCTTACACCTTGTCAGACATGGACGGACAGCCTATTCCTAGGACATGGAATGTCATGAACCTGAAGAAGTGTTATGTTTAATAATTTGGTTTGATCATGTATCCCACCTTTTATTCAATAAAATCAATGCGATAACACTTTTTATTATGTACAATGTTACAACTGTTAAGGCAAAAAGCCTTACCCCTTAGGATCTTAAGATAACAAAACAACCTAGACTAGCTTAGAATAAAATGTAGATTAAAATAGCTAAGTTTAGGTCTGATACTGAGTGATCAGTATTGGCACTCAGTTTCAGAGCTCAATATCAGATAGTGATACTGAGCACAAGGACTGAGTAGTTTACTCGACTAAATCAAATCCCTTTGATTTAGCTCTCTTTCCTTTCTTAGTCCTTGTAGTATTCCATGCCATAAATGTAAGATCTCTATGAGCAATATAAATAGAGATCACTTGGCTTTGGAATACTTACCAATTCACACTTTCACGTTCATATCTTGTAATTGATCAGTGGTATTGCTTTTCCGCAGCATACCACACTTTGTGGATTTATACACCGACTCTAATACTGTGTTTTACACTTTAATTGTCTTTTGTATAATCAATCTAATCAATTAACTAACAAACCAGGGGTGTTGTGACCTAACAACTGGTATCAGAGCGGTTCAAAGTTATCTACAACTTTGATGATCTTATAACCCTATATATTGTTGAAGATCAAGTCTTTTCATAAAGAAGAACTATGCAGAATTTTTGTCATATTCTGCGCACGGGTAGAAGAAATATCGGATCTCCTTCGTTAATGGTTGAATCTGTGTGAAATATGAACAGGAGGTTCTCAACACCCAGACACACAATCTGACCGTTCAGAATTGCAATTCGAGTTTCTGGTAGAGAGTTATGTATGGCGCAAAAAGTCAGATTCTATGCTTTTTATTCCTTACTTTCTGGGCAGCCATGGTAGAAAAACAAATCTCTTTCTTCAACATGCGAATAAGCGTGAAATTTGGACACAAGGTTCACCATAATGTTTTTAACGTTTTCACCGTTCAGATCTTCAAAAGGAATCGTTTATTGAGAGATATATATTTTTGAAGATTATTGACGAATATTTATGGTATGTTTTTAATTCTGCACAACTCTGTTAAAACGGCTATTGTATCTTTTGTAACCGTTGGATTTTCACAAATTTTGGATATTATATCCATAAATCATACATGTACTCGGTATCAAAATTTCATACTGATCAGAAACGTATACTGAGAGATACATATTTTCAAAGTTGACGCTTTTCTGATACCGACTGTCTCATACTGAGTGGTCAGTATGAGACTGCTGTGATCGTTTCAACCGTTGGATCAATATGATTTTTGGATATGATGTCGAAGACAGGTATATGTATGTCGTGTAAAACATTTATAATGATCAGAAGATTCTACATGGAGATATGATTTTTTGAAGTTGCTGCAAAATTAGAGAAACGAAATTCTGAAAGCTGAATTTTACAAGTGAGTATGTTTCACATGTTTTTCTCTTTATAATCATATTAAATCATCTTAAACTGAGGAAATCCATAAGTTGATTGATTCTTTGGTGGGGTTTCAAGTCAAAGATAAAATATACCGAACGGTTTAAAGTGAAAGTATATGATTCAGGGGGAGAAAAACTCAATGCGATATATATTTTCTCTTAATATGAAGCTAAAGTTCTTGAAGCTAAAGTGTTCATACTAAGTTATTCTAGGGGGTACATGTCACATATTATTTTACAATCATTTGAATCGTTTCAAACTGAGGAAATCTACTAGTTGAATGATTCTTGGGATATGTTTCATTTCAACTCAAATATACCGGACAGTTTAAGGAGGAGTCAATGATTGTGGGGGAGAAAAGTTAATGTGACATATATATTCTTCAAGTACTTAGTGAATAAAGAATATGAAAAGATCTAAAAAAGAAGACCATACAAGACAAGATCGTTATTATTTATTAGGTTAAACATATTCATTTGTTATCATCAGATAGGGGGAGATTGTTAGGGTAGAAAACCCGGTCAAACCTATTACTTTGTGAATCTGATGAACAAAGGAATATATACGTTTAACTTATATAAATAATCTTAGTGAAACTCATCTCATACCGAGTTGGTCGGTATCTGGTCATACTGAGTTGGTCAGTATGAGGTGATACCGAGTTCACGGACCGAGCTCCACTTACTGAGTTAGTCGGTATAGCTCAGTCTCATACCGAGTTAGTCGGTATAGCTCAGTCATACTGAGTACACGGACCGACCAGTCCGTGAAGGGTGCATTCCTTATCTGAGTAATGAATCAAATCTCTTTAATCAAGGGATGCACTTATTAGAATTGGGAGTTACATATAGAATAGGGTTAATTGTAAAACCTCTATACATTATAAATAGAGGTTTAGTCTTTAGTTTTTAAGTATCCTTTTGGATCCCGGTTGATCATTTGTGTGGATCACCGGTAACCCAATTCTAAATGTAACACTTTGTGGAGTGTTCTTGGTTATTCCGCAACCAAGAACACATTTTATACGTTTGTGCTTAATAAGAATAATCATATGACGTATATGATCTTGTCTTTATCGATGTTATTAACAATATTGGGGTTCGTTGTGACCTAACAACTGGTATCAGAGATGAAGATCAGAATGAGCATTCTACCTCAGCAAGTGAAGACATAAGTGGCATAGATATTCTATGCAATCCAGAAAACTCCACTGCTGAACAGCCCAAGTTTCATCCACACTTTATTCCCCATAATATGCATGAAACTGATCAAGTTCGAACTCAGTATCACTCAACTGTGACTAATACTGAGGTTCCCACAACAGAGAACCTTCATACTGAGTTCCCAACTAATGATCTGAACCACTCTACCTATGAAGAAGGTGAAACATCAAACACTTCTCAAGAATCTTCATTAAATCTGCAAACTGAAGATGAACAGCAACCTGCGCTGTCTAATACTGATCAGCATTCAACTCAGTATCAGACAGACAACACTCCAATTCAACAAGATATTGTTGATCCTACTTCAAATGCTCCCTTGGGAAACAACTTAAGGGAACACAGAGACCATCCACACTTCAATATTATTGGTCCTATTGAAGAAGGTGTCCAAACAAGAAGAAAGTTAGAGTTTCAACCCCAAGCAACAGCAAACTTTTGTTTCTTCTCAAGCTTTCTATCTACCATGGAACCAAAGAAAGCTGATGAAGCTTTATTAGATGAAGAGTGGGTAGAAGCTATGCAAGAAGAGCTCACAGAGTTTGAGAGGAACAAAGTTTGGAACTTAGTTCCACCCCCTGCTGGTAAAACTATTATTGGTACTAAGTGGGTATTCAGAAACAAGATGGACAAGGATGGTGTTGTCATCAGAAACAAAGCAAGATTGGTTGCTCAGGGTTACAAGCAAGAAGAAGGCATTGACTATAATGAACGTTTGCACCAGTTGCAAGAATTGAAGCTATTAGACTGTATCTTGCATATGCAGCTTTCAAGAACTTCAAAGTGTATCAGATGGATGTCAAGAGTGCTTTTCTTAATGGAAAACTACAGGAGGAAGTTTATGTTAAACAACCACCAGGTTTTGTTGATCCTAAATTTCCTATTTATGTTTTTAAACTTGATAAAGCTCTATATGGGCTCAAACAAGCTCCAAGAGCCTGGTATGATACCCTGTCTGAGTACTTAATTGAAAATAAATTTATAAGAGGTAAAATTGACAAACCATTATTTTCAAAAAGGAAAGGTTCTGACATTTTACTCATTCAGATATATGTAGATGATATTATCTTTGGCTCCACTGACAAGTCAATGTGTGACTGGTTTGCTAAGATAATGTCATCTCAGTATCAGATGAGTATGATGGGAGAACTTACTTACTTTCTTGGTTTACAAGTTGAACAAAAGACTGATGGCACTTTCATAAATCAAAGTAAGTATGTGCATGACATGCTTAAGAAATATAAATTTGATTGGTTACTCAGGATAAAATCAGTAAAGATGTCTCTGGAAAACCAGTATGTCAATCCACATACCGAGGTATGATTGGTTCTTTACTTTACTTAACAGCTAGCAGGCCTGATATCATGTTTGCAACTTGTTTGTGTGCTCGGTATCAGGCTGATCCTAAAGAATCACATATGAAAGCTGTTAAGCGCATTTTTAGATATCTTTCAGGTACTTCTAACATGGGTCTTTGGTATCCCAAAGACTCAAACTTTGACCTTGAAGGGTTGTAACACCCAAAAAAATTTACAAGATTTTTAAAATTTTTAGAAAACAAAATTATAATCAAAAGGTCCCATAAATAAATCTCAGATATTAATATTTAACATTTAAAACGTATTTATTGCGGAAATAGTTAAGATAAAGTAAAGTTTTTAAAATATTAAATGATGTCCACATCAGTAATGAAAAGATACAGCGGTCAACCGTCCACCTTCTCCTTTCCTTTGCTGGTACCTGAAACAATGTGGGGGAAAGTTTGGGTCAGCTGGGGAAGCTGAGTGAATAATTCTCAAAATGCAAACAATCATAACATACAACACATGAGGGCACATCGGTGTACTCCTACACAAAATCTACTCGATTAATTACTCAGATTTTATTACTCAGATTTTATTACTCATATTTTAATTTATATAGCGCTCTAGTGTGACTTGGGCCGAGAGATCAACCTCGACCCGCCTCACACCACCTCAACACCTGTACTCTTCGGTGTTGAGTCAAAAAGGCCTGGCACCAGTACTCTTCGGTGCCAAGTCAAAACGTCTGACACCAGTGCTCTTCGGTGTCAAGTCAGATATAAACTCAGACGGGAATAATCCCAAAAACTCAGACGGGAGGTGATCCCAGGCATATAGCCAAAAACTCAGATGTGTGTTATTATGTTTTATTATCTCTTTAACATAATTATCTCAGATGCCCTAGCAAGTAGTAGCACAGAATGACCCTGTGCCGAGCTCGGTTACCCAGGCACAATGTCTCAGATTAAAATAAATCAACAACTGCTCAGATACTCAGATAGCATGTCAAACTCAGATAACAAATCAAACTCAGATAGCGGATCAAACTCATATAACAGCTCAAGCTCAGATAACAATTATGGTGCAAGAAATGTAACACATAAGTCATGCATGTACAACGTTAAAACTGAATACACGGTAAGAATACTCACCTCGAGAAAACGTAAGCTCCAAAGGATCCTCAATACTCTAAGGCGCTGCTCGGTTATTCCTAGATGATCCTAAAAGCATAAAAATGAAACCCGAATTACAATCCGTTCTAAGGACTCAATTTAGAAAACTGGCAGCACCCGTCGGTCTCAAGGAAACTGCTATAACTCTTAAACTGTGCAGTAGATTTATCCCATATTTTTACCAGGAAAAGTAGACAACCAGAACTACATATCTCTGTGAGACGGTCACTGGCTAAAACAGATTCTAAGTGTCTCAAAACAGTGTTTCAAGACAGGCATGTCGCACAGGTCATTTTCCTAATAGCAGCATACTAAATTAGCTATAACTTTTAAACCGTAATTCGGATTGACGAGAGGGTTGCGGCGTTGAAAAGCTAACTCAGAAATCAAGGTCCCAGCATGGGCTAAAAACCCTAAAGATTATTTTAAGGACTTCAAAAATAGATTAGAACAGTAGGGCAGATTCTGCCAGAAAAGTATTGATTTATTAAACTCGTTTTAACAACCCGACTCGTCACCGAAAACCCCGTGTGCATAGAAATCCTTTCCGATAGCTGAAAAATATTATTTATTTGAATTCTATCTGTTTCTAAAGAAAACTTGATGGTAAGAGTTCTTGATTGGGGAACCGAGAACCCTACGGGTTCGGTTTTCCCCTTCGAGTATGAATTCCCGATTCTCTAAAACGATTAACCAACCCCCAATTAAAAGTCAGTATTAACTATAAGAATTGCAGCCTTATTAACTTCCCCATACGAAACGGATCAATAGCTCAGAATATGGAAAAGATAAATCATAAAATTAAGGTTAGGGGACTACCAAGTAAACACTAACTCGAACCTTGACTTGATCGATGTTTCCGCCTAGGTTACTTGCTATTCCACCGATTAATCCCTCCTGTTCAATACTGCACCACCTCGAGATATTAGAGAAGATTGGAAATCAGATTATATGATTGCGGGACAATTAGAATCCGAGCAGAAGGAATAAAAACTTACCGATTAGAACGTCCATGCTAGATTCTCGTCCCGGTTTGAACCCACCCGAGGAGCGTTCTTCGATTTCTGCTCGATGATGATTACAATGAAAATTCCGATACAACAAGAATCAAAATTAGCCACCATTAGCTAGGATCGAACAAACAAAACGAATTGGACGAGGAATCAATACCGAGAATAATCGATTTCGGCTACACTAGACGTCTGTAGCTCTTCTTCAACCTCGATCACGAATTATCTCACGCTAGATTTCCGATTTGTAACGAATTGCAGGGGCTGGAACGTCGCCTGCTCGATCAAATTTGATTAGGGAGATTTTACGAAAGAAGCGTGATATTACGTATTAGGACATATGGGCTCTAAGCCTTTAGTGCTTTTGGGCTGATAGAACGAATTTAACATGCAAGCCCTTCTCGATAATATTACATCACTGGATCAAGGATTTAATTGGTTCAACCCAATCTCTTAGCCGAGCCCACTAAATGGGTAATCATATGCGAAATTTAAAAGAGTCGGGTTCGGCCTCGGCCTACGGCCGGCCTCACTCGACGCGAAAGCTAGAAGGTTCCAATTTAATGAAGACTCGGAATTAACGCCACGACTTAAACGATACAACAATAATGATAGAAACGGAACATTACGTAATTTAATACTTGTATGAACTAGGCGCCACGCAATAAAGTTCATATAAATAGACAATCGAAACGTCTCCTAATATTCCACTAAACGACACCAAATAAGTAATAAAAATGTTTTAGACAATAAAATATAATTAAATTAAATTATAAAATTTTGGGGCGTTACAACTCAACTCCACTTGAAATAGACTTCGTCCTCGAAGTCATTGCTCGGATGAAGCTCAGGGTAGTAATCTCGCGTCTCAACTCATACTCGCCAACGACACACGTCCTCAAATGGGGAAAGAAAACAAAATGATAAGGTTAAGAATGAAAAGGAAATTCATCAGGGTGACCTACGACATGCATACTCCAATGGAAAAGAAGAATAAAAACGATAAAGTTATGAATAGAAAGAAGCTCTTCATGGTGCATTTACTTAATAGGAAGTGAACTCCAGATCGCGCAAGTGCTCATACAATTATCCGCCTCTAGTGGCGCAAAACGATCAGGCTAAACGAAATAAGGTCAGGATGCTCATTATGGATCTCAGTATGCAAAGAAAATGTTGATAATGAGCATAAAATACACCACGATACTCTACTGAAGGCGTCTTCTTGTTCTCGCATTCGGATACAGTTGTTGCACTCAGCGATTAACGTCGCGTTGAATCACCGATTCAACTCCACTTGGAAATTTACTATTGATTTGTTGACGATACCAAATGCTCAGCGTAGTACCAGGTCATCCAAACCATTTGCACAATCACACTCGGATCTCTCATGACGTTAACAAATTTTTTATGGAAAATTTTTCTTCCCGCACAACTCCATCAAAGGACCACTTACACATTTTAGCAACAGGTAAAAATTTCATTATCGACAATTTTCCACTAAAATTACTCGGAAGGTCTTCTACTCTATGGGTCAACAGTTTGTTAACAGCATAATAAATAATTTAGCGGTTTACACCATTATCAATTAATATAAAAACCATGCAAATAAATCACAAGGAATATACATATCACACAGAATTCTCATATACTCAGGTATATAACTCCAAAATATGATCTGGAAATATAACTCAGAAGTCCCACTCATAAATAAACTCAAAACATATCTCAGGAGTATCACTCAAAAATGTATAACTCAGGAGCAAACTTATAAATCTTAACTCAGAAGCAAACCCGAAACTCTAATTCAGTAACAACTCATAAGGCAATAATATTTACAAGTAATAGCATTAGGTATAAATCACATTTTTACTCATTCTTATTACTACTCGCGTGGTCCAATTTACCAGCTTATAATACTTGGAATGATATACTCTCTCTCAACCGTGTTTATTGGTTCTCAAAATAATTCTTCTTTAACATTATATTATTACCTTACTCTATTAGGTTTACATATTACCGATGTTGATAACCCTTTAAATAGCTCAAATTAACGATCTTGTCATTTAATTCCCTTTAATAGGTTCTCATTCTATTACATTTAGTGATTTCTCGATAATATTTTAATAGATGTTTTCTCATTCATCTAGTTTAACGATCCTTTAATAGACCGCTTCACTGATTTTACACAATTTAAAACGTCTCTTAATTATTTTGACCATATCTACTCATTAATTTCATGTTACCCACAAAAATTCCAATTAAATTTCATACTCTTATTTATAATGATTTCTCGTTACTCAAATTACGAATTAATTCCTTAGTTCTCATTTACTCAATTCGCAATTACACTTTATTCTAAATCTTACGGTTTACTCATGGTTCATCAATTCAGTACATTCTCGTCTTTTCGAAATTTCTCCTAAGTTCAATATAAATTTATTGAATAGTTGTTCTCATCTCAAATTTAATAATTATTCGTAAATAGAGTTTTCTCATATAATTTTATAATACTTCAAAACTCATAACACTTTATAATACTTCGAAAATTTGAATAAAACCTCCCGTTAATTTAATACTTTTCTCTTTTGACTCATTTTATTAATTTGCTTATGTAACTCGATTTGCAAATTTCTTATAACTCAAAATTACTCCATAATTAATCAAAATAAAATTTTATCATTTAGCTCGTTTTAATAATAACTCATTACCAGCAAATTACCGATCTCATTTTAACTCATTTTCCTCAAAATTTCATTGTAGCAGTTTTCTCATATTTGACTCATTAATAAGTTCTCATCACTTTAATTTAATGATTTCTCATTATCACATTTATAACCACCCAAAAATAGTATACTGTCTTATTTTGTATATAATGGTAGTATTACTACTTCCCTTTTGTAAGATATTCATTCAACCCAATTAACTTGATTTGTTAATTTCTCCAGTAAACCCGATTTACAATTTTGTTGAAAACTCTATAATTACCCATAGAATGAATTTAGTTATTCTCAACTGCTTGATTGATAGTTACTCTTATAATTTATTTGATCAATTATATGTATCTAGATTTCGCACTTTAAATTCATACCAACAAAATCTCTCTGCATAAGCATCATGCTCATAATATTTATAAATAATAATTAATGATAATTATTTCTTGATAATTTTTCCTTTTTACCCCTACTCAACTCCACTTGAAGAAAAACTCGTCCTCGAGTTTGGAACTATTATTGTCTACCAAAATAAACAAGCAAGTATGAAGTCACACCAACAATTAGGATACACATACTAAATTCACAATAACAAGCATTGGTCCATCGTTCCCTTCAAAATCTCCCCATAACCAACCAAAAGTTCGGTGTGTACGATAATAGGGGCCCTCTATTACTTTCGACACCTACTTCTGTTTGGTCACGAGTAAATCCCAAAGTTTACAACTTCCCACATATAAACCCACCAACAAATCACACTCAGAAGAAAGGAATTTTAATCACACTCAGGAGAAAGGAAGTTTGTTCTCAATATCTGATAAATACAGATATGTACTCAACAGTGCATACTCAAAATCTCATAACCATTACTCAGAAAATCATGCGTACATTTATTCTCGTACGCGATACTCGGATACTCAGATTCATAGAAATATTTCCACTTAGTTATTTTCACAATACAAATCTCCTTTTAAACTTTTCATTTGGATATGCCATTTATCATTCCTCATAAATATAACTTATATCCTCTTCACAGTTATATTAAATTTATTGTAATTTGTGAGCATGTCGATTAATATCTTTTTGATCAGAGTTCTCAGTTATTGCGTTCCTCGTTTAATTTGATTCAATTTATCGCTCTTTTAACTCGTTTTTAAATAATTCATCATCAAATTGATGACGTTAGCTTCCTCTTAATCCTCTTATATAATTACTCTTTAAGATGAGCTTCAATAATATCTGATTAATTTGACTCAGCAATTTCTCAATTAATTAGTCTATTAAACTTACATAGTTTATTTTAAGCTATCAGTGTGAACTCATTAATCTGTCACTTAACTTGTCATCCACATTTAGTTTTGCACTCAGCAATTTAACCTACTTACTCGAAATGTTTTTCCCATTTTATCTCAATTTAATGATTCTTAAATGAATACTAACTTGGTAAATCCTCTTAAAAATATTCTTAATCAATTTGATTTACTAATCTCTGATTTACTCGTTTTAATTGACTCCGTCTATTAAATGTTTTCTCCCATATGATAGATTTTAATATTCTCCTAATACGAATATTAAGTACTCCTCTTTAATGTTAATAATTTCCTCATTTCTCATTTACTCAAATCATGTTTCTCATTACACAGTTTATGGATCTTATATAATAAATTAATATCCCATTATTACACTTTTGTTTCGAATTTCTCAGAATTTATAAAATTTCACCTCAACTCTATTAGGTGTTCCTCTAAATTGAAACTTTTATTATTTTCTCATTAGTATTTATAATTTCACTTTTCTCCAGTATATATTTTTCATATATATAAATATAGAACTCTAAGAATTAAAATCGAAATTATGCTCAAATTAAGCTCTAAATTATTCACAGAATTATGGAATCTCATAATAGTATATCTATATACATATATGTTTAGTCATACAATCACAAGTAATTCTCTCAGGATATAAACCGAAAATTCTCAGAATATGCTACTCGTCTATACATAGAATATAGCAAAATTTCAATAAAATAATACTCTTAAATATTTTACCGGCAGTAGGAAGCGAGAGGTCGACGTGACATGCTGTATGTTCGATGTGGAAACTTTTCTCAGAAAAATATTTGACTCTTTTCTCGTTTGAAAAAAAAAACTCGATACTCAAACTTGAGTTTGAATTCGCCCCTTGCGAACCCAAATCCCTCAAGTCAGAGCTCTGATACCAACTTCTGTTTCACCCAAAAATTTACAAGATTTTTAAAAATTTTGGAAAACAAAATTATAATCAAAAGGTCCCATAAATAAATCTCAGATATTAATATTTAACATTTAAAACGTATTTATTACGGAAATAGTTAAGATAAAGTAAAGTTTTTAAAATATTAAATGATGTCCACATCAGTAATGAAAAGATACAGCGGTCAACCGTCCACCTTCTCCTTTCCTTTGCTGGTACCTGAAACAATGTGGGGGAAAGTTTGGGTCAGCTGGGGAAGCTGAGTGAATAATTCTCAAAATGCAAACAATCATAACATACAACACATGAGGGCACATCGGTGTACTCCTACACAAAATCTACTCGATTAATTACTCAGATTTTATTACTCAGATTTTATTACTCAGATTTTAATTTATATAGCGCTATAGTGTGACTTGGGCCGAGAGATCAACCTCGACCCGCCTCACACCACCTCAACACCTGTACTCTTCGGTGTTGAGTCAAAAAGGCCTGGCACCAGTACTCTTCGGTGCCAAGTCAAAACGTCTGACACCAGTGCTCTTCGGTGTCAAGTCAGATATAAACTCAGACGGGAATAATCCCAAAAACTCAGACGGGAGGTGATCCCAGGCATATAGCCAAAAACTCAGATGTGTGTTATTATGTTTTATTATCTCTTTAACATAATTATCTCAGATGCCCTAGCAAGTAGTAGCACAGAATGACCCTGTGCCGAGCTCGGTTACCCAGGCACAATGTCTCAGATTAAAATAAATCAACAACTGCTCAGATACTCAGATAGCATGTCAAACTCAGATAACAAATCAAACTCAGATAGCGGATCAAACTCATATAACAGCTCAAGCTCAGATAACAATTATGGTGCAAGAAATGTAACACATAAGTCATGCATGTACAACGTTAAAACTGAATACACGGTGAGAATACTCACCTCGAGAAAACGTAAGCTCCAAAGGATCCTCAATACTCTAAGGCGCTGCTCGGTTATTCCTAGATGATCCTAAAAGCATAAAAATGAAACCCGAATTACAATCCGTTCTAAGGACTCAATTTAGAAAACTGGCAGCACCCGTCGGTCTCACGGAAACTGCTATAACTCTTAAACTGTGCAGTAGATTTATCCCATATTTTTACCAGGAAAAGTAGACAACCAGAACTACATATCTCTGTGAGACGGTCACTGGCTAAAACAGATTCTAAGTGTCTCAAAACAGTGTTTCAAGACAGGCATGTCGCACAGGTCATTTTCCTAACAGCAGCATACTAAATTAGCTATAACTTTTAAACCGTAATTCGGATTGACGAGAGGGTTGCGGCGTTGAAAAGCTAACTCAGAAATCAAGGTCCCAGCATGGGCTAAAAACCCTAAAGATTATTTTAAGGACTTCAAAAATAGATTAGAACAGTAGGGCAGATTCTGCCAGAAAAGTATTGATTTATTAAACTCGTTTTAACAACCCGACTCGTCACCGAAAACCCCGTGTGCATAGAAATCCTTTCCGATAGCTGAAAAATATTATTTATTTGAATTCTATCTGTTTCTTAAGAAAACTTGATGGTAAGAGTTCTTGATTGGGGAACCGAGAACCCTACGGGTTCGGTTTTCCCCTTCGAGTATGAATTCCCGATTCTCTAAAACGATTAACCAACCCCCAATTAAAAGTCAGTATTAACTATAAGAATTGCAGCCTTATTAACTTCCCCATACGAAACGGATCAATAGCTCAGAATATGGAAAAGATAAATCATAAAATTAAGGTTAGGGGACTACCAAGTAAACACTAACTCGAACCTTGACTTGATCGATGTTTCCGCCTAGGTTACTTGCTATTCCACCGATTAATCCCTCCTGTTCAATACTGCACCACCTCGAGATATTAGAGAAGATTGGAAATCAGATTATATGATTGCGGGACAATTAGAATCCGAGCAGAAGGAATAAAAACTTACCGATTAGAACGCCCATGCTAGATTCTCGTCCCGGTTTGAACCCACCCGAGGAGCGTTCTTCGATTTCTGCTCGATGATGATTACAATGAAAATTCCGATACAACAAGAATCAAAATTAGCCACCATTAGCTAGGATCGAACAAACAAAAAGAATTGGACGAGGAATCAATACCGAGAATAATCGATTTCGGCTACACTAGACGTCTGTAGCTCTTCTTCTACCTCGATCACGAATTATCTCACGCTAGATTTCCGATTTGTAACGAATTGCAGGGGCTGGAACGTCGCCTGCTCGATCAAGTTTGATTAGGGCGATTTTACGAAAGAAGCGTGATATTACGTATTAGGACATATGGGCTCTAAGCCTTTAGTGCTTTTGGGCTAATAGAACGAATTTAACATGCAAGCCCTTCTCGATAATATTACATCACTGGATCAAGGATTTAATTGGTTCAACCCAATCTCTTAGCCGAGCCCACTAAATGGGTAATCATTTGCGAAATTTAAAAGAGTCGGGTTCGGCCTCGGCCTACGGACGGCCTCACTCGACGCGAAAGCTAGAAGGTTCCAATTTAATGAAGACTCGGAATTAACGCCACTACTTAAACGATACAACAATAATGATAGAAACGGAACATTACATAATTTAATACTTGTATGAACTAGGCGCCACGCAATAAAGTTCATATAAATAGACAATCGAAACGTCTCCTAATATTCCACTAAACGACACCAAATAAGTAATAAAAATGTTTTAGACAATAAAATATAATTAAATTAAATTATAAAATTTTGGGGCGTTACAAGGGTATACAGATGCAGATTTTGCAGGTTGTAGGTTGGATAGGAAGAGTACAAGTGGAGGATGTCAATTCCTCGGTGGTAGACTAGTTGGTTGGTCATCCAAAAAACAAAACTCAGTAGCAACTTCTATTTGATTTAGTAGAATATGTTGCTGCAGGAAGTTGTTGTGCTCAACTTTTATGGATGCAGTATCAACTAATGGACTATGGGTTCAATTTCCAGAAGACACCAATGCATTGTGATAACAAGAGTGCTATTGCTATCACTGAAAACCCAGTCCATCATTCAAGGACAAAGCACATTGATATCAGACACCACTTTATTCGAGATAATGTGGAAAAGGGTAAGGTTGAGGTAGATTATGTTCCTACAGATGACCAATTGGCCGATGTGTTTACTAAACCCCTTTCTGAGGAAAGGTTTATGTATTTACTAGGACAAATAGGTATGCTGAATCCTTAATCTTTCTTAAATTTTCTAAAACTGCGCGCTCAGTATCACTCCTGTTGATACTAACCACTCAGTATCACTAGTCTGTTATCATCAAAATTTAAATTTTTTTTTTAATTTTTTTAAAATTTAAAGAGTAAATTAAATGTTTTCTATATATTCTTCAATTTTTATTATTTTTTTTTGTTACTCAGTATTGGGGTTCTGGCGGCGTTCAAACCGAGTTTAATCCTCATACTCCCCAACGGTAACCTTACTTACTAAGAAAGTTACCGTTGGATCAGGATAAGACTGTCAAATCAGCCGGTTTAACTTCCCAATACCTTAATTATCGTCAATCTACAATAAATAACCGTTTATTTTTTTTCTTTCAAACTTTCTAACAGTTATTTCTTACTTTCGATCTTGATTTCTCTATGCGTTTAACTATTTCATACTCTCCTTTGCTAGAATTTTTAAATCTAAATCACAGATGGCGCATTACACCTTTGTCGCACCAGAGGTTGAATCGGAAATTAAATTCCGCAATGATGAAGTGCCCAGGTTTGCGAGGAACAACATTACAGCCAATTTCAATATTCCTCAAGCCTGGGAATGCCAAGAATTCACAAACATCGTCACTTATATGAAGCATTGCCCGATTGCTAGTGCGCTGACTCGTTCCCCTCGAGCAATTTACCCAGAAATGCTTTGTGAATTTTGGTATACTGCCCAACTTGATTCCCCAAATATGGTCACTGGTTGGATAATTCGGAATCAACGAAGGGTATTTGTGTCTACGGCTATCATTTGAGAAACACTGAGGCTTCCAGCTCAAGCTCATTATGACCCATTTGTTGACAGAACAGAGGCACGCTCAGTATTGCCATTCTTAGGTCGAACAGGAACAACGGGCACAATCAAGAGAAACGAATTTGGTCCTATGTGGGGTCTTCTTATTACTACGATTATTCGTTGTATGACTCACAAGACGGGTGCTTTGGACCAAATCAATGAATTTGGGATGCAAATAGTACATGCTATGTATTATGGAAGACACATTGATTATGCAAGGCTCATTTTCAATGAATTAGCTGCTTTGGTCAGGGCTAACAAAGGGAATGTAATGTTCCTTTCTGCAGATTCTGATCACTCATCTTCCAGGATTCAATGCCCACTCACATCTATGATGAATTTCATAGTCCAAGAGTTGATCTTCCTCCTCTTAGTGAGAAGATTTTCTTTTACAGGCCAAGGGAAGGGGAGCATGTACTGAGTCATGCTACGTGGGCCATTGTTCAAGGGCATATCAATGACGATGATACTGAGTCAGAAAATGAAGATAATGATGATGATAATGATGATGACAGTGGTGATGGTGGAATTAATGATCAATATATTGAAATGAAGGATGCTCAACAAGAACCAGTACAAGAACCACCACATATTTCTCCTCCTGCACAGGATCCTAACGCTCCTCATATTGAAACAGCTTCGGATACTGAATCTTCAGAAGACACACCACTAGTCCTACGACGAAGAAGAAGAAGAAACATATCCCCATTAATTATAGGTGCATTATCATCAGAAGAGATGCAGCATACTCCGATTCCATCTTTAACTGCATCTATTCAACATCACAGTCAAGCTGCAGCCACCGCTGACCTTCCAGGAACTGTACCAGAACCAACTGCTCAACATAGTGAGGAACCTCATGTTCCTCTTGATGTCAAAATTCAATATGAGCAACAAACATTGGAAGGTGCAGATGATAGAAGAGGAGAGGTTCCTGAAGGTGCTGGTGCTTCAAATCAACATACAGATGATCCAGCACCGACCTCTCATGATGTAAGAAGAGAATCCGACAAAGTCTCAGGTATGAATTTCTAGAAAACCTGAAAACTTATATACATATATTTCATTCCTAAATAGAGACTAAGTATTGGCCAGTACCAACTCAATACTGACCAAAGTCTCAAACGAACTTTCAAATATATCCACTTATGGCCAACATAGTTAGCCCACTGCTGCTATGCAAAATTCATATACTGAGCACCTAAATGATCATTGCCAGTCTACAGTTGTCTCATCATTTAAAGAGACAATGGTGGTTGATGTCATACTGACACCCACTGGTGCTGCTTGAATAATGTCTAACTTATTTTTGAGTTGGGTCACATAATTCAAGAAATGATCACAAACTCTTAAGCCACAACAGCCAAAACTTTCCATGGGGTTCAGCCACATTTCTGTTATCACTCTGATACCGAGTGATAAACATTGAACATAACAAGAAGCACATCCCAGGCTTCAATCACTGATGAGTTTAGATCAACTCTAATAAAATCGATCTTTAGGCTCAAGAATAGTTAGTTCTTAATCTGGAATAAGCATATACAAATTATAAATTTGCGGAATTAGATAAACAGATTTGTATTGCTAAACAAGGTTTCATCATCATCTTTATATACAATGGTTACTAAAAGCCCCAATTCTACATATAAATATGTAGAACGGTTTTGGTTAACAGGATCAAACGACCTTGAGGCTTAGAGTACACACACATACACGTTAAAACGTGGGTTTCAAGAACGACTAATTCTATAACTCTAGGTTTCTTTATATACTAGAAAACCTAGAGATTTACAAGGAAAAGATAATACTAAATCTTTTAAGCTAATAAAGATATACTATATCTTTTACATTTATGATTATCTCCTAAATCTTTATTCAAATATTGATTTCCATATCTTCAATTTAGGTCCTTGTACTTTATAAGTTTTGACACATCAAATCTTTAATGAATATTATAGAAATATTCCTAACAATCTTCCCCTATTTGATTTGACAAAACTTATAGAATTAGCTTGGAATCTTCAAGTCTCTTCCCCTTTTTGACATAATCAAATACAAATCTGAAAAACTTGAACTTCCCCTTGACTGATCAACACTTTTTCTTCCCCTAAAAGTGTGATATCATTCTTGTGTTCTTCAAGGCTATATCAATTACATTGAAAACCAACTATCTTCTATTTGAAGTTGAAGTAGAAAGTCAAACTATGCATCACATTCCGTCTAACTATAGTAATCAGCAACGTCATAATCTTGTATGAAGGACATCTTGGTCTTCAACAGATCTTTTCGTTAAGATTCTGTTGAATTGCAGTTACATCTTTACATAACATCTTATGTAGTAAGACTTTCAACTTCTTCTTCAAATAAAATATAATCAATTATCTTCTGTAATCAATCTGATAAAGATTAAATATCTAACAAACAAACCATCTTCCTTTATCTTCATCAAGCCTTCAACCTGTGTGTGTGAATAATGTGATTCGTTTCACATTAATATCACTAGTTATTTTCATTCTCTTTTTATCAAGAATAAAAATTAACAAGTGATTAACCGAATACTATCAATAAACCGTAGTATGGAATGAACATGGTGTGTGTCATGCTTTCCAAAATATGATGTATCGGTTGTAAGGAAGAAATCAGTATCAAATTTTCTTCAAAATTTTCTTCGGTCAGTACTAATTAATACTGATCAGTCAACACAGCAGTACTAATATGTATATTACTGATCAGTAGTGTTGATTCTTCATTTACTACTGATTAGTAGCATTTTCGAATAGGACCAGTAGTAACCTGATATACTACTGATCAATAGTGTATTTAATCGATCGGTAGTAAAATTGAAACAAGATCACTAGTAATCGGAATTGTTACTGATCAGTAGTAACACCTTTAATTGACATAGCAGTAGTAATTTGAATTAGGAGCAATATCATTTTTGCGATCAGTAGTAAAGTTGGAATACGAATTTGAATTTGATCAATAATACCCATTGATGCTGATGTAACTCGTTTACTTCAAGCCTTTGACTCAAACACAAATTATTCGTCTCATAGTACTGCTACCCCACATTCCATGTTTAATAGATTTTATAGCTATATTTATCAATCCAATTTAAAAGTAGGACTTGTACAACTCTCATGATAACGAATTCCATAACGTCATTAAGAATTTCAAAAAATTTGTGTTGATTAATATTCCATAGAAGATCTGATATTCCATGTCATAACATGTTCTACGAATATATATTTTTATTCATCATAGAACTCTCGAGACCCCTTTTTTTTTATTTTTTTTTATTTTTATGCCTTCATCATTAAAACTTTTAATAATAAAAAGAATGATAAAAATTTTCATGAAGAAAGCCAACTTATAACTGTACGATCTATTATTGCACTACTAACCTTTGATGTCTTCATGTGATCATTGATAAATTCTTGTTTGATTCAAGATCTGAGCCACCGTGCTCTGATACCAATTGCTGAGTTTAGAACAACTCTTCATAAACGTCGATCTTTAGGCTCAAGAATAGTTAGTTCTTATCTGGAATAAGCATATACAAATAACAAACTTGCGGAATTATATAAACATATTTGTATTGCTAAACAAGGTTTCATCATCAACTTTATATACAATGATTACTAAAAGCCCCAATTCTACATATAAATATGTAGAACGGTTTTGGTTAACAGGATCAAACGACCTTGAGGCTTAGAGTACACACACATACACGTTAAAACGTGGGTTTCAAGAACGACTAATTCTATACCTCTAGGTTTCTTTATATACTAGAAAACCTAGAGATTTACAAGGAAAAGATAATACTAAATCTTTTAAGCTAATAAAGATATACTATATCTTTTACATTTATGATTATCTCCTAAATCTTTATTCAAATACTGATTTCCATATCTTCAACTTAGGTCCTTGTACTTTATAAGTTTTGACACATCAAATCTTTAATGAATATTATAGAAATATTCCTAACAATCACCCAAACCAAAACCTTTTAGTAAAAGTGACCTTTCCTATACTGAGCTACTCAATTTTTCACATTCATCTTTACTAAATTTCTTTTCTTACACATACTATGGACAAGTTCACAATGTCTCATCATACACCAGATGAAACACAGACTTCCAAATTCTGTTTATATGATTATAGAGTTAAACAACAACACAACTCTATTTGATAAAGCTTTCAATCTAACCAGCTTCTTTTTATGTTTCTTTAGCACCATCTGTGCAGGGTATTCAAGCACCACAGGCTGCAGAAGAACAGGTGACTCTGCAAGCAATCATGCAGCACATTCTGGCCATACAACATACTCAGACTACCATTTTGACCAGAATGGACACTATGTGTGATGACATTGACTCTCTCAAACAGTCAATCTCACTACTTCAACAACCACATCAACCTCCATCACCTCCACCATCTCCACATGGTGGACACAATGCAGAAAGAAAAGGAGATGATGCTTCTGAGCCAATGAAATCACCCTCAAATGCAAATCTTGAGGGTGCTACTGATGCTGCGACTGAACCCATTCCCTCACCTACCATTGAAGAACAACACGGGGACATGGGTGGTGATACTGAACTTCTTCCCTCCCCATCCAATGATAACAATAAGGGGGAGAAGAGACAAAGAGATGATTTTGAGGTTGATCAACCTGAGCCATCTGCTCAGGGGGAGAAAAGAAGAAAATTAAACTAAGATCAACCTCCACCACAAGAACAGCAACAACAACAACATCAGCAAAGCCCTCATACTGAGCCACTTCGGTTTCAGTATGAGAGGAGAAGACAAAGAAACAGGCCAGTATTACAATTTGAAGACACACTTGAGCCATCTGCTCAGGGGGAGACTCACACTGACCAACCACAGCAAGTTAATACTGAGCCACCTACTCTTGAAGAAAATAACTTGCAAATTGTGGTTTATAGGCCCTTCATCTGGCCTATTGCTGATGATGAAGATGAAGAACCAGATTTAGTGCTAAGTAACAATCCTTTCAACTATGCACTAACTATGGCAGCACAAGAAAGCTCTTCATCATCATCCTCAGATGATGAAGAGGCAGAAAATCTGGTGATTAGAAGAAGAAGGTTCTTATCAAGAAAACCTATCAATGCAATTCTTACTTCTTCTGAATCAAGTGAGGAACCTGCTCCATTAGTAACAAGATGAAGAAGACCTGTCCATACAATGGATAGTGATACTGAGCAGGCTCCAAGACTGACTCCCCAACAACTCTGTGCAGAACAAGAAAGATTTTTATATGAGCAAGAGTTGGGAGTCAAAGAAGAACCAGAGTCTGACCCAGAGAGTGATATTCCTGGTCCTTCTCACAGAATCTCTAGAAAGGGTCCAGACCATATTCAACATTATTGGAATATGGTTGCTGCTCGGACTCAGTATAAGGAGAATAGGAAGGAATTTCTGAAGACCAAAACATTTCCAAATGTAAGGGGATACACTGGTTGAATCTGGATGTTAATAAAGTAAAAGTGAATCTCAAAGAAAGAAAAATTGTTATCACTTGTACTGGTTTAATCAGTCCTCCCGTGAAGATTTTTCTTCATGATATTCAAAGAATTGGTCTTCAAGACTGGGTAAGGATCACAAGACTGATCAAAGAGCTTCCAAAGAAATCAACTTATGATCAGATAGTCATGGATGAAATCTGTGCAATATCTTCAGTATGTTATGAGAAGGGCTTACTCCATGAGATAGAGTATGGAAAACTATGTGTGATTACTGAATCATACTTCCACAATAGACCAGAGTGCCTTCATACATACACATATCTTCATAAGTACCCTCTTCCTCCTAACCTTGTTTTTCGTGATCAAACGGGTGTTATATATCCAACATCTGGATATATGTATACTGATTCAGAGGATAGGGAGTGCTTCATATCTGAAGAAGATCTGACAAGAGCCCAAATCAGTCATCTTGTTGGACTGAAGTGGATGATAAACAAGAAAGAAGACTCTTGGTTCAGAAAAAAGATTGTTGCAGTTCTTAACAGTAGAAGGGATGAACTCATGAGAAGAGAAGAGTTTGTCCACATCAAACAAGAAGTCTTCTATGAGAATGAAGCCATCAACAGCAGATGAAGAAGAAGAAGATCTTGCTACCCAAGCTGCTATATTATTATTTTTTTTAATCTCTTTGTAACTGTTTTGTTATCATTAGGTAGGGGGAGATTGTTAAGGCAAAAAACCTTACCCCTTAGGATCTTAAGATAACAAAACAACCTAGACTAGCTTAGAATAAAATGTAGATTAAAATAGCTAAGTTTAGGTCTGATACTGAGTGATCAGTATTGGCACTCAGTATCAGATAGTGATACTGAGCACAAGGACTGAGTAGTTTACTCGACTAAATCAAATCCCTTTGATTTAGCTCTCTTTCCTTTCTTAGTCCTTGTAGTATTCCATGCCATAAATGTAAGATCTCTATGAGCAATATAAATAGAGTTCACTTGGCTTTGGAATACTTACCAATTCACACTTTCACGTTCATATCTTGTAATTGATCAGTGGTATTGCTTTTCCGCAGCATACCACACTTAGTGGATTTATACACCGACTCTAATACTGTGTTTTACACTTTAATTGTCTTTTGTATAATCAATCTAATCAATTAACTAACAAACCAGGGGTGTTGTGACCTAACCACAACACATGCATGCACAAATGACATAGTCAAGAACATAGTTCAATATAAATTATACCAAGTCAAACAAACAACTTTGCTTGGCCTATACACATGCATTCAATTTCATCTTTTGATCAACTTGATAAAAGATAAGCACTTCCTATTCGGAAGTGACATCCTCGCGAGTAAAACATTTTTTCACCTGTTCAACAACAAATACATACATAATTTCTATAGCAAAGTACACGCATAGAAAGAAACCAGGTAATTTCAATCATAGAAATTCCACAAAATTATTCGAAGGTTGCAAAGCAATAATCCAATCACAAAATAAACCAAGTCACAAAGTCGTAACGTATCACATGCATGGACAAATAAGCTAAAGCTGTGGTTGTGCCAACAATAAGGCAATAATAGCTGGAAGTGACAACTCCAAATCTTGCACCATGGTAGTCATAATGGGAAAATCCCTGTCTGCAAATTTCTCACTCGCACGCGTCATGTTACCATGCGTTGCAGGGTCCAAAAAAGGCAAGCTCTCGGGAGAAATATTGGGGAGTGCATCTTTCACTTTTTTGCTGGCAAGATGTCTCCCAAACATATGAGAACCACGGTTAAAGTCGTTAAGAACATTAGCAACATCAGGATGTCTAAGCATCAAATCAAATAGCTGAGGCAATGCAGCAACTATATCTTTCCTCATCTGCATGCCAGCATCGCGTTCTTCACGCATCTTGACCATCGCTTGCCTCATAGTCTCCAGCTCAACATCTTTTTCAATTACCTGTTTCTCTTTTTGCGCCAACTGCTCATCACGGGCACACAGGGTTGCTGACATCTCCTGTTTTTCCGTTTCAGCCTTAGTCAAAATGACCCCCTGCTGGGATATTTTCTCCCTAAGCATGCGCACTTCCTCTTGACAACGACTAGCTGTAGTCTGCTCATGCACTAGACCTTTCTTTAGAGAGGTAATCTCATCTTTGCTATTATCAACTTGCACCTGCAACTTGGTGCACGACCTCTTTAATTCCCCATGTTCATTGCTTACAAGCTGTCGGACATAATCCATAAGACTATTGAACATATTTATATCTGCTGCACCAATTACACCCTCTATACTCCCATTTATAGATCCTGATGGCGCACCCTCGCTAGTTGAAATAGGCAGGGTAGTACATTACAAAACGGGAGACTGTGTCATGCCAAAATTTTGGCACGATGCTAACCTGGTAGATCTAAAAGGAGCGCTGATCGTCCCAAACATACTACAGGTTGAACCAATTCTGGCGCTTGCTCCAAATGATCCAGTATTACCCTCGCGATTTACCAAAGTAGCATTTGAGGGAAGACTAGAGGGAAAAGTCAATTTTGGCACCTTCGGCAAAGGGATGTCTTAATCGCTTACATCTAGACTCACCGCCCTTTTACCAAGTCCTAACATATCTCGGTCATCCAATCTGGGATCTGGAATTGACGTTGCCCCCAGGTAATCGAAGTCCTCTACATATTCACAATAAGATCGTTAAGTAACAGGTAATAAGTTGGCAATGACTATAATTATAGTGTTACCTATATCATCTTCGTTGTCACTCTCAGCAATAGTCCTGGACAGTGACTTTTCATTATCAGCGGCACCTGTGAAACATAAAGCATACGCTTACCTTTTACCATAGTAAATACATATGTGTAGAGGTTATGCAATTACCTGGTGTCGAGTTTGATGTCAGCTCGATGGTTGAGGTTGTGTTTATCCCAGAATTAACATGTGAAGTGGCACCAGTTTCTTGTTCACCAAGGGTAACATCAGCAGGATGACTTTCAATCTCGTACTCTATAAAAGCAGGATCTCCCTCCATGAAATCCATCAAGCTCATGGCTGCAGGAAACGTACAATGAGTCAGTACCTGTAAAAAGATAATATAAAAGCAAGACAATATAACAACAAGAACCCACGTTTCCCGGTCTCCGAGTCCACTATCACAGGCTTCATCCCTTCAGCCCAATAATCCGAAATACCAGCTAACACCAAGGCACCTTCCTCATAAACTCGAAATACAATTGACTTTCGTAAAATCTGCTTGCATAGCCTTCCGCTTTGAGGTGTCATGACTGGAGCATCGTTTAACGATTTGTCAAACCCAGTTCTCCATTTAAACAAGTTACTAGCCCAAATATTTCTGAAAGCGGCATCGACAAACACATATTTATATCTCCAATTCCTATGACTAGTAAAACACTCCCGAATAAAAAATTTCTTTCTATGTTTTAACTCTATAGAATACCAATCATGAGATTTCATCAGCTTATAACACGCCCTAAACAAAGGTACTGAGGGTTTTATTCCCATTGCCACCAATAACATCTCAAATGTCGTGATTTTTGATACAGCTACTGGGTGTAACTGTGCAAACCCCAACTTGAAGTAGTTCAACACACTCAAATAAAAAGCGATGGCCGGAAATCTAAAATTAGAGTGGGAAAGGTAATGGATATAGAGGGCTACTTTTCCTTGTGGAGGGGAATGGGCTCATTGGTTTGACGTAGGTACAATAGCATTATATTTCCTAAGGCATGGATACTCATACATAAGTTTTGTTAGCATTTTGCCATTGACTGTGCTAGGGTTCCGAGGAACTGATGGAGTTTCCACCACAATCGCATCCGACACTGGCTCTCCCATGTTAAAACAACGACAACTACAATATGCCTAATAAATAACAGAGGATATAAGCTATTACTAACTACAGGGGTGTAAGTAAAGCAACGCAATGGAGAGGCAAATACGTACATGTAAGGTAGCGAGCAACCCAGTTAAACCTGCAACAAGACATACAATTACAGTTAGGAAGGAGTTAATTCTTTAAAGCGTACAAAATAGTCTGCCGGTCAGGGGCTAGCCGTCGGTCAAGGGCCGCCCCTAAACCGCCGGTCCACCTAGGCTAAACCCTAAACTGTCGGTCTAAACCCTAAACCGCCGGTCTCGCCTACGGACCACCTAGCAGCCGACGGATCACCTAGCAACCGGTCTAAACCCTACGCCAGCGGACCACCTAGCACGGTCACCTTGCGCGTCCCGCCTCGCCTCCGCCGGTCTAAACCCTACGCCTACGGACCACCTAGCAGCCGACGGACCACCTAGCAGCCGACGGACCACCTAGCCGTCGGTCTAAACCCTACGCCGACGGACCACCTAGCAGTCGGTCACCTTGCGCAGCCGTCCCGCCTCGCCTCCGCCGGTCAGCTTGAACCACCGGTCTGCCTTGCGGTCGGTCCGGCTTTTGCCGCCGGTAGTCCTTGCGCTGTCGGCTCGCCGCTAGCAGTTTGCGGCCGCCGGTATTGGTTGCACCGCCGGTCTACCTTGCGTCCGTCGGCCAGCTTGCACCGCCGGTCTGCCTTGCGGCCGGTCGGGTTTGTGCCGCCGGTATTCCTTGCGCTGTCGGATCGCCGCTAATGCCTACACCGCCGGTCTGCCTTGCGTAGCCGGTCCACTCGGAAAAAAAAACCGGAAGAAGACTTATGAGTGATGATAGTTACGACTTGCAAATCGTTGTTTTGGCAAATCCTAACTCGGGGGCATGATGAGGTTAGTAGGGATTACCTATATATATATAGGTAATTCCCCAAAACCTAAACATGAAGATGGGTTTCAATGTTCACGAGCCCATGCGTCGATCCGCCAATGTTCACGAGCCCATGCGTCGATCCGCCACTACAACTCTCAAGATGACAACTTTTGTTACTTGAAGAGTTGTCAACCATGTCCAAGTTATCACCGCCTGTCAAGTTATCATCGCCTGTCAAGTTATCAACGCCTGTCAAGTTATCACCGCCTGTCAGGATTGTCAGCGACTGTCATTGGAAGCGCGTGTCTTATTGGCTGACGTCCCGTCATAATGGCGCTTCATGATTGCTTTATTGCCGTCATAATAAGTAAGGCGTTACATTACACGATTGACGATTAAAGTAGCTCAAGCACTCACGATCATCATTAATGGACCAACGCTCCATATACTTGAGACTAAACATATAAATACATGGCCTAAATCATTGTCGAAGGATCACATACAGAGATAGAGTAAAAAAGCCTAAAACCCAGAGTTCGTATAGTCTCACTTTCACTTTCATACTCAACCTTGATCACCCTGGGTCTGCACTGTGGTTATCACATGAGATCCAAGGTTGACGTCACATAGTCTTCGTGTTTGACAATCGCTGCTCGAACATTGGCGCCATCCGTGGGACCTGAACCCACGACCATGTGGTTATCACAGGAGATCCAAGGTTGCGTCACATAGTCTTCGTGTTTGACAATCGTTGCTCGAACATTAGCACTGGTAGGATTTCCATTCAATCATCGTTGAATACCAATAATTTGGTATCACTATGAATGTTCCGGATATATCACTAAGATATGCTTGGTGGAATGCCTGTGTCCTAGAGAAATTTAATTCGGTTCTAGACTCTATACATGGACAAACGAAGGCGAGGACTGGAGGTGGGTCCTCTTTTTCAATATCAACAATCTCCAAATGAGATGTCGATAGTAGATGTGGTAATCTCCGTTATTTTGAAACAAGTACTTTTTGTACTTGAGTGGTAGTGGGGGTTGTGCATTGCATCACTGGGTCCATGATGTCTTAATCAGAAAGCAAGTTATGCAGTCTGATATAGATGTGGTTACCCGGTCTTTTGTTCGGTTTAGGGAGGGTTTTCCGTTTTCTTTAACCCTTTCTCACACACTCCTCACTCAACTCACTTTTTCATTTTCAACCACACCCTCGTTTTTGTGTTACCATGTGATAAGCTGATTTGCACCCCATACTTCATACCCCCTCTCAATGTTTACCTCAGCGCACCCCAATCAAGATCCCACGATACTTGATTCTGCTCACCTAGACCTAGGGACCCTCACTTTTTAGTTCCTATATTGTCGGTGGCTCCGGGGAAGATCACGCTGGATATAGCAGATCATAAGAGTAATTTGAGAGTGGTCTATTACGCTCATGTGCATTTTAATCAGCTTTTGAAAGATGTTGCATTTTAGTAGACTCACATGTATTTTTCATCGGAATTTGATGTGTTTCCGGTATAAGTTGTTGCCTGAAAGATTGTGGATTTTAAGGCACATCAACTTGTTCTTTTAAGGTAACACCGGACTCACATAGAGTATCCGTTAGCACACTGTATGAATCGGTAATCGTTTGCAGAACCGTTGATTCAAATGTGTGACCTGCGTTTAGAGTTGGCGTGATTTTAGCTCTAGCAGGATTTCCACTCGATCCTCGTGAAACATCAGATTGTGATGCCACTACAAGTGTTCCGATGGATTCACGGAGATCCATTTTTGTAGTGCACGTGTCCTATATTGAAAGATTCTTGAGGGTGAGAACTAGACACACTGTGCATACAAAGAGACTTAACCCGGGGCAGGAGGTTATTATGTTTCAATACCGACATACTTCGAATGAGTAGTCAGTAAATTTTGTGCTACGTCCTTTAATGAAATGAAACAAATTCCTGTTGAGAGGAATTTGAGTGGTTGGTGGTGCCGTGCATTTGCTTTACTGGGCCAGTAAAGTCTAGTGAAACATTCAACGTATGAATGATCACCTATTTTTATGGTTGCCAGGTTTGTTGACGGTTTGGATGCATTCAAATGTGTGTTTTCTTAAATTTATCATGTTTTCACATCACCTTGCACTCACCTAGTTCTATACCCTAGACGTATACCCTCACATTTACCAGTTGGCAGAAATATTTCCCTGGGAAGGTAAGGCCGGATCTGGAAAACTACGGGAAGGTATTGTCTTTATGAAAAGATTTTTCGTTTGTTTATTCATATTGGGTATTTTGTATTGATTTTTCTGAATTTTCTCCCCCTAGAAATAATAATTCTCCCCCTAGAATTAGTATTTCTCCCCCTCGACAAATCAAAAGTATGAAAAAGTTTAGAGGTTTGAGGACGTAACTTAAACATCGTCGGAGGGTTGAAGGAGAGTATTTGCATTGAAGGTTGATTGAGCATTGTGCTTTATTTTGATGATCGGGTTCTGAGTCTATGTTGATCAGAAGCCATACTTCAGGTGGAATGCCTCACACCAATTGAATATTAACGCGGGTCACCTCTCTAGTTTGGTCGTTTAAGAAAAACTGTTCGTCCGGCCACCGTGGTCATGATATTGGCCAAATTGTTGCGGTGGGTTACGAACTTCAGTTGAGTAGGTGGGCGTTTTACTTCGGTCTCGAACCCCCAGATGATCCTTAAAGTGTCTAATCGCTGCGCGCCAGTTTAATCTTTCATCAATGGCAGTGAGTAGTTTGTCAATGTTGTTTCGTAAGGAGATGTTCTCTGGGTTGCTGGGAAGTCTGTTCAAGTGTCTCCCTTTCTTCTCCAACTTTTTCTTCAGGAGTTTTAATGTGCCATCACAGAACTTGGCAATGTCTGAAACACGGAAGAAATGTCTTTCATTGAAGTTGTTCGTGTAGGTCAGTCCCAAGTTAGGTTCACCCAGAACGACTGTTCTCCGAGTTTGAATTTCGGAGGGAAGTGATCTGTATGGTGTAGCCAGGTGAACCTTTTCTGTGCCACACTCAAAAGCCATTTGTACATCTTCCATTCGAGCAGCAAGAGTTTTGACGAGCATGAAGCGCTTCAGAGCAGCATGAGCGAAATTTCTCGCATGATTTTTGACTGGATGCGGGGTGTCTGGAAGATCTCTTACTTCGTTTTATAGGCATTCTATATCTTGAGATTCGAGGATATAGAAGTCTCTTTCATCGATCGTGTACACTTGATCGTCTTCTCTGCGAATCTTGAAGATGGTGTACAAGTAATAGCCTGAGAAGTGGTTGGTCGTTATCTCCAGGAGCTGTTTGATCGGTGATTTGTTGTAGCGATTTGTTTTTTCCTTAAGGTACCACATTGTGAGATAGTACATTCTCTTTTCTCGTGGTGGCAGAATCATCTCTTTGTACAGATCTTGATATATGATAGGTAGCTCTTTTTCCTGGAAGAAAGCAGAGAAGCGGTCTTCAACAAACGGTAATTTAATTTTTTGGAATAAGAACTCTTTGGAGATTTTTAAACGACGTTTATTAGCTCTATTCGCCGCCCTCTTTTCGCTATCTGATAAGAACGGCACATCATGTTGTGGAGAAGCAGTTGGTGGTTCCGGTTCTTTGTTTCTGGAGGCAACCAGTGATTCATAATGGTAGAAGAATTTGTGATAGTTTTCGCGAGTGAATGGGACTCGTTCCTCCACTATGCGTTCCTCATCCTCTGATGCTTCATTTTCAGAGTTGGCATCGGGAGGTGGTTCATTGAAAGCCTCATTCACTATATTATCTTCTTCGGAATCGCTTGGTAGATCAATCACTGTATCCGCCTCCTTCCTCGAAACCTTTTGGACGTTGCCCTTGCGTTGATTCTAAACCTCAGCATTGATAGATTGGAGATGACACATAGATTGCAGCGTTTGTTCTTCGGTCATCTCTTCTGGTGGAAGGTTGTTTTGTGGCAAGATATCTTCATGTTCGTCCACTCGCCACTGGTTGAGTGGATCAACGTGTAACACCTGGGAGTAATCGAAGTCAACAACGGCCCAATCATCAATATAGTCATCGTCTTGTGGGCCTCCTCCATGTCCAGTGAAGTGGAGTGTCTTGTGAGCAGGGCTCAAAAAATTCTTGTGTGCGAAGGTGGAGCATATCTTTCAGTTCTTCAAGAGAGAATGGACGAGATGCTGCCAGAAGCTGCTCATTGGTCCTTTGTCCATGGGCCGGAGGAGGAGGAGGAATATACATCATTCTACTTTCAAGGTTCGCCAGCCGTGTATTAACCGATTCTAAGGCTGAAGCGATATGCGGTATAATCTATAGATCTGGAGTTGGGATTGGGATGGAGGTGGTTGTGGAGTACATGGGATAGGACCGCATATTCTATGTTGAATGTGACCTCGTCCTCCGGGGCCCAGAAGTTGTTGTTCTCCTTTAGTTGCTTGATCTTGTAAAGTGGAACCAGAGTGTTCTCGTCTAAGATTTGTTCTTCGGCCATCTGAGAGTTATGCAATAAAAACAGGATGGCACAGACAACAACCAGGGTAAGTACACAGTGTTAGAAAAATAGAGCAATGATAATATTCACTGAACGAGACGACACAATGCTATGTAATTTTAAGTATATATATATATATATATATAAATATATATATATATATATATATATATATATAAGAATAATTTTAGAGAAATTAATTTTATTAAAATATTAATAAAATAAAATTTATAAATTATAAATAATAAAAAAGACTTGGAGAAAAAAATAGAAAAATATTGAAAGAGTTCGGCCCGGGAACAGTAAAAGCCTCGAGCCGGGAACATGAGAAGAGTTCGGCTCGAGCTCTGTGAATGTGTTCGAGCCGGGAACAGTGAATGGAGTTCGAGCCGGAAACATGAGAACTGCCGAGCCGGGAACGGTACAAGATCTCGGCTCGGGATATTTGAAAGATCTCGGCTCGGGATCTTTGAAAGATCTCGGGTCGAGAACCTGGACGATCTTTCAGATTTGTACAAGGGCCGGGTCTGATCAATCCTAGTCGATTTTTACTTTCAAAACCAACCATTTGTACACCGATTCCACTACTCTAACATCCTACGCAACTTATTACAGACAAAGAAACCCTAGATCTAGGCGATTCATGAACTACCAAACCCTAGTTTTTGTTCGGACCCAAATCCAGTATATCCATGAAATCAAGGATGAAAGATAAGAAATTGGTGGATCAAAACGCATCGATAATAGATGAGAAGTGGTGAAGTGATGATCAGAAATGGATTGGAGTCCAGGTGATGAAGAATCAGAGAGATCGCAGAGTGTACTGTGTGTATCGCAAGGTGTGAGTGTGTGTAAGCGAGAATAGTCGAGAAAGTGAGAAGTGGTGTACGGAGGAAGTATATATAGACGGGAAGGGTTCTCGAACCGAAGACTTGTGAACCGACTCCGGATCCCGAGCCGGGAACAGTAAAGTGTTCGGCTCGAGGAGTTTTGTGTGAAAAATTAAATTTTTGAGTTTTAAATTTTAAAGTAAAATAAGAGAAAATTAAAATTAAAATTAAAAATAAGGAAAAATCCTAAAAATTGTCGAGAGTCGGAATGTTGAACATGTGAAACGCAGCATCAGCTCCCCCGTTAGTTATGAGATAAGAAAATTCTCCCCCTTGACAGATGACGACTTTTGACGACCGGGTTTCAAGTTGACGTACTTGATAGCCGTTACGATGATACGGAGAATTTAACGACTTAACAAATTGAAGAATAAGAATTTAAAACAATTAATTTTTGAGATTTAGCATACCAAGCTTTGAGACCAGATAATTAAAACGTTTTTCGTCCAAAGCCTTGGTAAACAAATCTGCCAATTGAAAGTCGGTGGATACGAAGTACAATTCAAAATTACCCAGTTCAACGTGGTCTTTGAAAAAATGATATTGAAGATCGATATGTTTGGTTTTAGAATGTTGAACTGGATTGCAAGATATTGCAATTGCACTTCTGGAATCACAATATAAAGGAATGCGGCTATATGAGAAGCCATAGTCCTTTAATTGTGATTGGATCCATACCTGGGACAGACAGTTAGCGGCCGCAACATATTCTGCTTCAGCAGTAGATAGTGAGACACACTATTGCTTTCGTGATGACCAGCTGACTAGCTTATCTCCTAAAAATTGAACTCCTCCAGATGTGCTCTTCCTGTCCAGCATATGTTGAAATATGCTTACGTCATGACATATAATTAAACGGCTAGACATACATGAGCCTATAGAGTCACACACTTATACACTAAGATACCATTTAATATATATAATGTAATTATTGTATTTACATTATTTATACCTACTAAGTAACATGAGATAATTAAATGGGCTTAATAGTTAAGCTTAATTTAATTAAAATCTCATAGAGAGGCTTAAATGAAAAAGCCCAAATAGCATTAGGCTTTACTAATATGAGATATGGCTAAACCTAATGAGACATAACCTAAAAAGAGTAACCCAGTGTATGCCTGTTGCACAACTAGAGCCATGTCAGTGGAAGACTTGTCAGGTTTCTTCCAGTTGATCAGTCTTGCAGCATTATTCTCCTCATGATTCAACATTAAGAAATACAGAGTTTGAAGAGTGTATGTCTCAATGTTGTTGGCCGCATTGACAGAATTTGTCATGCCAAGAAACTGTTGAGGAAGACTATCCAAGAACTTTTGAACAAACTCTCCTTCCTCCTTCACAATGCCTACACTGATTAAATCATGGACAACAGTATTGAACCTGTTGTAGAGAGTAGTGATGTCTTCATTTGGACTAGAGAAGAAGTTTTCATACTTTCTTCTCATGTTGCTTTTCCTCTGCAACTTCACCTTTGGTGTGCCTTCATAAGTGATTGATAGACTATCCCACATAGCCTTTGCTGTTGGCAATTTCATAATTGCGTTAAGTATTTCTTTGGTAACAGCATTACCAATCACCCCCTTTGCTCTTGAGTCTAGACTGAATAACTGGGGGTCAGTATCAGTCCAGGTATGTTTCAGTTTAGGAACTGTGCTTATGCTCTCAGGAGCATCATCAGTAGCAGCAACGGGTTCCACAGTTTGTGGAATTATAGGACCATCATTTAGAACAG
The DNA here is from genome assembly GCA_963853835.1 of Calendula officinalis. Taxonomy (NCBI): domain Eukaryota; kingdom Viridiplantae; phylum Streptophyta; class Magnoliopsida; order Asterales; family Asteraceae; genus Calendula; species Calendula officinalis. The sequence goes on from OY970826.1 coordinate 43,785,378, forward strand.
TGAGCATCTCATGATGAATGGATTCAAGATACCACTGTGCTTTAAGTTTCCATTGATGAAAGTCTTTTCCATCAAAGATGGGTACTCCCTTACCAGACATAACTGGTGCTATGATCGTAGACATTTTGAATTTTTGAGTGTTGGAAGGATAGATATAGGGAATGGCTGCCAGGGTTATAGATCGACTAAATAAGAATTAATTTAGCCTGCTCTGATACCAGTTGTTAGGTCACAACACCCCTGGTTTGTTAGTTAATTGATTAGATTGATTATACAAAAGACAATTAAAGTGTAAAAAACAGTATTAGAGTCGGTGTACAAATCCACTGAGTATGGTATGCTGCGGAAAAGCAATACCACTGATCAATTACAAGATATGAACCTGAAAGTGTGAATTGGTAAGTATTCCAAAGCCAATCGATCTCTATTTATATTGCTCATAGAGATCTTACATTTATGGCATGGAATACTACAAGGACTAATAAAGGAAAGAGAGCTAAATCAAAGGGATTTGATTTAGTCGAGTAAACTACTCAGTCCTTGTGCTCAGTATCACTATCTGATACTGAGCTCTGATACTGAGTGCCAATACTGATCACTCAGTATCAGACCTAAACTTAGCTATTTTAATCTATATTTTATTCTAAGCTAGTCTAGGTTGTTTTGTTATCTTAAGATCCTAAGGGGTAAGGCTTTTTGCCTTAACATCAACTAGGCAAGACAACAAAGGATTTTCGTCCTAATCAAGGAGGAAAGTACATAAGCCAAGAGTTTTAGGATCATCCAACCCAACTTGAGATTGACTCACAATTCTCTCCTCCATACACTCCACAAGATCATGGTGTGTCTGAAAGGAGATATCGGACCCTGCTTGACATGGTTCGATCTATGATAAGTCCCACTACTCTTCCTCTATCCTTTTGAGGGGCATATACTTAAGTGTGCTGCTCGAATACTTAATATGGTTCCGACCAAAAGGTTAAAAAGACACCATATGTAATATGGCATGAGAAAGTCCCCAATTTGTCTTACTTGAAGATCTGGGGTTGTGAGGATCTTGTGGAACGAGACATGCCGAACAAACTTGAGCCCATATCTATCAACTGTATCTTCGTTACTATTTTACTACCCACCTGAGAACAAATTGTTGTTGCTCGGTATGCTGAGTTTCTTGAGAACAGTCTCAGTTCACAAAGCAAGTGGGAGCACTATAGACTTTGACAAGATTCAAAGCGAAGATGCACAACCTTCTGGTAACACTAGCAAATATCATTATGAGGCTGGACATATAGATGTTGGACCACAGAATGATGTTGTTCCCATTCATAGGTCCGCAAGAACACCTCATGCACCTGAACGATATAAATTTATGTCGATGCTGAGGAGAAAAGTTTCGAGGATCATAATGAACTCCCTAACTGTCAAGTTGCATTATCGAATTTTGAATTCGAAAAATGACTTGAAGCTATGAATGCGAAAATGAAATCCATAAGAGACAATCAAGTTTTGAACTCAGTTGGTCTTTCTAAAAACAGTAAGACTGTTGACATGGATGAAAATATACACACGTATAAAGCTCTTGTAGTAGTAAAACGTTACACTCAATCCTACGGGACTGACAATGATGATACCTTCTCGCTTGTTACTAAAGACGTTAGGATTCTTATAGCCAAAGTAGTGTACTATGACTATGAGATTTGGTTAATAATGAAATAAAACCGTTTGTTTCACCTAAAACCCAAACTGAGCATGTGTATATATGAAAGCTAGTGGGAACATTGTCATTTCTCAAATCATACATGTTGATGACATGTCACTCATATGAAACAATATACCAATGCTACAAGATGAAAATCATGGCTTGGAAAATGTTTAGACATGAAGGATTGTAGAATTACGACACACATACTTGAAGTTAAGAATCTATTGGGATAGATCAAAGTGTTTAATTGGTTTAAGTCAAAGTGCTTACATTGACAAAATTCTAAAACGGTTTAGAATGAATGCTCCCAAACGAGGAAGTCCTCGTATACAACACAATGTAAACTTGAGTGAGACTCAAGGACCTTCCACACCTGATGTGGTGAAGCGAATGAATGTAATCCCCTATGAGTCGGCTATTTCATTCATCATGTACGCTGTAAGGAGCACTAGGTCAAACGTAATGTCCTTAAGGGATCTTACTTGAAAATACCAACAAAATCCACGAGAGAGTCACTGGATCACTGTTAACAACACATTGAAGTATTTTTGAAATACTGGATATATGTTCATTGGTTACGGTGGAGATACCAAACTGAAGCTAAGTATACTTGTTATACTTATGCTAGTTTTGAAATAGGTCGTGATGACGCTAGATCCTATTTACGAAGGTTCACTACATTCGAATGATTTATCGAGGTATGTGAAATTCGTACTCTAAATGTTCAAACAGATAACTAACTAGCTGACACTTTATCGAACTCAATGTCTTGTATCAAACATATTAATAATATGAATGGAACATTGGACTTCGACAAGTTATTAGTTTCATGTAAATCTGTTTTAGTATTTGAATAATGGAATATTGAGCAGTTTTTATTGGAGTAAATTGATATATTTGATATGATCGTTTTTATATGAATATCTACTGTGTTCTATATTTGCATGTTAAATCCTTGAATATTTACTGCGTTTTATATTCTAAATTGTCCATTGTCAAAATTGATAATATGGGAATATTATTGAGACAAATCTGAGGGCATTGATGACATTATCTTAGTATGACTAAGGATGATGAAATCAAACTCACATGTTGTTCATTGTGATGCACAATTGGACTGACCCAACCAATGAGAAATCACTTCCTGGATTTATGTTACAAGTGAATCTCACAAAGGCTTTGTCACTTATCTTCAGACTTGAGATGCAAGTTGGTTTGTGTATGTAGAGGGGCAAACTTTGATGTGGTTAAACACTGACCTGAATAAGGCTGCTATAACAACCATTATCAGGTTTGTCATTAAGCATATGGCAAACACGTGTAGTCAATAAAGAATTTGTTCATCCACATATGTGGATTAGATACTACCGGGCCCCTCGATGATTTGAATAGATGTATGTGTGGCCACACCCAAAAGGTAATCAAGATGAATCTTGATTGGTTTTGGTAATCTACTTCAATGTATAGATCGAGAAACAGAATCGTTGCAATTTTAGATTGACATTAATCCTTGTCTAAAATTCAACATAGTATCAGTAACAAAAGGATAAGTGCTCGAAAAACTTTGAACAAAGATTTTAAGAAACTCCTCATGTACTTCTAGGGGCATTGGCGGGTTGCTAGACTCCAACCTTTGCTTGTATAATTACTAGTTGTTATGACGTGCGCAAGTGGGAGCTGTTGGAATATGCTTATATCATGAGATATAATTAAACGGCTAGACATACATGAGCATATAGGGTCACACACTTATACACTGAGATACCATTTAATATATATAATGTAATTATTATATTTACATTATTTAAATCTACTAAGTAACATGAGATAATCAAATGGGCTTAATAGTTAAGCTTAATTTAATTAAAATCTCATAGAGAGACTTAAATGAAAAAGCCCAAATGGCATTAGGCTTTACCAATATGAGATGTTGCTAAACCTAATGACACATAACCTAAAAAGAGAAACCCCTTAAGTCTTGTTTAAAACGGCCGAGGCCAAAAAGATAAAAGGAAATGATTCCTTTTGTTTAAACACACACGAATTATATGGCAAGAAATCTCCTCCTCAATTTTGGTGCGAATTGTACGTCCAAGAGCAAAAAAAAAAAAGAAAGAAAAAATGTGTTTGGTTTTGTTCTTTTGGTGTGAGCGTACGAAACAGTCAAACAGAAAAGAGGCCTAGGTGCTGTTTGTTTTTTGACAAAAGGTCTTCCTGAGGTCTTTTGTCTTTGCGGCGCAGACCACGTGCAGAAAAAGGCTTGCGCAAATGTTTGTTTTTCGGAAGTCCGCAGACCTTATATTGTCTGCCTAGGGTCTTCCCCAGGAAGACTTGGGCATTAGCTTCTTGTGTCTTCCAAACTTAAAAAAAAATCTCCAAACTTAATTAATATTATTATTATATTAATATATTATTATTATTATGTTAATATATAATATTATTATATTAATTATTATTAATATTATATTATTTAATATTATTATTATATATTAATTAATATTATAATATTAATATATTTTATTATTATGTTAATATATAATATTATTATATTAATTAATATTAGTATTTTATTAATTAATATTATTATTATATATTAATTAATATTATTATTATATTAATTAATATTATTAGATAATAATATATATTATTATATTTAAATTATCTATTATTATATTTAAATTATATATATATATATATATATTACTATTATATATAAATATAATATAATATTAATATATTAACTAATATTATTAATATATTAATTAATACTATTATTAATATATTAATTATACTATTATCATATTAATGTATAATATTATTATCTTAATTAATATTTCAGTTTCTTTAAATAGTGTGCAGATGTTAAAAAACAAACAACAGTTTTCTTGCAGACTGCAGACCTTTGGTCCATCTCAGAAGCTACAACAGCTGGCAGATGTGGTCCGCAGACAGCAGATCTTTTTACTCTGAAAAAACAAACATCACCCTAGTGTTTTGGTTACTTGGTTCATGTATTGTTACTCATGAGGACTAGCATTCATTGGTATTCAAGGACGTGTAGTGTGGACTACTCTACAGGTAATCTACTTTGGATACATGGTTTCATCATCCCAATATTACACGAAAATCAAAGGCTTCAAGGGTACGAATTATTCATCTATTCTCTTTGATTATATGTGTAGTTTGATTATATGTATCAATACTAGATCCGTTTATGGTGATAAACTTTTCCGCTGCGTTTTTGTTACTTGTAATAACCGAAAATCACCATTAGCACACACCCGGCATGATCGGCATCCGAGAAGGCAGAAAGATCAAACGAGGTTTCCTTTGGATAACCCAGACCAAGGTCTCTGGTGCCTTTGAGATAACGAAATATTCGTTTGATGGCCAGAAAGTGAGATTATTTCGGTGCAGCTTGATATCGGGCACATATGCATGTTGAGAACATGATATCCGGACGGCTGGCAGTTAGGTAAAGTAAGGATCCAATCATACCCCGATAGTTTGTGACATTTGTTAGTCCCTAGACTAAGTAAATAAGATTTGATGATCGATAGCTAAGAAGATTAATATCAGCTGAAGTATGTATCTCAGCTGAAGCAAGTATATGCAATAAACCTTCAGCTGAGTACGTACTTAGCTCTAGGAAAACAAGTTAAATCAGCAGCTAAAGAAGAGTTTTCATTCGAAGTCTATGGCCAAAGGACAAAGACAAGAAGAAGATCATCCATCTGATTGTGGAATCGGCTGATGGTACCTGCTGCAGATAAAGACTTAGTGAAAATGTTCTTGACACATTGAACATTTCCCTTTCCCGCTCAAAGAAGAAGAAAACGATGAAGATCTTCTATTTTGGAATAGAAGGTAATATATCAGTGCATCATCGTTTGTCCCTCCAAGCATGTAAACAGAAAGTCAACTACTTTTGTATTATCATAGTACACCTTTTCACTGCGTGTCAGAAAAGGTAGTAAAAGGAGTTGACACAAAATACACTTGGGACTATAACCTATGCAAGAGCATTTAATGTTTCCGTGGACAAGTCTACATCGACGAATGATATGTTTACACGTCGAGTATCTTGTGGACAAAGGAACACGGATCTTGGGCTATATATAGAGACGTAAATGCTTGCATTTATACACACATTTTCAAATTCATAGCACAAGAACATTCTCTGAGAGTTTGTTCTTTGTCTGATATTAACTCCTTCGTAGTTATTACTCGGGCATTCAATATCAGCTGTTAGTATCAGCTGATATAACTCTCCTTGCATTATCTTCTAGTTTGAGCGAACCAAAACTTTGTACTGCATTAAGTTGTTTTAATAAACTCTTAATCATTAAAATCTTGTGTGTTCTTTATCTTAATCGTCTTTACTTGACATAACGCAACACATTTGTGTTGTTGGGATCCAACAACTGGTATCAGTGCATGTGTCAAAGTTGTTTTCCATCAACTTTGAGCATCTGTTATGGCTGAACCTACAACATCAAATCTTCCATCATCTGGAAAACCTCCCAAACTCACTCAAACCAACTACCCCATGTGGAAAACTCGTATGTTATCCCACATGGTCACCTATCACCCAAAACTTCAAGACAATATAACGATAGGAAAACACATTCCCAAAACCCTTATCCCTGTTACCCCCGAAATACCAGAACACTATGTTATGAAATCTGAAGCTCAATGGACAGACGCTGCAAAACGTCTTGTTCATCTTGAGAACAAAGGAAGGGATATGCTTTTTCAAGCAGTTGGTGATGAACTGTAACACAATATTCAATTATGTGACTCAGTCAAAGAGATATGGGAAAGGTTGCTGAAGTGTATGAAGGCGCATCCGTTGTGCGTGAACACAACAAAAACATGCTCATCCATGACTACGAGCTGTTTAAAGCCAAACCTAGTGAGACAATAGCTCAAACATTCAACTGTTATAACATTTTGTTAAACGCGCTAAAGTCTCAAGGGGTTGAAAAGGACGATATGTCCAAAATGTGTAACTTAATGGCAGCCCTTTCCTATAAATGGGCTACTATTATAACATGCATGAGTACATCTCCCACGTTAAAAGATTACACTCTTTTTTCTCTTTATGGCATGTTTCTAAGCCATGAGAGAACTGTACTCAACAAATTTCAACCTCCAAAGGACTCTAAAGTGAGTTCCTCGGGATCTTCAGCTGCTCTTGTTTCTCTAAACAAACCCAGCAGAATTAAATATCCTCCCTCAGATGATGAAGCTGACAAAAACTCAGTTGTTGATCTGTTCAACATTCCTGAGGTCAGCATTGAAGAGATTGATGAAGACGAAGATAATGATGCCCTTATAACTGAGCTTGCCCTACTTGTCAAAAATAGAAAAAATTTCAAAGGCAAATCGGGCTCCTCAGCTAGAGGCTCAAGTAGCACACCTATCTCATCAGTTGTTCCTTCAAAATCCTCTGGAAATACTCCTGATATCTCTATGATAACATGCTACGACTGCAACAAGAAGGGACACTATGCTAACGACTTCAAGCAAAAGAAAGCTAGTTCATCTTCTTCAAGTGGTGAGTCCATTGAAGAAAAGTACAAAAAGCTACAAGCCTTCACCAAAAAGATCCTAGAAGAAAAGAAGGCACTTGAAGGCAAAATTGCTGACAAGGGTCTCGTAGCTAAAACTCACGACTGGGCTGACTCTGGTGACAGCTCATATGATGATGATGAACCAATGGCCACAATGTGTTTGATGACTCGTGCTGATGAAAGTATTACAGTTGATGATGCTGGTTCATATCAATGGGTCAACATATTTCACAAAAAGGTATCTTCTCTAACCTCTGCTAAGGCTTCTGAAGCCAACGATATTATTGATTCCATTATCTGTGACTTGCACTTCATTGATCAGCTGAAAGGTGAATGTTTGGATAAACACAGTGCTATTCTTAATGAAAATGCATTTTTAAAAGAAAGATTACTTGATCACAAAACTTTAAAAGAAGAACTTTCTGAAACAAAATTTATAAACTCAGTTCTTCAATACGATCTTACTGAAAAAGTTACAGAACTGGAAGCAATTAAAAAGATTTGTGAATCATGGTCTCGATCATCCAAACGTGTGAGTGAGTGTGTCAACGTACAAGCTGTATTAGGAGGGGATTTCCTTGCTGCAGCTGCTGTACCTGACAGCAGTACGGATGATCCGTACTACTCAACAGCTGATGCTTCTGTGCCAGCTGAAGAGTTGGTTTTTGGTTCTTTTGTTAAGTCTACCAAAACCTATGCTACTGAGATGTCCACAGAAGAACCTTCTGAAACTATTAGAGAAGAGTCATCAGCTGACTCCTCTGTCATAGTTGTTAGGACCCCTACAGTTTTCATTGTTGAACCAAGTAAATCTATCTTGGGTTCAGCGCCTGCTGCTTCTGCTAGACCTCAGAAGAAGACTTGCAAGACAGCAGGAAAGAAAGTTGTTCTTACACCCACCAAGGGTGAGCCAGTTGGAGTTCGTACTCGAGCTGCAAAGAACAAAGGTAAGAGTGTCTCTAAAACACTCCAAGTCCTTCTTCAGTTGTTTCTGTCAAACGGCTGAAAGGAAAGGTCAGCAAGCTGGCATCACTCGTGCAAACTCTAACTATCTCAAATAGTCAGAAAGGGATTTGGGGTCCAGTACCCAGCCCTACTGCCTCGCCTTCCACTCAACTACAAAAGAACAGAAAATGTTATAAGTGTGGAAATCGTGGACATATGGCAAACGAGTATGACAGCACAAGCTTAAGACCTTCTCCAACTTCAGCTTGTGAGTCCATTAAGAACCCAACCCCTGTGAGTTCCAGCAAGAAATCTCAAGGACCCACAGAGGTGTGGGTTCCCAAAAAGAACTAACTCTTTTAAACTTATGTGTATGGTGATCAAAGCAAACACGTCTGGTACTTAGACAGTGGTTGCTCAAGACGTATGACTGGATACAAATCCCTGCTTAAAGAGTTCAAAGTTTGAGCTGGTCCTCCAGTAATTTTTGGTGATAATGGTAGAGGCTCAATTAAAGGTTACGGATCCATCTCTAATGGATCTATAAAGATCACAAGAGTTGGTTATGTGAACGGGCTGAAACATAATCTAATTAGCATTAGCCAACTATGTGCTGCAGAGTCTCAGTGAACTTTAATAAGTACATAGGAACGATGACAGATGAAAGTGGAAAAGTAGTGCTTATAGCACCAAGAAACAACCATGTATATACACTTGACATGAATCCTCAAAACCAAGAAGTTTGTCTATTCTCTCACTCCACTGAAGAGCTAAACTGGTAGTGGCATAAAAGGCTATCTCACTTGAACTTTAAAAACATATCCAAGTTGTCACTTGAACTTTAAAAACATAAAAGGCTATCTCACTTGAACTTTAAAGAAGAGTGTTCATTCGAAGTCTGTGGCCAATGGACAAAGACAAGAAGAAGATCATCCAGCTGATTGTGGAATTAGCTGATGGTACCTACTGCAGATAAAGACTTAGTGGAAATGTTCTTGATATTTTGAACATTTCCCTTCCCGCTCAAAGAAGAAGAAAATGATGAAGATCTTCTATTTTGAAATAGAAGATAATATGTCAGTACATCATCGTTTGTCCCTCCATGCATGTAAACGGAAAGTCAACTACTTTTGTACTATCATAGTACACCTTTTCACTGTGTGTCAGAAAAGGTAGCAAAAGGAGTTGACACAAAGTACACTTAGGACTATAACCTATACAAGAGCATTTAATGTTTCCGTGGACAAGTCTACATCGACAGATCTTGGGCTATATATAGAGACGTAAATGCTTGCATTTATACACACCTTTTAGAATTCATAGCACAAGAACATTCTCTGAGAGTTTGTTATTTGTCTGATATTAACTCCTTAGTAGTTATTACTCAGGCATTCAATATCAGCTGTTAGTATCAGCTGATATAAACTCTCCTTGCATTATCTTCTAGTTTGAGCGAACCAAAAGTGTCACTTCAAGTATAGAGTTTTAGTTAGTGTGTACTATCTATTTCCGCAAACTTTGTACTGCATTAAGTTGTTTCAATAAACTCTTAATCATTGAAATCTTGTGTGTTCTTTATCTTAATCGTCTTTACTTGTCATAACGCAACACATTTGTGTTGTTGGGATCCAACAACATCTACCAGTTTACCTTCGAGATCAGCATGTAGTTTCGTGCCAGTGGACATTGGTGTTGCAATAGGTTTACAGTCGTCCATGAGATACTTCGTCAACAGATCAGAGATATACTTCGATTGAATGATGAAGATGCCCGTTGGAAGTTGACGAACTTGAATACCAAGGAAGAAGTTCATTTCCCCCATCATGCTCATTTCAAACCGTTTAACCATGAGATCGGAATAACGTTTGCAATATTTTGAATTTGTAGAACCAAAGATGATGTCATCGACATAGATCTGAATTAATATGATATTTTCCCCTTGACGTTTGATGAATAAAGTGGTATCGACTTTTCCTTTTGAAAAGCCAGATTCGACCAAGAACTTTGAAAGAACATCATACCCTGCCCGAGGGGCCTGTTTTAAACCCTATAGAGCTTTGTCGAGGACATAGACATGATTTGGAAATTTGGGATCTACAAATCCTTCTGGTTGATGGACAAACACCTCTTCTTTCAGAATACCATTTAAGAATGCAGTTTTTACATCCATCTGATAGATAGTAAAATTTTTGTGAGCTGCATATGCTAGGAAAATGCGAATGGCTTCAATACGGGCAACATGAGCAAAGGCTTCTTCATAATCAATCCCTTCCTGTTGAGTGTAACCCTTGGCAACAATCCTTTCTTTGTTACGAATGACAATTCCATTTTCGTCTTTCTTGTTCTTGAAAATCCACTTAGTTCCAATGACGCATGATCCTGGAGTCTTTGGAACTAAGCGCCAGACTTTTAATCTTTCAAATTGATTAATTTCTTCTTGCATTTCAATTATCCAGTCTGGATCGGGAAGAGCTTCACTAACTTTCGGAGGTTCAGTGGAACTTAAGAATGAAGCGAATTGACATTCGTCCGTTGAAGCCCTACGGGTTTGGACAGATGACTCAGGATTTCTGATGATTAGATGTAAAGGATGTTCCTTGTTCCACTTAGTTGAATGTGGAAGTGGAAGTTGACCAGGGTTAAGGTTGGAATTATCAGTGAATGCAGGGTGTGGTATGATTGCAGTTTCAGTATTTGCGAGTGGAGTAGGTGGTTGCGGGTCAGCCCATGGAAGATGAAATTTAGAGAACTCAATCACCAGTGGAGTAATAATATTTGACGGAGGTGGAAGATCATCTGATGTAGATTGAGTTTCCACAGTTGCTTTTGAACGACCGGTATCTGCTGTGGGTATTGGTGAGGTTGGAGCAGGTGAGGTGGGTGATGGGGATTCATTCATGGATGGAGTGTTGATTTCCGGAGCAGTGATTGATTGGACATCTGCCGGAGGTGGAGGTGGGGGTGGGGGTGGCGGTGGGGGTGGTGGGGTGGAGGTGGTGGAGGTGGATGTATGACGTTGTGATATTCATCTTAGAAATGTTCAAATAGGATTTCAAGATCATTCAGAGATGTTGAATGATCAGAGGAGGTAGTGCGAAGAGGTCTTTCAATTCCACTTGTCAATGAATCAAGCGGAAAGGTTTCATCGAATGACACATTGACACTTTCTCTAGACCAATCTTGTTGATCGGTTGTAAACTCTGAAAGAAGCTGATTCCTTTGAATATCCAATAAAGACTCCTTCATTAGCTTTTTATTCAAACTTGTGCAGTTTATCTTTGTCATTTAGAATGAAGCATCGACTACCAAAGATGTGGAAGAATTTAACATTTGGTATTCGATTGTTGATGAGCTCATATGGAGTTTTGTTGTATGTTTTGTTGATGATTAGGCGGTTTTGAGTGAAACAGGCGGTGTTGATGGCTTCTGCCCATAAACACAGTGGAAGTTTTGAAAATGAAAGCATTGTACGCGCAGCTTCAACTAAAGTACGGTTTCGTCTTTGAACAACACCGTTCTGTTGGGGAGTTCTTGCAGAGGAAAACTAATGAGTGATGCCAGCAGATTCAAGATAAGAGTCAAGAACTTGATTTTTAAATTCGATACCATTGTCAGTACGAATTGTTTGGACATTTAATTCCAGGTTCACTTGAGTTTTCTTGATAAATGAGATGATGATCTCTGCGGCTTCATCCTTAGAACGAAGGAAATGGACCCATGTGTATCTTGAATAGTCATCAACAATAACTAGGACATATCGTTTACCAACAAGACTTTGAACGCTCATTGGACCACACAAGTCCATGTGCAGTAATTCAAGAGGTTTAGAAGTACTTGGTGTCGGTTTAGGTTTGTGACACTTTTTAGTCATTTTCCCCATTTCACATGATGAACATTTATGATCTTTGTCAAAAGAAACATCAGGTAATCCAGATACATGGCCTCCTTTTACGAGTGTGTTCATTGTTTTGAAGTTGAGATGAGACAAACGACGATGCCATAACCATGACTCATTGGATGTAGCTTTTGATACGAGCCATACTTCTTCCAGTGGAACAACATCATTAAGATTAATGGTGAATAAGTTTGTATCACGTGTTCCGGTAAGAAGTTCTTCTCCATCATATGTACGAGTAGCACACTTTTTTGTGAGAAAGTTGACTTCCATAGTTTTATCACAGAATTTACCGATACTAAATAGATTATGTGAGAAATCTTCAACAAAGGCAACATTTCTGATAATAAGATTTGGACGAATGATGTCACCGAGTCCTAAAATAGCAGCTAAATGATCATTTCCAAATTTGACCGTTCCCAAATATCTTTCACGAAAGTTCGTCAATAAATTTTTGTTTCCCGTCATGTGCCTTGAACAGCCCGAGTCAATGTACCATATATTTGAGAGATTTTTCAGAGGATTGAATAATCTAATGAGATTTTTCATTTTTAATCCAATTATATTTCACATGATTAGACGTTTTAGTGGATGGTTTGTCGCATTTTATGGAACTGGCGGTTTTGGCTTTTGTGCGGGGTTTCCTTGAGAGGACGTGCGACAAGAAGACAAGGTGGAAAAAGAAGTTTGTGGATTTTTAGAAGATTTCTTTGATTGTTTGGAGTTCATCTTGTGAGATTTTGTTGGAGACTCTGAGTTAGACGATGTTCGTTTAGAAACTTCCCGATACACAAGACGCCGATTAGATGAAGATTTTTCAGAGGTTGGTTTGTATGAACGTGTAACGGTAGATTTTACTTGTCGAGAGTTTATTGTTTTGCATGGATTCGGATAGCAAGTTGTGTAGGACTGAATGATTTCGTGAGCTTTACCAAGAACATCGTGTCGTCTACCATAAGGAGTATCTATTTTAATAAAATATCGTTCATCGTACTGAGAAATTGGTTCATCAGTCTTTCTATCAAAATAAACCTTTTTGCCATTTTTATCAGTTTTAATAATTAAATTTACACCATTGATAGTGTAATTAACTGGACGATAAACTGCAGAATCATAAACAATAAAATAAATTTCTTTCGGAGAAATAAATTGTGAAGAGTCATTACATTTATTTTTAACAGAAAAAGACGAAACTACAGACTTAAATGGACTAGACTTCTTAAGTAGACTAGGCTTCATAAGCATACTAGATCCAGTCTGAATAGACTTCTCTGACTGCTTGGCTCTTGTTGCTTCAACCGGCTTCATGGACCTCTTCCTTCGAGACTCTAATTTTTGGTCTGCAAGATTCAAAACAGGTGGATTAGAGCTTCTCTTCAAGATGGTTGGAACTGGATTAACTGGTGCCGGCCCTAATAAAGAGGATTTATAATTTTGAGAAACATTTGTATTAGTTTTAGGTTGTAATTCTAAAATGGTGTCCTCTAAATTATGAATTTTGTTTTGAAGTTTTTCCTTTTCTTTATCAAAAGCCTTTTGAGTTTCATCAATTTCAGATTGTAATTGGACAATTTTCTTTTCTAAAATTAATGGTGGAACATAAAGCTTTGGCTCTTTGATTTGTTTTAAAATTTCATTTTCAGGAATGGAAAATTCAGCTGGTGTGATGATTGGAAAATATTCGTTGTGTTCAAATTTCGCTTTCTTCTTTTCATATGTTGAGTTTAAGGCATCATAATTGAAGCTAATTTGAGCATATTCTTCCTTTTCCATGTTGATCTTTTCAATTTCTGCTTCTTCATCTGGCATATTAAGGAAACTTTTCCAAATTCCCAAGTTCATGTAGTCGTAATTGTACAATGTAGGAAGAACATCAGCAGCTTTTTCCAGAGGACGGGTATTTTCTGCTCTGAGAACCACTTTTGACTTGTATGATCTGAACTCTTTTGGTTCATTGAATTTTATCGTTTGTTCTGTGTGACCAGCTTTGATGATCGTCTGCTCCAGCTTAGAGATGTGTTCTTCAGCATTTTCTTTTCTGACAGTGAGACTTTGTATGGTTGCTGATTGTTCATCGATTTCCTTTTTAAAACTTTTGGTTATATTTTTGATTTGTTCATTTAAATTTTGAATTTCGATGTCAGCAGTCTTCAACTGATCTTGGTAGTCTTTCATCTTGACGTCTGCAGCCTTTATCCAAATTTGCTCTCTATGTAGTTGAATCGCCAAGTCATTGATCAGCTTCTTGGATTCGTCGTTCTCACTTGACACCGTTTTCATGTTTTTGAGGTTTGACATTGATTATATGATTTAGTCGATTAACCTCACTAGTGTGATCAACATGAAAAGATGACAACTGTTGTTGTAACTCTTGTGTTTTTTGATTTGAAGTGTTATTTTGATTGACTTAAGGAACAAGTGTTTCAAGTTGACGACGAAATATCAAATTTTCTGCCTTTAAGTTGGTGATTATTGCATTTGATTCATTAGATGTGTTTACTTGTTTTTTTAAACTTTCTTGTAATTCAGAAATTTGAAATTGAAAAGCTGATTTTGACGTAGACAGCTGATTTTGTAATTCCTTGTTTACTTGTGTTATTTGAAGAGAACATTGACTTAAATCACTTAAATCATTTAAAAGTTGTGCTTTTTCGGATTCTAAAACAGTAATTTGTTTCGTCAACTGATATTTCTCATCAATTTTAAGTAAAAGTTTTTCATTAAACAAGGAATTTTCTGATTCATTAGTGTCTGAGTCAGATAGAAAAGAATCAGAAGAAGAAGAATGTACCTAATTTTCATCGTTCTCAAGGATACCCAGCTCAGCTCTTATTCGTTTGATCTAGCCATAAGAGCCAGACTGGCAATGCATTGCTCTTCCTCTTGATCATCTGAGTCTTCCAACCACTGCATGTCCTCAGCCAGAA
This sequence comes from Calendula officinalis, assembly GCA_963853835.1. NCBI lineage: Eukaryota > Viridiplantae > Streptophyta > Magnoliopsida > Asterales > Asteraceae > Calendula > Calendula officinalis. The sequence goes on from OY970826.1 coordinate 43,800,423, forward strand.
GGACTTTGCCATTTTCAACCTGCTTAGCCAGGAGCATCTTTCTTTTGAAGTATTCAGAGTCCTTAACCTTCGGCTTTTTGCATTCTTTGGCGAAGTGCCCCATCATGCCACAGTTGTAGCATTTTTTAGGTGGATCAGTGGTGGAAGATGATGTTTTGTTGTTCGAGGTTTGAGAAGAGTTAAATTTGAAGTTTGAGGAAGATCGGAGGTTGTTGTTTGTTGGCTTGTTATAGTACTTGTTCTTGTAGCTTGATATTAAAGCTATGGCCTGATGAACAGACTCAAGTTCTTCGTTTGTCCCCTCAAGGATTAGAGTCTCTGGTTCATCTTTAACTACCTCTTTTGATTGAGCTGCCATCAGTGCTTCATTGATTCCTTTATTGAGAGCTTGGTTTTGTTTGGCCAACAGTGCAAGTGTGTCAGCATTATCTTGCCTGGATTTGGCAATTCCTTTCACCATAGGTTCATTCTGATGTAGATATTCATATAATTCATGAACGTCTATGAGGCTTAACTCTTTGTGCTGCATCGCACTATTGCCAACCATTTCCCATTCGGGGAGAAGAGATTGAATGAATTTGATGTTGATTTCGAGATTCCCATTGTTCAGGTTGTTCTTTCGGAGGTCATTAAGCATGTTGCAAAACCTATGGTAGGTTTGTTCCAATTCTTCTCCGGGGTTTGCTTTAAACTGACCATACGTGTTAAGGGTGAATACCATTTTAGCCTTGTTGCCTAGGTCAGTTCCCTCCATCTGCTTGCGGATTTCATCCCAGAGCTCTTTACCAGTGGAGAAGCTGTCAAGACTGCTGTATATTTCATTTGTAAGGCCTTGCAACATGTATGAATGTGCATATACATCAGCCCTTGCTCTTTCTTTCTGTTCTTGAGTGTATTCCGCTGGGGGAATTTCTACTACACCTCCAGTTACTGGAGGTTGAGAATTTGGGGTAGCTACCATAGCATGATAGAATTTTGCTGGTCCGGTTTGAAGGGATTCAAGGATTTTTGGACCTGCATGTTGACTTTGGATAAAATGGAGAAACCGTTTCTTCCATTGACCATATTCTCCTCGGTAGAGATAGGTGGTTTGGTATCCGAACCGATGGACAAGGCATCCTTGGAAGTCATGTTTGAGTGGTAAGGTTAAGATTACGACGGGGTAAAAAAAAATTGAAGTGTTTGAGAAAGTTCTCGAGCCGAGAAGTGTCAAAGAGTTCGGGCCGAGAAGATTTGCAAGAGTTCGGGTCGAACTGGGAAAGATCTCGGGCCGAGACGTTTTAAGTGTTCGGGCCGAGAATTTCAGAAAGAGTTCGAGTCGAACTGTGTAAAGTGTTCGGGCCGAACTGTGGAAAGTGTTCGGGCCGAACTCTGTAAAGTGTTTGTGCCGAACTGTGGAAAGTGTTCGGCCGAGGTGTTGCAAGTTCTAGGGCCGGGAAGTTCACTGTTCTCGAGCCGAGAATCTTCTTCAGCTTCGAGCCGAGAACAGTGGCGTCGTTTTGAGCAGAAACCGAACAGCCAACAAAAAACACACTAAATTGATCCTAGAATGCTCGTTTCTTAACCAAAATGGATGATTCTTTTTGCAAACTGGCCCAAAAACGTTTTCCTTCAATCCATTCCAATATTATTCACGAAAAAACAACCTAGATCTGATCTAAAATTTGATTTTTCAAGGTTTTTCAAGTTTTAATGGTGTTTTCTTAAAATCACGATTTCATCATCAATATGGATTGGATTTGAACGAAATTTGATTCTAAGCTTAATATAATCACAAGATGAACAGATTTAACCCATAAAAACTAATATTAGTACCTTAAATTCGGATTTTGATTTCTTGACCCTTTTTCTTCAAAAACTCAAAAACCCCAAATGATCTTCTGTTCTGGACTGTAAGCAATGGATTTGGATCGAATTCTTTGAAGGATTATGCTCTCGTACCAATTGTAGATAATCAAACAAGCTATCAGTCCATTACTTAAGGTTTGATTGTGATTTTGGTAAGAAAATAGGAAGAAGAGAGTTAGGGTTTTAGAGAGAGAGTAGAGAGAAGGAGGAGGTTTTGCTTAAAAGTTCAGATTTGATTAATGGCAAAACTTAGCAATTAAGGCTCACAATTTGGTTTATATACCATGTCCTTAATTGCTTGATTAAACTAAGACTAATCTTGAGACTAATCTATCAACTATACAATGTTGGCAATCTTGCCCCCTAGACTATATTACTTACAATCTAAATATGACCTAACAAATCCTTCGTAATTTGAATTCAATTTCATGACAGAGGGATGTTTGGATGAATTTTTCTTTCGTAGTTCAATTTATACATAATTTCAAAATATATTATTCGTTGTAATTGAAATCCTTCAAAAACCCTATGAATTCAATCACGCTCCTTTAGTGAACTAACAAATTAAAATATTTTTGTATGTTTTAGACTTTAAAATCATTAGAAATATTTAAAAAAATAAAAACAATTAGAAAATTAAAATTTTAAAAAATTAAAAAAAATATATTTAAAAAGATAAAAGTTTAAAAAATAAGAAAAGTTTTAAAAAAATCGTAAGTATATATTTGAATTTCAGCTAACAAATTTATAACCAAACGTACAATAAGATCAATTACGAAGGAATTGAATTATATTCCTTGCTAATTGAATTTCATTATAGAAGATTTACTAAACACACCCTTAAGGACCGAACCTTACACGTAGTCTTAAAAAGCATTTCATGGCTGAAACCGAGAAGAGTGAAAAACATAAAAATATGAAAAGTTGACCTAAAATTAACTTTTAAGTGTAGGATCAAGTGTCTGGGCTCTAAGCTACAAGAAGATGGGCAAATATTAGCCAATGGATATCTCTTTGTCAGACGTCTTATTATTAAGCAAGATACGATTTTTTCTTTTGCATCTAAATATACTCCGTTTCGCTTCAAAAGGAACTTGAACTCTATCATCTTTAATCATGACCAACAACATCAAACATCAATATCACTAATCTACAATCTTAGATACGAAATAAATTTTAAAGCATGGAATATGATACCCATTGTCACATGACCCCTACTTCATATTATATCTACGCAACATCACATTTTCATTCAACATTATTAATTATTACTAATAGTCCGTTGTTAACTACACCCGTCACAATTTCCTATTTTTAAATTAATCCGCAATACACGCACTACAAAAAAAAACACTTTTTGCGGCGACAAAAAACGTCGCAAAAAGTCGAAAAATCGCCCCAAAAGAGTTTTTGCGGCGACAGATCGCAGCAAAAAGATCGTCGCAACAGTTTCGCAGTTATAGACCTTTTGCGGCGAGGTTTTTGAGCTTTTGCGGCGAGGTTTTTTGCGGCGAACATTTTGCGGCGAGCATTTTGCGACCAGGATTTGACCTTTTGCGGCGAACCTTTTGCGGCGAGATTTCACTGTATTTTTTTATTTTTTTTATTCTGCTTTATTTGGCAATAATTTCTAAAAACATGTTTTATCTAAAAAACCCAACAAACATTAACACAATCAAATATTTCAAATATAACAATTTCATACAAAAACCTCACAAAAAGTTAACAAAACAAACATGTTTGAAAGTTAACAACATAAACATTTGACGTAAAAAATATTACAAACTAGTTATCATCATTACTTGCAAATCTGCTCCATATACGATTCGGTGATCTGCAGTACCGTTTACCTGAAAATAGTTTGCATAATACAGTTACTGTTAATATAAAAAAATTTAATTTAAATGCTAAATCTTTTATTAAGATGATGATTAGAGGTGGCCAAACGGGCAAATCAAGCGGGTCATAAAAAAGTAACTTTTATACAGGTTGATATGGGCCGGGTCGGGTTGTCCGAAGCACTTTTTTGTCCATGAATTTTGAATTTTTATAAATAAATTATTAGTTTGTCCAATATGATTACAAAAAAAATTCATTTTCAATAATAATCTAATTTTATGAATAAAATTGATTTAGAGGGGTTTATCTTTATGCATTGAAAATAAACTTCTGGCGATTTTCGACCCGTTTGGGCCCATTTTCTACCTAAACTGTTCTTTTTTCCATCTCATCTAAGATTATAGTTCAAATCATTTTAGAGATCATTGCAATAAAGTTAATATAATTCAAGATGTGAAAAACTCACTGTCATTTGACTTTTCACACTGAAATATCCATCCTTTATCAGCAACAGCTTTAGGCTTTGAAGCTCCAACAGCCATAATAGCCCCCTATAACAAAACAAACAGACATTTTTGTAAGAAAAAAATCAACCTTGAACAAATTATATAATCATACAAAATTATAACACATACCTGTCCAGGAGGAAGAATAGCATCAAAGCGATCCACTCCAAACATGCCTAAGCTTGACAGAGTAAAAGTCCCTGCAACCAAAAGCCACATCACTCAATACCATTTTGTAAGAATAAAAATAAAAAATAATAATAATAATAATAATAATAATAATAATAATAATAATAATAATAATAATAATAATAATAATAATAATCCAAATTGGTAGTTACCTGAGTTGTACTCATGATGCTAATCCTTGATTGATTAGATTATCTACTTCTGATGATTTTCTACTCTGATGATTTTAACCTTAAAATACTAAGAAAATAATAACAACTTCACTCAAATATAAAAACTGATTATTGAGACTTCAAATTGCAATGATCAGTTTAAAGTTTAAACACATATCCACACGTGTGTGTGCATGCAAATAGACATTCACATTCAAATAATCTGAAGAAACAATCAAAGGTACATACATTATTTGCCACTGCATTTGAGCACAGAGACAAAGGCATGTTCTGGATCAATTTTTCATATAGATTACTAATCTAGGGTTTGTAACATCAATAAAAAAATGATAAAGGCATCGATCGATGATCAAATGAAGTTCTATGACTAATTTAAAGTCTAATTTGAAGTTAATTTTAATAAATCGAATATTAAACGAATAAACATTGAAGTAAAATTGTTAAAATTAATACCTGAATCGGAATACAGTTTCGTTGGAGGTGGTGACTGGTCGGAGGTGGTGAGGCGTGAAGAATGACGCTCGGTCGGCGATCCGTGTCTCTGCTCAATCTATTTCTCTGCTCAATGGTCGCCTGAAACGATTTGTTCGCAGGAGGTGGTGGTTCGTCGATCGGAGGTCTTATGCGTTAGCTAGGTCTGTGTTCGATTTGCCGGTTTCGGTGGTGGTGGCGGCGATTCGGTGGTGGTGGTCGGAATGCGACGGAGGAAACATTGAAATCACTTGATCGCTCGTTCTCTGCATTCGTATCGCTCGTTCTCTGCGTCTGCCTCCAAATGAAAGAAGGAAAAGGAAATATAAAACCCTACATAGCGTTTAAGCTTCTGCGGCGAAGGGCAATTAAATATTAGGGGGAATTTTTCTGTTGAAAGTCAAACACGAGACGCGTTGTTGTTTTTGTCTTTTTCTGGCTTTTTGAGGCGAGAAGGGGTCGCCGCAAAAACCCTCCATCGCAAAAAATGTTTTTTCTTGTAGTGACGCCATGAAACTCGTACAAGCCCCTTCTCCAAATTAACTCCAAATTAATTTATTTTTAACTTTTAGTTCAGAATTTTGAACTAGAAACCTAAACTAATGAGGTGTAACACTATAACTTTAGAATTAGCTTTGAGTTCTTTCTAACACGCAGGAACCCTAGATATATTATAAAAGAAAAAACTTTGTGTAGTACGTATCTATTTATTTTAAAAATAAAGAAGAAAAAAGTAACTGTATATAAGTCGTAATCAACAGCCCCACATTTCCTTATCTTCATATTGTTATAGTATGTATTTCATTTGTCCTTGGGTTGGAGGGAAGTACAACATTTGTTTGTTTATAATTAAATGTTCTATAGAAAACTCATTTTTTTATCTTGAAAAAAATAACACATGTTACTTCACATCAAACAAAAAGAAAGATAGATGGTATTAGTTGCTACTAAATATTTAGACTGTTTAAATTAAGTGATAAGATTAAAAAAAATAATTAATAATTAATAAATTCTAAATGTTAATTATTTTATGAGTAGAGTAATTTAGTAAGAAATCAATATAATTTTTCCAAAAAGAAAATGTAAGGAATGTACTTGAGGAGAGCATCCATTAATAATGTCTCTTATAAATAAATTTGACTTTTTATCATCTGACCCATGCTTGTCTCTCTTTGATCGGTGTTTTCTTCGGTTTTTGAATCTGCCTTATTCATGGTCTATAAAGCCCCAACACACGATTTCAACTGTTTTTCCTTCTTCAACCATACACAATTAATAATGTATAGGATTTACACAGTAAATATGTACCCCACTACGCCTTTATGCCACACTCAAAATTTATTCTTTTTTACTAAAAATAAAATGTTACAAGTTACAACGCCTAATTTGTAATTGTTTTCTTCTAATTTTTTTTTTAAAATATAATGGAGCTACACATGAAACCCAATACATGTTTATTAAGATCGATTTAAAATAAATAAAAAATCCTATATGAGGGTGAGAGACTATTTAAGGTATTAAAATAATAAGAAAAATTAAGGTATTAAAAAAGGTTAATTTAATTAGTAGACTGTTTCTACTGGGCTGAATACATTGATTCATATAGTAGGCTGTCAACTGCAAAATGTTTCTACTCAGTTTGGATCTTCTCTCTGTGTGTGTAAGATGGTAAGAGTTTGAATGGTCATGTCATTTAAAGGTACACCTTTTTTGTTCATGTCTTCTAGGGACACAATTATTTACAAAATTTTACATTCCATCCCTTCATTTTTAGAAATGTTTGATGTTAAATCTGATAAATTTAGCTAGTTCTATGAATAATATTACTATTTATGATATTACTTGTATTCATGAAAATGATCTTATTTTGTTATGAAAATTACAGTTTGACAAACTCGAAACATATCCTGTAAAATAAGAGATTAAACTATTTGATTTTTTTTAAAGACAGAATATTTACTACCCGTTAGAAACTAACGTTATTAGTTTTTTTCAAATTAGCGTTACGTTAACTCACAGTCCAACTGGCATACCCATACAATCAATACTCATTTTTTTCAGTTTTGTAAACCTCACAATTATAAAAATATAACACACAAATTATACAAAATACCATATTATATTAACTTGGCCCCCACAATTTGAGGGTCTCACTCCTTCCCCAGCCGAAGTATTCCACCCACGAGGTGTGCCAATAAGGGGATTGCAACTGATGCTATCGGTTACCCTCCGTTAACACCGGTCTGAAAGAGAAATATACAAGAATATCGTAAAAAACGAGATGAAAGACAAAAATAAAACAAATTCAAAAAGAAGTTAACATGCGCCGAACAAAAAGAGTTTTAAATCCAATTATTCAAATTGTTAATTTATCTAGAAATCTATTCTCTAACCGTATGAGCAAATTTTTTCGAATTAGCGGGAAGATGTCCTGTTTAAAGATGATCTCTCTGTTTTATCCGTTGGCCAAAGAGAATTTGTTTTTCCAAACTCAAATAATCCAAATGAGAAAAACATTTAACCTCTATGAAACTATATGATACTTTATTTCAGTTAATAAAATACTCCACATTACAAAAAGGTAATTATGAAAGAGATAAAGTAATGATGACTCTGAGAACCCTAAAGAGGCGGGGACGGAGGATGGGATCAATAGTGGGCGGGGGGCACAATTTGTATTTCAGAAATTAAACACATTCCAGTTTCTACGCAGCAGTAATTTCCTGTACCATCAGTAGAAACGAGAATACTGAGTTTTTAACTGTTTTATTTAGCTTAAAACAGATAATTATATGTCAAAATATTAACTAACTAACTAAACTAATATTTCGGAGAGCAAAACCAAGAATCTTTGTATCAAATATATAATCAGAAATTATATGTGTAGAATATATTTAAATGGAAGTACAAAATAATTATTCCGAAAATAATTAAATGAGAAAGTACGCAGATATTAATTAATGAATTAATAAAAATGAATTCAGAAGAATTGAAAGCAACAGATGACTAATGAGAGTAAAGATATATGATTCCATGCAAACGTCCCTTTCTGGCTGCTTTCCCCCACAAATTAATCTCTCTTTCTAGACTTGTGAAGCATATATGTATACGTACACATGTATCAATGTACACATATATGTCGTATATTGAATACCACAGTCCTTTCCTTACAAAACGGGCATCTGCTAAATTGGAAAACTTACATGCAATCTAAACCACTACTACACTGTAAGGTTACATCATCATCTATATATATACATCCTTTCATTAGGAAATCATCAACATTTTAACATATATGATTTCTCTTCTCTTTATTTTTTATAAACTAATATGATGTATAACTTAGGGTCATTCTTTAAATGTTTTAGTTATAAAAAAATCACACTAGAATGTGGCTTCATACCACTTCCTCATTCCTCATTTTGACTTTTTAGTTATATAGCAATTTTATGTTTGGCGATTTTGTAATTTCGTGTTTAATTAGTATTGTAATTGCACGGTGCTAACTTTTGAATATTATCAAGGTGATGTGGATGATGTACTTATTTATTATATTGTATAACTTTATTAATATACAATATTGGAATTTAATAATATATTTATGAAAAATAAGATTACATATATAACATTAAGAAAGGTACTATATATAAATTAGAAATTAAAATTCAAAAGAATAATCTATAATAAAAGATAAGGGATTAAACTGTAATATTAAAAGGACCAACTATGGAACTTTTAATCAATTATAATCAGATATATGAAACTGTGAGTCCATAGCCACATTTCTACAAAACCTTTTGAAAAAACTCTATAAGTTAGGGTTTATCGAGAAGATTTAGCAAATCGAAGTGAGGATAATGCTAAACTAATCGACTGCCGCCTTTTATATCTTTCGATTTAACCTGCAAAACTACTAAAATATCCTTCGAATCATAACATAACGGTTATTTTCCTGGGGGTTAGTTTGGTAATTGTGTTTCTGAAAGACCAGTAGTAAATAAGATATCAGTAGTAAAACGTCAGTAGTATCTACTAACATCAGTAGTGACTAAGGATTTTGATATCAGTAGTAACTATAGACATCAGTAGTAACCATTAACACACAAGACCAGTAGTATATGTGAATACCAGTAGTACTGACTTACCAGTAGTATTTATGTAAACCTAATACACACCAGTAGTATTTAACTACCAGTAGTATTTTGTGCACATGCCTACACACCAGTAGTACAGATATACCAGTAGTAAAACACTTAAGTAAATAAATAATATTTTACAACACTAACTTTACACATGATTTTAAGTGAGATTTTAAGTTATTAAAATCATTCCAATACTGCTAACCAAGAAGTTGAATCTTCCTACATCAAATGCTTTTGTAAAAAGATCTGCTAATTGATCATCAGTATGGATTTTAACTACTTTGATTAATTTCTTTTCATTGCAATATCTTATAAAGTGAAATCTTATTTCAATGTGTTTAGTTTTTGAGTGTTTTACTGGATTATTCACAATACTAATAGCACTTTGATTATCAATAAAAATAGGAGTTTTAAGGATAGAGATACCAAAGTCTAGAAGCTGATTTTGAATCCATAGTACTTGAGCACAGCAAGCAGATGCAGCTACATATTCTGCTTCAGCAGTAGATGTTGATACATTTGTTTGCTTCTTACATTGCCATGACACCAGTCTTGATCCAAAGAATTGACATCCACCAGTAGTGGACTTTCTGTCTTGACATTCACCTCCATAGTCACTATCTGTGTAGGCTATGAGTTCAAATGGTGAATCATGTGGATACCATAGACCTAGTGATGGTTTGCCTTTCAAGTATCTGAATATTCTTTTAACAGCCTGCAAGTGTAGTTCTTTGGGTCTTGCTTGATATCTTGCACACACACAAACACTATACATGATATCAGGTCTTGAGGCAGTTAAGTACATCAAGGAACCTATCATTGATCTATATAAGTGTTCATCTACATCCTCCCCCTCAACATCAGGATGTAGGTGTTTGTGTGTCTCCATTGGTGTACTAGCACTTTTACTGTCTTTCAAATCAAACTTTTCCAAGATGTCTTTGACATATTTTGATTGATTTATCAAGATGCCATCTGTTCTTTGATTGACTTGGAGTCCAAGGAAGAAGTTCATTGGACCCATAGAGCTCATCTTGAATTTAATTTGCATCAGTTCTTCAAATTCTTTGCATAATAAATCATTGGTTGAGCCAAAGATGATATCATCTACATAAATTTGTACCAGTAGTATATCATCTTTGACTTTCTTTGTAAACAAAGTTTTGTCAATGGCTCCTCTTTTAAAGTTGTTCTTCAATAGGTATGATGATAATGTGTCATACCATGCTCTTGGTGCCTGATGTAGGCCATACAGAGCTTTATCCAATTTGAACACATAATCACCATGTTTTGGATCTTCAAAGCCTGGAGGTTGGCATACATAGACCTCTTCTTCAATCTTCCCATATAAGAATGCACTCTTAACATCCATTTGATAGACTTTGAATTTCTTGAATGAAGCATATGCTAGAAATATTCTTATGGCTTCAATTCTAGCAACAGGAGCATATACTTCATCATATTCTATTCCTTCTTCTTGAGTGTATCCTTGGGCTACAAGTCTGGCTTTGTTCTTGATCACTATACCTCTTTCATCTTTCTTGTTTCTGAAGATCCGTCTTGTTCCAATGGCTCTTTTTCCTTTGGGTAGAGGTACAAGTGTCCAAACAGCTTGTAATTTAAATTGAAGGAGTTCCTCTTGCATTGCCTCAATCCAGTTTGAGTCCTTCATTGCTTGTTGGATCTTCTTTGGTTCTTCCTGAGACAAAAAGCATTCAAACATACACTCATTAGCAATAAGACTTATATTACACATGTTTGCAGTTAAGCTTTTATTTAATTTGCTTCTTGTTTGTAGAGGTGAGTTGACATCACTTAGAACAAGGTCTAATGGATGGTTCTTTTGAGTCCTTGTAGTTGTAGCTTTATCAACCACTAGTTGATTTTCAAGATTGGACTCATTTGTCTCAGGTAGTTGTTCTTCTAGAGATCCTTCATTGTCATTGATATTTGGTTCATCATCTTCTTGGTCAGAGTTACTACTGCTATTATCTTTATTGAGATCAGTAGAGTTGTTGTTACTGGTATCAGTAGTATCTTGAGAATCTAGATTAATGTTGGGACCAGTAGTATTTTGAGTACTATTACTGGTATCAGTAGTATTTGAATTACTACTGTCCTCATTCTCAGAGTTACTACTGGTTCCAGAACTTGAGTTATTACTGACATCAGTATTAACTATTGGAGCAGTATTAACTACAATGTATCTCATTTCCTCTTGACCAGTATTAACTGATGATATTCCTTCCTTTTGATTGTGACAATTTAAATTACCTGCATTGAAATTCATGTTAGAATTAAAGGATTTGGTTAGATTGTCTATATCAAATAGCCAATCTGGACCATTTCCTTGTTCATTAGGTACATTTTCATTAAAGGATACATTGATGCTTTCTTCGATTATCCTTAGTCTTTTGTTGAATACTCTGTATGATTTGCTTTGAGTAGAGTATCCCACAAAGATTCCATCATCAGCTTTGCAGTCAAACTTACCAATTTGTTCTCTTATAATCAAGATAGTACAAGGACAACCAAATGATTTTAAAAAGCTTATAGAGGGTTTTCTTTTGTTAAACAGTTCATATGGTGTTTTGACATGTGGCTTCACTATTAATACTCTGTTCTGAACATAACAGGCAGTATTAACAGCTTCAGCCCAAAAAGTAATTGGTAATTTTGAGTCTGCAAGCATTGACCTTGCTGCTTCTATGATAGTTCTATTTCTTCTTTCAGCTACACCATTTTGTTGTGGAGTTCTAGGTGAGCTGTATTGCCTGTCAATACCTTTAAGATCACAAAAGTTAATTAAGTTAGCATTTTTAAATTCTGTGCCATTATCACATCTTATGGCTTTCACTTTTTGATCAGATGTGTTTTCCAGTTTGACAATTAAGTTCTTTATGAGTTCACTTGTTTCATCCTTTGTCCTGAGAAAGAAAACCCATGTATATCTGGAAAAGTCATCAGTAATAACAAGACAATATTGTTTCTTTCCAATACTCATTACATTTGTAGGTCCAAAAAGGTCCATATGTAAGAGCTGTAAAGGAACAGAAATAGAGTTCACAGTTTTGGACTTATGAGAAGTCTTGTGTTGTTTACCTTTTAGGCAAGCAACACAGTGATGATCACACATGAATTGTTTTTGAGGTAGTCCAATGACCAGATTTCTTTTTACTAAATTATTCATGTTTTTAAAATTTGTGTGACACATCCTTCTATGCCATAGTTCTGATTCAGTGGTGTTTGCCTTGGATATAAAATAGTTGACCTCATTTGTAGAAATGAGTTCTCCCCCTATATCTAGGCAATACACATTGTTTCTCCTTGGAGTTCTTAAAACAACATATTTTTCATCTAAAATAAAATCAGGAGAAAGAATGATGCACTCAATGTCTGTGAAAAGAATCTTGTTCTTTTTATCACAAACTTGAGACACACTGACAAGATTGTATTTTAGTTCAGCTACATAAAATACATCATCAAAGGTAATTTTGCCATTTGTAACAGTACCTTTACCTGTAATCTTACCTCCTTGGGGATTCTCACCAAAAGCCACATATCCTCCATCAAATGACTTGAAATCTTTCAGAATTTGCAGATTTCCAGTCATGTGCCTTGAGCATCCACTATCAATATGCCATGTTCTTCCTTCTTCTGGGATCTGAATGCTCTGCACAAGTGAGTAATGGATTAGTTAAGTTTGGGAACCCAAGCTTTATATGTCTTGGGTTCATCCTTTGAGAAATAAGCTTTGGGAGTTTTAACTTTAAACACTTTTGGTAACCATACTTGTTTAGTACTGGTGTTTTGTGTTAATGGTTACTACTGATGTCTATAGTTACTACTGATGTCAAAATCCTTAGTCACTACTGATGTTAGTAGATACTACTGACGTTTTACTACTGATATCTTATTTACTACTGGTCTTTCAGAAACACAATTACCAAACTAACCCCCAGGAAAATAACCGTTATGTTATGATTCGAAGGATATTTTAGTAGTTTTGCAGGTTAAATCGAAAGATATAAAAGGCGGCAGTCGATTAGTTTAGCATTATCCTCACTTCGATTTGCTAAATCTTCTCGATAAACCCTAACTTACGATCAAAAACCCTTCGTCAATAACAAAATTCACTTCTGTTCTTCACAAAATTCCACAAAATGGCAACTCTACAATCTCTTAATGTTCCAACCGGTCTCAAATACTCAGAGTTCCACAACATGTGTGCCTTTCTACGCAATCCAGACGGAACAAAGGATTTCCGTCCAATCGTAAACTTTTTGAAAAATTCTTACATACGATTCGCATTAACGGTGAAACCGAAGGCATACCAACAGCACTTGGTGGATTTCTGGACCAATGCTGAAAGAACGGAGGGTGCAACTGTACCAATGATAAAATCAACTGTGGATGGAAAAACGATCACCATCACAGAACAATCTATTCGACAACATCTACAACTACACGATGATTCAGGTATGACTACTCTTCCTAAGGAATTCATTGCTGAAATTTTAAACAAAATGGGATATGAGGGAAGACTAAACATAGTAACTTTTCAAAAAGGTCTTCTCTCCCCACAATGGAAATTTCTTGTCCATACTATTCAACATTGTATTTCTCCAAAAAGAAGTACTTGGAATGAGTTTAACAAGGCAATAGCTTCTGCTGTTGTCTGTCTATGCACAGACCAAGTATTCAATTTTTCTAACATGATCTTTGAAGGTATGTTGGGAAATCTTAACTCTTCAAAATTTTTAATGTATCCCAGATTTCTCCAACATATCATAAACATTGAATTACAAAACTTGTCAACTCCCAAAAATATTTTTATAATTCCAGAGTTGAACAAGAAAGTTTTCTCAAATATGAGAAAACAATTTAAATTTTCGGGCAAGGAAACCCCTCTGTTTCCTAATATGATCAAAGATCACCCACCACTTGGAGAGGGTTCAATCAAAGATATAACCCAAATTGAACCTCAACCCACTCCATCACCCCCAAATACAGCCCAAACACCACCCCACATAGCCACTCAATCGCCCACTAACTTAGAAGTCCTGAATGTGTCCCAGGAACTTGAATTAAATCTGCAGAGTGCTACTCTTCACTCTGTGGAAGACCTACCATACAAAACCCAAAACATTTCCACAATTTATAAAAGAAAGAAATTATCTTTAAAGGACACCAGGGGACAAATCGAGTCACACCCCAGGCTCAAAGAGTTGTCCTCCAAGGAGGAGAGAGGACATGAGGAGAGGGCTTTCACTACTGATGCCCCAAAGGTGGGTGCACAGGATAGTGAAAACATCACTAAGACCCAAACCTCGGCAACTTTAAGTGATGACTCTTTTGAGGAATTACTTAAAGGACCCCGGTGCCAAGAAACCACAAGGGGGGACATCTCTGCTTCTTCTAGGAAGAAGAGAATGTCTAAAAGACCCAATGAATCACCAAGCAGTGATGAGGGCAGATCTGTGGAATTGATGGAAAGGAAGGAAAACCTTAAAACCAATGTACCTGTTAGTGAGCCTGATGATCTTGCTAGATGGAGTGAGGGCAGTATTAAAATCAACCAATTGACGGAAAAAGTGGATTCTCTTGAATCCACAGTACAAAATTGTCTTGAATATCTAACAAATCAAGGAAAAACGATGGCTGCAATGAAAAGGCATGTCAATACCATCAACAAAAGAATGAGATTCTATGAGCACAGGCTTCATCAACAAACCAAAATCATCAGAAAATTGAAGAAGAAAATTGATGATAGTGAGGCTCCACCAGTTGAGCTCACTAAGGGGGAGAAGGATAATATCCAATCAATGATTGATGAATCAATTGCAGCAGCAGCATCTTCTCTCCTAAACTTAAAGGAATCAAATGTTGATAAAGGCCCAGAGATGATGGTTACAGAAGAAGAGCCTGTTACTACTGCTACAATGGAAGAACAAGTTGAAAAGGAAATACCAGTAGTAACTCCTACTACTGATATAATAGCAGTAGTAAATCAAGAAGAGGAAGTAAAAGCAGCAAACACTACTGATGCCCTATCAGTAGTAATATCTGAAGATATACCAGCAGTAACTACCTTAGTTACTACTGATGATATTATTGAGCTGCCACCTCTATTAGAACCAAAAGTGATACTTCCACCATCTCCAAAAAGGTCAACAACACAAATGGTGGTGAAGGATATTGATGATGATGTAAATTGGTTAGAAGTTGATGAATGCTCACTACCTCCACATCCTAAAATACTTCCTATATCACAGATACACTACTATGGTCCCAAATTTATTATTGAATCTGAACCAAATATGAAGAAAGACAATTACATAGGAAAGGGAAAGGAAGTTGCTGATGAAGACCATCCTAACAGAGCACAAGGTCATGAAATGGTCAACAAAATCAACTATGCCAAATCAGCCAAACAGGATAGGTGGAAGGTTAAAAGAGCAAAATACTTAAAGAAGGTTGAAGTATCTCTAGCAAATGAAAACAGAAGATTAGCAGAAAGGGCTAGAATACTAAGACAACCATTCACAGAAATCAAATTGGCAGATATAGCAGATATATCAAAACTGCCACAATTTAAACAAAAGGTCAAAACTAAACAAGTTGCTGAAACAAGAAAAGAACTACAAAGAAAAGAACTAGAAAAATTCAGGCAACTTGAATATGAAACATTAGAACTTCTGGAAGCACAAGTACAAGAATGCAAAGAGCAGAAGGCTGATATGCCAGAACAGTTTGCAGAGAAAAAGAAAGAAATGATCACATTCTTGAAATCAAGAGGTCACAACACAAAGGCCTTTGGAAGAATGAAGTTGATTAACTTAATTGAAAAGTACTGTGTAGAGAAGAAGAAGGATCTTACTGAGCAAGATATTAATGAGAAGTACACTACTAAACTTAAACAGATAGACTCCAAAGAAATGAAAGAAAGAAAAACAATAACTGGAGAATCATCTGGTGTATCTTCTCAAACATCAAAGAAAAGGAAGACAATTTCTACTGAACTTGAACAATCAAAGAAGAAATTACAAATGGTTCAAGTTTATGATCTTCCTGTTGCTCCCCTACAAAATAATCCAATCATCAACTGGAGATATATAGATGATATGATTGAGATTATCAGAGAAGATAAGGTCATACAAAGATTCAGAGCTTGGAAACCTTTGGTCATGTCTCTAACCAGAAGTGACATTATAAAGATGTTGATCATTGGTAAACCAAGAATGACTAAGAAGAACTGGAAGAATTCAGCTGCAGGCTATCTTACTGAAATGATTGATGCTGCTTTCTATCCAGAAAATTATTCAGAGAAGTTTACAAATCCAGAGAATGGTCAAGCCTGAAATGTGCTGCCAACTGTCAATATGTACTTCTTTGAATATACAAGTAAGAAATGTGATCTATTCCTTTATGAGAAAGAGTATCCTCATTCTGAGAAAACTCTTTATCAACTTTGGTGCATGAACTTTATTAAACCACATGATGCTGTGATGCTCCAAAACAAATTGAATGAATTTGTTAAAAGAATCAGCAAATATATTATTGCACAAAGAAATAAAAGGAACCAACAGACTTTAGAAGGTGATCAGAAAAGAGCAAAGCTGTTGGAAGATCAGAAAAAGAATAAGTAAAAAGAAACTTGATTGATTAAAAGATAATCAATAAGTTTAGGGGGAGATTGTTAGAACAAAACACAGATCAACTTGATACTGATGCTGCAGTTAGTACTGATCATACTTAGTACTGATGGGGCAGAACATGTTACTACTGGAGAAGTTGATACTGGTGTATAGTATAACTAAAGTTACTACTGATCATGCACAGATTGAAGATACTACTGATCAATAGTAGTTACTACTGACGATGGTTTCTGGACTTACTACTGATCACCAGATTTACTACTGATGTTACACATTTACTACTGGTGATGAGTTTTACTACTGATACGCGTTTTTGAAGAATATCAAATCCGAGATCTTCGTATAGATAATTATAGAATGTAAATCAATGTATATTTTTATTATTCGATGTAAATCAAGTCCTAGAATAACTAGGGTAAATAGTTTAGCTTCAAGGACTATTATAAATAGTTCCTTACGAATTGTAAACGTACGTGTGTATTGTTAACTCAATAATATACATTGAAGCTTTTTGTGAAACTGTGTTCTTAATACTTTCGCATATTATTTACAGTTCATTGTTCTTAATTACATTGATATAGTGTTGATCCGCTGCAACTTCTATATTCAATTAGATCTAAAGGTGTTTATTAAGTTCTCTATAGTTAATCGATCCTGACAGTTATAGAGTAACCTTGAACAGACACTAGATTCTACATAAATTGTCGGTGAGTTGATACCATAATTATTAAATAATTTAACATATGATTAAAACACATTATTAATTTGTAATCTGTCTTAAGTACATTGGAATTAGAATGTAAAGATAGAAGACCCTAAAGAAAGAAAATATAATTATAATCGGCTAGTAATTGTCCAAACCCCAAAAAAGCACTCCCAAGTAATTAAAGAGGACGTACAACCAAAGTAAAAATGTCTAGTTATATTTGGGTTATTCGGTTAATGAAACTAAACCACGATAGAATTATGTTTATATGATAAGTATAAATTCTTAAAAGAAAACGTAAAAGACTAACTATAATGGTGACCAAATTCAAGTTTTTAGTCACTGGTGTCATGCTAGCGTCACACCAACTTCTCCCCTGATAAACCTCTACCGAACTCTTGTAGTTAAACCTTAAAACAAAATTTATTAATTAATACATGTATTACTTATCATGCATAATGTATAAGTAAGCAATACACAGCACTATGGTTAGTCTAGGACTATACTTTTAGCATTGTGTAATATGTATAACATGCAAACGCATGCATGGACACATATTTATTTGCATTAACGACCCACAAGAAAAGGCAATTTGGCAGTTGCAGCTTCGTATTTCCCTCTCTCTCCACTGCACCCCCGCCCCTCTTATCTGCTCCCTCATAAGCCCCCAAAAGCAGATCCAAGGAGGTTGGTAATCTGTCAATTCGGTCACCACAATCAATCAACTCAAATCAATCAATCATATCACGTTTCACCACCACCCCCACATAAATCTCCGAACAAACTAACCCATAAACATGTCTATCTCCTCCTCCCCCACCGTCCCACAGCTCCTCCACCACCACCTCCCTCCTTCATGCTCCGATCAGCTCTGCTACGTTCACTGCACCCACTGCGACACCGTTCTCGCCGTATTTCTTTCTTTTCTTGGTTTTTTTTTCTCAATTAGGGTTTCGGTCTTTTTCTATATTTTTTACTAACTTTTTATATATACAAACTTTAGGTGAGTGTTCCTTGTACCAGCTTGTTCAAGACAGTGACGGTTCGGTGTGGTCACTGCACGAACCTCCTGCCGATGAGCATGCCTGGGTTGCTAATGCCGTCGGTCAACCACTTTCATTTTGGTCAAACTAATTTCTTCGCTCCTTCTACTCCTACTCTTCTGGTAATATCATAGATTAACTCGTTATTTCTCTTCAAGATTAGATTTTTGTAAGTGGGTATTAATTAGTAGATGTGATCTAAAGTTTCAATCTTTTTGCAGGATGATCAAATTCCAAATGGGGGTTCCAACTTTCTCATCAATCAGAATTACGCAAATGATTTTTCGTTGACTGCTCGGGGAGGGTTTAGGGAGCTTCCAAAGCCCCCTGCAGTGACCAATAGACGTAAGTCAAATTCTCTATTTCTTTATTTTGCTTCAATATCGCATCTTTCCTATTTTCTTTTCTTTTTAATTCGATCGCATCTTTTCTTAATTTCTTTTGATCATATCATTTTCCCCCATCCTTTTTTATTCTTCTTCTTCTGATTGTTGTTTATGAACAAGAACTCGGTTGATTTTGGGTGGAAAATTTTTCACCCTATACATCCAAAAAAAATTCAGGTAGCTACAAATTTTTTTTTCCGGGTGGATGATTTTTCACCCTAAACATCCAAAAAAATTTATAGTTGAAAAAAAAAACTTCGTCAAGATTAAATTCGAAGAAGTTGATAACTATGTTGCACACTTTTTAATTAGGCTTAATAACAAGGTTTTCTATTTATGTTCTTGGGTTTTTGTATATTCTTTTGCTTCATAACTACCGGAAGGAGGAGAAAATTAAATTTATTAGTGCCACACATTTTTCTTAACTAATCGAACTCCTATTTTTCTTTTTCTTACATAAGACCTCATACAAAATCATAGGAGATCATATAGTTTTGTTTTTTTGACCGGCAATTATACTAAGCCTCTAGCAAAGATTTAGAAAATTAATTTGAGTAAATTAATTAATTTTCTATAAGAACTCTTTCAAATATATAATAACTTTTTTTAGCATTTGCGCAAAAGTAAGTTAAATGGTGAAGGAAATTAATTAATTACTTCTTTCATTTAGTAATTTTTTGTCTTTAAAAGTTTCAAATGAGGTATTTTAACCGTTTGATAAATTACTGATTTTTAAAGATGCAATGAAAGCTTTCCTTTATCATATTTCCATGCTCTTGTTTAAAATCAAAAGCTACTTTTCCGATCTCCCTCATTAATCAGTTTCTTTTTCTTCCCATCCCGTTCTTCCCCGAAGCCCTAATAAGTATTAACTGCGTTCACATGCATTAAAATGCACCACCATACAAACATTTTTGTTCAAAGACTCGAAATTAATTATTTGAAGACGTACCCTTTATTCATTCATTACTTAAGCACCTTTAATTGCAACTTTTTCCCATAAGATCTACCTTAATATGAAAATGTAACATATTAATCTGTTTTTCCCTATTTTGCAAATATTAATAATTAATTTTAAAAACAGACTCATAAATTCACATCCAAAGAGATTCATTGTATAACAACGAGTTATATGTTACCAAAAAGAAATTATCCATAACATAATATTTTTAGGTAGATATAATATGATAATATATTTTTTGGAATTAAAAAAGAATTGATTTATTTATATTTTGAGTTTTTGTCCACAAGTGTACAGTTTTTGTATGATGTAAATGAAGGGAATGCACATAATTTAAAGAGATTTGACATTGATAGTTTTTAGAAAATTAAGAAATGATGGTTAAGGTCAGGTGACAGTTAAGATACCCCTCATTCCTTTTACATTTCCTTATAAACATATTTTTTGTAAAAGAGACAAATATTTGGAAGAAAACACATTAGAAAGTGAAATTTGACGTGCTTGTTTTTGTTAAATGTCAGCTCCAGAAAAGAGACAGAGAGTCCCCTCCGCCTACAATCGATTCATCAAGTTAGCTTTTGTCACCTCCCTTTTTAGTTTATATAATTAATCTGTGTACATTCTAAGTAATATTTGCTAAAAAAGAATAAGCAAACAATTAAATTGTTGAATATATATAATGGAGTCAACTGAAAATGCAGGGAAGAGATTCAAAGGATCAAAGCTGGGAATCCTGACATTAGTCATAGAGAAGCCTTCAGTGCTGCTGCTAAGAATGTAATATCTCTTCTTTATTATTACTTTAGGGTTTTTAACCTAGGGTGAATTGCATAAAATAACAAGATATTATTTGGTGAATCTTAATTCTACCAATTAACTATCAAAATTTTCAAAAATAGTAACGAACTTTTAAAATTTTGCAATTTGTGAAACGTTTAACTCGGAAGGATGATCGATATTCGGTATTTAATAGTGATGTGGCCGGTTATGTAATGTTTCTATTTTATAGGAACCGTTTAATTTTTAAGATTAATTGGAATAAAAGAGATAGTTGACTGTTGACCGCCGTCATTTCGAGTAACGCGTTTCCTAAATTGCAAATATTTAAAAGGCCGTTGATTTTTAACTTTTTTTTTATAGTTGATTGTTTTATAATTAAAATTATAGTGTCTTGCATGCTATTGTATGCAATTAACCTTTTAACATATAGCTAAAACTTTTTGAAATTTAGCATTGCTAGTAATTTCCAATAATAATAAGAGTTCCGTTCTTTTTTATGTAAATACAAAAAGGGTAAATATTGTAGACAAAAAAGCTGGATTTGTGTTGCGTATTTTAATATAAATGTTTTTTGTTTTTTTATGAAACAGTGGGCCCACTTTCCACACATTCATTTTGGACTGATGCCTGATCAGACAAATGCTGTGAACAAGAGCAGCATGCGCCAACAGGTACACTGTTCAAATACCAGTCTCGGATCATTCCTCCATTACATTACAGGATCCCATATATATATATATGCTTCTTGACAAACAAATCAAAATTATTGCATTTATTTATTTATTTTTAAATAAAGATTTGAATGCATGTATAGGAACACGCAGATGGCGGTTTCATGAAAGATGCCGGTTTCTTTGCTTCTGCAAATGTGGGCGTCTCTCCTTATTAGCTATAGCTTCCATGCAAACTTCATCTTTTTTCTATGTCTTTTTCTGAATATGGAGCTTATCTACGTTGTACCTTCAAGTGTTTATTATGTACCAAGTCCCCCCCCCCCCCCCCCCCCCCCCCCCCCCCCCCCCGCGTGATGACAGTTCTATGGGCCGGTAGTGTTAATTTCACTAATTAAAGTTATGACCTAAGTAATTATATCCTAAGTGGATATCACTGTCTGTCTCGAACCATTAATTAACTATCTGTTCAAAAAAAATACAAATGACATTGATATTTAAATTTACTAACACTTTCAGCTTTGTTAATATGTGAACAACTTTTATCAAGATTGTAGCTGTCAAGAAAATTCTTTAAAGCTAGCTCTTCTATTCTCCCCCCACCACAAAGTAAAATTCTGAAAATGATTATCTAAAAAAGCATGAAAAAGAATACCCATTAGATGATATTTTTTCCCTGTCTCTATTCCAACATGTTATTATCTTTTTTGGGGATTCAAAAGATCTTCTTAGAAGTTAACGAAGAAACAAAGATTTGACCAAATTAAGTTTTCGCAATTTTTTCTATATTCAGCATGCCAGTAGGGATCATTCAAGTTTATCGCCATTACGTGTTAGGTGTTAATTCGTCGTTCTTATTAAATAATTAAGAGCACTTCAAAATAGACTTCAATAACATCGGGCAAACTGGCCGGAATTTATTTTTTTAACATCGGTGAAAGTTATTAATTACTCTAGCAATTAAGGAGCTAAAGAAGAAAAGTTACAAATAATGTTAGTCTAGGAAGGGATTATAATGTCATTCTAACCAGTTTACGATACATTTTTTTCCCTATTTGCAATCCAAAGAAAAGAACAAAAAATTAACATCATCACTCGACTAAGGTATTGTTGAACTTAAGCACAGAGAGAAGAGTAACCGGATAAAAAAGTTATGAAGCAGATGTATATTAAATTTTGGTTCAAGTTAGATGTGTGTAAGATGTGGAAAAAATTAAGTTGGACTGCTGGAGACTTCCGAGATTTAATCATTGTGAGTTGTGGGCCAGATTATTTATTTATGGGCTATATAATGTGTGAAAAGATTAAAGAATTTAATTATTGGGCTTGACAAAACACCGTGACTCAAAATAGAGGGGGAGGGCGCTTATGTATACAAGGTTGTAGCCTAGTGGTATTGATGTAAGGTGTGGAAGTATTGTTCATGGCCTATAGATCATGGACTCAAGTCTCGTCGTGGACAAATAGAAGTAGATTAGATGCAATTAAAAACACCTAAATGCAAATGTCATCATGCCTTTGATTTTGTTTATTTTTGAAATCTTATTTATCATAATTGACCCACCTTTTATTTCAAGTATTTTTGTTAGCTCTGATTATTAAAGGGTATGAATTAGAAACAAACTATTGAAAAATTATAACATTACTCTATTCTTTTAGTTATTTGTCCGAATTGAAATAACAATTAAAAACCCATATTAGTTTTTCAGAATTTTGATCTAGTTTTGTTTTCCATCTCAACGGAAATACACAATCCGATTATCAAAATGGATTAGTTGACAATTATTAATTATTTTTCAACATGATACCTAATAATAATGAGTCACATGTAATGGTTTGCACACCACAAAATATGTTTATAGTCAGATCTCCATAACCATCATATATACATGATTAAAGCGAACGACCATTTTCAGGCAGGTGTTTCTGTACGTCTTGGTGAAATTGACACACTCGCCAATTAAAAAGCATAACTACACAATAATACAACACACGTGTCATTTGTTTGCATATTAGTTGCCACTCATTCTGCAAGTTTTGTAGTTAGCTCTGGGATTAAGATAATAATTCAATTTTATATGGATAAGCTCTTTTGTCATACATACTTATAACCACACATAAACCATCTCGTGGTGACTTAGTGGTAAGAGTTTTTGAATAACTTCCTATAGCCCACGAGTTTGATATCTTCATGGGTAAATGATAACGTATCATATATTCTTGTCAACGTACCGAACCTCCGGAGCCCGTGCATGGCTTGAGAGCATGCAAAACCATAAGGCGCGGGAAAGTACGCAAGAAGACAACGGAGGAGGTAAACTAGCGAGTCCCGAAGGGTTAGTTTGCGTAAGCGGGATTCAAGGAAAGACGCATGCGCATTAAATGCGAGCGGCGTTGGAGGCGACGAAGTATCACCATATGGTCCGATGGATAAACAGAACTGCCTCAGAGCTTTTGTCCGGAGGACCGAAATGTGCCTCGTACGAAGGAGGGAAATCTCTTTCTCCCGCCCAAGGATTTCCGCTATAAAAGAACGCCTTCGGCAAGTAACAAGGTACACAACAATTTCCTTATCCTCCTCAATCAATGCATACCCCGCATTAATCACTATATCATACCTCATTTATTACGATCATCCCATTAACAGCGTTACGATTCAATCATCGATATAAATACTGACTTAGGCATCGGAGTGTCTTCACGGGGTGACCCTCGTGAGGCTCCTGACTAGGGTTCTCTTCGTGGTTGTTTGCAGGTTCCAAGCCAAGACGAACGACACTCCATAGTACGGAAGAATCAGGAAACGTCCTGGGAGCTCAGGGAAAACACAGAAGCATCAGGTTCCCGAAGTCAAAAAAGAAAGGGTATTGTCGTGGAATTCGGAAGGGGAGATCCCATTCCGGAGGGGTACACCGGTACGGAACCCCTCGTAATCTTTGGCGTCATAGCGAAGGTAATGGTTCGGCGTATATATGTAGATGGAGGAAGCTCAGCAAACATTATGTACGAGCATTGTATTAAAAAGTTCCCGGATGATGTCAGAGCACTGTTAAAACTTGCTAACGCTCCGGTAGCCGGTTTCTCCGGAAAATCTGTTTGGCGTGAGGGGAAGATACACCTTCCCCTCAGGCAGAATTCATTGTCGTGGAGGCCTGTTCTAGGTATAACGCCATTCTAGGACGAACTAGAATGTGGCAATTACAGGCCGTCGCCTCCACTATTCACGGGCTCCTCAAATTTCCTTCGGAGCAAGGGGTAGTCACCATATGGAGGATGCCGATGCCAGCGCTGGAATGTCACATCATTACCCACCAAGACAGTTGGACGGAACAAGAGGAAGTCCAGATTGTCATTAATCCGGAGTACCCAGAAACCAAAATCAAAATCGGAAGAGGCTGGTGGAAGAGCTTGAAGCTTTGTTGAAAAAGTACAAACGAGCGTTTGCTTGGGAGCCTAAAGATATGACAGGTGTGTCAAGAGAGGTAGCAGAACACCGGTTGAGCATGAATCCCGCCTTTGTTCCGGTGAAACAGTAAAAATGCGGCATGGCTGCTAACCGGAACGAAATTGTAAACAAAGAAGTAGAAGATTTGGTAGCTGCGGGGGTTTTACGAAGTGCCCAGTATCCGGAGTGGGTAGCCAACCCGGTGTTGGTTAAGAAAGCAGACGGGTCAATGCGCATGTGTGTTGACTTCAAAGACCTAAATTAGGCATGTCCGGAAGATAGCTATCCTCTCCCGGAGATCGAACAGAAGGTGGAGGCCTTAGGCGGGTTCTAATGGAAGTCCTTTCTGGATGCTTACAAAGGTTACCATCAAGTGCAGATGGCGAAAGAAGATGAAGAGAAGACGGCTTTCCATACGGCAAAAGGAACGTACTGCTACGTCAAAATGCCTTTCGGGCTTCGGAATGCCGGAGCAACTTATCAACGTTTAGTCGATGAGGCATTTAGCGGGCAAATTGGCCGGAACTTGGAGGTCTACGTGGATGATATGGTTATCAAAAGTAAAAAGGATGATGACCTGATAAGAGACGTAGAGGAAACGCTGATGCAACTCCTAAAAATCAATATGAAGTTGAACCCGAAGAAGTGTTCTTTCGAGGTGATGGAAGGAAGGTTCCTGGGACACATAGTCACGCCATCCGGAATACAAGCAAACCCAGATAGAATAGAGGGTCTGTTTAGGATGAGCACGCCTCGAACGATGAAGGATGTGCAGAGCCTGAACGGGAAACTAGCAGCGTTGGGTCGTTTTTTGGCCAAATCCGCGGAAAAGTCAATCCCATTCTTTAGGGCGCTTCATGGATGCACGGAGAAGGGTTGCTTCCGATAGATGGCTTTCTAACCGGCCTTAGACTATTCCTTGAGAAAGTGATTGTCGCATACCGGCCTACCCTAGGGCATGAACACCTACAATTTAAGCCTGGGGAGTACGGTCGCAAGACCGAAACTCAAAGGAATTGAGACTCCGGAGGCCAAAAAGGCATTCGTAGAGCTAAAGCAACACTTAAAAACGCTTCCTACCATGGCGAGTCCGGTTATAGGGGAGCCTTTGGTCATGTATTTATCCACAAATAGAGAGGCAATAAGTTCTGTCCTTATCGCAGAAAGGGAAAAGAAGCAAATTCCGATGTACTTCATCAGTAGGGAGCTTCAGGGGGCATAACTTAACTATGCCACAATCGAAAAGCTTATATTAGCGTTAATCTACTCCGTAAGGGGATTGAAAAGGTACTTTCAGGCACATAGTGTCACAGTTCTAACGAACCAACTTATTAAAAACATCATGCTCCTGCCTGAAAGGTCCGGAAGGATGACAAAATGGGCGATAGAGTTGGGGGAGCATGACATAGCTTTCAAACCCAGGCCAAGTATTAAGGGTCAGGCCATAGCTGATTTCTTAGTAGAAATGTCGGACGAAGAAGCTACACTTAGTGTAGAGGAGAAGTACAAAAAGGGATCAGAAGGTAACCATGTTTCAGGAAGATTGACATCATGATACACTGATTTACCATAATAATAAATAGAGTTCGCAAAAGCCATTTATTTATTATGTTACTGACGGAGCAGCAGGGGCAGACGGGTGCGGAGCAGGAATTGTTATAACAGGTCCGAACGAAGAAAAGATAACATATGCTCTTCGTTTCGACTTCAAGTGTTCAAACAACGAATCAGAGTATGAAGCACTGTTGGCAGGTCTCAATCTGGCTAAAACCATGAAGATAAAAAACTTTGAGGTTTTTACGGACTCCATGTTGGTCATAAACCAAATTAAAGGGACGTACGAAGCAAAGGATGTACATATGAAGAAGTACCTAGTAAAAGCTCAGGGGGCGATAGCTGAGTTTGAAGGTTTCGAAATCCACCAGGTCCCGAGAACCAAAAAAAAAGAGGCTGACGCATTGAGCAAAATGGCATCTATGTTGTACTGCCACTTGACCAAAGAAGTTTTGGTAGAGATACTGCCGAGACGAAGCATAGCAGAAGAAGAGGAGATGTCGGAGATCGAGACAGAGGTCGGATATTGGATGATACCCATCCGGAGGTACATACAGGATAAAATACTTCCGGATAATGCTGGTGAAGCGAGGAAGATCCGAGTAAATACAGGGAGATATACGGTAAGTGAAGGAAGGTTATATCGAAAAGGCTTCTCTACACCATGGCTAAAGTGCTTAAGTGTGAAAGAAAGTAAAGAGGCGATAGCCGAAGTACATGAGGGGATCTGCAGTTCGCACTCAGGGGCAAGAGTATTGACTAAAAAGTTGCTTCGGTTAGGATATTTCTGGCCCCAGATGTCTATAGATACAGAAGAATACATCAAAAAGTGCCCAAATTTCCAGGCGTACTCAAACGTACCTGCAACACCTCCGGTCAACTTAACAAGCATACATAGTCCGTGGCCGTTTTACCAATGGGGAATCGACATCGTGGGTCCTTTCCCTAAGGCTCCGGGAGGTCTTCAGTTCTTGGTAGTAGCAGTGGACTACTTCACCAAGTGGGTGGAAGCCGAAGCGTTAGCATGCATCTCAGGTTCAAACATAGTGAAGTTTGTCTGGAAGCAAATCATTTGTCGATTTGACCTTCCTCACATAATAGTGAGTGATAACGGAAAGCAATTCGCTAGCAACCCTTTTCGAGGATGGTGTGAAAAGTCAGACATCCGTTAGAACTTTACCTCTATTGCACATCCTCAAGCGAATGGGCACACTGTAACGCCCTGAAATTTCAGAGAATTAAATAATACTTTAAATTACATTTAAATTACGTTTTATTGGATTATGTGGTGACCGTATATTAATTTTATACACTCTAAATTAAGTGTTAATTATTTTATTTTTGATTATGTGATAATTAAATGTGTGACGTTTCGTATCTAAGTATTAGGTGTAAAATTTAATTGGTCGTTACGTTCTATAATCCCGAGCCCTTGGTGTTATATTTCTTGTGCCAAGAGGAGGAGGGGAGGGGCTAGCCATTTGGACAAGGCCCGAACCCCCATTCGTTTTCTTTTGAAATTCAAGTTTGATGTTTAGCCCAATCCTAACTAGAGGGCTAGAGCCCGAGTCTTAGGCACTTAATCCAAAATTTAACCTAATCTCCCATCGCTTGTAAAAGATGCGGCCATGACACAAAGGAGATGTTGAGATGCCTTCGTACTTTTCCAACCGGCAAAGAAGAAATAAGTTTGAGTTGGTGGGTGTTCTTCACGAGAGTGTTACAATCAAAAGGAAGCATTAAAGTTGTCTTGCTTGCCTGCCTGCTTGGTTCGATTGGACTCAAGCACCTCAAGCACCTTGAATTAATTGGGATATGCAAGCACGTCAAGCACCTCGAATTAATTTTCATCGGCAAGCACCTCAAGCACCTTGAATTAATTGGGATATGCAAGCACGTCAAGCACCTCGAATTAATTGTCATCGGCAAGCACCTCAAGCACCTTGAACTAATTGGGATATGCAAGCACGACAAGCAGCAAGGTTTTACCACAAAACTTGGTGGTAATCGGTAATGCCCCTTTCTCTTAATTGTCTTCCTGTTATTTCCTTTCTTCCTATCGGTTTAGCTTAATCCCTTAGTATTTGTTGCGGTTTGATCATGGCCAAATAGTGAGGATTTAGTCCCAAGCAAGGATAGAGGATTGAAGCTTATCGGGTTTCAATTGATCGAGCCAAAACAACCCCCGATCGAGCACTTGTAGCCGGAGCCTGTATTGTTCGGTAGTCTCACTTTTCTTGTTTCCCTTGTTCGATTATTTGATCAATGTGATTCGTGAGCTTCATTCAGTTTGCTACAGGGTTCATTGAATTAGTTTTGACCGCGTACTGTTTGATCAATTGCCCCTTAGGTTTCGTTTTTTTAAAGCAACCTTGTCATATTGATTTTATTCCGAGTTTTTATTCCAAACATATTAGTATGAATTGTAATTCGAATTCTGTGGTTCGGGTTATTTGTCACTGAGTTTTGCGAAGTGTCAGAACTGGTTGGATAAAAACCGTTGTTGTTATCAAGACGTTGTCATAACCAAAAACCGGAAACCGAACCTTTAGGTTCTTGGTTTCCTAAACCGAATAGCTTTTCTAAATAATGGAATAGATTTGTTGTAAACATATTTACGAAGTTAAAATAAGTCTCGGGACTGTCGGGTGTCTCGGGAATAGACGGGCTGTTGTCGGGATTCAAAACGGGTTTTAAAACTATATGTTGAATTTTTGACAGATTGTGTAATCTGAATTTGAGTCCGTTTTTACCACACTTAAAATATGTTTCTGGATTTTTGGCCCGTGCTGGTCTCTTGTTTTCAGAGCCCTCTTTCCGTTGTCGCTGATGGCTCGTTAATCCGATTTGTCGATTAAAAGATATCCCTGTTTTCGGTAATTGTCGCAAGAGATTTTGCTGTCCAGCTATTCTGTTTTGTGATCCTGTTTTGAGGCCCTTAGAATCCATTTTTGGGCAAAAGCCACTTGAGAGTGTTTTGTAGTATTCCGAGTCTAGTTTTCGTGATATAATTTGGGACACATCTAATGAGCGGTTTGGGAGATATTACAGTTCCCGTGGGGGTGTCGGGTTCTGGCAGATTGTTGTGAATCCAGTCTTGAGCCAAGTTTTAATCCGAGTCTCATTATGTGATGTAGGATCTTCTAGGAACGGAGTTGTGACCTTTGTACGTGCTGAGGACCTCTAGGAGCTTACGTTTACTGAGGTGGGTGATCTCACTATAAACTTGCATTTACTTTCATTTCATGATTATGTGCTATGTGTCATGAATTGCTATTGCTTTGAGATAAGCTTGTTTATTTGATGATGTGCTAAGTGTTGTTTATTTTAAATACATCCTGAACTGAGATATGGATGTTGAGTAACCGAGCTAAGTACCATATCATTATGTGTTGATCTACGTACATGAGTTATGTTTATGAGTTATATGCATGTGAGATGTGCTAGTTGATTACATATCTGTTGAGATGATATGTGTTGAGTATGAGATGGTTATGAGTACATGTTGTATGAGTCAACACGTTAATAAAACCAACCTAATAACTATGAGATTATAATTACCGATCGCAAGAGGCGACGGCGAGAGCCAACTCTTCCCATTTGAGTTGCCAAAGTACACTACACGACTGTCAGTGTGGTACTGCGGCGCACTTAGAGGACGGGTGTTGGAAGAGGGTGTTGTGACGAGCGTATGGCGGTGGGCGTACGTTGAGCATCGTCACAACCCACGGCGAACCTAATGAGATTTAATAAAAGGCCTAATAATCGAGAATTGAGTAGAGTCTTTAGGGATCACTTATGGGTGTGGATTGTTTGTATGTGTATGTTTATTGTGTTGATTATTCACTCAGCGGTGGCTGACCCCGAACACTCCCTCCCATTTTGCAGGTACTAGCAAAGGCAAAGACAAGGTCAATGATTGATGAGCTGCGTTTCTATTTTTATATTTATGAATTTGGATTAAAACATTTATTTTGAGTCAAACATGATTTGTTTTAAAACCTTTAGTTATTCCGCATTTAAACCACGAGACGGTTTTATATTTTTATTTATGAGTTGGGACCTTTGAGTTACTTGTACTTTTGGGAAAAAATGTAATATTTATTGATTAATTTTTTTTTTTTTAAAATTTCCTCTGATTTTTGGGATGTTACACACACGGAGGTTACCAACCGAACGATCGTCAAAGGAATCAAGACTCGTCTGATAGGTCAAAGAAGGGACGGGAAGATGAGTTACAAAGTGTCTTATGGGCATATCGTACGACGATACGAGGCCCTACCAAGGAAACGCCGTTTAGCCTGGTCTAGGGTACGGAAGCAGGCATTCCATTAGAAGTAGTCATACCGTCTCCACGAGTGGAAAATTTCTGTTTGGAGGGTAACAAAGAAGCATTAAGGTACAACCTAGATCTAGTAGACGAAAGAATGGAGAATGCCAGACTCCGGCAAGCAGCTTACAAATCTTTGACAGAGGCTTATTACAACCGGAAGGTTCGGGGCACAACTTGCAAGGTAGGAGATTTTGTCTTCCGTAAGAAAGAGGCAAGTCTGCTGATTAAGCCGGGGAAGCTTTGCCTAAACTGGGAAGGTCCATACAGGGTTAGAGAGGCAAGAAACGGTTCCTACGTCATCGAAATTCTCGCAGGATCGTTAATCCCTCCAACATGGAACATGAGGAACTTACGAAAGTTCCACTTCTAGTCAGATGGGTGGAAGAAGTTTTTACTATTTTCTTTTGTGTTTTTTCGTATTACGTTTTTAAGAACGATGCTATCAAACAGTCATACGGAACGATCCGTAAGTTTTTGTAAAACATTCCGGAAGCAATAGTAGTAAACCTTTCGAGAAAGGTTTTTATTTATTTTAGTATGTTCGAATAATATAGTAACGGCGACAATAAATATCAAATGTCGACATAACACTCATAGCTATAAGAGGGTTTTTGTTATCCGAAGGGAAACACTAACTCTGCTCCCGGACGAATACCGGACTAACGAAAGACAAGACATTAATATTTTCTCTCAACTCAATAGGGGACGCTCTACTGAGGAGAAATAACTATTAATCAGTGTCGAATATACATTTAAAAAACACTAGAGATAAATTGAAGTACGAAGGTTTGTTACAAAAAAGGGGCTATTACACAAATACGAAAGCCTTAATGGCAATTACAATCCGACGAAGGGAAAACTAAAACAAAACACGCAAGTCATTCGCCCAAACAATCCCTAAACATCCCGTACTAAGCTTCCTGGTTGGTACTCTCACCCACATCTTCGGGTCCCGGAGGGAGTTTGCTGAGGAGATCTTTGAACTCATCCAAGTTCACGGCACCAGCCTTAAAAGAGTTGATTAATTCATAGTTCGGGTTCATAAGCTCGCCAAACAAGGCCATGATGTTATTCTTCGCATCAGGATGATCGTAAAAAAGACGCTTCGAGCCAAGCAAATCTTCGTATTCCTTATGGGTGTCTAGGCAGCCTTGGTGTTGGCCATTATGAGAATTTGCGTTAAAATATAAAATGTCATCTTTTAAACACGAAATTGTATTTCCATAAAACTCATAATAAAAACCACTGTCTATAAGTGAATCAAATGAAATAACATTTTTAATAAGTCTAGGAACATAATAACAATCTTTAAGTTCCAAGACTCTTCCTGAAGGCAACTTGAGAAGATATGTTCCTACGGCTTCAGCTCCAACCTTGGAACCTTCGCCGACTTGTAGTTCAACATCTCCTCGTCCCAGCCTCATGTTCTTCTTAAATCCCTGCAAATGATTGCAAATGTGATGACCACATCCGGTATCCAATACCCAGGATTCACTAGAAGTAACGAGACAATCAATCATAAAGATACTTGAATCGCTGACAAAGTCAGCGTCCAACAGTCCCACGTCAGACGTGTGCTCGCAAATATCCTTGCTGCCACAAGCTGGGCACCACAAATCAGCAAAGTCATTCAACCATTCTTGGAACTCATCCTCTTGAATCTCGGGGAGAGATTCTTCCTCTAGCCTTTGAACATCGCGTATACACAAGAGATTCTCGTGTAGTCCTGCGACACTCAAATCAAAATTCCCGACTATACGTACTACCTTGTCCTGGTAGTACTGAGTGAGAGACCCAAACAAGAACAAGACTTGTTCATGCTCGTTTATTGTGCCAGTAACTAGGGTGAGACAATCTAGCAACCTTCTTATGTTAACAAGATGGTCACTCAGTGGTTGATCATCTTTCATCTTTGACGAAAAGATTTCTTGCAAAATGAACTGCTTGCTATCTTCAGTACTATCTTTAAACGTCTCCTCAAGATACTGAACAAACTCATAGCATGGTTTCTTACGTAGATTATCATTAAGCTCTGATAATGTAGTAAGAATAAGAATCGACATAACTTGTGATTCATCTGCCAGATACTGATAATAAGCATCAAGCTCATCATCCTGGGCATCTTGCCCTGGTTGTCCCTTGGGCACCTCGTCTAACACGTACAGTAGATTCTATGCTTTTAGGTAACTCCTAAAGCGCACTTTCCAAACTTTGTAGTTTGGACCAGTAAGCTTCCATTTTCCAGTGATGAACTTTCGCGATTCGTTTGGTGAGTAAAACGGAAATTCTGACGGTACTGACATCTATAAGAAAAACAACAAACGGTTAGTAAGATTAGATAAATAAATGACTTCTAACATTATTACCTTTTAAGAATAATAGTTAGACTAGGATCCATATTTCACGCCCTCTAATGAAAGGTTTGGGCACTTCCCATTAGAGCCACATTATTTCTGGTAGGTATAGCCATACCGATCGCTTCTAGACTAGAAACGATTCCTAGATCTTCGGGATATCAAGTTGAACAACAAACTTGTACATGTTTTAATCCCTATAGTGCATTTTGGGCCGGGACTCCCGATTATCACTAAAATAGATCGTACCACCTAAGACAGTGCGATGCCTTGCGCCGGGACTCCCGGTTATCACAGGAGCCTACGCACTCTAACACTCGCAATGATTTGAATCCACATCTAAGGTTCATTCTGCTTACAATGTGAATATCGTTGAACAAGTGAGGTGTTCCATTAGGTGGGTTGCACTCTGATCTAAGATTTTCTTAAAAGGATTTTCCTTTGTTCGAAAAATGTTAGCCAGTTTTTAATTACTTGGTTTTATAAACTAACTGTTTATAAATTCCATTTTTAATTTTATCTTTATAAATCTTGGTTTATAAACAAACTGTTTACTTTGCCATTATTAATTTAAAACTTGATTTTCTAAACAAACTGTTTATAATCGCCATCTTATTAATTTATACATTGGTTTTCTAAAC
This sequence comes from Calendula officinalis, assembly GCA_963853835.1. NCBI lineage: Eukaryota > Viridiplantae > Streptophyta > Magnoliopsida > Asterales > Asteraceae > Calendula > Calendula officinalis. The sequence goes on from OY970826.1 coordinate 43,834,123, forward strand.
AAACTGTTTATAGTCACCATCTTATAATTAAATCTTGATTTTCTAAACAAACTGTTTATAGTCACCATCTTTTTATTTCAACTATAATAAATAAACGAAATAAAACAAATAATACTTGCAATTTCGAAAAATTGTTATGCCATAACCCCAAAGACTTGGTTTTGTGTTTTTGTATATTTTAAGAATTAAAATTTAATAATTTCCGATAATAATTAAAAAATTCGGAACTTTTAAAAAATTAAACACAATGTCACGACTTTTGGGTTATGTCATACTAAATAAATAAATAAACTGATAATTTAAATTACCAAACTGATAATTATTAAATTACCATGAACTGATTTCTTATTTACTCCTTAATTTCATAATTATCTTGATTTTAATAACTATCAAAATCATTAGGTTTAATTTAAATGTTTAATACTAATTATTATTATTTCGACGAAAAATTAAATAATTTAGTCAACTAAAATACTTATAGATTGACTTTTAGTAATAAAATCTTACATAATAACTTGTAGATTTTATTCTTTGAATTAGACCATATCTTGGACTAAAATAAAAAAAAATATCTTGGTCTCCAAGAAACACCACCCAAACCGAAAATCGGTGGGTTCGGTTTTGTTCGACCACTCGGTCGTCGAACCGAGTCCCAACCGAGTCTCGGTTGGTTCGGTTTTGACTACCGTTATATATATATATATATATATATATATATATATATATATATATATATATATATATAGGGGTGAGTTATATAGAGAACTCTCTAATTAAGTGAAAAGGGTAGTTTGGTAATCTGCCAATTTAGTTTACGTTTCATTATTTAAAAACAAAATATTTAAAAAAGGAAATTGTATTCCCAATAACTGGCAGTCCTGAATTACCGTGATCACTCCCCATTATCCAACTTTACGTGGGTTTTTTAAAAGGGGGTTTAGCGTCGTTTTTGAGAGAAGATCGGCAAAATCCGATCAATTTTATAATCGATTTTCGCATAAAAATCGTGAATATTGGTTTGATGCAACATATATAAGTAGAGCAACAGTGAAATCGGAAATCTTTGAAGACGAACATTGATATTCTAACTTGAGACGGCGGCGTCGACAACGAAGAACAATGAGAGGTAAAAATATGTATTTTACTTTAATACATACGCAACGATGAGGTTTTATTCGTTTGATTTCAAGTTTTTTAAACCAAAAACAAAGGTATCGGTGATGATTTCAAGTTTTTTAAGAGTACCAAAGTTGCAATTAGGGTTTTTGTCTGACTGTTGAGGAGTAAGATTGTTGCATTTAACTGTAATAGAACAATGACTACTATGTTTTATTTGCAAATATTATATTTGATTTCGTTATTGATTTCGTTATGAAACATGTATGTTTATGATTAGGGTATTATTTCGATTACTAGAGGCGGAAGTTATGTTTTGAGTTATATGAATGTTTTTTTCGATTACCAATATTGGTTATTTGGTGTATTTTATTAATTGTGCGTTAATGTTGAAATCTAGTATACAATTTGGAGATATACATGACTGTTTGGTTTAATAATTTTAAAACCTACATCAATGTATGGTAAGATTACATGAATGTATGGTTAGTTTACATGCATGTACATTAATGTATGGTAAGTTTAGATGAAGGTAAGGTTTACCAGATATACATGACTGTTTGGTTTAATAATTTTAAAACCTACATCAATGTATGGTAAGATTACATGAATGTATGGTTAGTGTACATGCATGTACATGAATGTATGGTAAGTTTAGATGAATATAAGGTTTATGATTTTGACAACATTTCAGTATACAATTTGGAGATATACATGACTGTTAGGTTTACTAATTTTGCAACATTACATCAATGTATGGTAAGTTTACATGAATGTAAGGTGTATGTTTTTGACAACATTAATGTTTTTAATTGAGAAAAGTGGTAAGTTATAACCAGACTAGACTGTTTTTTCCATGTGTATTGACTGCACTTGTTTTTTTCTAAGTTGCATACACATGACTGTAATTGTTTTTATTATAAATGTAAGGTGTTAGAAGAAGTGGACGGAAAACAGCAAAGTATGTGGATTACAGAGACAGCCCAAGGAAAACATTGAAAGAGCAAGAACCAATAGGTATGTTTTATGGATTAATGGAAAAAAAAATGTGTACCTAAGTGTAAATTTTGATTTTAGATCTTGAAGCTGAAGAAAATATAGACACCGCACGGAAAGGGAAAAAAAAGTTGGATGATTTACAGATTAAACAATGTACACAACATAAAAGAATGAAATCCGCATCAGAAGGGATGCCTGGGTGAAATGGGATTTACGTCTTTCTTGAAATTCAAAGTAGATGGTATACCAACCAAATTGGGTCTATATGTAGTAGATAAATTTGACCCAATAAAAATGGAGATTAAGCTGGAAACTGGTAGTATCGCTATAACAATGGAAATGATTGAAGAAATGTTGGGTGTCTGCAACCTGGGTCTAAATATTAAAGACTTAGAGAGTGAGAATGACTCTGAAATGATTGATAACTGGAAGAGACAGTATAAAGATTGTAAGGAAATAACGCCTGCAGAAATTAAGATGAGAATTAGAAGGTCCAAAGTGGCGGATCTGAATTTCAAGCTAAATTTCATTGTACTTTTCTGTAACACAATGGGTGTAATTAAGCAAGGAGGGGTTTGTGATCTGAAAATACTCGAATATCTGAAACCAACAACTGACCTGGGTAACATTAACTGGTGCAGCTATGTTTGGGAAAGTCTAAAAGTATGTAAAAATGGCTGGTTGAAAGGAAAAAAGGACGTGTTTTTCCGTGGACCGTTGACACTATTAATGGTAACAACGTGTTTTAACGTTTACATTTGTTTTTTTTACTGTATATAAAATCGTTATATATTATAATGAATTTTGTTGTTTATATGATAACGGTGTTTACATAAATGTATAAATTTTTTTAACACAGATGTGTTATGTTGACAAATGCAAAAATGATGATGTGACCATTCCAACTAGGCGACCGCCCGTAAGTGTGTGGAACTTAGAGTTGTTGACTGATCGTGATAATGCAGAAATACGATCTGGAGGATTTGGCCTTGGTGAAATAGATTCAACAATTATAGAAGTCGGTGAGGAAGTTATACCCGATGACAAGGATGTAAGACTTAACGTTATATTCTTTCGGTGTTTTTTATTTATTAAATGAATTCAAAATTAACATTTAAATTTATTTGTAATTCCTGAAGGGTTTACTTTGGAATCTTACATCTGACATCAAAGATTTATATACGGCAATTGTTAATTTCGATAAGACGTATGCAGCTGCGAAGAATTTGTTCCCGGATATATGGGAAGTTGATGATAGGCTTTCTCGATTTGAGGGTATTTTGAAAAACAGAGTTGTCAAGATAAAGTCAAATGTAAAATCAAGTACAAATGTGGGTGACACAACTAAGGAGCCTGATCTAGGTTCAAATAATGATGTGAATGACACAGTACTGAAAGAATCAGGAATGCGAATAGGTAGTTCTTACGTAACCAAAGATCAAAATACTTCATGTAATCAAGAAAACAAAACTGAATATTGCCATGTAACTACACATGATGCAGTGGGTTCTGATGCATACATGGATGGTGGTTTAAATGTGGAGATAGGGGGACCAGCCACTCAACAAGCACTTTTTGACTTTGTGGATGAATACGAGAGAGACAGTGAAAAACGTAAAAAGGGTGACGCATTTGATATTCCAAGTTTTAGTCTAGGGCTAACTCAAGAAAACTTTGTATGTCATGATAATTTTGAAACACCGATCGTTAATGGTAACAATGAAAATGAAGCACCTCATGATCAGAGTATTGATAGGGATGAAGCTGAACCATTTATGGATGCTGAAAAAGTTGTAACTCCAGTACCGCTTCAAATTTTTACACCAGGGGATGTGGAAGCTGGGCGAATGATTGTTAATGGTAAGAGGTTCATTGTTAAATCGAGTGTTGCAAGGTCACCCTATTTGCAACGAATAGTGGATATAGGCAGGGGAGTGAATCCTTTAGAAGAAAGGGTATACGTCTTCCTAGTTTCAAATGCTAATCAAAAGTAAGTATAAAATACGGTCTTATTATGTATATGTTAAGAAAAATTGCTAATAATTATGTGATTTACATATATGTAAATAATTATTTCTTACTTTGTATAGTCTTGTGGTGTTTGCTGATTCGACTGGGCACAAATCCAAAGCAGTAGAAGTTGAAAGTTTTTACGAAGGTGACGTAGAAATTAACATATTAACAACTTGGGGTGTTGTACTTAATTGCATGGAAAGCTGCAGGAGCAGTGAGTCGGCAAAAAAACTGTTTCTTCCTATATTTGAAATGGTAAGCACGGTTTTCCAATGTATACACAGGTGTATATTAAAAATGTTTTAACCATTTTTTGAAATTATTTGTAGGTTCAAGAAGATAACACAATTGTGGAGTTAAACGAATGGCATCAAGAGAGATATATGATTGCTTTTTCGGAGAAGTTCAATAAATCAAGTAGTAGTAAAATGCATCCATGTTCGGTTGACCTGGTATAGTGGAAATACGTCTTAATTTTAAATTATTTTAAATTGATAAACAATATAAAATATTTGATACAGGTGTTCATGCCCGTTGACAAGTATGGTCAACAATTATTGCTAACATTTGATCTGAGGAACAGAGTTGTAGTGCTGTTTGACCAAAAGAAGAACATAAAACAAGATGCAAGAACGAAGAAACACAAACGGTCAAGGCATAAAACAGAAAATGTAGTAGAACTTTTGGTAATAACATCTAATTGAACAATTACATCTATATTAAATAAATTAAAAATTAAATAAGTTGGGATTATTATAATCCAGAATAATTTTTTATTTTTTGAATTTAATGTTTACAAAAATATTTGTTCGGGAAATATCTTGTTTTAAATAATCATCTTAAGGGGAGAACAATTCAAGAATCAGAATTGGTTATAGCGAATTTCAAGTGGCAGACGCCTGGCTATAGGAAGAATACGGGTTTATTTCTTATGAGGTTTATGGAGTCATACTCTGGGATGGACTTAAGGAAGTATCATGCTGGGATTGAAGAAAATACTGAAATGCGTGAACGTCAAATAGAAGGTTTGAAGAAGAAGTATGCATGTTCTATAGTAATGAGTGAATGCAACGTCGTAAGGGAATAAGTTAAAAAAATGGTGATGAAGAATGCAAGTTGAATGAAAGTTGCATTCGTTTTTTTTGGGTATCATGAACTAGTATAATTTTAGGTTTTTATATTTCAGTACTTTGATGTGTGTGTTTTTTGGGATTTTTAGGATTATGGTGGATTATTATCTTTTTTGTGTGCAAATGTTGATGTGGTATCTATCTAAGTTATTTGGGTTATTTGGACGTTTATTATTAAGTGCATAGGAAAAGTAATGTGGTAGATTAAATATTGGACTTTATTTATGCTACATAAATGTACTCGTAAATTAAATTGGTAAAACATAAATATACCGATAGTATACGTTGATGTATTTGTTTACGTTGATGTATAAGTGATATATGAAGTTTGGTACATCAAAGTTCATTGATATAAATGATAACAATAAACAAAAACACAACTATAAATGCAATGGATGAACTTAACAATCAGAATATACACCAATGTAAAGCAATTCATCAATGTATACTATCGGTACATAACATTCTTTTTTCCCTAATATAATCGAAACACACATGTTTGATGTGTTTACATTGATGTGCATTATACCTTTATTTAATGAAGTAATATCATAATTCTAAGGGATATATTATAAAAAAAATGATAATAAATAAACAACCAATGATGGCATTAAACATAAATGCAAACACAAAAACCAATTCCAAAACAAATTTACAAAAAAATAAAAACTAAAAATAATTTGTGAATTTATAATTCCTCATCAAAGTCACTAAAGCCTTCGGTCGAATCGACCTCCACATCATCGTCTTCTGTATCATCATACTTCACTTCATCGACATCCTCTTCAACCACATCATCTTCAACAAACTCATCTTCGACCAAATCATCTTTATCCAGTGGCTGAACCTCCTTGATAGTCATTTTTTTTCGGGTTTACACATGTCGTCCTGTAGTGACCTAACTGTCCACAATTACCACATTCACGAGCTTTAAATGGTCTTTTTCTTGACGTTTTGGGTTTAGTTTTGCTTTTACTAATTTCAGCAGCACTCTTTATTCTTTTAGAACCCTTATTACTGGATTTTGGAGGATTCCTTATTTGAACTGACTCGGGTTCTCTAACCCCCAACAAATCAGAATAAAGTTGTTCCTTGGTTCGACCAACTTTTGGAGGTGGATTCTTTGCTTCAAAGTACATCTTCCATTGATTTATAGCAAATAATAATTCATTTAACTGGACAACATCATTACCAATTAAACTTACACAATCCTCAAAAGGAGACCGACAATCAGTTGATAATTTATTTGTTTCCTCAACGCACGGTCCATACCTGTGTCTCGCTTCGCTCAAATGACCAGGTAGTGGGGTTTTAGTCCACCTCGGATTAATATAAGCAACTGGGATCTTATCCACATCATTCCCTTTTAGAACACAAAATATGTGGCGACAAAGCAAACCATGTCGATTATAATGGCCACAAGAACATGTCACGGTACCATTAGATTTACTAAAAACAACCTGAAATTACAACATCAAAACGTGTAAGAAATATTAAATATAACATTAATACATTGATGTTATTTTGTAATAAAGACATAAATGAAAGAGTTACCTCGGTCGTTACAACAATCTTATGATCCTTGTCCTCTTGATTGACTGTGCAAGTCTGAACATCATCAACAATGCCAGTATTGCTTTGTTTACATACAACTAAGCCTTTTAATATTTCTTTTTGAACCTGCCAAAAAATGGTATGCGAATATACCTCCATAGCATGTTGCTCAATTGGTAAATTTGTTAGAAAGGCTGGCTTTGACACATTTGATGAATTATCCATAATGTGTTGTGTATATTGTTGTTTCTCCATCGCAACTTCAAAACATAACATGAATTGGACAAACGTGTTGCCATTGTGGGAGAACTGTTGGAAAAATGCATTAGAACTCTCAGACCGCGACGTAGTCTTCATTAATCCACACATTGGAGCATCTTTAAAATATGCAGGTATCCACCTATCCCTAATTGCATACATGTCAGATAACCATTTATTACGATTTAATTTGTATCGACTAATCAGATCAGCCCATCTTTCTTCAAACACATCGGGTTCTATGTAGACATTCCAAATGAGTTTGTGGAAATCCTTCCTGAATTTTGAATCTTTGTGTAACTCTCCCAAAACCTACATAACTAAATAATAATTACAAAAGGTTCTAACATGAAAACATACAGTCATGTTTGTCTTAAATGTAAAATGTAATAAAAAAAACATAAATGTAACTTGGTAATGTGATTCGTTACCTTGCCAGGTAATTTCTGTGTGATGTGCCACATACACAGCCTATGACGTGACTCTGGTAATGATGTTAATATCACCTTTCGAAGAGCAGGGTCTTGATCGGAAAGGACTAACGGTGGTTGCCGTTTATTTACCTTTTTGAACGCCTCCAACAACCAACAATACGAATCAAATGTCTCATCTGATAAGAGGGCAGCAGCAAATGTCACACACTTCCCATTATGATCAATGCCCGTAAACGGCACAAAAACAAAATCGTACCTGAATAAAATATTATACAAAACTTAAACAATTGTTGATTCCATTAATTATTTAAAAAAACGTACTTATTTGTTCTGAATGTAGCGTCAAATGACACTACATCACCAAATACATGGTAATTTTCCTTCATGGTCTCATCGGCCCATAACATGCTAACAAGTTCAGAATTGACAACACGATGTTCAAACGAAAAACTAGGAACATGCGTACTCCTATCTAGCATTTTATTAACAAGCATCTGAGAATCCCTATCTCCAATAAATAAGTTGACAGACCGCCTAACATTCCTCCAATCCATTGGTGTCCCGCGAACTCGATCATATCCACCCATAAGACAAACTTTAAGTCGATGAGCTTTTGTAGCACCAAGGTTAGACAAAGATGCGCGGTGAATAAATACATAATCACTAAACTGTAATTGTCTACGTGTTCGTGACAAATCCATATTGCTATCACTCATAAGGGGATGATTGTGCTTTTCAACAAAAGCATTAACCTTGAATGCATCAGTACCATATACAGCTTTAAAACATATCTGGGCCGGGCAACCAGTTACAATAGTGACTGTGTTGCGCTTCTTCTTGACATCATCTCCTACTTCCAAAATCTGATCATCATTAGCCACTTTCAATGTATCCTTATCAAATTTTGATCTACACTTTCCACCTCGATTACAAAACACATATCTATGAGTTATTTTACCATTGTGTCGCTTAATACCAGACTTGCGTGTATTAAAGCCACCCTTCTCCGCATACAACTTATACATTTGATAAGCAGCTTCAAATGATTCGAAAATGGTCCCAACAACAGGTTTATCAAAAACGAGAACAGATGGGAACCAAAGTTTTGTGCCTCCCGGTGAGGGCAAACCATCTGCTACATTGTTGATGGCGTTCAATATGGATTCCTCTGCGTTAAAAAAAAACACCATGAGACATAATAAAAAATTCCAAAAGGTCGTGAATCAACAGTTAACACATAATAACAAAATTCCCAAACGGAAAAAAATGAAACACTGATTGTATACATCTATGTAAAAACCTTGATCCATTATTACAAAAACAGTGATAAAACGAAATCAAAATAAAATTTCCTATATCTGAACATCAACTGAAAATTCTTACCACATAAATCTTTATCGACCGGATACTCATCGAAACAACCATCCAACAACTCTTCGTCCCCTACGATCAGGGGTGCGTCTGCCAATTGATTGCTAACTTGAACACCACTCGAACAACCAGCCTCATCGAATACTACCATGTCGGTATTCTCTCGCACCCAGGAATTATTACGAATTTTGAAACATCTGAATTATTAATTCAATCGGCAGTAAAGATTATGAATTACGAATAACGAATCACGAATTGTTTAAAGATTTCCGGTTAACATGCTAAAAATCGGGAAGATATGGGGTATTCAGTTTTCAAATAGAAGATATATACGTGAAAATCTGGAATTTCCATGAATATAGGAATTAAATTAATTATTTCCAAAAAAACAGAATTATATTGAATACCGGATTTGCCCTTTACATTTAAATAATGAAATATATATATCTAATTTCTGATTGGCTAATAAGGTAAATGGGTTCTCTATATAACTCTCCACTATATATATATATATATATATATATATATATATATATATATATATATATATATATATATATATATATATTAATTACTTGGAAGATACTAGGTTTTATTTTACTAACCAAAAAGAAAGAAACCTAGTTTTTTTTATCTTGAACCTTATTCAATCCAATGTTCATTAAAAACTTGAAGAACACATGCTTGGTTCGAAAATTATAGGGTTCTTTTCTAGATGAAAAAAACTAATATATATGTATATATGTATACGAATTCGGAAAAAGCAAGGAGAAAAAAAAAAGAAACCTAATTTCTTTTTATCTAGAACCCTATTCAATCCAATGTTCATTCAAAACTTGAAGAACATATACTTGGTCGAAATTTCTAGGGTTCTAGTCTAGATGAAAAGAAACTCAACCGAATCTCATTGAGATTAGTAGGGAGCTCTGATACCACTGTAGGAAAACCTTGTAGTGTTCACATGGCGGAACTTGAATACCATATTACTGGATCTCTACTATACAATGAGATCACGAGAAGAAGGAGATGATAAACATTACCTTTAGATTGCTAAAGAAGTGATCCACCTCTACTGCACCACCTGGACACGCTGCAAGACCACGTTGTACCAACAAAGCAATACACGAAACTCGTGTGGGTGTGGCTTGCGTCGAACTCGAAGTCGATGAAGAACCCTATGGGGTTTCTTCTTGCATCGGCCGAAAAGGAGAGGAGAGGGAGAGAGCTTTAGGGTTTAAGTGATGTAATATGATTAACCTAAAACCCTTAACATAAGCCTCTTATTTATAAGGTTGTATGTTACGTTTAGGTCCTTGGAGTTTAATTATGATTAATCTCATAATTAAACTTCCTATTAACACTTTAAACCCTTGGACTTTTACTAGTTAATTAATAGACTATTAATTAACTGTCCGTTAAATACTTAACCTAATATTTAACCATCCTCACAAATAATAATTAACTTAGTATTATTTATTTTCTTGTTTATAATTAACTTAACTAGATGATTATTCCACACAACTTACTTTATTCAGTTGTCCATTATTGGGTGTGTAGTGGTGTGACCCTTTAGTGTCTTATAACATTGGACATGGTGACACGTGTACTTATCTGTGCACCTAAATCCTTCAGACTCCCACTTGTGCAAGTTAAGAAACACTTTCTGATCATCGTTGGCCTAAAGCGGTCCCTAGCCAGACATTTAGGATAACCAGGTTATAAGAACTCTTACATCCAGATATAATATTCATAAAATGAATAACACTAACAGATTTTCCTTTCGCATCATGATATTTCTTAATTTGAGTAATAGGCATGGAGCAGGGATCTAGTTCTATATACTCGAATTTTCTCGACTCTGATTTCGACTTTCTGCAGTAACGGATTACCGAATGATCTAAACATTCTCCGAGCGCGGCCACGCATTTCAGTAGTCTTAATCGTCGAGTGGCCATGAAATATCTCTTCTAGTTAAAGAAGGTGCAAATTCCATCTTGACATTTGCGTTATCTTGCCCGCGACTTCCGCTGTCTTAGTCAAGTCCCTTATGATCACCCTTTTACAGTGTGACGTTAGATAAATGGTAAAGATCAGAAGTCATCGTGTCTCAAACCAAAACGTCTCAGGTCAGAGGACATCTTCTCAAAATTTTCTAGATGCTTGCTTCAATCCATAAATGGATTTTAGCAATTTTGCATACTTTATTAGGATTCTTTGGATCAGTAAAACCATCCCGTTGTATCATGAATATGTCCTCATTCAACTCCCCGTTAAGGAAGGCGGTTTTAACATCCATTTGCCATATCTCATAGTCGTAATATGCTGATATGGCCATAAGAATTCTGATAGACTTAAGCATGGCGACTGGCGAGTAGGTTTCAGAATAATCCACACCATGTGTTTGCATGAAACCCTTCGTGACAAGTCGTGCTTTGTAAGTATGCACTTTTCCATCCATGTCAGTTTTCTTCTTGAAAACCCACTTGCATCCAACAGCACGTGACTGTGGTGGCAAGTCTGATAACACCCACACTTGGTTGTCATACATGGATTGCATCTCTGCTTGCATAGCCTCGAGACATCTTTCAGACTCTATGCCGTCAGCAGCTTCGCTGTAGGTTAATGGTTCTAGTAGACTTCCATCATCTTCATCGATCATGAATCCAAGATACCTATCTGGTTCTTGGCGTGGTCTACTTGACCTACGCGGATTGCGTGTTTCTTCTTCCTCAACCGATGGGTTTGGTTGGGAATCAACAATTCTTTGTTGAACTACTGGTTCGACTGAAGTCGTCGGTGGATCTTCATTCTCTTCAATTTCTTGAAGCTCTATTTCTTTTCTTGGAGTTTCAGTTCCTAGAAACTTCTCCTCCAAGAAGACACCTTTCCGAGCAACAAAGACTTGTTGTCTTCTTGATGATAGAAATAGAATCCTAAGGTTTCACTTGGATATCCAACGAAGATACACTTATCTGACTTGGGGTTTAGTTTGTCTGTGAAGTTATGTCTAACGTACGCTTCACAACCCCAAATCTTGAGAAAAGATAATTTTGGCTTTCTCCCCGTCCAGTGCTCGAACGAAGTCTTTTCTACTGACTTGGTCGGAACCCTATTCAGTGTGAATGTTGCAGTCTCGAGTGCATGTCCCCAAAATGATAGTGGTAGTGGGGCGCGACACATCATTGAACGTACCATGTCTAATAAGGTGTGATTCCTCCTTTCTGATACACCATTCATCTGAGGTGTATACGGAGGTGTGAGTTGTGAAACAATCTCACATTCCTTCAAATGATCGTCGAACTCTTGGCTCAAATATTCGCCTCCTCGGTCACACCGAAGTGACTTTATTTTCTTGCCTAGTTGGTTCTCTACTTCCCTATGATATTCTTTGAACTTTTCAAATCTTTCAGACTTTAGTCTCATAAGTAACACATAAACATACCTACTGAAGTCGTCAGTAAAGGTAATGAAGTAGCGGTATCCTCCCCTGGCTTCTGGAGTAAAGGGTCCACACACATCTGTGTGTATAACCCCTAACAACTCGCTTGCCATTTCATTGAAGTGGTTGAAAGGGTCTTTTGTCATCTTGTCAGATAAACAAGCTTCGCATATTGCATATGATTCCAAATCAAATGGCTCTAGAATTCCATCATCGTGGAGCTTCTTTATGCGAGTCTCGTTTATATGACCTAAACGACAATGCCAAAGATAAGTTTGATTCAAGTTACTCTTGGATCTTTTACTTATGTGATAAATATCTCGTTCTATGTTACTTAGATTTAACGTGTATAGACCATTATGAGAATTTGCTTTAAAATATAAAATGTCATCTTTTAAACACGAAATTGTTTTTCCATAAAACTCATAATAAAAACCACTGTCTATAAGTGAATCAAATGAAATTACATTTTTAATAAATCAAGGTACATAATAACAATCTTTAAGTTCCAAGACTCTTCCTGAAGGCAACTTGAGAAGATATGTTCCTACGGCTTCAGCTCCAACCTTGGAACCTTCGCCTACTTGTAGTTCAACATCTCCTCGTCCCAGCCTCCTGTCTTCTTAAATCCCTGCAAATGATTGCAAATGTGATGACCACATCCGGTATCCAATACCCAGGATTCACTAGAAGTAACGAGAAAATCAATCATAAAGATACTTGAATCGCTGACAAAGTCAGCGTCCAACAGCCCCACGTCAGACGTGTGCTCGCAAATATCCTTGCTGCCACAAGCTAGGCAACACAAATCAGCAAAGTCATTCAACCATTCTTGGAACTCATCCTCTTGAATCTCGGGGAGAGATTCTTCCTCTAGCCTTTGAACATCACGAATACACAAGAGATTCTCGTGTAGTCCTGCGACACTCAGATCAAAATTCCCGACTATACGTACTACCTTGTCCTGATAGTACTGAGTGAGAGACCCAAACAAGAACAAGACTTGTTCATGCTCGTTTGATGTGCCAGTAACTAGGGTGAGACAATCTAGCAACCTTCTTATGTTAACAAGATGGTCACTCAATGGTTGATCATCTTTCATCTTTGACGAAAAGATTTCTTGCAAAAGGAACTGCTTGCTATCTTCAGTACTATCTTTAAACGTCTCCTCAAGATACTGGACAAACTCATAGCATGGTTTCTTACGTAGATTATCAGTAAGCTCTGAAAATGAAGTAAGAATAAGAATCGACATAACTTGTGATTCATCTGCCAGATATTGATAATAAGCATCAAGTTCAACATCCTGGGCATCTTGCCCTGGTTGTCCCTTGGGCACCTCGTCTATCACGTACAGTAGATTATGTACTTTTAGGTAACTCCTAAAGTGCACTTTCCAAACTTTGTAGTTTGGACCAGTAAGCTTCCATTTTCCAGTGATGAACTTTCGCGATTCGTTTGGTGAGTAAAACGGAATTTCTGACGGTACAGACATCTATAAGAAAAACAACAAACGGTTAGTAATATTAGATAAATAAATGACTTCTAACATTATTACCTTTTAAGAATAATAGTTAGACTAGGATCCATATTTCACGCCCTCTAATGCAAGGTTTAGGCACTTCCCATTAGAGCCACGTTATTTCTGGTAGGTATAGCCATACCGATCGCTTCTAGACTAGAAACAATTCCTAGATCTTCGGGATATCAAGTTGAACAACAAACTTGTACATGTTTTAATCCCTCAAGTGCATTTTGGGCCGGGACTCCTGATTATCACCAAACTAGATCGTACCACCTAAGACAGTGCGATGCCTTGCGCCTGGACTCCCGGTTATCACAAGACCCCAGGCACCCTAACACTCGCAATGATTTGAATCCACATCTAAGGTTCATTCTCCTTACAATGTGAATATCGTTGAACAAGTGAGGTGTTCCATTAGGTGGGTTGCACTCTGATCTAAGATTTTCTTAAAAGGATTTTCCTTTGTTCAAAAAATGTTAGCCAGTTTTTAATTACTTGGTCTTATAAACTAACTGTTTATAAATTCCACTTTACTTTTATCTTTATAAATCGTGGTTTATAAACAAACTGTTTAATTTGCCATTATTAATTTAAAACTTGGTTTTCTAAACAAACTGTTTATAATCGCCATCTTATTAATTTATACCTTGGTTTTCTAAACAAACTGTTTATAGTCACCATCTTATAATTAAATCTTGGTTTTCTAAACAAACTGTTTATAGTCACCATCTTTTTATTTCAACTATAATAAATAAACGAAATAAAATAAATAATACTTCCAATTTCGAAAATTTGTTATGCCATAACCCCAAAGACTTGGTTTTGTGTTTTTGTATATTTTAAGAATAAAAATTTAATAATTTCTGATAATAATTAAAAAATTTGGAACTTTAAAAAAATTAAACACAATGTCACGACTTTTGGGTTATGTCATACTAAATAAATAAATAAACTGATAATTTAAATTACCAAACTGATAATTATTAAATTACCCTTGAACGGATTTCTTATTTCCTCCTTAATTTCATAATTATCTTGATTTTAATAACTATTAAAATCATTGGTTTAATTTAAATGTTTAATACTAATTATTACTATTTAGACGAAAAATTAAATAATCTAGTCAACTAAAATACTTATAGATTGACTTTTAATAATAAAATCTTGCATAATAACTCATAGATTTTATTCTTTGAATTAGACCATATCTTGGAGTAGAATAAAATAAAAAAAAATATCTTGGTCTCCAAGAAACACCACCCAAACCGAAACTCGGTGGGTTCGGTTTTGTTTGACCACTCGGTCGTCGAACCGAGTCCCAACCGAGTCTCGGTTGGTTCGGTTTTGACTACCGTTATATATATATATATATATATATATATATATATATATATATATATATATATATATATATATATATATATATATATATATATATATATATATATATATATATATATTAATTATTCGTTAATAATAATAATAATAAACAAATAAAACATCAAACTTTTAAACGAAAAATTTAACATAACATTTTCTTGATTTTTGTCTAAAAACCCATTTATTCCAATTATTCAAGAACTTTGAATAATTTACTTGGATCAAACATACTAGGTTTTATGTTACTAACCAAAAAGAAAGAAACCTAGTTTTTTTTTTATCTTGAACCGTATTCAATCCAATGTTCATTCAAAACTTGAAGAACACATGCTTGGTTCGAGAATTCTAGGGTTCTTTTCTAGATAAAAAAAAACAAATATATATGTATACGAATTCGGAAAAAGCAAGGAGAAAAAAAAAAGAAACCTAATTTCTTTTTATCTAGAACCCTATTCAATCCAATGTTCATTCAAAACTTGAAGTACATATGCTTGTTTGAAATTTCTAGGTTTCTTTTCTAGATGAAAAGAAACTCAACCGAATCTCATTGAGATTAGTAGGGAGCTCTGATACCAATGTAGGAAAACCTTGTAGTATTCACATGGCGAAACTTGAATACCACATTAATGGATCTCTACTATACAATGAGATCACGAGAAGAAGGAGATGATAAACATTACCTTTAGATTGCTCAAGAAGTGATCCACCTCTACTGCTTCACTGGACATGCTGCAAGACCGCGTTGTACCAACAAAGCAATACACGAAACTCATGTGGGTGTGGCTTGCATCGAACTCGAAGTCGACGAAGAATCCTATGGGGTTTCTTCGTGCGTCGGCCGAAAAGGAGAGGGGAGGGAGAGAGCTTTAGGGTTTAAGTGATGTAATGTGATTATTTATTATTTATTTATTCTCTTCTTTATAATTAACTTAACTAGTTAATTATTCCACACAACTTACTTTATTCGGTTGTCCATTATTGGGTGTGTAGCGGTGTGACCCTTTAGTGTCTTATAACATTGGACACGGTGACACGTGTACTTACCTGTGCACATAAATCCTTCACGTTTTAGGTATACATATAAGTCGCGCAATTCTTGAAACTTTAAGTTTTAAAGAATAGTTCTTAAGTTTTGAAAAGGTGTCTTGTAGAATTCCTAAATTCACAAGCCACACATTTTAAACAAGGATTAAGATTGGAATAAATGTTTAAGTTTAGTTTTAAGACTTAAACAAACCCAAGAAAATCTTAGATCTAAGTACTATCCACCTAATGGAACACCTCACTTGTTCAATGATATTCATATTGTAAGGATAAAGAACCTTAGATATGGATTCAAATCATTGCGAGTGTCAGGGTGCGTAAGATTCTGTGATAATCGGGAGTCCCAACGCAGAGCATCGCACTGTCTTAGATGGTCTGATCTATTTTGGTGATAATTAGGAGTCACGGCCCAAAAAGTACTTGAGTAGAATAAACATACTAGACTTTATTGCTAACTTAGAAATGTACAATTAGATTGTACAAAGTTGTAATAAGTTATAAGTCTAAAGATTCTACGACCCCTAGGAATCGTGGCAAGTCTTGATACGATCGGTAAGGATGTTACCTACCAGAAACTGCATGTCTCGTCGGGAAGTGCCAAAACCTTGCGGCGAGAATGTGATATACGGATCCTAGGCCTAAAATATTAATTATGGGATTATAATATATTTTAGAGAATGTTTATTGATGATTACTAATTAAACTGGGTTTGATTTGTAGATGGCAGCAACAAACACAATCGCGACAACAAGTACCAACAATCTCTCACTTCGCTCAATCCTCGAAAAGGACAAGTTGACTGGGTCAAACTTTCTCAACTGGGAGCACAATCTTGGTATTGTGCTCAGGCATGAGAGAAAGTGGTATGTCTTGGGAGAGCAGTACCAAATGTCCCTTCTGTTAATGCCAGAGCTGAAACGAGGCCAACTTATGATAAGCATGTTAGTGATGCACTCGATGTGAGCTGTCTAATGCTCGCCACTATGAGTCCTGAGTTACAAGCGGGACTTATGGATGTTCCTGAATTTGAGATGATCCAGCAACTTAGGGATTCATTTCAAGAGCAAGCTCGCACTAAGAGGTTCGACATCAATCGAGCCTTCAACTCTTGTAAAATGGTCAAAGGAACGCCGGTGAGTGCCCACATCTTGAAAATGAAAGGGCACATGGATCACCTCGCTAGACTTGGTCACCCCATACCGTTGCAAATGGAAACAGATACTATACTTAACTCCTTGTCTGATGACTACAAGTTTTTTGTGGTCAACTACAACATGCATAATATGAAGAAATCCATCACAGAGCTACATTCCATGCTCAAGACAGCTGAGTTGAGTTTGGGGGCCAAATCTAAGGACGTTCTCATGATCGGTAATGGCGGTGGCGGTGGGAAGAAGAGAAAAGGGCATGGTGGTAAAGGAAAGGGTAAACCTATGCTAACCAAGGAGTTCCAAATGGTAAAGGTGTCAAACAAAAGGTCAAGAAGGTGAAGCCTAACACTGCGAGGACCGAGAATCAGTGCTTCAAGTGTGGTGAGGCTGGGCATTGGAAAAGGAATTGTCCAAAGGGTGCAAGTGGTAGTGGAGGAAACGCAAGTTCCTCAGGTAACACAACGACACTTCTTAATCACTTTAAGATACAATTTATCTAACTTGTGCAATCGTCTATTGCATGATAAAATGGAAAGTGATGATGACCGGCAAGAGATGGTGATGATCCCACGAGCACCAAGTTTTTATAATTCAGTAGTTTTGTGGATTCAGTAAAAACAATTTCATTTTATTGTTTGGATAATTTTATTTTATGTTAAAACAAGTTTTTCTTTGGTTTTAATAAATTTCGAATCCATGGTTGAATTATATTGTGTGCATGTGTGATAATTAAACTAGTCAAGGTTTATGACTAGATTGTAAGTCAAGTTTTGATTTACTTTATATTTCATGTTATATACTTGTTTGATTGTTGTATGAATAATGTCTCGATAGCATAAGGTTCAAAAGTTTTTGAACTTAGTTAAAACATCTTAAGTAATAATCATTACTTATGATAGAAAGTTTTAAAGTATTAGTATTAATATAGTATGATTATATTGGCTATAATCAAGATAGACTTTAAGAGTATTATTACAAGTCTTTAATACTTGTAATAAAGAATTTAATGAAGTCATAATTCCCTAATAGGAATAACTGGATATTCGTAAAATCCAAGTAAAATGACTTAGACATTAAATGAACTCTTAAAAGGGACAAACTATATTAAAGTATTTAAGAATTAAAAGGTATTATTGCAAGTCTTTTATACTTGTAATAAAAAAAATATTTAATCAAGTCATAATTCCCTTATAGGAATAATGGATATTTGAGAAATCCAAGAAATGACTTTGGCATTAAATAAAGTTATTAAGAGAATACTAATATGTTTAAGAATTGAAAGTATCATTTCAAGTGTTTTATACTTGTTGGATACAGTAATCAATAAAGATCATGATTTCCTAAACAGGAATGTTGGATATTCGCAAATCTAAAGAATGATCTTAATCATTGATAGAATTCTTGAAAGATTAAACTACAAGTTATTGACTAGGTCAAAGTAGTTTAAGAGATGCTTAAATTCCATAAAAGTGAGTGGAAGCTATGACTAACATAATTCATTAAAGACATTAATGAATTTAGTGAGTTAGTAAGACATTAACAACAAGTTTTTGCCAAGTCGTATGCCAAAGAGTTAAGAGAAATAAATGATCATTGATTAGATTATTGCAAACCTAATAGTGTGATCACAAGTCTTGTGATTAATTATGCATATCTAATAGGATGTCCACACTCCAGTGGATAACATAATCATTTAAGGAAATTTCTTTAACTAGTAAAGATATATCTACAAATCAAGTAACTAAAAGAGGCTTTAGTTACAAGGAGAATTTTATGAATTCAAGAAACTAAGGAGTTAATTTCCAGTCCTCCTATGTTTACCGAATTGCATAAAAGGAAAGACTAGAATATGTTCTAGAATGTTGCAAGAACAAAATCTAGCAAAGACAAAAGTAATAGTGTTTTTCCAACACTCGTCTTATGTCTTTAGTTTAATAGAAATTATTGGTTTAGTGATAAAGTTACAATCAAGATTGTAAGGATCATTAAGTAATCAACACGAACAAAAGGAATAAGTAATGATCCAGTAATAATTCAGTATCTATGTCCAGTGAGGAATAATACATGAGTTAGTATCATTGTTATTCAGACTTTATATGTTTTACAAATATCCATGAATAAAAGATTTCTTTTTTCAAAAAGATACAAAATCCGTGACTACTCGTCTTGGTGGGAACCTCGATGGGACGTTAACGTCATCGCGATGTTTTGGTGGTAGATTCGAAGTTTTTCGAAGATAGCTACACAAGTTTTGTGTAAACCAAACATCGTTGATATTCTGTTGGGGCTCGACAAATATTGGATTGACCACCGTGACAATACTTCGTGGTTGAAAAGTTCAAAAGTATTGTTCACTACGATTGTCCTTAAGCCTGAGGTATTTGGTTTAGGATACAATGACTAATGTGCTTTGGTTCGTCTTAGATAATTCTGAAATATGTTTGTCATACGAGGCGATACTGGGTACAGAAGGAGTTGTATTTTGAATCGAGATATAACAAGATGGTAATTGCACCTCCTCTTTAGGAGAGATATTTATGGGTCCTTTGACGTGATGAGATAACTGGAAAGTGCATGGCCATGCCCAAGCGAACTGATTTGTTCTTTGTCGTTTATCACAACAGTTTGAATCAAGAAGTCATGAAATGATTTCGAATACAGGAGTTGATAATTTCTACCATGCTCGTATTCGTTATCACAAATATCGTGCTGCAAGGGATGAACCTAACAACGTTACCCAAGAAGTGAAGACAGAGTGTTCTTTACTAGGAGATGCTATTAAGAGTTTTTCACAAAACTATACCAGGGTTACATAAGCTGTTTTTATGGGGTTGGTTACCTACATGCCCATTTAGAAGGCCACTGTAGCTCGTATCATTAAGACAAAGGTTACAAACTTGCGCAAGTGGGAGTCTGAAGGATTTATGTGCACAGTTAGTCAACCTATGATGATACATCCATGCCTACGAGACACTTAAGGGTCACACCGGTGAGTGCATGTAATACGAGCAAGTTATGCAATGATACTACGAAGAGGAATGATTCATAATAGTCATTATGAATCAGTTAAGATTTACTTATTACTAGATTAGTTTAACTAACTAATTAATGCAAGTATTTGTGCATTTACTAGTTGAGTAAATATACAATGTGTTAATTATAGATTATCCATAATATGATTTAAAGCTTTAAATCATATAGTAATTGGATAATATTGTTGTATAAATTATATAAAGGTTATTATAATTAACTATTAGAAGTAAAATTAAATACAAGTATGTATAATTCGTGTATATGGGTACAGAATTATTAGTGTATTAATACTAGACATTTAGTAGTTAAGTGCAACAATAATAAACTAGTTAAACTATAAGGGATGGAAGTGTAAAAGGATAAGTTTAATTAAGAGATTAATCTTAATGAAACTAGAAGGACTTAAATGAAACTTATTCTATTATAAATAGAAGGCTTGAGGTTTCATTTAACCAAAATCATTCCCTTGCAAACCTACACGAAATCTATCCCCTCTCCCCCTCTCCTATTCGGCCGAAACACCAAGAACACAAGTCTTGTGTTCTTCGTGTTCTTTGTTCGTTCTTCGTGTTCTTCGAGTTTCGAAGATCAAGGATCGTTGCAAGTGATCATCTAGAGGATCGCTCGTCATGTTCATCATCAGTGGATCTATCTTAAGCACTAACTAAGGTATGTTTCATGGAACACTCTTCCTCTTCTCCCTCATGTTCGAAGTCGAACCAAGAACCCTAGGGTTCTTGGTAGTAATCGACGAACACACACAAGTATGTGTGTGTGTGTTCGAGTTCTTCGTACAAGGTTTCTTTCTTTTTAATCTAATCTAGATTTCCAACATCCCAATCCTTTAGGGTTTTATGATTAGGTTTAATCCAACTTCCGCTTTTAGGGATTAAATCAGCTAGTTGGTTTTAACCGGTCAAGAACAAGTTCATGTTCTTGGTCAGTATGGTCGAACCAAGTCAACTAGGAGGTCGGTCCTATGGGTCGATCAGGTACAATGAAACCCTTCAGTAATAAGTTATAAGTCTATAGATTCTACGACCCCTAGGAACCGTGTCAAGTCTTGATATGATCGGTAAAGATGTTACCTACCAGAAACAGCATGTCTCGTCGGGAAGTGCCCAAACCTTGCGGCGAGAATGTGATATATGGATCCTAGGCCTAAAATATAAATTATGGGTTTATAATATATTTTAGAGAATGTTTATTGATGATTACTAATTAAACTGGGTTTGATTTGTAGATGGCAGCAACAACCACGACGACAAGTACCAACAATCTCTCACTTCGCTCAGTCCTCGAAAAAGACAAGTTGACTGGCATGAGAGAAAGTGGTATGTCTTGGAAAGAGCAGTACCAAATGTCTCTGCCGCTAATGCTAGAGCTGAAACGAGGCAAGCTTATGATAAGCATGTTAGTGATGCACTCGATGTGAGCTGTTTAATGCTCGCTACTATGAGTCCTGAGTTACAAGCGGGACTTATGGATGTGCCTGCATTTGAGATGATCCAGCAACTTAGGGATTCATTTCAAGAGCAAGCTCGCACTGAGAGGTTCAACATCAATCAAGCCTTCAACTCTTGCAAGATGGTCAAAGGAACGCCGGTGAGTGCCCACGTCATGAAAATGAAAGGGCACATGGATCACCTCGCTAGACTTGGTCACCCCATTCCGTTGCAGATGGCAACGGATACTATACTCAATTCGTTGTCTGATGACTACAAGCCTTTTGTGGTCAACTACAACATGCATAATATGGAGAAATCCATTGCTGAGCTACATTCTATGCTCAAGATAGCTGAGTTGAGTTTGGGGACAAAATCTAAGGATGTTCTGATGATCGGTAATGGCAGTGGCGGTGGGAAGAAGAGAAAAGGGCATGGTGGTAAAGGAAAGGGTAAAACCAATCCTTGCCAAGTAGTGCCAAATGGTAAAGGTGTCAAACAAAAGGTCAAGAAGGTAAAGCCTAACACTGCGAGGACCGAGAATCGGTGCTTCAAGTGTGGCGAGGCTGGGCATTGGAAAAGAAATTGTCCAAAGGGTGCAAGTGGTAGTGGAGGAAACGCAAGTTCCTCAGGTAACACGACCACACTTCTTAATCACTTTGAGATACTTGTAAAGTACATTACGAGTAATCTAAATTTTGCAATCGTTTATTGCAGGAGGAGATGGAAAGTGATGATGACCGGCATGAGATGGTGATGATCCCACGAGCCCCAAGATTTTATAATTCAGTATTTTTATGGATTCAATAAAAAACAATTTTATTTTATTGTTTGGATAATTTTTAGTTTATGTTAAAGCAAAGTTTTTGGTTTTAATCAATTCGAATCCATGGTCGAATTATATTGTGTGCATGTGTGATAATTACACTAGTCAAAGTTCATGACTAGATTGTTAGTCAAGTTTTTTATTTACTTTATATTTCATGTTATATACTTGTTTGATTGTTGTATGAATGAATCATGTCTTGATAGCTCAAGGTACTTAGATACTAGTAATTAGAAAGTTTTTCTAATGAAAGTATTTAAGAGTTTTATGGAAGCATAAGGTTCAAAAGTTATTGAACTTAGTTAAAACATCTTAAGTAATAGTCATTACTTATGACAGAAAGTTTTAAAGTATTAGTATTAATATAGTATGATTATATTAGATATAATCCAGATAGACTTTAAGAGTATTATTACAAGTCTTTCATATTTGTAATAAAGAATTTGATGAAGTCATAATTCCCTAATAGGAATAATTGGATATTCGTAAAATCCAAGTGAAATGACTTAGACATTAAATGAACTCTTAAAAGGGACAAACTATATTAAAGTATTTAAGAATTAAAAGGTATTATTGCAAGTCTTTTATACTTGTAATAAATACAATATCTAATCAAGTCATAATTCCCTTATAGGAATAATGGATATTTGAGAAATCCAAGAAATGACTTTGGCATTAAATAAAGTTCTTAAAAAATACTAATATGTTTAAGAATTGGAAGTATCATTTCAAGTGTCTTATACTTGTTAGATACAGTAATCAATAAAGGTCGTGATTCCCTAAACAGGAATGTTGGATATTCGCAAATCTAAAGGATGATCTTGATTATTGATAGAATTCTTAAAAGATTAAACTACAAGTTATTGATTAGGTCAAAGTAGTAGTTTAAGTTATGCTTAAATTCCATAAAAGATAGTGGGAGCTATGACTAACATAATTCATTAAAGATATTAATGAGTTGAGTGAGTTAGTAAGACATTAACAACAAGGTTTTACCAAGTCGTTAGCGAGAGAGTTAAGAGAAATAATAAATGATCGTTAATTACACTATTGCAAACCTAATAGCGTGATCACGAGTCTTGTGATTAATTATTGCATATCTAATAGGTTGTTCACACTCCAGTGGATAACATAATCATTTAAGGAAATTTCTTTAACTAGTAATGATATATCTACAAATCAAGTAACTAAAAGAGGCTTTAGTTACAAGGAGAATTTTATGAATTCAAGAAACTAAGGAGTTATTTCCAATCCTCCTATGTTTACCGAATTGCATAAAAGGTAAGACTGGAATATGTTCTAGGTTGTTGCAAAAACAAAATCTAGCAAAGGCAAAAGAAATAGTATTTTTCAAATACTTGTCTTATGTCTTTAGTTTAATAGAAATGACTAGTTTAGTGATAAAGTTACAATTAAGATTGTAAAAGTCATTAAGTAATTAACACGAACAAAATGAATAAGTAATGATCCAGTAATAATTCTGTATCTATGTCCAGTGAGGAATAATAAATGAGTTAGTATCATTGTTATTCAGACTTTGTATGTTTTACAATATCCATGAATAAAAGTCTCTTTATTCAAAAAGATATAAATCCGTGACTACTCGTTTTGGTGGGAACTTTATGGGATGTTAACGTCATCGCGGTATTTGGTGGTAGATTCGAAATTCTTCGAAGATAGCTACACAAGTTTTTGTGTAAACCAAATATCAGTGATATTCTGTTGGAGCTCACCGAATATTGGATTTACCACCGTGACAATACTTCGTGGTTTAAAAGTTCAAAAGTATTGTTCACTACGATTGTCCTTAAGCCTGAGGTATTTGGTTTGAGATACAATGACTAATGTACTTTGGTTCGTCTTAGACAAGCCTGAAGTATGGTTGTCATACGAGGCTTTACTGGGTACAAAGGAAGTTGTATTTTGAATAGAAATATAACAAGACGGCAATTGCACCTCCTCTTTAGGAAAGATATTTATGGGTCCTTTGACATGATGAGAAACTGACAAGTGCACGGCCGTGCCCAAACGAACTGATTTGTTTTTTGTCGTTTATCACAACAGTTTGAATCAAGAAGTCATGAAATGATTTCGAATACAGGAGTTGATAATTTCTGCCATGCTCGTATTCGTTATCACAAATATCGTGCTGCAAGGGACAAGCCTAACATAGTTGCCTAAGAAGTAGAGACAGAGTGTTCTTTACTAGGAGACGCTATTAAAGAGTTTTTCATAAACTATACATGGGTTACACAAGCTGTTTTTATGGGGTTGGTTACCTACATGCCCATCTAGAAGGCACTGTAGCTCGTATCATTAAGACAAAGGTTACGAACTTGCACAAGTGGGAGTCTGAAGTATTTATGTGCACAGTTAATCAACCTATGATGATACATCCATGCCTACGAAACACTTAAGGGTCACACTGGTGAGTGCATGTAATACGAGCAAGATATGCAATGATACTACGAAGAGGAATGATTCATAATAGTCATTATGAATCAGTTAAGTACTAAGTTAAGTTTAACTTATTACTAGATTAATTTAACTAACTAATTAATACAAGTATTTGTACATTTACTAGTTGAGTAAATATGCAATGTGTTAATCATAGATTATCCATGATATGATTTAAGGCTATTAAATCATATAGTAATTGGATAATATTGTTGTATAAATTATATAAATGTTATTATATAATTAATTGTTAAAAGTATAAATACAGGTATATATTTCGTGTATATGGGTACCGAAATATTAGTGTATTAATACTAGACATTTAATAGTTAAGTGCAACAATAATAAACTAGATGTAAATGTTAAAAGGAAGTTTAATTAAAGATCTAATATTAATCAAACTAGAAGGGTTCTAAGCGTAACTTATTTGTATATAAATAAGAGGCTTAGGGTAACCCTAAACAACCTTACACCCACACGAAATCCCTTGCCCCCTCCTCCCCTTCGATCGACCGAGAATAAGAACACAACTCTTTGTGTTCTTCGTTCTTCGTGTTCTTCGAGTTTCGAAGATCAAGGATCGTAGCAAGTGATCATCTAGTGGATCGCTCGTCGTGTTCATCATCAGTGTATCTATCTTAAGCATTAACTAAGGTATGTTTCATGGAACACTCTTCTTCCTCTCCTCTTGTTCGATCGACTTCCAAGAACCCTAGGGTTCTTGGTGGTAGTCGACGAACACACACAAGCATTGTGTGTGTTCGAGTTTTTCGTACAATGTTTTTTTTCTTGTTAATCTAATCTAGACTTCCAACATCCCAATCCTTTAGGGTTTAAGGATTAGGTTTAATCTCACTTCCGATTTTAGGGATTAAATCAGCTAGTTGGTTTTAACCGGTCACGAACAAGTTCATGTTCTTGGTCAGCAAGGTTTCGAACCAAGCATACTAGGAGGTTGACCCATATGGTCGATCAGGTTATGTGAAACCCTTCACTTGACTCCAAAAAAAGTTCAATATTATTATAACTGTCACGGGCCTCTTTCATCTGTATCATTTAGACTACTCCCAACCGTTACACAAACTGATATCGTCACTTGTTGCCAAATCAGCGCCACATCAGCTCATCCTCCAACTGATATGAAACTGGCGTACTCATGCCAACAATACATCTTCCCTTTTATTTTTTGATACCCAACATTACAAAAAAACACACACACACACACACACAAAATACTCCTTTGGACCCACCCACCAACTCACAAACACAACTCACACTCGTTTTTATAGTGGCGGAAGCATAAATGGCGGGCCAAGTGATGGTCCCGTGACAATGGTTTGGCAAAGGAACAAGCAAAGTGGTAGAGATGTTGAAGTACTGTTAGAAGTGGTCTTATATTTAATCTTTACTTCCATTTGCATTTTTAATAGGACCAAACTACCCTTTTACATATAAAAAAGTAAAATGACGTAATCAGCGTTTTGTTATTTTTACCATCATCTAAATTACTACGTAATCCTAAAATTATTTATATAATTTAAAAAAAAAATATTGTTATTAGTTATTACATTGCAATGTGAATTGAATTCTACATTCATTATCCAAATGTATTTGGATTGGTTACATTTTTAGATGAAAAAAAAAACAAAAAAAATATGGATAATAAATCTAGGGGGAGTACTACAACTACATAAAAGGGTTGCGCCAACAACATTTTTTAGGTGATGTTTTTTATTGTTTGATTTCAATTGTAAAATCTATTTCTATTGTCTGTCCATTCACCCTTTGATAGGTAAAGCCAAACAAAATCGAACCATGAAAACATTTATGGATGTTTACTAATGTTTGTGCCACAGATTTCAACATGTTCTTTGATATCATATTTTGAATATATCAGGATAATTTACACATTTTTAAATTATTTTACTCCAACAAAAGAACACTAATAAAATAGTAGAACATTTGAACAATAAATAATTTCATTTACTCAATGAAGTTTACAAGGCGACTCCCTTTCTCTGAACTTCTCGATTTCCATGTACAAGAATTAAGAAATCGGAACAATAATCACAACATACAAAAAAATTGGGGGATTTAAATTCTTTATCCAGATCTTAATTAAATGTCGGCAGATTTCATTTGCCAAACGTTGACAGATGCGGTAACTTTAGCTGCGGTAGCATTGTTAAACAAGAACAATCGAGCATTGTTGTAGATCGCTTTTGTTGGGTACACTCGTGAAGTAATACATGTTCGTCCTCCTTGTGCAAAACTTTCGACAATCGAATGGTCCACCAAAATCCTCATAGATAATTTTTCACCTTTGAGTACCGGAACCATGCTTCCGTAAATGGACTTGTCCACATCAGTAGCAGTAGATGAGCTAAAAATAACCAAGAGAATCAGTATTATTTAAAATTAGAGTTGTCACATATTATTACATTTACTATTAACTTATATTTTCAACAAGGGAAATGAGAATTTCTTAAAATAGGGTGTGTATGTGGCAGTTTAGGCTCAATCCGAACCTAATTCGCAAATTTCGGTTTTAGGCTTTTCAAGTCCATTGTATTCGGTTTCTATCGGTTTCGATTGTAACACGTTCTTGTCATTAATGGTTTGGTTTCGGGTTTAAAACTGAACTTACCAAGTTTTCAACATTAATATCTACTTTTCAGGATCAAATTCAATGTTTAATAACATATCGCAACACTGAATCCATTTTCAGCCAAAAAAATTCAAAATATAAATGTATTTTGTATGATATAGTCATAATATAAATCACAATATTAGCGGGATGGTTTATAATTGGGGCGGTTTCTAGTTAATACCGAACCGAAGTCATCGGTTTTTTCTAAATTTAAAACCTAATTCTTAGTTTTTGAAATAGTTTCGGTTTTATTGGTTCGGTTTTGTCGTTTTTAACAAAATAGTTCCGGCAATAAAAAAGAAAAAAAGAAGAAAAAGAAAAACCTTGATTGATCGGCACAAAAGAAAGTCTTAAGATTTCCATCGAAGCCTTTGGCAACATAGAAATACACCGGGGTATGTTCAATAAGGCCCTCGTGTGCTAAGACCGAAAAGCCAAATGGTCCTAATGCACCTCGTTTTGCTGCTCCACCACTTTTAGCACAATCGTACAAAACATCCGCTTCGTTCAATCGCAACACCGTCTTCTCATCGAGTTCAAATTCAGCCACAATATCCAACTGCAAAATTTAATTTGTAACCTTATGGTCAGTAAGTACAAGAAAACAGTTTTTTTTTTTAATAGCATAACACACAGCCTCTAAACTACTCATAAATGTACACCAAATTCAATTACCTGAGATGCTGCAGGTAGGTTTAGTGGCACGATTGACCCGGCTTCTACTACGACATTTTTATAAACCGTGACATTTGTTCTCAATCCGTTAATCTCCTCAACGGGCCATTGAATTATGTTGCTTTGAGTTTTTTTATCCAACACAATTGTTCTTGGAACACCCTGTAGTAACATAATTAGATGATTTAATGTTTACTTCAAAACAAGATTGACAGAATATTAGGATTTGTAAATTGTAACTTACCATGAGAGAAGCCCAACCCTTTTTAATGTCGGAAACTTCGGTGTCGGTCTCCTTGATCCAACTCCACAAAACTCTCCTTTGTTTGTTTTGGTCATAGAATGTTTTGGAGGCGTAATATATACCATAATCGTATCTCAACCCGATCCCGACATCTAATGTAGGATTATCGGGCGTCCATGTTCCCTTATGTGCGTCATAAGTACCGATCGCGTAATAATCGTTTCGGTCATCATCCATGCTTGCTTTGACTATATGTTTGACCCCGGGCCCGTCTACGGACGTATCTAGCCCGTTTTCGTCTTGTCTTGAAATCGGGTAGAAATCCACACATTCCCACATACCCGTCCCGGGTACCGCATGGAGCAATCCATCCAAAAGTTGAAAGGTTTTAAAATCCTCGGTGTCGTACACCAACGAGATCCCGGTTTTGTTGAGCTTTGACCCGATGGTGATACGCCACTTGCCCTCGGGGGTCTTCCATGCGGTTGTGGGGTCACGGAAGTCCTTGTTGTCGATGCCAGGTGGCGGGATGAGGACCGGGTTTCCGGGGTATTTGATCCAGTTGATTAGAAGGGGGTCGGATGGGTCGGCGGGGTAGGCTAGATTCTGGACTTGGACTGATTCGTTGGTGGAACCGGTGTAGAGGACCACGAGTTGACCATTGGGAAGGATGGTGGCGGAACCTGTCCAGACACCTTGTTCATCGTACCATTGGTCGGTTTCCATGGCGATGGGAAGGTGGCGCCAGTTGATTAGGTCCTTGGAGACGGCGTGACCCCACACGATCTTGCCCCACACCGGAGCGTCTGGATGGTATTGGTAAAACAAGTGGTACCATCCTTTGTAGAAAACTGGAGCTGCAATATATTAACCGTTAAAAGGTTATTAATTCATTAATTGCTAGATTTTGTATTTAATAAAATAATTTATTTTGTTAGAATATTCCTGGTAATAAAAATATTTATGTATTATATAAAGAGTATAAAAACAATCATACATTATAATAATTAGATGGTCGGTCAAGAATTATGGTCCTGTTTCATAATCTAAACAGGAAGGATGCATGATGAATCAGCAAAACGTGAGTGGGCCAGACAGATGATAGTTGGAGTAAACATGGGGATATATTAAAATATGGATTTACAGATTATTAAATTGTTTAAACTATTACTCCGTATTTAATTATTTTCCATAAATACAATTTTAATGCATGATATAAAGATTATATATTATTGTGTTGAACTTGAAGAAATAGTAGTTGGGCTTACCATTAGGATCTGTAGACAGAATCGCCATCACGAGCAATGCCACCCAAATCAACACAAAAAAGAAAATACAAATATTAGACATTAATTATGCAAACCACAATTCTCGAGATTCATTCATCATGTGAATCTTTAGCTTTAAAGTGAGACCTTTTGCATTAAAGAAAATATTATTGAATAAATTTACCGTTCATCCAGTTGTTCTTGGGTTGAAAATGGAAAGCAGTTCTCTGCCAATCCAACATGTTGGAGCTCCATGGATACGAATTATCTGCACCCAACAACGGACGGAATGATTTCTCCGACACGCCGTTTGCCACCCCACGTGACACCGGCATTGCCTTCTCCGTAACTGCCGCCGTTGCAGGGGCGGCATTAATGCTCACGTCGTTCGGGGGGAGTACACCCCTATTTCCGGCGATCAAAGCAACCACAAAGGCAACAGCTAAGAAAGCAGACACAAGAAAGATAGCAGCCTTTCTGGGGTGCAGCCGGATCGTGGCCTCATCTCCGGCGGCCGGTTGTTCACCGTCAGGTAATGGGGCGTAGGCGGCAGTTGCGTTTTCAAGATCTGAGGAAGAAGGCATCTGGTGAAAGTTGGTCAAAAACTGTTTATTGGGATAAGGATGAATGTGGATTGGAGAAAATTAAAAGCTGGCAACGTTATTTATAACCAAAATTCCGGAGGAGAGAGAATCTGTGTTAAAAGTTACGGGTGATGAGGTGGAAATTGTTGGATACACGTGGTCGTGCCCAACTGGCTAGAAAATAACAGTGTATTCGTCTTTTAGTTAAAAGGGTGTTAAAAAGAATGCGAAATCCAAAAAATAGAGCCAACTACCAAAGGTCAGTGGCTTAGCGATAAGGTGTTTCCTCTTCATCTTAATGGGAACGAGTCTCATAGTTTAGATTTGACGTTAAAGAAGAAAAAAAAAAGCCGACCCCACATGATTCGTATCCGAAAAAGCTGTTTATTGCGGTTCAATTTTTATTTTCAGTTACCCGGCCGTTACTCTAGTAAGATTCAAGAATCATATACCACCTCTTATTCAAGTAAGTGATAAAGTTTAAATTTCACAGTTTTTTAGTCAAAATATTATGATAATAATTAAATTGAATTAATTAAATAGTTAATAGGGAATGAATTCTAAACTATTTAAATAAAATGAAGTTAATGATGTTTAAATGTAATATTAAAGGTAAATGAGTTATTTCAATTTGTTAAAGTAGGTAGTTAGTGAATATGGGTCATATTATTTTTTGTCAAATGAAGTAATTTTTTAAAGTGTATCACTTATTTTGAATAACTCCAAAAAGAAAAATTTATCACTTATTTTGAACCAGAGGAAGTACATATATTTATAGCTGAGGTATCTTTGAGGAGGTGAAGGAAGTGCGGCTGCACATTACCCACGTTTTATAGGGGGCCCAAGTTTTATATATATATATATATATATATATATATATATATATATATATATATATATATATATATATATATATATATATATATATGGTCAAGTTAAATAGAGAACCTTATATATCGTGCAGAACTCGTAGAACTTTTATCAACCAATAAGAAATTAGTAAATTAATTTCGGATTATTTAAATCATTTAATTGGTCAGGGCTATTTTGGACATTTTACATTTTAATTTTTTGTTTCCTTTTTTAAAATCTCCTAAAATTTAGGCATAAATTTCGAAATTTCTTTTGGTGCATATATGTAATGTAATTTTACGGTTCTGTATTTTATGGTTTTGCATAAATGTTATTTTATGGATCTGCATATATGTTTTTTTTGCATTAATTTCATAATTTTATGTTATTTACGC
Organism: Calendula officinalis; assembly: GCA_963853835.1. Classification (NCBI taxonomy): domain Eukaryota; kingdom Viridiplantae; phylum Streptophyta; class Magnoliopsida; order Asterales; family Asteraceae; genus Calendula; species Calendula officinalis. The sequence goes on from OY970826.1 coordinate 43,865,966, forward strand.
TTATGCATATATGTTACCTTACGATTTTGTATATATGTTGAACATATATGTAACATAAAACATAGATGTTTTAAAAACGGAATCTATATCCAAATTCTACAAATTTTATCTTAATAACGTATGTAACATACAATTTTTACGATTTTGCATATATGTAACATAAAATATTCATGTTGAACAAATAAAATCTATAACTAAATTCTACAAAATTGTTAAAATAAATGGATGACATATGCTTTTATGTGTCCACCTTGCAATTTGCACTTGTACACCCATGATTGCTCTTCAATTCTTTGTGCATCCATGTTGCAAACTAAAATAAACATATATGCAAATAACATTAATGTTCCGAAAATTAAAATCATGTAGCGACTTTCAACCTACAAACATTAAGTATGATAACTACTTTTTAGAAACCAGGTAAACATACATGTGGCGATGACATCTTCATCAAGAAATAGACCCCCACTTCAAATTTATTAATCAAAATAAACTCCATCAAAAAATTAAGGTGAGCTCCTTCTCCTTGTTTGAAACAAAAAATCAAAACTTTTAGATAATTGGCCCATAATTCAACTTGAATCAATTATAAAATTGCTTAAATACAACGCTACATAAATAATTTGGTTTAATATTTTCTATACTGATAAAAAAGAACCTTGTGACTATCGAGTCCTTCTTCACTTTATCACTAAAATTGAATCAGTTAAAATGAGTTAAAAGAACCTTGTGACAATCGAGTCTTCACTTGAATCAATTAAAATCATTATCAACCAAATCAGTTCTTCCTTCTTCACTTTATCCTCAAATTTCCTCTTTTCTTTCCTTTCTTCCCTATCCCTTTCGTCTTCAACATCTGGAAGTTTATCCTCAAACCGCTATCTTCAACGTCACCGAAACTGAATCTAAAATGATACATGATATCTGATTAATTAATTAAATCATATAAAGCTAAGCAAACACACAAATACCTGCACCAATTTTCGTAGTCTTCAACAACCCTAATCGTAGCCCACACGATTCCAACGTCGACACCCAAGCAGATGCGGCGGCAACACCAACAGATGCGGCGGCCTTGAATCTCAGGCACAAAAGAGCTGCCATCTCTTTCTCGTGGTGCCGCTACCATCTTTGTTGAAACCCTAATTTGAAACGTGAGAGAGAGGATAGAGATGGGTGAGAAAATAGAGCGAGACTTTTAAGGGGCGTGGAACCGTTTATCCCCGTTTATTTAATTTTTTATTTTAATTTTTTGGTAAAATTACTAATATGTCCTTTTTCAATGAAACTTGCCAAAGATACGGTTTCCTTTATTTACGAAGATGCCATTGCTGATCTTAACCGTTAAATTTGAAATCCAATGGTCTAGATTTGTTAATAGAAGTTCTACGAGTTCTGCATGGGATTATGTGTTCTCTATATAACTCTACACTATATATATATATATATATATATATATATATATATATATATATATATATATATATATATATATATATAAGTGGGATCCTGTGAGGACTCTTTTCTCGGTAAGGACTCGCGAGGACACCTCATAAAAATTTCAAAAAATTCCGAAAAAAATATATATAACCCACCATGATTATTACTACATTTGACAAAAAAAAATTCAAAAAAAAATTATGATCCACTTTTTTTAGCGAATCATAACAATGATCCAGATTTTTTTTGTGGATCATTATTATGATCCATATTTTTTTTTATCATTTTTGGAATTTTTTTTTTTTTTGGATCTTATACATAGCGATTTTAATGTTTAAAAAATGAATTTTTTGAAAAAAGTTTGTTTTGGATCATTTTTAGAGTTTTTTTTGGAGTCCTCACAGTACTCGCGAGGAAAAGAGTCCTCACCGGATCCGGACCCTCTATATATATATATATATATATATATATATATATATATATTCTTAAAGTTTTAAGCCAATTTATTAATTTAATAGAAAAAAACTAGAAATGTCAATTTTTATATAAATTTTGTATTTAGGTTGTCTATTTTTCATCTATTCACACCAGGTCTTCCAAATTTTGGAGACGCATCTTCTTTATAATAACTATATTATATGTGTGATGTATACACTTCTAATATTAGTATTATATGTTAATGTATGACTACTGCAATTGGAGATTGAATAAATTTGAAGGAAGGATAATTGATATTCAAATTATAGGTAAATGTTTAAGGTAGTTCAAGAATTTTAGCTAGTTCTAAGGGATAATTAATAGCTCTTGGATCAAGAAAAAGTCAAATGTCAAGATCAAAATTCAAATCATACAAGCACATGTGCTTCAATACATCAACACCCCCACCCACCTCCGGCGGCGGACGACGGCGATGGAAGGCGGCCGGCGGCGGTCGGCGGTGGCGGTCGGCGGCGGCGGGCGGCGGCGGCCGGCGGTGGTGACCGGTGGTGGTGGTCGTGACTGGAAGCACATGTGCTTGAAACACATATATTTTGAAAAAATAAATGAGTGTATATGTACAACCAAACACTTGTGTTTCAAGTAATGAAGCACATGTGCTTCATAACGTCAAGCACATGTGCTTCGTGATTCATACACAAATGACTTGCTTGTAAGTTAAATGTGTTCAGGAACAAAAACACATGTGCTTGCCTTTATGAAGCACATGTGCTTCATAATGATATGTTCGTCACTTGTTTTGATTATTTTTCTTGTTAGTGAAACGCATGTGCTTCATAATGATATGTTCGTCACTTGTTTTGATTTTTTTTCTTGTGTAGTGAAGCACATGTGTTTCATAACGTCAAGCATATGTGCTTCGTGATTCAAACACAAATGACTTCCTTGTAAGTTACATGTGTTCAGGAACAAAAACACATGTGTTTGGCTTTATGAGGCACATGTGCTTCATAATGATATGTTCGTCACTTGTTTTGATTTTTTTTTTCCAGTGTAGTGAAGCACATGTGTTTCATAACGTCAAGCACATGTGCTTCGTATGCTCCTTTGTGTGTTTAGAAACTCATGTTTTTAGTGACTTGAAACACATGTGTTTCGTGACCTGAAGCACATGTGCTTCGAAGTAATATGTTGTGTTTTAGTGAAGCACATGTGTTTCAATACATCAATACCACCACCCCCATGATCACCAGCACCTTCACTATCAGCCACCACCGCCGCCGGCGGCGGACGGCGGCGGACGGCGGCGATCGGCGGCGATCGGAGGTGGTCGGCGGTGGCCGGAGGCGGCGGCCAGCGGTGGGTGTAGGTGACTGTAGGTGGGGTATTTAATCTTGACCATCTTAATCCAATGAATAAGATTTATCCCTTGAGACTATACAAAACTCTTGAACTTCCTAGAATACAACTCTCAAATTATAATGAAAAATTGTTTTAATCATATTCAAAATTGTAACATACTAACATTATAAAGGGTTTTGCTATAATATTCTTAAATTTTGATCGTTTAAGGTAAAAAGTTGGAAAATATATAATGTAAATTAAATGAAAGTCTCTAGAAAATGATGCCTACATAAAGAATCAGAACAATAGTGTGAGTAACAAGTTGCAAATGACTACCATAAGTGGAATATATTTATAATTTGTAACAAAATATATAATTTGCAAATTTATGAGTTATAAAAGAAATGTTACTAAATATATCTCTCGTGGACCTGGATCAACCTATATTGTATTGATACTAGTCAATAATTTATGATAAATCATGGATGACTTATCATAATAATTTAAAACTAGTATTTATCCTAATTAATAAAATTTAAAATCATAGTTATTTTACAAAAGCAATAATTTAAGATATTGATACGTGGTATATATGAAGTAATTATTGTGAATTATGACGGATTAACAAACTAAAATAATTGCATAGATGAGTGACATTTCTTTCATAAATTATTAAAATATATATGAAGTATTACTAATAATGTTGAATCTGTTTACGTGGATATTATTAAAATAAAACCCAGGAAGCTATCACATGTATGATTGAACTAAAAAGTGCATTATTGTGTATATAATAATTTCATTATTGAAGTTCCATTTTTAAAATTTCAAATCTATTTCGATTTAACTTATATGTACATAGCTTAACTGTAGTATTTATATTGTTGTTTCCGACCTTCTTGTGACCACCATAAAACTATTTTTACTAGTGTGAAATTTGAACTCATGGCCACGTTGATGGTGGCATGTGGCCTAACCGCAACATCTTCGTGTCTGATTTTGAATTATGACTGTGGTCGCTTCATAACCCTTCAATGACACCATAAGACTGGTTTGAGTCCAAAACCTAATGTAAGGATGTTAAAGTATATATCACTAAGCTACCTTGGCGGTAATTATTTTATTCAATATACTCTCTAAATTGAAATATTACTTGAACGTTCGAGAAGCAATTTTTGAGAACGCTAACCTATATAATAATGTTACATATATTGCATATCCTGTAATAAGCATAATTACATAAATAATGTTGGTTTTGTTTCAACAGATTCGTTTGTCGTGATTGACGAGTATATTTACATGATAAAGCTAGTAAATAATTGTCTTAAATTTCATTTTGTGAGCGTTGGTTTTATTTTATGGGTTTTATTAAATGGAATTAATTTCTGCATCACAAATTTGATGTTTTGTACCACACTATACTGAATATAGGTATATGAAATAAGTATTGTAGTGTACAAGTCAAAATTTATAGTGTAGAAATTACTATTTTTTTGTTAATGACACTTATAAGGATTGTCTTTAACATGCATAAAATGTTTGTACAATCATTAATAGAGGAAATTTTAAAATTTAGAGATCTATCTTTACAATAATTTTAACTTCTTATTGACCACTTTTAAAACTGTTATTATCATTATCCTTATCTTACTACTTACAAATGCATTTAAGTATACCTCTTTTAGTAAGTTTAAGGAGCTCTTTAATTTTAAGTTTAAGGAGATTTTCACTTTTAGTAAATTATTTAACTGAAAAAATAAAGTGTTGCTTACAGGATTCGAACACAAGACCTCTCCTAAGTAGTCACTGTGTGTTAACCACTTCAACTACTTGATTATTTTGATTTATTCCAGATACTAATATATATAAGCTTTAACGTCACCAAAACTAAACCATCAGTTCTCTATTTAAAAGGTCCATATTTACTTTCACAAAAAATACCAATTTCGGATATAATCCTACCATCACTAATGTCAGCACCTACCATCACTACGCACCACCACTCATTACTATCGCTATTGTCACCACCACCGGTACTGTCATCACTTCGAAATATAGTTACGGGTACCCGCCGCCGCATTGCGCGGGTACCCTGCTAGTTTTATTAAATCTCTTTGACGAAAACTTCAAATTCAAACTTCAAGCTAAAAATTATGTGAAGTATTAGCCATCCATTGCGGATAATCAAATTTTAGTGGCTGATCTTTGGTCAATAGTAAACATAATTGCGCTAAATTAATACTTCCTCCGTATCAAAATAAGTGACACAAATTGGCTTACACGTTTTTTGAGGCAAAAAATTAAAGTAGGGGTTAAAATATATTAAAGTACATAGTTAGTGGAGAATGGGTCCCACTTTCCTTGAATAAAGTGATATTAATGAGTTTTAAAAGTAAAAGTAAGGGTATAAGGGTAATTTGACTTTATTAAAGTGGATAGTTAGTGGGTATGGGTACCACTATTTTTACCAAATAAGGAAAGTTTTCAAAGTGTTTCACTTATTTTGATACACCCAAAATGGAAAGTGTGTCACTTATTTTGATACGGAGGAAGTATTGAACAAAAGCTTTGGATAATTATTATTTTCTAGACGTGGACATGTCACCAAACTTGCTAGCGTGAGCATAAAAACTTAACATTGGAATCCAAACCAAAAAAACTGAAAAAAGTGAACTTTTTAAGAGACTGTTAGTTCGGTTATTTTTTATTTAGAAAATACTAGCTGGTACCCGCGCAATGCGGCGGCGGGTACCAAGTAATTACATTTTGCGGCAAGCAAATGATGTTTAGTTACACATTTTTTCTAAGAAAAACTGTACAAATAGAGCTTCTATAAAGTCCACTAAAAAGGAAACGAACAAAATGATTTGAAAATCGAAAGTCACTCAAAAGAGTTTTTCTAATTAACAAAACCTCATAAATCGTTGTATTGTTTTACACCAAACAAATTTGATGTAAAATTAGCCAAAATGAAAACGTGTCAAATGAGTTTAGGTCACTCGAAGTGGTATGTTAATTAATAAAACCTCATAAATCACTAAATTCTCTGCTAACCAGAAAATTCTTTACATAATTTGAAAAATTCTCCATAGTGGGCCAACCGTGTGACTTATCATTAGAAACAAAAGCTGGATTGTTGAACTGACTATCATGTCCAAAGCTTTCCAGGCCTTTTAGTTTCTACCATTGGACAAATACAAAAGGGTGAACATTAATCTTCGAGAACACCCTAGATAATGACATAGAATCTTACAAGTATAAATGGTTAATGGTGTAATTACCTTGTTATTTGATTATAATGAGAAACACAAAACACAATTGTAGAAACAAAGATTTACAAACATCAAAACAACAATATAAGAAACAAAATTTTGAACACTGAAAGTGCTTCCAGAAACATTGAACCTTGATCAACCATGAGTCATTTAGGCTTTTGGCTTCATAAATAACCGAATAAAGTTGCCTGCTAATCTGTAAAAAAATGACAAACACAGAAAATAAACACTGAATTTAGATGTTTAACCTAAACAGTTATAGAAATTATAAACGAATATTTAAAAGGAGCAGCAAAGTCAAAATAACAAATAAAAACATGAGTCCCCTTGATCAATCTGCGGTTGCTTCTTGGTTGTAGCAAAAACTTGAAGACAAAAGAAAATAGATATGTCAAACCAATTTTGGAGAGCTGAAAAAATGAAGATATTGGGAAAAGGTGATTATATATCGATGACAAAAACTGTTTTATTACATTTTCTTGTGATATGGTACATCGTACTGAATTTAATGTTACATCGTACTGAAGAACATACCATCGAACAGAAATGAACTTACTACCCAAACTTTTGACTGTAATACCTAGTATGAACTACTACTATTTTATTTTTGTTAAACTATCTTCTTCAGCACCAATATTATGCAAATATAAATAACCAATATTGTTATAGTGCTGACCAACAAAAAGAAGAAAAACAATTAGCTTTCACAAGGATATGAAATCATTATGTACTCACTAAGAAAGATACGAATATGAAATCATCAACAATTCTATCAAAATTGATTAGGAATTCTCTTTTTCATATTCCAAGTACTCCCTAGGAATCTAAATGTTGAGAAACTGTAAGAGATAAACATATTAATTATTGACATCTATAAAATGAAAATAATAAATTTCATAAGTTTGATGGTTATCTGATATGGAAATGAAAACCGCAATTATAAAATTACCTTGGCTTCCCTAAGGTGTTGAAAAAAACTGAAATAGATTTCATAGTAGGACACATGCAGCCCCAATTCTGGAAATACCCTTCTCTTTGATTGACTGAATAACTGGTTTTGCCAATTCAGCCGCTGCTCCTACAGAAAGAAAAGTATTGCGTATATTACAAACCCTGACAAGAAGATGAAGATGGAGAAGAAGCGATAAGGGCAGAGCCGGTTTGCTTCATAACTTCGTATATCAGAGAGAACGGCCCGAACCAAGCTCAATCGCATATTAAAATCCTTAATTCAATCTAGAAAAGATAAATCTGGAACCTCACGTGTTGAGAGTTCCAAAACATGGCTTTTCAGTTCCCAATATACAAACCGTCTGTTGATTATCCTTAATTTGAATTTTACTACTGTATAATATATTACTGAGTACACAATATATTAGTTGAGTTCGGAATGAAAACAGCACATGAAGTTGTAGCTCAGTTGGTTAAGCCTTGTCCTAGGTATCCCTAGGTTTGGTGTTCGAGTCCAGCAAAGCCTAATTTTTTGTAAAATTATTATTTCCATAATTAGCAAGTGTGTTGGCTGAATTTTCAGCCTTGCTAATTATGGAAGTGGTAAATGCTTTATAATATAGTAAAGAAAACTTGACGTAAGGGTTAAACCTTTGACCAAAAGGTCAACTAATAATGTCAGTAACAAAACACCAAAATACCAAAAAAAATAGTCAGCTAGCTACATAACCAAGGGTGTTGTTTATTATAGAGTGGATAAATTCTAAAAACTTAATTACCACTTATTTCTAGCCAAAGTGATAGAGGGAATATGAAAACACCAAGATTATTACGGGTAAAAAACAAATGTTAAAATGCAGGTATATGAACATCCAGAAGCTGTTTACATTTGTTTTTTCCGGGCATAGATTAGGTATCAATTTTGTAGGTTCTAAACTCTCCATGCCAAAGACTTCATAAGAACATAATGTTGCATCTATGCTTTGGAGACGATGACCAACATGTACGGCTTTGTACGTGATTAAAAACAAGGAAAAGATATATGTGGTGGTCCTGGTGGAATTAAATAATACATATGATTCCATAATACACGACATAAACAAATAAATTCCACGCCCCATATAACTAATACTATCTCATATTTTTACAACTAATAAACTAAATAAAAACGATATATACTCCTGATTTCAAGCCATGATCACCACCCAAAATTTGACTATTCCATGTCTAAATTGTGATAAACTTATCAGTTAACCCAATACCCGGTTAACCCAACAAATTTCAACGACATAGTAATCTTTCATTATGTCAATTGCATTTTGACTGTGACCCAGATCTTCAAAATAGTTTGTTGCGTCTCTCTATAACAACATAATAATTAGAATGTTTTGATATGCATGACATTTAAAGTCTTACTGTGATACGTTATTAACTGCCAAGTGAAGCTCTTCTCTACTATTGACCAATTCCACACCCATGGTCACCATTTCCATTTAGTTTATTAGTTGTTGCATGCATGTAGTAGTTAAAAGTATATTTCCATGATTTCCATTATCTCCTAAATTCTAGCTAGCATTTTACTATAAATATTGTACTTGCATTTGATAAAGATAGAGATAAGAAAATTGATCCAATTTTAGTTTACGTATTTAGCTTTTCATTGTTTAATCAAGGAGATTAGTCATCTCGAACCGACTTCTATCATTTGGTGCTTTCATTCACTCGAATCATGCCTCCTAAAAAAGATCCACCCTCCATTGAAGAATCCATGGCTCTCATGGCAGACAACTTCTCCAAACTTGTCATCAACAACAATGCCACCACGGAAAAACTTGATATTGTTGTCAAACAATTCTCCACCCAATACGAACAAACCGCACAACTTATCTCCTCCATAGCCGATACCCACAAACAACTAGCTCTCATTGCTACTAACCGACAGCCACCACCTCAAAACCAAACGCCTCCACAACAACCACCACCCCAAACCAACAACCGAGATCTTCAAATCCGTCCTCCTAAAATCACCCTACCAGCCTTTGATGGAACGAACCCTCTTGATTGGTTATTTCAAGCCGATCAATACTTCACATTTTACAACATTCAACCACCTCAACGACTTCCAATGGTCGCTTTTTATCTATCTGGAGATGCCTTAAGTTGGTACAAATACCTTGTTAACAATCGTCTCCTAACAACATGGGACGCCTTCACTCGAGCACTTGAAACTCGGTTTGGTCCCTCCTCCTATGAAAACCACCAAGCCGCACTTTTCAAGCTTCGTCAAACCACCACCGTTACCGCTTACCAAACGGAGTTCGAAAGGTTAAGTAATTGTGTCGTGGGACTTCCACCCGAAGCATTACTTAATTGTTTTCTCTCGGGTCTTCGCCATGAAATTCATCAAGAACTTACAATTCTTCGTCCACAAACCACAACACAAGCCATTGGTCTCGCAAAACTCATCGAAGATAAGCTTAATGACCAACTCAATTATGCTACTAATCCAACCTCAGTTACGTCACAAAATCCACCATCTCTAGCGGCTCCTCCTCAATCATCCCCAACACTCCCAGTCAAACGTTTAAACCCAACCGAGATGCAAAAGAGGCGAGCGGAAGGTCTTTGTTTTAATTGCCCGGAAAAGTATCACCCGGGTCACCAATGTAACCCGCCAAAGTTTCTCCTTCTTCAATCAGGGAACGACCCCAAACCGGCAACAAACGACCCTCCGTGGGGGATTTTCACGGTTGATTATGACAACAATGGACCTTGAGGACAAGGTCCTTTGTAAAGGGGGGAGTATTGATACGTTATTAACTGCCAAGTGAAGCTCTTCTCTACTATTGACCAATTCCACACCCATGATCACCATTTCCATTTAGTTTATTAGTTGTTGCATGCATGTAGTAGTTAAAAGTATATTTCCATGATTTCCATTATCTCCTAAATTCTAGCTAGCATTTTACTATAAATATTGTACTTGCATTTGATAAAGATAGAGATAAGAAAATTGATCCAATTTTAGTTTACGTATTTAGCTTTTCATTGTTTAATCAAGGAGATTAGTCATCTCGAACCGACTTCTATCATACTGGTTGTAATACAAGGATCTCATAACCACCTTTACAATAAAAGAAGATGCTTGCTTTTTTTTTCCTCAACTTTCTTTTATTAAATTTATTCCCCTAAAATAGATTATTAGTAAATACTTCGTAGTAAAAGAATAATTGAATTATTAAGCATCAAACAAAAGAATGAATATATAATAACTTTTAGAGATTAACAAAACACAGGAGAAAATAAACAAAAAAATAATAATAAAATGGTTAGTAAATAACAGAGTATATATAAGCTTTAAAGAATTTGCAGACCTCAGATCTTTAATCACGAAATCGATGATCTCCATCTGCTGCTATCACCTTCACTTGTATAAGAATCCCTATATACCAATTTCTTTTCATTTATTCTACTACTTTCAACCTTAATTTCACAATTAACACGTGAAGATTCTCTTCTTTCCTTCACTTGTTCTTCCCTGCAACCAACTGTGCCACAAAAAATAATCAACTCATATCGATTCCCATTCAGCACCTTCACTACCATACCCTAAAAATAAGCATAAAATCACATCAACAATTCCAATAATCACACTTGCAACTGCAAGAGATTTCAAAGGTCCCAAAGAATCCTTCATTCTAAGACTGCTAAAAAAATAAAAAAATAAAAGAAAATAAGATAATTAGCCATACATTTTTTTGTTAAAATCAAAAAAGTTATTGAGAGAAACATCTATAAGAAAGAACATTAGTTTTGATACAATTTCAAATTTTGAAGAAACGTACACTATCTATTCTAAATTCTTTAATTACTGGAATAATATTCTGTTCACCTTGCACTCAATAAGAACTCAGGCCATACTAAGCTTCGAATCTACTAACACAATATAAATATATTGAATGATTAGACTGCTAAAATCAAGTTAAAGGAAAAATGTTGTAAGCAGTTATGTTGCCAAACAATTACCATTTATGATACAACCCCTAATTTCATAGTATGATTATATAAATAGGTTTAGTGATTTACCAAAGTGGAGTTGAATGCTCAACTTCAATATCTCCTCTGCTTGCGATTCTTTTTCAAACGAAAATGTTTCGGGTCTTCCTTGATTTTTGGAGATTTGTGTTAGGAAATCCTCTCGGAGGTGAAGAGGGTATTTGTATTGAGAATGATTGAAGGAGCCGAAGAGGGTATTTGCAGACACGAAGGAACCTAGGAGGGCAATTGCAGCAGGGTTACCGAGGAGGCGGGAAAGTGAAACGACGAGGGATATGGGGGGGTATTTTAGGCAGGGTTATTAAGGACAGCATTCGGATATGATTAGTTATTAGGAAAAAAGAAACATCATACATTGTAGTTCAGCTGGTTGTCGTTGTTATGTATTGTTATGTTGGTAGTTTTTTAAACGCAATGGAAACTAAAAATGGAAGTTGTGTTGGCTGAGTTTTAAGCCTTGCTAAATGTGGAAGGGGTAAATCCTTTATAATATAGTAGAGATAATGACAGCCTTAATTTATATTTAGAAAATTATAATGACAGTCTTTAGGACTGTCAATAACAAGACAAAATCAATATAAAAACCGCCCCCTGAATTTTAGTAACACTACTCTATCAATGAATGTACAATCGTTTTATGCATGTTAGAGACAACCCTAAGGGTTGTCGTTAACAAAACCCTTTTTATTAGCCGGATAAAATAGTTCTGTTATTGCTAGAGGTACAAGCGTAACCTTCCCTAGGAAGATTAATCACATATATACGCTGTAACACCTCAAATTTTAATACAACACATTTGGCTAAAATAATTATTTAAATAAGAGGAGAACTATCCCAAAATACGGATTTATAAAAACCTTTTGGTATGAATATCAGAGTATAAGTTTGGTGTTACAAAATATATCAAAACCAAAGCTAAGTCTAAATCCGTTCTAGTGTTCTTCTACTCTAGGCCCCGCATCTCTATCCATGTGCACATATACCTTCGATCCCGAACCTGAGTACATAGCAAAACAAACAAGGAGTACGTGAGACAAAACGTCCCGTGAGCTACATGGGTTTAGACCCGAAAGTATCAAGTATCACATTAATGATATAATCATATTTATATATTCCATCAACATAGTCTAGCCACTCTATCGTGGCTCTAACGATCCCTAGGATCCATATCTAGTACATAAACATATATGCACTAGACCACAAACATGTCTAATACATAAACATATACGTATTAGATTCCTAGCATATCTAGTACCAAACATATGCGTACTAGGAGCACCCACGTGCCTAGTGTATAAACATATATACACTCGTCTCAGTGACCGGGAATTCCCCGCGTCACCACCATCTATCTCTTATCATAACCTAACAGTTATGCCAATCAAAGCCATCAGCTATCACATCAATCATCAAACAAGTTAGTTAAATATCGACATTAATATATAACCAACTCAACAATTAATAAGTCTAAGTAATAATCAAATAGACAGATTCACAAGTAAGGAAATGTATATCAAGGGCTATGTACTCAGTAAAATTCCACACGTACTCACCATAGCAATAAAATGCTCCAACCGTGATCTTCACACGAAACCTCTTTGTTCCAACAATCGATCAATCTTCCAAGACTTCACCAAAAGCCTAATTTAACAATCACAAGTTGTTCAACATCACATATCCTTAATAATGTATCCATTTATCTCTAGATACCGTTAACTAACACTTTGCTCTAATTGTGGTGATTTACCAAACCCTAGGTTTACCAACCCTTAAGATTCTTACAAATCTTAATCATACACTTGTTTCCTTTGTTAAAATACCATCTATTAAGTGTATACATCACTTATTCAACCATAAACCATAACCCCCAAGAACTAGGGTTTCAAACCCACACATCAAAATACATGGATCTAAAGTTACAAAGATGAGGGAGTGAAGATATATCTTTAATCTTCTCTTATGAGTGAAATCTACCAAGGATTTGTGGAGAAATCGACCCAAACCAGCCTTAATGCTCGAAAATCGTCAATGGGAGAAAACTAGGGTTTGTGGGCTGCATTTATGACCAAAACCCGACATTAATGTTGCTGTCTGCCATAGTTCACGGCGCGAACTAGTTCACGATCGTGAACTATGCGCGTCGTGAACTCTTCCCGATCGCGAGCTAGACGTGAACTTCGATCGCCAAAAACCACAATTCTCTGTCTCGAGTTCACGATCGTGAACTATAGTTCACGCCGTGAACTCTGCAGCTCAGCAGGGCTGCAATATTCGGTTTCCTTCTCGACCCGGTTTCGTCCATAACTTTCTCATACGGTGTCCAAACGACACGAAACCAATTCCTACGTTCTTTAAACGATTTATCCTCATTTATCATATTTTTATACAATTTATTTATTTACAAAATTCGGGTCGTTACAATTATCTACCCCTTAAGAAGATTTCGTCCTTGGAATCTCATCATAGTTTACGAAATCCGGGTATCTCTTCCAAATCTCGTCTTTGACTTCCCAAGTCAAATTCGGTCCAAGAGAATGCTTCCACTTGACCAATACCAACTCGATCTCTTTATTCCGAAGCTTCTTCATTTTGGTCTCTAGTATAGCTTCAGGTTCCTCAATCAACCGGTTCGGGGCATCGACCCGCAACTCTTGCAATGGGATAATATTTTCAACTTCCCCAATGAACTTCTTTAAATAACTCACGTGAAAGGTGTCATGCACACCTTGAAGCTCGGGTGGAAGTTCCAACTTAAATGCTTGAAGCCCGATTTGCTTCAAAATTTTGAATGGGCCGACATACCTCGGACTCAACTTCCCTTTCTTTCCAAACCGCAATACAACTTTTCAAGGTGACACTTTCAACATTACCATATCACCGACATCCAAGTCGTATGGTCTTTTCTTCAAACCCGAATAACTTCGTTGTCTATCTTGGGCGGCTTTCATGCTGGCTTGTATAATACCAATCTTCTCATTGTTACTTTTACAATCTCGGGACCCGTGAGCTTTGTCTCTCCCGCTTCAAGCCAACACGATGGAGTTCTACATTTTCTCCCATACAACACCTCATAAGGTGGCATCTTAATAGTCGAGTGATAACTATTATTATACGAAAACTTGACTAACGGTAAATGTTCATCCCATTTACCACCAAAATCTAACACGCACGATCTCAACATGTCTTCGACCGTTTGAATCGTTCTTTCACTTTGACCGTCGGTTTGCGGGTGATAGGCCGTGCTCAACCGCAACTTTGTACCCAACTCTTCTCGTAAGGATCGCCAAAATCTCGAGGTAAACCTCGCGTCTCTATCGGATACAATCGATAATGGAACCCCGTGGAGTCGATCCACTTCATCAACATACAACTTAGCCAACTTCCCAAGTGGCAACGTTTCCCGAATGGCTAAAAATAAGGCACTCTTGGTCAACCAGTCAACTATAACCCAAATGGAATCATGGCCCTTACTCGTCTTTGGCAGACCAACTATGAAATCCATAGTTATGTCTTCCCACTTTCCGGCCGGTACTAACAATGATTGAGCTACCCCATACGGTACTTGATGCCCGGCTTTCACTTGTGCACACGTGGCACACTTCGAGATGTACTTGGCTACTCTCGCCTTCATTCCGGGCCACCAATAAACCCGTTTCAAATCTTGGTACATCTTTGTACTTCCCGGGTGAAACGAATACTTTGACTTGTGCACATCATTCAATAATTCTTTTCGGGTACCCCCGAACTTGGGAACCCAAATTCGGCCGCCTACGGTTTTCAACCCTTGTTCATTTTCGAGAAAGTGTTGGTTCTTACCCAACCGTTCTTGTCTCAACTCGTCTTTTCCCATAACCTCTCGTTGGGCATTCTTGATTCTTTCGATAATACTCGAGACGACTTCGATACGCGTTAAAATTCCTCGGTTCGGCTTCTCATAGACTTTTCGGCTCAAGGCATCGGCCACCACATTTGCCTTTCCCGCATGATACACAATCTCACAATCATAATCGGCGATCAATTTGATCCATCTTCTTTGTCGCATATTAAGATCGTTTTGAGTAAACACGTATTGTAGACTTTTATGATCCGTGTACAATGTACACCGAGTACTATACAAATAATGCCTCCACAACTTCAAGGCAAAAATAACCGCCGCCAACTCCAAGTTGTGTGACGTGTACCGTAATTCCGCATTTTTCAATTGTCGCGAAGCATACGCTATCACCTTCCCTCTTTGCATCAACACACAACCAAGCCCTTGATTTGAAGCGTCACTATAGACTACAAAATCTTCCATACCATCCGGTAATGTGAGAATCGGCGCGTTACATAACTTTTCCTTCAACAAATTAAAAGCCTCTTCTTGCTTCTTATCCCAGACAAACTTCTCACTCTTTCTCGTTAATTTCGTTAGTGGAATCGCAATTCTCGAGAAATCTTGTATAAATCTTCGGTAATAACCGACTAATCCAAGGAAACTTCTAACCTCGGTAGGGGTCCTCGGAGGCTCCCAATTTGACACCGCTTCAATCTTGGACGGGTCAACTTTAATACCGTCACATGTCACCACATGACCTAAGAATTTTACTTCCCGCAACCAAAACTCGCACTTTGAGAACTTGGCATACAACTTTTCCCGTTTCAACACATCCAACACTAGCCTCAAATGACTCTCGTGTTCCTCCTCGGTTTTCAAATAAATCAAGATATCATCAATGAACACTATCAAAAACTTATCAAGAAACGATTTACAAACCCGATTCATCAAATCCATAAAAATAGCCAGCGCATTTGTAAGACCAAATGGCATCACTAGAAACTCATAATGACCATACCGTGTACGAAAAGCCGTATTCTCAGTGTCGCCTTCTTTCACCCGAACTTGGTGATAACCCGACCTCAAATCAATTTTGAGAAGTAACTATCACCTTGCAATTGGTCGAATAAGTCGTCAATTCGCAGCAACGGGTAACGGTTCTTGATAGTTACATTATTCAACTCACGGTAGTCGATACACATTCTCATCGAACCGTCTTTCTTCTTGACAAATAGCACCGGTGCACCCCACGGTGACGAACTCGGACGAATAAAACCCTTATCTAACATGTCTTGCAATTGAGTCATCAATTCTTGCATCTCGGTGGGAGCTAAACGATATGGAGCACGAGAAATCGGCGTCGCCCCTAGAACTAATCAATCTTGAACTTGACTTGTCTCTCCAGTGGCAAACCGGGCAAGTCATCGGGAAATACCTCGGGGAAATCCCGAATAATTTTGACGTTATCCATCGTCTTCTTTTCTTTTCGGCCATCTAATACATATGCAATAAACGTTGCACAACCTTTCGATATACTTTTCCTCGCCTTAATGGCGGTAATCACATTACGCATGTGATGAAGTTTTTCCCCATACACATATACTTTCTCGTTCTCGGGTGTCTTGATCGACACTATTTTCTTACTGCACAATATCTTGGCTTGGTGCGTCCCTAACCAATCCATAACGATAACCACATCGAAAGCTTTTATCCCCATGGGCAATAAATCAACCTTAAACTTTCTACCGTCTATTTCTATTTCACAATTTCTATAAACACTTTCAACCATTCAGGTTTTTCCGTCGGCTACCTCTATTTCATAAATTTCATCTAACATCTCGGACGGCACATTCAACTTACAACCGAACTCATTAGACACAAACGAATAATTGGAACCCGAATCAAATAATATATGAGTTGGAAATGAGTTAATGAATAAAGTACCTAACACAACATCGTGTGCCTCCTTCGCCTCCTCCCGAGTAAGTTGGAAGGATCGTCCCTTCACCTTTGCCGGCTCCACTTTCTTTTGAGCCGTGGACACTAGTGATTCGGTTTTCTTCTTCGGGCACACATTGCAATAATGCCCTTTTTCATGGCACGAGTAGCATTCCACCTCGGCCGCCGATTTGGATCTACAATCCCGGGCCAAATGCCCCGTCTTGCCACAACTATGGCAAGTCTTCAATTCTCCTCGGCATTCGCCGGTATGATTTCTCCCACACCTCTTACATGAGGACACACTTCCTTGCCTAGAGAAGTTCGGAGTGAACTTCCCTTTCTTGAACGAACTAGAGCCGCTCTCGGCTTTCCTCTTCTCTCCCACATGGGCCTTCTCAGCAACCCGTGCCTCATTAACTTCTTCCACACCCCGGGCGACACTAATGGCCTCATCAAGTGTGACCGCCCTCTTAACTTCTAATAGATAATCCCAAGGTAGCCCACAAGCATAACAGACTACCCTCAAACTCTCCTCGGAGTAAGTCTTAGCAACAACCGGGAGTAATCCCGTGAACTCCCTCGAGTATTCCTCGACCGACATATCACCCTTCTTTAGGGTCACACACTTTTCGTGCATTTTTTCCAAATCCCTTTCGGGACAAAACTTCTTCCTCAACCTCGCGATAAACTCATCCCACGACATTTTCTCCACCACCTCCCTTCCGAGGGTCTCATACACAATATCCCACCAAACCATAACATCTTCTTTCAAAAGTTGTGACGCATACGTCACCATATCGACCTTCTTACACTTGCTACTTCCAATGACCCGCTCGGTCTCTCGGATCCACCTCATAATCACTTACGGGTCCGAACTACCCATGTACACATTCGGCTTAGAAGCCATGAAGGACTTAAACGAACAACCTTCTTTCTCATCGGGCCTTGCCCTAGCATCACTTTGGCCACCGGTGGAGGATTTCCCCTCCCAGGTGCCACTACCCCCAGTTCTCCCATCCGACCTAGCCTCGGATTCGCGGTATCCCCCCGACCTCTCACGGTCCCCAATAATACGGTGCACTTCCTCGGCTACCGTCCCTTTGATTTGATCAATAAATGTTTGGAGATCTGCCATGGTTACCGGAGTCTTATTAGCTCCAACTTTCGATTCATCTACTCGATGCATCGACGGTTGACTTTCTTGTTCAACCACAACCTCGACATGAGGTATCTCTTCCTCCCAGTGTTCCGGGGCTTTCCCACTTCTACGAGTATTCACCATTTCTTTCGTTCGAGACTATACGAAAGACATTAAATAATTAGTACCTCATGTACAATCCATTAGTCGCATAAGACTCAATATCCATAATCATATCAACTTTCATAGGTCCCCTAGGTCCAACCCTAAACTTAACATAAAGTCTCTTGGTCAACCTATAATCTCAAGGAATCTTACATTCCTAATGCTACAGTCTAAGACTAGGATGGTCCTCCAACCTAATTCACTTAAACTATAGATCTGATACCAAGTTGTATCACCTCAAATTTTAATACAAAACATTTGGCCAAAATAATCATTTAAATAAAAGAGAACTATCCCAAAATACGGATTTACAAAAACCTTTGGTATGAAAATCAGAGTATAAGTTTGGTGTTACAAAATATATCAAAACCAAAGCTAAGTCTAAATTCGTTCTAGTGTTCTTCTACTCTAGGCCCCGCATCTCTATCCATGCGCACATATACCTTCGATCCCGAACTTGAGTATATAGACAAAAAGTTAGATAAGCCCTTGTATCAATTCATATGTGTTGTGTTATCTTGACAGATTATTATAAATATAAAATACTTCATCCGTCACAAAATTATTATCCACAGACAAAAATCGCATAGTTTAAAAAAAGTGCATATATTACACTGTCTAACCAATAAAAAAATCATCTATTCCACTTATATTTTTGAAGTGGTTGAAATATCAAGTTGGCAATAATTCTGGACAACCAAAAAAGAAAATGTTGGGTCGCTGAAAAGCATCCCCCACTGAGGAGATTTAATGAAGACAAAAAGGCAAATAGTTAGAAGACAATCTGAGGATTTGTTCCTTAGATTGTGGGTTACTGTATCTGATCAGATCAGATTTTAGCTACCCAGTTACACTATCCGATCACCAGCTGAAACAACGATCAGTTCCCCGTGCGGAATCAGATACTTGTCAACAGATCGGATAGTGTAACAGGTTCAACGCAATGGATAAAACGTTGAACCATTGAACATATACTTCTCTAAGAAAAACTCTTAGTGAAGGTCTCTGGAGCCTAAGGCCATCTGAAGAAGCAAGAGTATCCGAAGACTCGTGAGTACCAGAAGTGTATATAGGCTGGAAGCTTCAGCGTCACAGAAAGACACAAGTAACGCACAAGTTTGTGCATCGCTGATTATGGGAATATCTTGCAAATCTTCTAGAAGATATCAGCGATCACAAGACGACATAAAGTACTGTCAGAATTCCGTTAGTCATGCGCGTCCCATGAAATATCATCTGCACCAACGGA
Organism: Calendula officinalis; assembly: GCA_963853835.1. Lineage (NCBI taxonomy): Eukaryota > Viridiplantae > Streptophyta > Magnoliopsida > Asterales > Asteraceae > Calendula > Calendula officinalis. Next base: position 43,885,780 of record OY970826.1, read on the forward strand.
ATTCTCACACGTGAAATCAATCGATCATTCCTTTGGCTCTACGTTTCCCAATGTTATAAATTGAGGACTTAGACGATTGATTCCAGTGTGCACCCAACAAGGTTTCACGCAGCCGGATTTACCCCATAACTTGATTCCCTTGATCAAAGTGTAAACCACCAGTTAACTCCAGTTGTCTGATTCGAAAATTGAATCTGTACAACGAAAGTGTCTGGTCTTGTGCTTTATCATTTGTTGATCATAAACTTGTCTTAGATAATATTTGTTGTTGTCTATCACATGCAAGCAATTTAGTTAGGATTTGTTCTTAGCTATTCCGCAAACTGCTTGCATCTTTATTGTATCAATTATTGATTAATAAAGAAAAGTTTAAAAAGTGTTGAGTGTCTCCATAAATTTAAATTGGTCAGTGAAAGCGTATAGGTGTCACATTTCATCTAATACGGGACTAACAATTGGTATCAGACATAATTGTTGATCTGCTTACTTACTGATCAAAGATGGGTGAAAAGTTATCTCAAATGAATCTTGGTTCGAAGACATATGCCCCTGTGTTTACTGATGACAATTTTGGTATATGGAAAATCCATTTTCTGAAATTTGTCGAACATCAAAATGACATGGGAGCAGATATTCTTATCAATGGTCCATACATTCCAAAAATGTTCGTTCCAAGTACAACCATTTCCAAGAAGAAGAAGAATGAGAGTGATGATAAAGACGAAGATGAAGAAGAAGAAGAAGACCTCTCCGATGTTGAAGAACCCAAACCAAAAGATCAATGGTCAGAGGCAGACAAAAAGCTAGCCGGCCTAGATGCTAAAATCCGGTTTCTCCTTCAAACATCCCTCCCAAATCACATTCTTATCACTGTAAAAGAGTGTAAAACTGCCAAAGAGATTTGGGATATCCTGATAACATCATATGAAGGAACCGATGAGGTTAAATCTAGCAGAAAAGCAATGTTGAATCGAAAGTATGAAGCATTCAAAGTCATCAAAGGTGAAACTCTAAATATGTCCTACACCAGGTTCACCATCCTCATAAATGAACTAAGGGAATTTGGCATTCACAAAGATGTTCAAGAATTAATGTACAAATTTTTGGAGATTCTTCCAAAAGATTGGGCCGTTATGTCTACGGTGCTAAGAACCTCGGGTCAGATGTGGGATATGAACACGAGCAGTGTGTATAGTACACTGATGAACTTTGAAAATGAAAACAAGATGTATGATGATCTGAATGAAACTCATGCCTCATCCGGTCTCATTGCAAGCTCTTCTAAGTCTTCTCGCATAGCACTAAAAGCAAAAGTGGTAAATGTTGTTGATCCAAACGATGCTGATGATGAAAGATTCGAAGATGCTGAAGATGGTGACTTCGATGAATGAGAATCTAATCCAGGAGAAGGTGATAATGATGACATAAAAGAACTCTCTGAAAGTATGGCTCTATTAGCCACAAGGTACAAAAGATTCTTAAATAGAAACAGATCAGGAGGTCAAAATGACAAAGGAGAGATGGTATGCTTTAAATTTGGAAGAACGGGTCACATCAAAGCTGACTGCAGAGTTAAAGAAAACTCTGGTTCTGAAAAATCTAGCTCAAGCTCCTCGTTAAACTATAAAAAGAAATATGAGGATACTGAGAAGAAATACCAGGAGCTGAAAGCTCAACTAGCCAAGGTTGAGAAAGATGCAAAAGCATTAAAGGCAACTGTTGAAGCTTGGTAAAGTGACTCATAGACAAGTGAAGATGAAGTAATTACTTGCAACACAAAAAGTCTACTTGCAAAAATAGAAGAAGAATCTGAGCCAAACTCTAAAGATCAACAGAAAGTTATATGTCTGATGACAAGGTGTGAAGAAACATAATATCGTCAGGAAGGAAAAGGGTCTCTTGAACCTGATACTCTAATGTTCCCTGAATTAAGGGAACGGGAAGACGAACTTCCAGATGAAGGAGTAGTGCCTAACACAGCTTCACCAGAAGATTATCCACCGCTGGTCAGATCACTTGCTAAAGAGCTGATGATCACTCACAAAAGAAATCTTCAGTTAAAAACTGACCTCTCCACGATGACCAAAAAGATATAAGAACTCACTCAATAATCCTCAGAAGCTGAAAATTCAAAACTTGAGGCAATCAGGCTTCAGAACCTCAACAACATCTTGAGAGAAGATAATTTGCTACTAGCTCAGAAAAATGAAGCTCTTCAGAAATCGTGCAACTTAAGGAATAAATCATCCAACTTCAACAAGCAAGTTCTAGAAGAACAAAAGTCCACTCAAGATGTTCCTAAAAAGTAGGAGCAACACTCAATCTGCAGAACTTCTACTTCTGGAACATTAAAAGTTAAAAACAGAGCATCCAGACTGTCTAAATCCCAAGAAGCTCATTATAAAAGAGAAGTTTTTCAGACTGCCAACGGAAATCTGATTATCACCAGAGACTATACTTCAGAGGAATCAAAGACTCAAGATGAAGAGATGTCTCAGACCACTACTCCACAAGAAGATATAGAATCCATTTGTCATCAGAGACAAGCAAGAATCACTGATGTTGATTGCAATGATAACCAACCACTGGTAAACTTTACCACTCACATCAGCTTGCTAACATCATCAATAGCTGATATTAAAGTTGATATTGCACAACTCACAACCGAAATCAAGGCTGAGATGAATGAAAGGTTCACACAAATTAACAATCAACTGCAAATAGTCTTCAACCTGCTCGAAAACAATGTCATTCCTTCAGTCACTTTGAAAGACTGTGCAACTTATCCTTTTCATCATCTCTCATTTCATCCAGAGGAAATATCAGACGAATCAATCAATGGTGACTGTCTGATGACATTCTTTGATCAAATGGATGACATCAACCAATCCCAAAACTTCTCAACAGAAAACTATATCAACGAAAATGTTATCTTTGACGACGTTGAGGAAATGGAGGTTGAAGAAACTCAAGCTGATCCAGGTATTCAAAATCTATCAATGGAACAGTATGTAAGACAGAACATCATCGTAGAAGTTACTAGAAATGGAAACGAACCAAAACAATAATCTTGAAAGTGGTAACAAGAAATGTAGTTACCACAAGAACAAGAACTGTTACATTCTCATTCATGAAGAAGCCATAGCCTCGAGCTCAAATAGATCATCAAAAACTGGAAGGTATGCTTCAAAAGGGCCAGTTACTCTAAACAACAACCAGTATCCATTCTTTAGCGATGGATACTCAAAAATCCAACATTGAGCTGAAAAATAATGCAGGCCAGACAACATGATGACATCTGATATATGATCTGTTGTAAGCCCCTGCGACTCCACCACATCATCAATAAGGCAACGAAAAAGCTTTCCCATCAGATTCTAGCGATCGTCAACCACCATTACAGTTATATATATTTCATCAAGCTGTCTTTCTTTTCTCATCTTCTACCAAGTCTGAGGACTAATCTTACATTAGGTACGAGTTATTTTAATTTTGATCATGTTCAGCTAGTCACTTTCATTGTCATACAAGACTTTGTTCCTAAATGATCAGTTTAACGTTTTAAATTCTATGATTGCTTAATTCTGTCTTTATTGACATACAAACATATTACCTGATTTATCAACAATACTTTTGTATCTTATTACATTCAGATATAAGACATTAAAAAAACTTCAGATCCATCTTCAAGGCTCAGTGATTCAGTTGGTCAAATGATTTCAGATAGTCAACATCTGTTTTAAGCTATCTGCTGATAATGACCATCTGCTGAAGCATCAGTTGCTACACTCCATCAGATAGTCATTAGGTGGAGCAATCTCATTGGACCTACCTTCATAACTGGCCATTGGAGACGTCTGTCTCGCTGACATTAAATGCGACGGCACGATGTCTTTTCCCGCCACACTACCCTGCCATTTGATTGACTTCCTCCATCATGCCTAGACTATCTACAAATAACATCTCATCTCCACCACATGATCAATCTAACGGTTCAAATTCTAACCGTCGATCAAAACCGTCTTCCCACGATCTTCCCCAAATCACTCTACACTTCACCATTTCGAAAATTTTCACCAACACTTCCTCTCTCGGAAACTCTCAATACCCTTTCATCATCCTCGCAAAACCTCTCTCTACCTGCAATCAATGGCGAATTCTAAAAGAACTTATCTCATGGTTCCTCTCCCCGCCTCCATTCAACCATCTCCAAACGTCCCTTATCCATCTAGAAACATTAATTACACGAAAAACAACTCAAGAAGCTTTATCAACTATCGTCTCAGGAATCGAATTCTGGTATACCTGCACCGTCTCCAAAGAATCAGGTTTAGACGTTATAAAAGGAACAATCTTACAAGGTAAACAAACTGTATCCTTCAACCTCAATACATTTAGGGAGGCAGTATAACTCGATTACGTGAGACCCCCACAAGTTCATGAACCAACCCCGATGCTTGAAGAAGCTAAACCAACCGTCCTGCCGTACATTCAATATCATGGAGACCACACAAGGGGCATCTCAAGGACCAAAATGGGCTCGCTGTGGTCAGCTTTCTTTATGACCATCTCTCAATGCATGTCTTGCAAAACTGGAGGGTACGATTCCGTATCCGGTTATGAAATGATCAAAGAAGCTGCCCTGTTTTCTGACATAAGGGCTGATTTTGGGTCGCTGATTTTTGAGCAATTAGTGAAGAAGGTGGGTGCTAAAAGAAAAGATGAGCTAATTCCTTTTCCTCGTTTCCTGTGTATGATCTTTCTTCATTCTTTGGGCGAACAAGAGTTCTATGATAATGTTGGCTCATCTCTTAAAGCTGGTATAGTGGGTAGCTCAAACTTTACAGGGCAAGAAGAGAAATTTGCTCCTGAGCTTCCAGAAGGTATGTTGACATTTACTCGATCCGCTCTGTCTGCCTCTTCTCAAGAGGATGATGTCGAATCTGATAATGATGACAATCAATCCTCTTTTGATCACTCACCACCACCACCGCCATCAAACCCATCAAACCAATCCCGCAGATATAGAACCAGAAGTTCCAACCCAAGAGTTGTGCCCAATCCAACCCCAATTGTGATAAGGGAAATCTCATCCTCTCCTAGAAAATGCTGATATGGACCATTCTCCGATCCATCAAGATTCCAGATTAGAAGCTGAACTCAATGATGTTAACAGACTTATCGATTAGTTTGTAGAAGAGGCTGTTGCTGATGTGAATCAATCGGTGAAGCACACGAGTGTCCCCACTCAAGCAAATGTTGGCACTCAATCTGCACAAGAATACCAGCTACCAGTCAGCTGGACTGATAGCTCGATGAAGAACCCGCCCCCACAACCGAGCAAGTTCCATTATGAAGGATTTATGTGCACATTTAGTCAACCTATGATGATACACCCATGCCTACGAAACACTTAAGGGTTACATCGAATTCGTTACTTGATCATAATTCCGTGACAATACTTCGTGGTTGAAAAGTTCAAAAGTATTGTTCACTAGGATTGTCCTTAAGGCTGAGGTATTTGCTTTAGGATACAATGACTAATGCGCTTTGGTTCGTCTTAGATAATTCTAAAAAATGTTTGTCATACGAGGCGATACTGGGTACAAAGGAAGTTGTATTTTAAATCGAAATATAACAAAATGGTAATTGCACCTCCTTTTTAGGGGAGATATTTATAGGTCCTTTGACATGATGAGAAACTGACAAGTGCACGGCCGTGCCCAAACGAACTGATTTGTTCTTTTTCGTTTATCACAACAGTTTGAATCAAGAAGTCATAAAATGATTTCGAATACAGGAGTTGATAATTTCTACCATGCTCGTATTCATTGTCACAAATATCGTGCTGCAAGGGATAAGCCTAACATATTTGCCGTAGAAGTAGAGACAGAGTGTTCTTTACTGGGAGACGCTATTAAAGAGTTTATGTAAGCTGTTTTTATGGGGTTGGTTACCTACATGCCCATCTAGAAGGCCACTGTAGCTCGTATCATTAAGACAAAGGTTACGAACTTGCACACGTGGGAGTCTGAAGGATTTATGTGCGCAATTAGTCAACCTATGATGATACATCCATGCCTACGAATCACTTAAGGGTCACACCGGTGAGTGCATGTAATACGAGCAAGATAAGCAATGATACTACGAATAGGAATGATTCATAATAGTCATTATAAATCAGTTAAGTATTAAGTTAAATTTAACTTATTACTAGATTAGCTCAACTAACTAATTAATACAAGTAGTTGTACATTTACTAGTTGAGTAATATACAATGTGTTAATTAAAGATTATCTATGATATGATTTAAAGCTATTAAATCATATAGTAATTGGATAATATTGTTGTATAAATTATATAAAGGTTATTATATAATTAATTATTAAGAGTATAAATACAAGTATATATAATTCGTGTATATGGGTACCGAATTATTAGTGTATTAATATCATACATTTGATAGTTAAGTGCAACAATAATAAACTAGTTAAACTATAAGGGATAGAAGTGTAAAAGGATAAGTTTAATTAAGAGATTAATCTTAATTAAACTAGAAGGGCCCTAAGTGAAAGTCATTCTATTATAAATAGAAGGCTTAGGGATCACTTATGGGGTTACACCTTGAAGCTGAAACCCTAGCCCCCACACTCCCTCCATTCGGCCGAAACTTGGATAACAAGTTTTGGTGTTCTTCGTTTTTCGTGTTCTTCGTGTTCTTCAAGTATTGAAGAACAAGTTCATTTCTTAGATCAACTAGAAGATCGCTCGATTTGTTCATCATCAGTGGATCTATCTTAAGCAAACAATAAGGTATGTTTTGGGAAACATCTTTCTCCCTTCTCCCCTCTTGGACGAATTCGACCAAAGAACCCTAGGGTTCTTTGGTTGATGGTCGAACGGACCACACAAGCTATGTGTGTGTTCGAGTTCTTCGTACAAGCTTTCTTTCTTGTTAATCTAATCTAGATTTCCAACATCCCAATCCTTTAGGGTTTAAGGATTAGGTTTAATCCCGCTTCCGCTTTTAGGGATTAAATCAGCTAGTTGGTTTTAACCGGCCAAGAACAAGTTCATGTTCTTGGTCAGTCATGGTTCGAACCAAGTAAACTAGGAGGTCGGTCCTATGGGTCGATCAGTTGCTAGATGCGTGTGAAACCCTACATATTACCCAGGAGAGCTGCCACACCAGAGGGTCCGAGGGACCGGGGTGTTCCAGCTGCTAGAGATCTCCCTGACATGATGGAAAACTTTAATGAAACATTCAAACAACTTGCTCTGATTAAAAGCCTTTGTGGGGTTATGAATACCAACATTAGGAACGTCTCCAATCATCAGGCTATGTCAAACAACGTTCAAGATTTCCTAGCTAACAATCAGGAAAACCTTCAAAGAAACGTGAATGCACACAACAGGCAGATTGATAATCTTATCTCTGCAATAGAAAATCTCACGTCAAGTAACGATGTTCTGACATCTAAAGTCAATCATCTTGAAAGATCCGTTGGGGAAAGGATAGAACATCTGTTATCTCGCATGTCCAACCTTGTTGGGCCACTGATGAAATATGTGTCCCATCAAGGCACAGCGGAGAGGGTCGTTAGACCGACCGGAAAGGGAGGTGAAGACCAGAGCAATCAGAGCAAAGGGAAGGGAATCGCTGGAGATAGCAGAACTCCTAATGTTGGCAGTGGGTTGAATCATGCACCCAAGGAAAATGTTCAGGGTGGGAGAGTGTATCAGATGACCTCAGAACGCTTTAAGAGGTCAGGTATCAGGTTCGAGGAATTTCCAGAAATCACAATCACTCATGCTGGTGGTACTACAAGAATCCCAATCGTTCTGTCCTCAGATCCCCTCGTCAGGGTCTCTACAGAAGCTCCCACGAGCAAAATCCAAAACCTTCCCCTTGATAAAGGTAAGGGTCCTGCAACTTCTCCTACAAAAATGAAAAAGCGGAAGAGTCAGATGACTCCTGATGTAGAAGAACTCAGGAGGACTGCCAGACGTCTTGGGATGCCAGTTGAAGAGGTTGCTGAAGCCATGGAGGAAGAACGAAAACGGAGGGGCTTGGGAAGCCACAAAGGAAGAAAAAAGTGATTCGTTGGAGAATTATGGGAGGTACCGGTGAAAGAAGACCGGTGGTAACTTTATTTTGTTTATGTTATAAAAACAATGGTCTGTAACCCTTAAAACAATTTACTTTTCTGCACACACCCCGAAACAATTTACTTTTATGTCTTTAATTTGCTACTCTTTTGGTGATGAATGAACGTCATCAGTTAATGATGACGATTTTGACATATCTGAGTTTTTTTGCCTGCTAGATACTTAGAAAAACTCAAAAAGAAAACATGAGTTATAAGCTGTAGTGTGATAAGATTTTATCAGATCACCATATATTGTAATGTTTTCTAGGTACGTCGAAGACCCTTTGAATTGTGAAAAATATTCAAGGTTAAATTTATAAAACCTTCAAATATTCAGGGGGAGTTGCCTAACTATTTGTCTACATCAAATAGGGGGAGATTGTTGGGTCGCTGAAAAGCATCCCCCACTGAGGAGATTTAATGAAGACAAAAAGGCAAATAGTTAAAAGACAATCTGAGGATTTGTTCCTTAGATTGTGGGTAACCGTATCTGATCTGATCAGATTTAAGCTACACAGTTACACTATCTGATCACCAGCTGAAACAACGATCAGTTCCCCGTGTGGAATCAGACACTGGTCAATAGATCGGATAGTGTAACAGGTTCAACGCAATGGACAAAACGTTGAACCATTGAACAGATACTTCTCTAAGCAAAACTCTTAGTGAAGGTCGCAGGAGCCGAAGGCCATCTAAAGAAGCATGAGTATCCGAAGACTCATGAGTACCAGAAGTGTATATAGGCTGGAAGCTTCAGCGTCACAGAAAGACACAAGTAACGCACAAGTTTGTGCATCGCTGATTATGGGAATATCTGCAAATCTTCTAGAAGATATCAGCGATCACAAGACGACAGAAAGTACTGTCAGAATTCCATTAGTCGTGCGCGTCCCATGAAATATCATCTGCACCAACGGAATTCTCACACGTGGAATCGGTCGATCATTCCTTTGGCTCTACGTTTCCCAATGTTATAAATTGAGGACTTAGACGATTGATTCCAGTGTGCACCCAACAAGGTTTGACGCTGCTGAATTTACCCAGAACTTTATTCCCTTGAGCAGAGTGTAAACCACCAGTTAACTCCAGTTGTCTGATTCGAAAATTGAATCTGTACAACGAAAGTGTCTGGTCTTGTGCTTGATCATTTGTTGATCATAAACTTGTCTTAGATAATATCTGTTGTTGTCTATCACATGCAAGCAGTTTAGTTAGGAATTGTTCTTAGCTATTCCGCAAACTGCTTGCATCTTTATTATATCAATTATTTAATAATAAAGAAAAGTTTAAAAAGTGTTGAGTGTCTCCATAAATTTAAATTGGTCAGTGAAAGCGTATAGGTGTCACATTTCATCTATTACGGGACTAACAGAAAAGATGGATAATAAAATTGGGATAATAAAAATGGTACGGCGTGAGTAAAAAAAATGATACTTAGTCATATCATTTGGTCTTATTCATAATCCTACCAACTTGATAGGATGACATATGTAATCCACTAATTTTCTCTCTTAATATAATCTCTTGATTTTGACACGTATCTTAATCTAATGGGTAGGAATATAAATTACACCAAATGATATGACTAAATATCATTACTTTAAAATAAAATAGAATAGGATAAAATAGATCATTATTGGTAATAAACAATGCCTTCAATGTATACCACAAGTTATATGTATTGCTAATAATGTATTGCTAATTAAAACTCCTATGTATTTATGTGGCTAAGATTCTTTTAGTTGGAGTTCCTTTTCAATTAAGAACTCGTGTTTAGGCAAAATAGGATTAAATTAAATGACAATTAGGCAAATATGTTTTTCCTAGACCATACTCCCCAATCTCCTATCCAAATAAAAAAAAAAAAATACAAACAAAATTAAAAATCCAAGTTATATTCAAAAACAAAATAAGAAGAGATGTGCCATGTTAGTAGCTAGAATTCATATTCCAATACACATGGTATTCGGGTGTTCCTCCTATTGCTTGATTTGTATAGTTTTTGTATAATTATGTGTAACAGATATAGGAAAAATTAAAGGGTGTATATGTCTAGGTTTTGATAATAAATGGTGATTTTTACATTATATTTTTTAAGATATGTACCACAATAATTGGATTATATATTTGTACAATATGCATAAATACTTGTACAATATGGTATAAGCATAAAAAGATGTTGTATACAAATTAATTTTCTTTTATAATAACTTTCTTAAGCTATTCTTTTAACAAATATTTAAATAGGATATAGATCATAAATGTTTCCTGCAACATAAGAGCACTGCTTACACTTTTTTTTTCTCAAATATTCTCATATCGTTGGGCTTTTGCACGTGGACCATTTTCATACTATCATAAATCCCGTAACTGGCTACATAACTATTCATTTTTTATATATATATACTAGATCCGTGAAAAATCACGGATTAACGTAATTTTTTTGAAAATAATTATATACGAAGTATAATACAAATATAGTTCATTAAATGTAAGCATATAAAATATTTCTATAAGGTAATTAATTTATTAAAAAGTTGATAAAATGCTCTTTAACAGAAACCTATATGTTGATAAAACAAATTATTAAGTACTAATTAACACTAGCAGGGTACCCGCGCAATGCGGCGGCGGGTACCAAGAAACCATATTTCGTGGCGAGCAAGTGTTGTTCGTTTACACGGTAATAATTGTTGCTAAAAATAAATAATTAAACGGAAATGTGGATTTTGGTAAGAGTTGATGATTTACAGCGTCGTATATTTAATGTTATTGGGTAAAGTGGTTTTCGAGTAACAGACTTTTGTTATTAAGTGTGGGTGGTGTTACCAAAGTGTAATGTAGAGCAAGTGGTTAACACATAGTGATAAGTTAGGAGAGGTCTTGGGTTCGAATCTTATTAGCCGCGATTTTTTTTTTAAGGTAGAGAACTAACTAACAAAAGTGGAAAGGTCCTTAAAATCAAGTTTAAGGAGCTCCTTAAACTTGCCTAATGGGGTAGGCCTAAATGTTTTATATAGTAGTAAGATAACAATATAATGGTTGACTATTTAATTAACAGTATCATAAAATTTATATTATCAAAAGATAAAATTAGAACAGTTGATTCTTTAACGGTATGAGTAAAATTGTATGTAGGGATGGAATTGGGTCCGGAACTGATCTGGATGGATCCGGACCCGATTTTAGAGTATTAGCAGACGCGAGAATCGAACCGTTTTACAGATTCCGGTTCGGTTCCGGGTATGGTTCGGGTAAATCGCGTATAGACCCGGTTGGAACCGAAATAGTAATTAGAGCCGGTTTCAGGTGTTAGCATCATATTTATTAGTTTATACATTTAATATTAGAATATTTTACATATATCAATCATGTAATAAACATAAACCGAATACTAAGGTATAATAGTTAAACAAATTCTCAATTACTCATAGATCAAATAGTTTCTAATCTTTTAACTAAGTTTTTACTAACCTTTTAACTAAGTTTTAATGTTTATCATTTTTAGTTAATAAATAAATTATATAATATTTAATGTCAATTATTATCATATTTTTGTATGAGTCTTTATTAAAAATATTATATTTAGTAAGATGTCAAAAAAGTGTCAAATTATATACAGGGGGTATTTATGAAAATTTGAGATAGATAAAGGTATATTAGAAATATTGTAAAAGAACAAGTTTTTGGAAATATTAACCATTTGAGATGTAATTTATAAAAAGGTTTTTGGTTAGTGGATTTTAAATATGACAAAAGTAATAAGTTTTTGCAAAGTTAACCATTAGGGATGCTCTAAGTTTTAATATTTTGAAACATAAGTTGTTGTCAATCCAAAAAGAAACATCATATTGGGGCTTGCAAGAACAACTACATATTAAACTAAATTAATGTAATATTAGTTAAGCTCATAAAAAGTTAATTAAATTTCAGTTCCGGGTCTAAACCCGATTTGTTATATACCCGATGTATCCGTACCCAGATTATCCGAGACCCAATTTTCACATAAAAGTTAGACGCAACACCCGACCCGATATTTAACAATCCGATTCCAACCGGTTACGATTCCAGTTCAGTATGATTGCGGATACAATTTTTCAGTTCAATTGTAAGCATCTAAAGATGCATAACAATATTACATGGCTAGAAAAGTTGACAATCATAAGTCAATTTTATATTGATTTAAACAAACCGTGAAATCTAAAAAATTATGTTTAAAATTTTATATTTTTTTACAATTATATTATTTTTGAATTTTTTAACATGATTAAATAGCGTATATTGATTAGAATTTTGGATTAACGATTTATTGGAGATATTTATTGACATTAATAAAATCCCGTAGTTTAAACTTTCCTGTTAATAAATCCCTAAAATCTCTCATAAGTTAACCCTTTGCAGAATTTGTGAAAAATAAAAAAAGGGGTATATATATAAAATAAATACAGAATTGAATTGTTAGTAATACTTGAATATTAAATCTATAACTGAAATATTAGTATTGATTTTCATGGACGTCAATTTATTAATTTTACCAGTTAATTAAAAAAAAAATCCATAATAATGCATACATAAAGTTTTAATATTGATTTCTAAATAAACATGGAATTGAATTATCTATATTAAAGTATAAATTGTTAATTAAAAATCCGAAAATTATCTATATTTTGGGTATTGATTAAATTTCTTAACTCTTATATATATATATATATATATATATATATATATATATATATATATATATATATATATATATATATATATATATATATATATATATATATATATATATTTTTGCAAAAAAACGTTTTGCTATTTTTCAGCTGATCGACTATAAATTTTTAAAATTTTGGTTTCCAGTCCTAAATTAAATAAAAGAGTTTTTCTAACATGTGCCCCTTAGGCACATGTTTAGGCTCATTAATTCACTACAAGTTTCTTAATAAAATCTTATTATACATTAATGAAGTTCATATTTCATATATTTAAAAGATGCATTAAATGCTTTTGATATTGTTTATGGAAAGTTGATGATAGTTAATGAGCCTAAACATGTGCCTAGGGGGCACATGTTAGAAAAACTCTAATTAAAATAGTAACATAATTTTGAAAATTCGTTGGTTTATTTTTGGTATGATATAGCCGACATATTTTTGTTTATTCTGAATTATTTTGGAGATTTCTTTTACAGTAATTTGATTTTGAATAGTATTATTGTGATATAATATAACCATAAATTTTGACTTAACAATGGCTTAAATCTTTTGCATTAATTACGGCTAAAAAATTTTGTGTGACTTTAATATGCTGCCACGTGGATATTGAGGTGCTAAAAAGGTGACATATGGTATTAAAAGATTTGTTTTATTATAATAGTAGATTTTTTGTCTAATATTTAAACGTAAGTAGATGAAATTTAAAAAAAAATAAAAGTAAAAAACTTTTCTAAATTACATTGTTTATATTATTTTAGAAAGTAATAATACAGCCATGCAATAAATAGGTTGTACATTATACGATTGGGTATGGCCATATCCAACTGAAAAACTGCATAATCATGTGGACTAGTGCTGGACTGGACAAATTCATATATCATATGCATGTAACTATGTGAATTTGACACCTCCACTAATCCTTATTTTGGAGACATTATTAGGTTAATAATAAGAGGGGTGGGTATGATCACTTAGGTAAAATGTCCACCTCAGCGTCACCAATGCGTCAAATCATTATTTCACATATTACATTCAAAACTCTCAAATAATCCATTAGGCCCTACCCTTTTATTTTCTATTTTTTTTTTTTGAAAAGCTTAATACTTCATTAAAACTACACATCATCTTCAACGTCAATTGCATCGGCATCTACAGACTACAGGTATTTTGCGCGAATAGTGTTTTTTTTGCTTGATGATTCTGTTATCCAGTCGTTTGGTTATTGAGACATTTTTGTAGGTATTTGGAAGGGAAAGTGTAGAAAATAGTAGAGAGTTGTGTGGAAAAAAGTTGTGATTGAAAGGGTATTTATAATTGGTTAGATTTAAATAAATAAATAAATAAATTTTCGGCAAATAGTCGTTGCCAACGACTAGTGCCACGTGGCAACCAGCCATTGGCTCGTTGGCTACGTGGGCTGGGTGGCCAGCGGGGTTTGTCGTGGCGGGCGGTGTGGTGGCGGTGGTCGGTTTGCTGAGGTGGCGTCCGGCTTGGGGTGGGGTTCGCCACTACACCCCTTGCTCTAATGATGATCAAATTCAATTTTGTCATTTTAGTGTAATTTTTCTCTCTTCAGATCAAATACATGATCAAATGCTAAAAATATGACTAATTTTATGGGCAAACCTTGTGTTTATGTAAAAATGACAAAGAAATATAAGATATTAATGACTAAAAATGTAAATATCCGAGGCAACATGGCCCGTGCGATGCACGAGCTTTGTTCATGATAAAGAGTTATTGGTATCACCTGGAAAGTATGAATAAAGAAAATTTGTCCATGTTATTTTCTTTAGTTTTCTGGTTAAAGCATGTCTTGTGTCGTCCTCTACTCGAGGGACCAATCCCTGATTCTTGTGCAGCTGAAGATGGTCCTAAATTATTTTGTAAATTTGTAAACACTACAAAATGAGCATAATGTAACCTTTTAGAAGCAATTTCTTTAATGGGTTGCATTTGATTATAAATGTTGCATTAGAATATTTATAAAAAAATTTAACTTATTTTAATAAAATAAAACGATATTTGGCCTTTTATAATGATGGTGGATCGAGTTTGCAGTTTGCTCGGCCAACCTAACTCAGAGGCCAGCAGCATAATGTATATGGACTGAAACGACCACTGGGCTCACATAATTGAGCTTAAACACTCATGAGTTTTAAAATAGAAAAGTTAGACCATTTATAAATAATTTAAGGAATAAGGGTATTTTGGTAAATCAAAATTTTAAAACCATCGTGTCTTTAGATCCCGTTGGTTCGATTAGGGTTCATCCACCTATGTATCTTCATCTTTAATCTTTTAAGGCATTTAACCCTTAATAACACAATTGATTCCATATTTAAGATGCCACAATATAATTATAGATACAATAACAGTTAAAGAGAAGATAAAATACCAATTAAACAACATGTGGAAAAAGTATTTATTAAATCATTAAACTTGATATGGAATGATATAAAAAAATTGCACCTTTTTTACAATTCTAGTGAAGCAATGTCTTATATATTCTCATATGGTACACATTTCAACTCTAGGGATTTCGTCAATATTATAAAGAACTTGGCTTTAGCAATAATAACTTTGTTACTATCATATTTATTGTTAGTCCCAAGACTAAGTAAATAAGATTTGATGCTCGATAGCCAAGAAGAATAAATAACAGCTGAAGTATGTATCTCAGCTGAAGCAAGTATATACAATAAACATTCAGCTGAGTACGAACTTAGCTTTAGGATACAAGTCAAATCAGCGGCTATTAACGAGAGGTCATTCGAAGTCTATGACCAAAGGACAAAGACAAGAAGAAGACTATTCAGCTGATTGTGGAATCAGCTGATAGTACCTACTGCAGATGAAGACTTAAAGGAAATGTTCATTGACACCTTGAACATTTCCCTTTCCCGCTCAAAGAAGAAGAAAACGATGAAGATCTTCTATTTTGGAATAGAAGATAATGTCAGTACAACTTCATCGTTTGTCCCTCAAGCATGTAAAGAGAAAGTCAACAACTTCTGTACTTATGTAGTACACCTTTCATTGTGCGTCAGAAAAGGTATGGGAAGAAGTGGACACAAAGCACACTCGGGACAATAACTTGTGCAATAGCATTTAATGATCCATGGCAAGTCTACATCGACGAATAATATGTTTACACGTCGTCAAACTTGTGGACTAAGGAACATGGATCTTGGGCTATAAATACAGACGTAAATGCTTGCATTTACAACACCTTTAGAACACCCTTAGAAATCATAAGCACAAGAACATTCTCTAAGAGTTAGTTATTGTCTAAGTATTAACTCCTCCATAGTTATTACTAAGGCATTAATATCAGCTGTTAGTATCAGCTGATATAACTCTCAGTGTATATCCTTCTAGTTTGAGCGGTCTAAAGTGTCAACTCAAGTATAGAGTTTTAGGTAGTGTGTACTATCTATTTCCGCAAACTCTGTATTGTATTAAGCTGTTTTTAATAAAACTCTTAATCATTGAAATCTTGTTGTTATTTACTTATCGTATCTTCGTTACTCGGTCATAACGCAACATGGTTGTGTTGTTGGGATCCAACAACTGGTATCAGAGCGGGTGTCAAAATTGTTTTTCCATCAATTTTGAGCATCTGTTATGGCTGAACCTACATCATCAGATCTTCCATCATCTGGAAAACCTCCCAAACTAACTCAAACCAACTATCCCATGTGGAAAACGCGTATGTTGTCCCACATGGTTACCTATCACCCAAAACTTCAAGATAACATAATGATAGGAAAATACGTTCCCAAAACCCTTATTCCTGGAACTCCTGAAGTCCCAGAACACTATGTTGTGAAATCTGAGGCTCAATGGACAGACGCTGAAAAACGTCTTGTTCATCTTGATAATAAAGGAAGGGATATGCTTTTTCAAGCAGTTGGTGATGAACTGTATCACAACATACAGTTTTGTGATTCAGTTAAAGAGATGTGGGAGAGGCTGGTTGAAGTTTATGACGGCACATCTGTTGTGCGTGAACATAACAAAAACATGCTCATACATGATTATGAACTGTTTAAAGCCAAGCCTAGTGAGACTATCGCTCAAACATTCAATCGTTAAAACATTCTGTTAAACGAGCTGAAGTCTCATGGGGTTGATAAGGACGATATGTCCAAAATGCGTAAGTGTATGGCTGCCTTACCTTCTAAATGGGCTACCATCATAACTTGCATGAGTACGTCTCCTACTTTGAAAGATTATACTCTTTCCTCTCTCTATGGTATGTTTCTAAGCCATGAGAGAATTGTACTCAAAAAATTTCAACCTCCAAAGGACTCTAAGGTGAGTCCCTCTGGATCTTCGACTGCTCTTGTTTCTCTAAACAAGCCCAGCAGAATCGAATATCCTCCATCAGATGATGAAGCTGAAAATGCTTCAGCTGCTGGTTTGTTCAGCATGTCTGAAGTCAGCATTGAAGAAGTTGATGAAGACGAAGACAACGAAGCCCTTATAACTGAGCTTGTCTTACTTGTTAAAAATAGAAAATTCTTCAAAAACAAGTCTGGCTCCTCAGCTAGAGGCTCGAGTAGCAGATCTATCTCATCAGCTGTGTCTTCCAGACCCTCTAGAAGTACACCTGACATCTCTGAGATAACTTGCTACAACTGCAACAAGAAGGGACACTATGCTAACGACTGCAAGCAGAAGAAAGCTAGTTCATCGTCTTCAACTGGTGAGTCCATTGAAGAAAAATACAAAAAGCTACAAGCCTTCACCAAAAAGATTCTAGAAGAAAAGAATGCACTTGAAAGCAAAGCTGCTGACAAGGGTCTTGTAGCTGAAACTCATGATTGGGCTGACTCTGGTGACAGCTCATCTGATGATGATGAACAAATGGCCACAATGTGTTTGATGGCTCGTGCTGATGATGATGAAAGTATTACAGCTGATGATGCTAGTTCCTATAAATGGGTCAACATTGTTCACAAAAAGGTAACCTCTCTAATCTCCGCTGAGGCTACTAAAGCTAAAGAAATTGTTGATTCTATTATTTGTGACTTGCACTTCATTGATCAGCTGAAAGGTGAATGTTTGGATAAACATAATGCTATTCTACGTGAAAATGCATTTTTAAAAGAACGTTTAATTGACCACAAAACTTTAAAAGAAGAACTTTCTGAAACGAAATTTATTAACTCAGTTCTTCAACATGATCTCAGTGAAAAAGTTAAAGAACTTGAAGCAATTAAAAAGATTTGTGAATCATGGTCTCGTTCATCCAAACGCGTGAGTGAATGTGTTAACTCACAAATCCCCAGTCAAGTACAAGCTGTACTAGGAGGAGATTTCCTAGCTGCAGCTGCTGCACCTGACAGCAGTACTGATGATCTGTACTACTCGTCAGCTGATGCTTCTGTGCCAGCTGAAGAGTTAGTTTTTGGTTCCTTTGTTAGGTCTACCAAAACCTATGCTACTGAGATGTCCTCGGAAGATCCTTCTGTGGCTACTGGTGAAGAGTCATCAGCTGACTCCTCTGCCATGGTAGTTAGGACACCCACTGTAGTCATTGTTGAACCTAGAAAATCTGTCTCGGGTTCAGCACCTGCTGCATCTTCTGCTAGATCTCAGCAGAAGACTAGAAGAACAGCAGGAAATAAAACTATTCTTACACCCTCCAAGGGTGAGCCAGTTGGAGTTCGTACTCGAGCTACAAAGAACAAAGGTAAGAGTGTTTCTAAGGACACTCCAAGTCCTTCTTCAGCTGTGTCTGTCAGATGGCTGAAAGGAAAGGTCAGCAAGCTGACATCACTCGTTCAAACTCTATCTCTGATAATCAGAAAATGAAGGGTATTTTGGGTCCAGTTCCCAATCCTACTGCCTCGCCCTCTACTCCACTGCAAAGAAACAGAAAATGCTATAAGTGTGGAGATCGTGGGCACATGGCAAGTGAGTGTGACAGCACATGCTTGAGACCTTCCCCAACTTCAGTATGTGAGCCTACTGAAAAGCCAACTTCTGTGAGTCCCAGCGGGAAGTCACAGGGACCCACCGAAGTGTGGGTTCCCAAAAAGAACTAACTCTTTTATCTTATGTGCAGGGTGATGAAAGCAAACATGTCTGGTACCTAGACAGTGGTTGCTCAAGACACATGACTGGTTACAAATCCCTGCTGGAAGAGTTTGAAGTTTGTAATGGCCCCTCAGTAGTTTTTGGTGATAATGGTAGAGGCTCAACTGAAGGTTATGGAACTATCTCTAATGGATCCATAAAAATCACAAGAGTTGGTTATGTAAATGGGCTGAACCATAATCTTATCAGCATTAGCCAACTTTGTGATGCAAAGTTCTCAGTGATCTTTAACGAATATATAGGAACGGTGACAGATAAGAATGGAAAGGTAGTATTAGTTGCTCCCAGAACCAAGAATGTCTATACACTTGACATGAATCCTCAAAATCAAGAAGTCTGTCTATTCTCTCACTCTACTGAAGAGCTGAATTGGTTGTGGCACAAAAGACTATCTCACCTGAACTTCAAAAATATATCGAAGATGGCGCGAGGTCAGCTGGTGAACGGTCTGCCACAAATCAAATATGAAAAGGATAAGCTTTGTTCTGCATGTGAACAATGTAAACAACATAAAAGCTCCTTCAAATCAAAGTAATGTTTTTCCATCAACAGATGCCTTCACATGCTCCATATGGATCTTTTTGGTCCCATGAGCACTGAAAGTCTAGGTGGAAAGAAGTATACACTTGTTATCATTGATGAATACTCACGATATACTTGGGTTATATTTTTACTCCACAAAAGTGATGCAGCTGATGAAATTATCAAGTTCATCAAAAGGATGGAACTTCTAAACGGGTCTACAGTCAAGATGTTGAGATCAGACAACGGTACTGAATTCAGAAACAAGACTTTGGAAGATTTCTGTTCAGATGTTGGGATCTCCCAAAACTTTTCAGCTGCAAGAACACCTCAACAGAATGGTGTTGCTGAAAGAAGGAACAGAACCCTTATAGAAGCTGCAAGAACAATGCTTGCTGAGTCAAACATGCCTAAGCAATTTTGGGCAGAGGTTGTTAACACAGCTTGTTTTACTCAAAATAGGTCTCTCTATGTGAAGAGACACAAAAAGACTTCTTATGAGATTTTTCGTCAGAGGAAACCTTTCATCAGTTTCTTTCACGTGTTTGGCTGTGTGTGTTTTGTGTTAAACACAAGAGATCAGCTGACTAAATTTGACTCTAAAGCTGATGAAGCCATTTTCTTGGGATACTCCACTCTATCCAAAGCATATAGAGTTTTCAACAAAAGAAGACAAACATTGGAAGAGTCCATAAATGTTACTTTTGAACCCCTCCTCTGCTGACTCGTCTGATGCATTTCAGAGATCAGCTGAATCATCCCCTGATGATACAACTGAAGCATTCTCCGATGCTTTAAATCTCTTTGATGTTCCCGTAAATGAATCAGATGAGACATTCCATGATGCTCCTACATATCTTGTGGACATTGCAGCTGTTCGACAAGAGATTCCTACAGTTAGAGCATCATCCAAGGCTACTTCTAAGCCACCTCTTCATACTTCAAGAAGATCAGTTGAAAATGAAATAATTCATCCTGCTGAGCAATCGGCCGCTCAACAAGGATCTAATTCTGCTGAATCTTCCTCTTCTACTGCTGCTCCTCAATCTAAGTGGACCTCAGAACATCCAATTGAGTTAATCATTGGATATCCACATCAGGGAGTAGTCACTAGAAGTAAAGCATCATGCAATCTTTGCTTATGGTCTTGTTTTCTAGCAACTGAAGAACCGAAAAATATTAAAGCTGCTTAAAAAGACTCAAGCTGGATTCAGGCGATGCAGGAAGAACTTAACCAATTCGAGGTCAACAAAGTATGGCAACTGGTGCCTCCACCAGCTGGAAAGACAATAATTGGTACTAAATGGGTATTTAGGAATAAAATGGATGAAGAAGGTGTAGTTATTCGCAACAAAGCTAGACTTGTTGCACAAGGATACAGACAAGAGGTAGGAATCGATTTCGATGAAACATTTCTAGCCTACGCTGCTTACAAAGACTTCAAAGTTTTTCAGATGGACGTGAAGAGTGCTTTCTTCAACGGGAAACTGCAAGAGGAATTGTATGTTAAACAACCACCAGGGTTTGAAAATCCTAAGTATTTAGACTATGTGTTTAAACTGGATAAAGCGCTGTATGGGTTGAAACAAGATCCTCGTGCATGGTATGATACACTCTCCACGTTCCTCATAGCAAATGATTTCACCAGGGGAAAGATTGATAAAACCTTATTCATTCGCAAAATCAAAGGTGATATCATTCTTGTTCAAATTTATGTGGATGACATAATTTTTGGTGCTACTGATGAAAAACTTTATAGACGTTTTTCAAAACTTATGTCTACAAAGTATGAGATGAGCATGATGGGTGAATTGACATATTTTCTTGGCTTACAAGTTAAGCAATCTAAAAATGGAATTTTTATAAATCAAGAAAAATATATCAAAGATCTTTTTACGAAATTCGATATGAATTCATCATCATCCATGAAAACACCAATGGCTCCTCCAAATAATTTAGATGCTGACATCACTGGTAAGTCAGTTGATGTCACATTCTATAGAGGAATCATTGGATCATTACTCTATCTCACCGCCAGCAGACCAGATATTATGTTTGCTACTTGCATGTGTGCTAGGTATCAAGCTGATCCTAGAGAATCTCACTTAATAGCTGCAAAAAAAATTTGAGGTACCTTAAGGGTACTCCAAGCCTAGGTCTTTGGTATGCCAAAGACTCCGGGCTTGATCTAATTGGCTATTCAGATTCAGACTTTGCAGGCTGCAAAATGGATAGAAAAAGCACCACTGGAGGATGTCAGCTGCTTGGTGGAAAGCTAGTCAGCTGGACAAGCAAGAAACAAAGCACTGTTTCTACCTCCACAGCTGAAGCAGAATATGTTGCTGCTGGAAGCTGTTGTGCTCAAGTCCTTTGGATGAAGAATCAGCTTGTTGATTTCGACATGAACTTCTGTAAAGTTCCTATCTATTGCGATAACACGAGTGCTATTGCAATCAGCAACAATCCAGTTCTTCATTCTAGAACCAAACATATCGACATAAGGTATCATTTTTTTAGAGATCACATTGAATAAAGTGACGTGGAACTCCACTTCATTTCAACTGACCTTCAGCTGGCTGATCTATTCACTAAGCCTTTAGATGAAAAACGATTCAACTTTTTTATCAGCGAGTTAGGTATGTTGAATGCTTGAATCAACTGCTGAAGTACTATCAGCAGCTGATAAGATTCACCTTGTTACTTAGTACATTCAGCTGACTAAAACCTTTTGAATTTATCAGTCAGCCGAATAAAATCTCTTAAATGATAACTTATCATGTTTTATAAGTTAAAACGTTTGGTTCTCCTATAAAAAGGCATCTTTCAACCCTATCCACACGTTCTCTGTGGCAAATATTTCCACTAAAGTGAAAATATTTGGCATTTATGAGGTACAAGACACCCTGACACAGAAACGGCTCCACTACCCTGACACAGAAACGGCTCCACTACCTCACACTGTCACATCCAACCTCCTTTGCACGATAACCAACGTATCTATAGTTGGTTTATAACTATCCATTTATGACCCGGTTCAAATGTAAATCTTTACCCAAACCGTCCCATAAATCCCTATAAATACCCATCCATTCTCCACTCCTCATCATCTCTCCCACAATTCTTTCTCCAAAAACCCTTTATTTCTAAACCTTTATCTTTCTTCCCTCTCTCCTCAAAATGTCGAAGAAAGCCCCAAAGGTTCCTCTCACTAGGGCTGCTATTGAGTTCGCTCAGAACTCAAACCTAGTAGGCAACGTTTCCCCACCGGATGATCTTGTCGATATTTATCGACCAGTTGTGACGTTTGTGCGTCGCTGCCCCATCCGTGGTGCCTTTACCAGAGTCACCAAGAGTATCATTGAACTCTTGCGTGATTTCTGGATGTCCGCCTCCGCCCCTGGAGACGACATCACTGCGCAGGTTGGAGATCATCAAATCACCATTTCTCTTGATGATTTCCGAGTTGCCTGCGGATTCGATTATCTGCAACCTGGTGAAGAATATCAGCAGACTAAATCTGCTGATGAAGCTAAAACGAGTCTAATCCGTATCACTGGATGCAGATTAGAAAACGAAGAAGACAGGGTGCTGATCTTCAAGAAGTCTCAGCTGAAGAAACCCTGGGCCTATTTCTTTACCCACATCATTCAGGGTATCGGAGGCAATTCCGGGTCTCTCAACCAGTGCAACTCCAGCATGCAAGTCTTTGCTGAAGCCCTAGTCACTGGTCAGCGGATCGACTACGGGAAACTGGTGTACGAGGAGGTCAAGACGAAGCTGAAAAGCAAGGGAAATCATATTTCCTATCTTCGCTTTTTCACATTGTGCATCGCACATGTGATGGTTGAAAAACTGGAGATCAGTTATGAAGACCTTCCAGGGGATTCTGTGATGGTTCGTTCCATCGCTAGCATCATCTTCCAAAGGAAGGAAGATGAAAGAGAATTTCCTCTCACCTCGTACATGATGAAGATCGTAGATGATTGAGTCAGATCCAAAAGGGATCGAAAGAAGGGCGCAACATCGAAGAAATCTGCCCTCCAAGAAGGTAAGTCCTTTTCTCATCTGAAGGGTTTTCCATCAACTGATCGCACACAAACTGTTGATGGAAATACCACCACTTCCACTGGGATCTCAATGCCCATTAACGTGGAAATTGTGGAAACGGGTGATATTCCACGTGGTGGGAAGAAGCGTGTGAAGCGGTCTGCTCACTGCCCTGATTCTTCCTCTTCATTATTTTTATCATCTTCTTCCACTTCCAGCGCCCCTTTTTCTCCTCAGCTGAGGGTAAGAGGGTCTGCTACCTGTGGAGATGATGATGTTGTTGATGATGTTGAGCTGGCGATCGCAGCATCATCAGGATTCAGCCGGAATCCGTTGGGTTCTCATTCGAGACCCCAATTGGAAGGATTATAATCAGAAGCTGTATCAGCATCTGAATGCAGTCCTTCTCATTTTCACTCTTACAGTGTTTTTCCAGGAACTCTACCAACAATTGGAGTTCCTGTCCAGACACTTCCGGCTGACTCTCTTTTCCCCTTCCCTTTCATCCACTCTCTCTCTGCTGATTTCTCAACAAGTCAGCAGACTTCAAAACGGCAATCTCGTTCTTTAGGAGTTAGTGCCGGCTCCACACCTCTGCGTAGCTCCTCGACCGATTCATTATCTGTCGTTCTAACAAGGGAACAAACTCCATAAGCAACCTCAGTCTCTCAACAGACTGCTGGTGAAGTTTTTGGCTCATCCCAAGCCACCCGAGTGTCAGCTGCACACACACCACCCCCAACTTCTTCATCACTCCCTGAGTCATCAGCTGATGATAGATTGACTAGAAACCAAGTCAATCTTGAAGCTGTTCTTTCTGTTTCTCACAACGTTACCAGCTCAAACCAGCTGGTGATCGAGGAAACCACCACCGCCAATGAAGAGACAACTTTAGACCAATTTGTTACTGAGGCAACTACCCAAGCTGCCAGTGATCGTGAACGTATTCGCCAACTGAGCTGTGAGGCAGCTGACCCACCACCCAGAGGAATTCTTCCTCCAGTCTCCATAACAGTTTCGCCGACTGTTGAGACCGAAGCACCAGATTCTCAAACAGCATTTCATATGATGTTTGATTCTGCTAATATCCCCATTCAGCAGTACACCTTTTCAAATGATGAAGAGATGCATGAATCTGGGCTTTAAACTGTTTTGACAACTGAAGTAGGCACTTCTGTTTTAACCCCAGAAGTTTCAGTTGGACCCAACTCACCCCCCATAGTTTCTGAGGAACCCATAGGAACTCTTCTTCCTACCTCGGGAACACCTTCTTCCACAGCTGAGGTTACCCCTCAAGCTGGAGACATGCCGGACCCCTTCCCCAAAAGCGTCCAAGTGTCCCATGCTGAATCCAGCAAAGCTGGAGGAAGCATTCCCATCAGAGTTGCTGCTGCTCTGATGTCTAGTGTTGTTACACCCCAGATTCGACCTGGGATGGCCACGCTGAGGAAGCAGATGGACTCCCTTCGCAGGGATGTTCCAAAGAAGCTTGCCAAAACTGCTGAGAACCTCTCTTCCAGCATAACTTCTCTGCACACTGAGGTCCACACTCAGACTCCTCGGCTGGCTCTTCTTTCTGATCAGATTCGCCTCGACACCAGCGGGTTCATCTCTCTCAACGACTACGTGCGTCAAGAGTTGAACTCCCTTCGCGATTCTGACAGAGTCGAAAGCGAGAAACTTCTCTCCGAAGTTCGGGACAGCCTGGCTCTTGCCCAATCAAAGCAAGAGTCTCTACTGACAATCACTCATAGCCACCTTCTAAGGCTATTGAGGAGTCAGCTTCTGCTGTGTCCACCAGGTTGGACAAAAAGGAGACTGAAGTCAGCTCGCTGACTTCTCAAGTCGCTGGTCTCCAAGGCACCCTCGACCTCATTCTTGCCAAGCTTAATGAGGGTGCTGCTGATGTCCATCCTGCTTCAGCACCAGAGAGTACCCCTCTTCTTCGGGCACTCTCTGAGGGGGAGAAAGAGGCCACTTCAGCAGGTGAACAACATGGTGAACAAGAAATTTCACAACTCATAATCACCTCTGCTGTTGGAGCCAATACTGAAGACGTTCTAGCAGGTGACAACTCAAGAAATCCACCTATCACCTCTGCTGGAACAACTGAAGAAGAAGCTGAAACTTCAACTGGTTTTACTAAAATCGTTGATTCTTTTGAATCAGTTGAGGTCCCAAAAGTCCAAGCCCCGCAAATCCAAAACCCTCAGCCTATTTCACAGGAGATTCCTCATCCTGCTGAGGGGGAGCCTACATCTGCTGTGGTTAAAAACCTCATTTTAAATGAAGTTGGAACCGCTGATGATCTTGATACAGCCTTAGCCCTTCAAAGAAAAACTCTTGAAGAGTTGTATCAAAGAGCTGAAGCACAAAGAGCTGAGAACATTAGGTTGTTCAAGAAAGTTTTTGATCAGCGTAGGCAGGAAGCAAAGATCACTAGCGTAAGGGCCCCCAGATTCGATCCCAACTGCCCTGATGAAATTGTAATAACAAGGGCTGGGAGTGCGGTGCTCCACGAAAAGTTCTCTCTGAACAAGATCAGCCTCATTCTCAACTACGATGAATGGAAAGAGGCTGAAGCAGCTGCCAGAACTGCGAAACCATCGCGGATTATAACAGAACTGGTAAATGAGATTCAATTCGCAATCGACTCCTTCAAGACTCTATGCGATGAAATCAGGAAACATGCTCCTGAGTTGGTATATCGCATACCTCCTGAATTGTGTGAATCTCAAGCTGCTGTTGTCAGAAAGACTGCTGGTGAAAGCTTCTCAGCGAGAGGGGAGAAACGTAAGTCCGTTCTCCTTGAGCCTCTTGCTGACTCCAGACCACTGGATATTGGGTCGTCAATCATATTTGCTAAACGACCAAAGCCCAATATCACAAAAGCCATTCCCACGGGAGTTAACTTTGTCCCTGGGCTGATCGTGAAAGAACCAATTCATGGCTTTTGCTATCTGGAGAAGAAGGTGCAATGCTTCCAGCGGGCAGATGAGTTGGAAATGTGTGATATGGATCAACTCATGACCTATCACAAGCTGCTGAGTTCCTCTACTGAAGAGGGGAGAGAAATGAAGAACCTAATAGACTCAGCCTTCCGCTCACTGTATCGCAATGTCGTTGGATAAGCTATATCCAAGGCATTATATTTTTTTGATTTTCCTTGTATTTCAATTTCCTTATCAATAGAAAATCAAAACTTTGTAATATACTTGTAAAAATTGTAAAAAGATAAACATATACAAAAGAACCCTAAGGGTCAAAGTACATAAGTATTCAGCTGACTTCTTTCAGCTGAATCATTACAGGGTTACACTTATACGGCTATTCGACTGCATCAAATAGGGGGAGATTGTTAGTCCCAAGACTAAGTAAATAAGATTTGATGCTCGATAGCCAAGAAGAATAAATAACAGCTGAAGTATGTATCTCAGCTGAAGCAAGTATATACAATAAACCTTCAGCTGAGTACGTACTTAGCTTTAGGATACAAGTCAAATCAGCGGCTATTAACGAGAGTTCATTCGAAGTCTATGACCAAAGGACAAAGACAAGAAGAAGACTATTCAGCTGATTGTGGAATCAGCTGATAGTACCTGCTGCAGATGAAGACTTAAAGGAAATGTTCATTGACACCTTGAACATTTCCCTTTCCCGCTCAAAGAAGAAGAAAACGATGAAGATCTTCTATTTTGGAATAGAAGATAATGTCAGTACAACTTCAGCGTTTGTCCCTCAAGCATGTAAAGAGAAAGTCAACAACTTCTGTACTTATGTAGTACACCTTTCACTGTGCGTCAGAAAAGGTACCGGAAGAAGTGGACACAAAGTACACTCGGGACAATAACTTATGCAATAGCATTTAATGATCCATGGCAAGTCTACATCGACGAATAATATGTTTACACGTCGTCAAACTTGTGGACTAAGGAACATGGATCTTGGGCTATAAATACAGACGTAAATGCTTGCATTTACAACACCTTTAGAACACCCTTAGAAATCATAAGTACAAGAATATTCTCTGAGAGTTAGTTATTGTCTAAGTATTAACTCCTCCATAGTTATTACTAAGGCATTAATATCAGCTTTTAGTATCAGCTTATATAACTCTCAGTGTATATCCTTCTAGTTTGAGCGGTCTAAAGTGTCAACTCAAGTATAGAGTTTTAGGTAGTGTGTACTATCTATTTCCGCAAACTCTGTATTGTATTAAGCTGTTTTTAATAAAACTCTTAATCATTGAAATCTTGTTGTTATTTACTTATCGTATCTTCGTTACTCGGTCATAACGCAACACGGTTGTGTTGTTGGGATCCAACATTTATTGATCTCCATGTTAACCTTGTAATAAAATTTTACAACTCTTAGTGCATATGCAATTAAATTATTGAATCAATTGCAATTGACACTTCAATTTTAGATAAATTATTACATAGTTAATTTATTATAATTACAGTAACCACATTATAATAAAACTTAAGACCATGGTTGAACTTGAACATTTATATGTACACGTTTCAACTCTTCAAAAGGGATTTCCTCAATATTATAAAGAACTTGGCTTTTAGCAGTAATGAGTTTGTTACTATCATCTTTATTGATCGTCGTATTAACCTTATAATAAAATCTTGCAACTCTTACTGCATTTGCAATTATATATTAATTCAATTGCAATTGATACTTAACTTTAGATAAATTATTACATAGTTAATTTATTATAAATACAATAACCATATTATAATAAAACTTAACATCATTTGTTGATAGCATAATAATGGCTACCATAAAAAAGAAAATATTAGTCAATTAAAAAGAAGATAAAAAAGCTAAGAAGAATTAGGATGTAAACCCAAAACCCCAAAAATCCAAACTTTAAAAAGGTTATCTTGAAAGATAATTATGAATTTGTTAGGTGCTTAAGAACTTTCCTTTGATTTTTATTCTCAGGCTTTAACAATAGAAAGATAAAAATAAAATCTAAAATCGGAAGCTAACATTTTATCTTAAACAAACCAATCCCAAAAAGAAAATAAGTTGCATATTATGGATCAAATTGCTTTTTACTTGCAAATGATGAACATATGCTAGGAAACTCAGCGGGGTAATACATCAACATCCTTATGTGCAAAACATACAACCATTATCAAACCTATTACAAAAAGTTCACCCATTCTCCTAAGCTTATAAAGTAGACAATAACGTAAATTCATTGAGATCACTCCGGCGATGCTAGATGCACATGATGATGTTAAATCAAATTCAAAGTGTAAACATATTGAGAAGTGTAAATCCACGAAGGAGATGTACGACATACCAAATTACTCCAACTTTCGTTGCTTTTATAATGGGATGAAAACAGTTTGTTGGGTATTGAAAGGCCTGTAATTAAGGTTGCTCATTGAGTAACGGAATTTTTTTTATTTTGGGTTAAATGAAAGGTTAAAAAAAACTGATTGGTAAATTAATTGGTAAATAAATGGTTATAACGATTTTCAATATTTTTAATGTGGGAATTCGTTGCAATTTTCAATTGGAAAATGATTTCAATTGGAAAAATTAATTAGCAAATTAAATATATATTTCAATCATTTCATAAGGTTTATTCGTTTGTTTTGTATTCAAAACATTTGACTATTTAATACATGATACATGATGGTATTTAATGGTTTTTAATTTTTAGAATTTACTGCAACTTCAAATTGGAACTTAATTTTTATATATATATACTAGCTTCATAGCCCGCCCGACTGGACGTGCATATTTAAAGAGATATATTAAATAAAAATAACAACAAATATTAATACTTTTAAATGACACAATGAATAGTTTATGTTATTTTAAGATAATATAGAGGAAGATTCGTATTAGGCCAGTATGTTTTAAATTCATGTTATGTAAATTTCCGGAATCCATAGAATTCGGAATTACCTTATTAGTTTGTTGTATACTTGGTGTAGATATTTCCGGACTAATTGGGATAAAGATTTGCTTTAAATGAGTTTCAAAAGTAAGGAACTTTCCCAATTTACAAAAATATTTATTAATTGTCATACCAAGCCTGCGTAATTTATGAATTCATTCCTTATATTGCCATAAATTCGAATGGAATTTATCAGATTACCAAAAATAATCCGAATAATATTTAAAGTATATTTAAAAACTTCCTAATCTACCGGAGTTATTTTTATTTAAAATATATTATATTGAATGAGTTATTGACGAAGTCATGTGGCATATGATGTGGCATTGGGAGCCAATGGAGATGCTTTAAAGTGATGAGTAGTAATTTTAACACCACACAAATTACTTCACCCACCACACTGTACAATATGTAAAACATATTGTATAAATACTGCAAAGCAGTGATTATGGTGTTTAAAATAATTTATATGGTCTCAAAATCAGTTCCCCTAAAAATATCATACTATCATTCTTCTATATATCACTAGCCATTAACCAACAAGTATTTTTTTAAAAATTATGTATATGTTTGAAACAGAATTACTTTGAAGAATTACTTTACTGTACGTAGAATAGATGCATGTGGAATAAATGTAAATTAACAATAAAAAATGTTATAATATTTATTTTAATACTTCAACAAGTGTGATAAAAAAATATTAATTTTAACTTAGATATTTCATTTATAATGTTTCTAATTAAAATTAGGAAAATGATAATGACAGCCCTTAGGGCTGTCATTAGGAAGATAAAATAACAAAAGATAACCCCTGAATTTTAGGAATATTATATTTTTAATTAATGTACAAACTTTTTATGCATATAGTGACAGCCCTTAGGGCTGTCGTTAACAAAACCCTTAAAATTAGAATTGTTTTCTGTCCTTTGTATTTTAAAACAACTTTATATTATATAATGCTTCAATATAAATAGTTGTTTTATGGATTTTTGCCATCCAAGATAATAACATCTAATATTATTGCTCTAACAATAATATAACCAAGTGACAAACAAGCACATGGAATTTCATGTTCGTCTGATGAATCCGATCTCCTTTAGTATTATTATATTGGTCTTTGATTTTCTTTTGTACATGCGACAGATTAACAAATTTACTAGACATAAAAATTGTTTCTGTTCCGGTTATTAAATAGAAAATTGTATTGCTTTCTTGCAAATGTTTCTACTTTATTTTTCAATCTATAAAATGATTGTTATATGTAATCTACAAATTTTCGTTCATACTCTCATAATTTAATTTGGGCACTTGTTTGATTAAAAGATCAATAGAAAAATAATTAGTAAGATTTGATAAGAAACAATACCATCTCTCAAATAAATATTCACAAGTAGTACATGCGTATACAGATCATATCCAATCATTGTAATACCTGTTAACAATTATATCCGACACCAATCAATCTCTACTCTCCATTGTCGTCAAATAATCAATGGTTCATCTCCCTTTTCAAAAGGAATATACTACTAGAGCCCACAGATCTAACCTGTTTAACAATTTATTGCTAGTAGAGTTTCGAAACTGTATTATAGAATTCATTAGATCACTCGGTGTGATTCAAGTTATACCCACACCAAAGGGGTTTTCCCCATTAACGCACGTTATACCACACCGTGTGTCCCGTTAAAAGGCAATTCGCCAAGGGCACAACGGTACGCTAAACTTAAAGTGATTTTTTTTCCAGATTTTGTAAATTATGACTTGTTGGGGGTATTTTTCGTAGGTCCCAAGAGGGTGTTGTATGATGTTAATAGTGGAGTACTAAATTTGATGTAATTTACGCATTGATTCTTATTACACATAATAATGTGATGATGATTTTTTTGTACATTTCACACTAAAATAATATAAAACTTACTTCTAATACATACATAGGAGATAATCTTATAATAATATTTTCTCTAGATTCCTTCTTTTAGACTAAAATGTAACTTCGATCAGTATGTATGTCGGCCTTCATTTATGGAAACTTTGCTGATGGTCGATGTTCGAGAAGTTGGGCTTGTCTTAATTGGGCTTCCAAAATATTGGACCTAAATAATACTTCTCTTTCTATTAATCTAGGCTAAATTGGTTGGGCCTGGGTCTAAGCATGGATATCTATTGCACGAGAAATTATAAGTTAAATTGATCGATTAACTCATGCGGTTTATACATCGTTAACTTTTTGTCACTATTTAGATAAATATATCTGAAAAATTATTATAGCTTCTAAAATCTCTAATTTGCCATTGAATAATGGTATTGAGATTTGAGTGTTATCATTTATTCATATCTATGGTCCTACTTATTAGATGAAGAGATGTGTTAAAATTAAAGAATAATAATATCAGGAGAGAGAATTAGTAGATTATATATGAAATTTTATCAAATGAATAGGACTACAAGTAGAAACAAATGATATGACCAAATATCATTTTTTTTTTGCGATTATATATAAATCTTTCGTAAGAATAAGATTAAATTTTCTAGCATTAACTTAATGAAATGAAAAATTGACTATGATATACACGCCTTAACCGATATGCTCATGACTGTTTCGAGATAAAAATGAAAAAGTAACGGTTACAAATGATGTATTATTCATTGCGTAAAGGTTTCTGTATCGTATTTACCAAATTGTGTACACTTATCTGATATAAAACAATAGTTAAAGAGGTTTAATTAATTTAAAACTTGTAGCCCCATCGGAGAACGGCGGAACCCCAAGTAAGACCGGCACCGAAGCCAGCCGTGATGATGGTTTGACCTTCCTTGACTTTCCCACTCCTGACGGCCTCATCTAACGCCAACGGAATTGAAGCAGCACTCGTGTTACCAAACTTTTCCAAATTAGATATCACTCTGTCCTTGGGGAACCCTAGATTTATCGCTATGCAATCAATTATCCTCTTGTTAGCCTGATGGATCAGTAGCCAGTCGATGTCTAACGGGCTAAGACCGGCCTTTGCTAACGAAGCCTGGATTGTCTGTGGCACGGCCTTAACCGCAAACCGAAATACTTCTTGTCCGTTCATTTGGATGTATGGAATGGATGCGTGCGTGGGCGAAAACCCGAGGGATGATGCATTACCACCCGCTCCAAGATTTATTTTATTTTGCATTATACCTGTTAGATAAATACAATAGTTTATATTTAGTTTATGACTTAAACCCAATTGTATACACAGTCTTGGACTTCGGTAGGTTTTTTTTTTAAAAGTATTTTTGTATTTATAAATAGTTATCAACAATATAGTTATTCTTACCCGCGTTCACGAACCGGTTTCCATTGCCATCGGAGTGCAAGTCAAAACCGAAAAGACCATCTTCCTCAATATCACATGCCTGCATGTATACGTATATAGGAATGCTTATTTAAAATGTGGCGCGTGAAGAAAGCGGCCGCAGTAAAATGACCATAACTTTTTACTTGAGTCACTATTTCTGGCGTTCAACCAGCCGAATCGAAGCTAGAGACGAGGACTGCGCCCTGGAAAACAGCGGTAGGCGGTTTATGGAACTTTCAGGCCCAAAAGCGCTGTTTTTTTGGTAGTTATTTGCATTTCTATGTTATTTGTTTTGGGCCCAATTTACGGCCCGTTTATATTTTTTGGCCCGAAATTTCCGTACACCGCCTACGGAAGTTTACGAGGCGTAGCCCTCATTGTTAGTTTCGATTTGGCTGGTTTAACGCCTGAAACAGAGACTCAGTCAAAACTTATACTCATTCTAGTGCATCCCCTTTCTTCACACAAACTTGGGCTTCCTGGAATAAAACGACATATTCCTCCACATTTAGGCATGTATCACAACTACGTACACCAAACGCGAGCAAGCACGAACCTGAACCAAGACTGCAGCAGCAGCATCACCAAAGAGAACACAAGTCTTTCTATCCTTCCAATCAACATAACGGGATACGCAATCGGCTCCAATCACTAGAATGTTCTCAAAACCGCCTCCTGCAACATAACATGTTTAAGTCCTTAAAAATTAGCAGTGATCCAATACTCATAATCTTACTTACTTCATAAGATAACTAATTTAATTTACCCCGAATATGACACGAAGCCGAGACTAGGCCTAACAGAAATCCACTGCACGCAGCTCGGATGTCATAAGCCGGTGGATTTCTTTTACATCCAAGTGTACTTTGAACCTAATATGGAAACATATAGTAAATAAGCTCAATCAAAGAAGAACTTATGCAATTAGATATATAAAATAAGAAAAAGAAACCTGTGGTGCACCGCCAAATAGGTCTTCAGGCGTCGAGGAACAGAACAAGATGAGATCGACATCGTCAGGTTCAATTTCCGCCATTTGAAGCGCTTTTTGAGATGCCTCTACAGCCAGACCTAACAAGCTTTCCTTACCTGTATATAACTCAAAGGAACTAAAAACAATTAAAAATAAAATATATTACAGCTTTAAACTCTAGTAAATGAATTTATATGTTTTTTTGGAGGTAAGGCGACAAATATAGGTAGTAAAATTATTTATCTAGATTAAAAAGTAACCTGTAAGAACTCGTCGAGTACGGATTCCACTTCGACTTGATATCCATTCATCACTAGTGTCAACAATCTTAGCAAGATCATCATTAGAAATCTCAAGATTTGGAACAGCTGATCCACACCCAACTAGTTTGCAGCCCTTGCTAATAAACCTGTTTAATAACAGAATATGAAACATAATATTTGTATTTTCTTTTTTAAATCACAAATCTTAATTTACTCATAAATACGGCATAATGCCAAAAATGAAATTTGATACCTTCACCACAAGATGGATGAAAAATATTATACCATTATGCTAAAAGCCATTTGATAAAACATAATATTTTTATTATCAATTTATATATTATGACGATGAGCTAATCTATCATAAATTGGTAACAAGTAAAGTTTGATGGTAAAAGATCTTTATATGAGTTAACTATCAATTAAAAAGTTTTGACGTTACCTAATCAAGATAGTCTTATCTAATTTATATCACAACCTTTTTTATTTTTTTTATTTTAACACTTATCTCTATCTCTTTCTTAGGTTGATTTTTTTAGCGACGGTGGTGGTGGTAGTAGTGATGGTGGACTGACGGTTGTGGTGTGTAGTGAGTGGGTGGTGGTGGGAGATGATGGTTGATAACGATGGGAGATGATGGTTGCTGGTGATGGATGGTGGTGGTTAATAAAATGATATGAGTTTAAAGATTAATAAATATAAGGGTAAATTACAGTTTTTGTCCCTGACCTTTTCCCGATTCGGGGTTTTTGTCCATAAACTTTTTTCTTCTGTTTTTTTGTCGTTTATGTTTTTAAAATTCTGCATATTTATCCTTCCGTCCAAAATCATCCGTTAACTAACAATTTTTTTGTCCATTTTCCCAAATTGCTCCTGTTTTAATCATTTTTTTTACATGTTTCTTCATCTTCTTCATAACAACACCACCATTTTTACATTTTTCTTCTTCTTCATAACAAGAACACCACCACCATCATCAACAAAACACCCTTTTCCCAAATCGAAAACCTCTCTCTCTCCTCTCAAAATTGAATCCCCTTTGATATAATCACAAATTGATAACCCGCAAAAACACAGACACGAAGCAACATAGAAATGATTCCACCAAACATTTCTAAATCTGACTTTCTTCCTCTGTAAGATTCACCAATTCAAAAAACGCAGAAGGTGTGAAGCTAATTCCAAAAAAAAAAAAAATGGTTGCCGGAGGTGTGACGAAGATTCACCAAATCGAGTTTATTTCTAAATATTCCGACAAAAATGGTTGCCGGAGGTGTGACGAAGATTCACCAAAACTGGTTGCTGGAGGTGTGACGAAGATTCACCATCGCACCTTCCTCCGCCTACGTCTGCTCCGGCTAGAATCGTCACCATCATCGTCTTCTCCGGCAAGAACAGTTCTGGGTTGAAGACTATTTATTGGTGGAAGAACATATATCCGGCTAGAATCGTCACCTCACATCTATAAAGCAACGCCTGTCTTCTCCTTTTCTCCGGTGGAAGAGCTATGATGTCTCGGTGGAAGAGCTCCGCCCAGATCTGTCGTGGCTGAAGCTTTTCTGGTCGGAAAATGAGGTTGTCGGAGGTGTGACGAAGGCGGTGGTCGTTAGAGGTGAGAAATGTGAGGGATGTTTGAACTTTGAAGAAAAATAGTCTTCAGCCCATATCCGTTTGAAGAGAAATGTGAGCTCTGATATGTTTGAAGATCTCCACCCAGATCCGTTTGAAGATGAAGGGGTTTTTCTTTGCTAGTAATTGTTTTGATTTGCTGGTTAATTTGTGATGAAGCTATGGTGGTGGTGAAGTATTAAATTTGGGGGTATTAGGGTTTAGGATTATGGTTCATTAGGTTAGGGTTTGTGAAGAAGATGAAGAATGGTGAAAATGACCAAAATTCCCTCACATGTCTTGCATTTTTCGTCAGTTAACGGCCAAAAATAGACGGAAGGACAAATATGCAGAATTTTAAAAACATAAAGGACAAAAAACAGAAGAAAAAAGTTTAGGGACAAAAACCCCGTATCGGGAAAAAGTTAGAGACAAAAACTGTAATTTACCCTAAATATAATATGTTACATAAATAATTACAGTTAGGTAATCAATAGCCGTCAATTATTCTTAAATGCAAAGTATTTCTCAAATTAACATGTTAGTTGTCTGAATTTTAAGACTTCTATTTAGGGAAAGTCTTAATCGTAAAAATAGAAAGTTTTCCTTTTGAAAAAAAAAGTGTATATTCCAAAAAAAAAAAAAAACAATAAAGCTAACAAATGTTTAAGAAAAGGAAAGGTAACGACACCTGGGGTGTCGAGATTCTGGAGAAGTGGTGGAGCAGTGAACCCTTTTGGAAACTAGATTTGGAGGACAAAACCGAGATCCATCTATACCAATAGTTGATGAAAACATCATCATAATCCCATATGCATTAGCCATTTACAGAGAAATATATAAAGATGGATTTTTCTGAGCTAAAATGTAAATATTGTTAGCTATACAAGTTTGACTGGTGAGTGGTGACACAAGGACGATACTTTATAGGTTATTGGGAGCTGTCTGAAGATGAACGCAATGGGCTACTATGCCACCTCTGCTTTGTAGCTAAATCAGCATAGGAGACACACATTACCCAAAAAGTTGCAATAAATACTATCGTCGTTAATTCGTGACACAATCCGCAACCTGACACGAATTTAACACAGAAAATAATTAAGTTTGAGTTAAGACTTAATAAGTTGGGTCAAAAACAAGTCGACCCATACAATTTGTTTATAGAACAGGTTTGATTCAGAATAACTTATGGATAAACGGATTCACCAACCCAACCCGTTTAGCTGCACATGGTCATTTTCTTTTGCAATACTTATTAAGAAAATTAATTAAATAGGTCAATAAATGAGACTTGATGGTTCGGCACAGTTAATTCAATCGCTATTTAATTTCCCTTTGTTTTCTTTTAAATGGTACCTAATCTATTTCATTTTATTACAGTCAGAACTTGAACCTAAATTTTTTAAATTATAAGCAATATCATACACACTAATATTACTAGGTCATAAGTCTTAGGTAATTCTCCTTATATAATTATAATGAGGAAGACGAAGAAACAATTGCTAGCATCCGCACCATGGCCGGGCCCCGATGGCGATAAAATAAATCTAATTATGATGGAAGATATTTAGTATACGGGTCCGGATCCGGTGAGGACTCAAAACCCGGAGAGAACTGCGAGGATAATTTTCGTCTACTGATCTTAAAAAGTGCATAAATGTCATTTTCGAAACCCCTCTTTCATCATTTTGTCACTTGTCCTCCTATAATTGGAAGTGGGGTTTTCCCCCGCACTTCATTTTTCACCCATATCTTTTTTTTTTGTAAAATAGAAAATCTGAAAATGCCAAAAATTTTAAAATTAAATTTTCTACAAAATGAGTATAGTCATGAAAATTTGAAGAAAACAAAATCCAAAATTGACAATGATCCATAAAGAACAAAATGATTCAAAAATTAACAATCGTACAAAGTAAATAAAATAATCCTAAATGAACAAAATGATCCAAAATTATATATGATATATTATTTGCCTAATTATTTATGCAAAATTATGTTTATGCAAAATTAACCATGATCCAAAAATAACAAAATGATCCAAAATTATGACAATGATCCAAAATTAACAAAATGATTCAAAACTTTGACAATGATCCAAATTTAACAAAATGATCCAATATTTAATCCGGTTTTTTTTTTCAAATTTTCATGGCTATACTCATTTTGTAGAGAATTTAATTTTAAGAACTTTGACATTTTTAGTTTTTTTTTTACAAAGAAAATAAAAGTTATGGTCGAAAAACAAAGGTGGGGGTAAAAAAAACTCATCAAATTAAGACTTGACATGTGACACTAGGAGAGAGAAAGTGTTTGCAAATGAACATTTTAACCTTTGAATTTTCTTTTTCCCCCCATTATTTTGATAACAAATCTAAACCATTATTTATTTTAACATTGTTCACATTGAATCCTAACCATTAATTTTGTTGGATTAAAGGCTTAGATTTGTCATCGCAGTCCTCACCTAAAAAAGAATTCTCACTCGATCCCACGTCTTTAATATACTTAGATTTTTCATTAGAACATTTAAAATATATATTTCATGTTATTGTATAACGTTTAGTTTGATTGTTTCGTGACTTATTGTTATTACTATTACTTAATAATACAATTCTCATTCTAAAAGTCCTGTTCATTTACAATTTGTGAACGGATTTTTAAATAACGGGGAAGTAATAACGGTATTATGTGATCATGTGATGCCATGTAGCGATGAGCACAAAAAGTGTAACCGTCTCGGAACCGGAAGTTCCGGACCTGTAACCTTTTAAGAGGTTCCGGTTACTAAAATCATGGAATCGTCATAAGAGGTTCCGGTTCCGATTATTAAAATTAAGGAACCTGGAACCGGTGGATAACCTGGAACCGGCGGTTACACGATATATTTTTATTAAAATATATAATATATTATACATGATTAAATGAAATAGATTTATGATTTATCTAAATGTAAAATACTAGTCCAAATAAAAATTTAAATTGGCCTTACTCGTTATAATTAAGTCAGAAATTGGGTGAGAGTGAGACATTCACTCGTCGTGAGGTTGTATCTTTGTGACTGACTTTAACATGAATCATACATTTACTATGTTTTTGTCATTTTTATTCAATTATTTCTACTTTAAACAATATTTGTAATCGTTGAAATATATATAAAATCATTAAATTGTAACATCCCAGAACCCCGTAGCACAATATTGTCCGCTTTGCCCACCGGCGCACGGTTTTATTCTTGGTATGGACCACTTCCACCCAAAAGGCCTCATGCTAAGAGAGGTATCCACACCCTTATAAGAAGTGTTTCGTTCCCCTATCCAACCAATGTGGGACGAATTTAACAATTCTCCCCCCCTTGGGACACAACGCCCTCGTTGTGCACATCGGCCCGAGTCTGGCTCTGATACCAACTTGAAACAACCCAAAAATCAGGAGAAATTTAAAATTTTTTAAAACATTTAATTAATAAACTTTCTCTAAGTACAAGTAATGAAAAGGTCCCAACTCGGATAAAAATATAAACCGTCTCATGGTCTTTAATGCGGAAATAAATAAAAAGGTTAAAAATTATGTTTGACTCAAAACAAACTTTTAAAAACTCCAAATCCAATAAATAAAGATTCAGCCCATGAACCGTTGACCTTCTCTTTGCCCTTACTAGTACCTGAAAAATGGGGGAGTGATTGGGGTCAGCCACCGCTGAGTGAATAATATCAAAATAAATAAATAAATACAAACAACTCAAGCCACATAAGTGATCCCTAGAGACTCTACTCAATTCTCAATTACTCAAGTTTATTTTCTCAGATTTAAAATTTATATAGCGTGCTTGTGTGACTTGGGACGAGAGATCAACCTCGACCCGCCTCACACAACTCAAGGCTCAACACCTGTACTCTTCGGTGTTGAGTCAAAACGTCTGGCACCAGTACTCTTCGGTGCCAAGACAACTCAAGTATATTATGTTTAATGTTTTAACTCAAGAACTCAAAACTTAGATAACTCAGGCTCCAGATAACTCAAATCACAGATAACTCAAATAAATCACCCAATCAATACTCAAGCTCAATCAACAAGACAATTCACAACACATAGCACAATATCATGAATCGAAAGTAAGTACTGTAACATCCCGAGACCCGGCCTATTATTTTATTACTTTTGGTAAATAATATTCTATTATTTAATATTTAATATTTTGTTTAAATTGATTTAATTGTATTTTAACCAAGGGGTTAGAATTAGTGAAAACGAAAATGTTTTATTTAATTAGTGATATTTATATATCTAGATTGCCTTTTTAACCAGAGTTCCAAATATATTTTCGTTGTGTAAATCAGAGTTCGTTTAGGCCTTAAAATTTATCAGTGAATAATTAGATAATAGGTATTTTGTACTGTGTTTAATGAATTGGGCAGCCTCCCTCTTAGCTTGCCACGTTTTAAAGAGGTGTCAAAACACCCTCTTTCTCTTTTCTTTCTCTGCTTGTTCGACACACACATACAACACACAAAATTTTGGAAGACAACTTGCATGCTTGAGATTTTAGTTCAATCCTTCTTAATCTTCTCTGTGATTTCGAATTTAAAGCAAGATTAAGGTAAGAAAATGCCTCTTTGTTTCTAGGGTTTATGTTCTTGCAAGTTAGAAAGCTAGGGTTCTTGAGTTGGTGGGTTTTTTCATAATCTTTGCTTAAATTGTTAAATTGATGAATCATTTGTGTTTCTATGAGTTAGTAGGACTTATTACATGCTAAATTAGTAGTGGAATCTAGATTTGATTAGGGTTTATAAAATCCACCATTGTTGTGTTCTTGAGGAAGAAGATGAGTTTTACCCAAATTCTTGAGATTGTTATTATTAAGCCTAATTCATGATAGGGAAATGTTAACTAGCATTATAAAAGTAAAAGTTGGGGTTTATGAGAAATTGTTATGAGATTTGATGGTGTTTGGCAAGTTTGGATTTTTGGTGTAAAACTAGTAATGCATGATAATATGAGTCTTAGACAAATCTGAGAATTCAACTTAATTTTTAATGTCAATGTATGCTTAAAATTATATGTAGATACTAATTTTCATGTTAGTTGAAGAGTGGAGGTGTTTTAATGAAGTTATTCGGTTTTGACCCGTTTGGGCCTAAATGGTCAAATCTTGTTTATGTGCAAGTTGGTAAGATTGATGTTAAAAA
Organism: Calendula officinalis; assembly: GCA_963853835.1. Classification (NCBI taxonomy): domain Eukaryota; kingdom Viridiplantae; phylum Streptophyta; class Magnoliopsida; order Asterales; family Asteraceae; genus Calendula; species Calendula officinalis. The sequence goes on from OY970826.1 coordinate 43,926,607, forward strand.
CTTTGTATATGTAAGTTTTAAATTAGTTGGTGTTAACTAGAATTGCAAGTAGTTGGTTTCAAGAGATGTGCAATTTGTATTTTGGTCATAACTTATGCTATTGTTATTTTCGGTGGAATGTGGTTACTAATTCGGTATTTATTATTGATTCCAGGAAATGGAGAAGACTTAGTAATATTAGACCACTGAGTGGAGCTTAGAGAGCTCAGGTGAGTGGATTTAGCCTATAAGTTGTATGGATTATAATGGTGTAGATGGTATTTCACATTCGGTTCTTGTTTGGGTGTTTGTTAATTAACTAGATATTCCCTACGTTAGTTTTATGGATTGTTTATTTGGTATAGTAATTAATGACGATTATTAATTACTCGATTGAATGCGCATTCGGGTGGATAGAGGTCAGTAATGGGTGAATTCTACTGGGCCATCGGTTACTATTGGATAACGGATTCTTGGACCTTGGATGCATTCGTTGCATTTGAAGGAGGCTTTACCGTGCCAATGTAGTAAAGGGGTCTTTCGGTTACCGTTGTTGGGCCAACAATGGTTTATGGTTCGGCCGAACCGCCGTCCTCTGTGTTTGTGGTTACCCCTAATCCTTAAAGGTCAACCTAACTTCCTATAGAACATAATGTCCCATAAGTAAAGTCTAAGTCTAGGGTGGGTAACCAACCTAATTCACTTAGACTAATGCTCTGATACCAAGTTCTAACACACCGATTTTTCAACCAAATTTAAAACTTTTAAAAATATAAAATATATGTCTTTACAAACCGAGTATCCAAAAATATGGTTTAACTAGAACATTTGGAATAATTAGTAAGTACCAAAACCGGTGTTACAAATATATCAAAACTATAGTCTAGGGAATTAAATAAGTACACCGAGCTAATCCTTCCAAATGCTAACTACGGGCCGCCTAATCTTTAGCTCCCGAACCTGAGTACATAGTCAAAGTAAACGTAGTACGTGAGACAAATATTGTCTCGTGAGAAACATGGGTTTTAGACCCGGTTAGAAATAATTTGCAATAAAATAGTAATTAAATAATTAACAAATTGCAAATAGTCAATCAACTCTAAGGCTTGCCATAAGCCAATCACATACGTAACGGGCCTCCCCGAAACAACTCCCCCGATATGGGTTATCTAGGTAAACTCCCCCGTTTCCGGGTTATCAATTTGCTCCCCCGTTTTCCGGGTTATCTCAAACTCCCCCACTTTCCGGGTTATCTATTTCTCGACACACTACCCTTGCGCAGGGTGGTACCGCCCCAAGTAGGTGTCACTAACTCCCCCAACTTGTGTGGGTTATCTAGGATCCAATTGATTAGCTACCACATAACAAATAATCTACTTGGGTCAATGCCCATATCACAACTCAATCATACTAGTGGTAACTACACAATCAAGTACAATACAATTCAATTCAATTCAATGTAATTCAAGTCAATTACTTACTCTATCAATTCAATCTTTTCTTTATTAAAACGATTATCTAATAAAGACTCTAAAAATCATTTCAATTATAAGAACATGGTTTACTATGTACTCAGAAAGATTACATGTACTCACCTTAGCAATGCTATCCAACAATTGTGTTCAACAACACAATCCTTACTTCCAAATTGGGGAAGTACTTCCAATCTCAAGGTCTTCTTGACCTAACATCAATATTATTACAAAATCTAGTTATAATCCATAACTAGCTACTAATTAATCCATCTAAACATTTCTAACCACCAAGTTCATACAACTTGGTGGAATCTCAAACCCTAGTTCAATATTTCCCATCACCAATTCCAAATCCAACTTGTACACATTGATTACAAGTCTACAAGAAGTGTTTTACACCCATGAAAGTTCATCTTCCCCAAGGATGATATGGTGGGTTCCCAAAACCACCATTGATACCCATACTAGGCTCAAAATGAAGGTAACTAAGCAAGATATGCAAGAATTCTTACCCTTGATGCTTAAATCCTTCAAGATGATGAAGATTTGAGCTCCTTAGCTCCAAAAACCGCCCAAATGCTCTCAAAAACGGCTGCTCTAAGTCTAGAGTTCGTAGGTATTATGAGCCCTAGCTTCTACACAACTTTATATACTCCAGACAGACCTCGCGCCGCGCTCGCGTTTGCCTCGCGCCGCGAGTTGACGCGGGTTGTCTTCTTGGTCGCCGCAGGAACACCTAACTCGCGCCCCGCTCGCGCCTGGCTCGCGCCGCGAGCTCGACGCGAATCTCGACTCGAGGTCGGCGCGAGTCTCTCGCGTCTGAGTTCTGAACCTAGTGTTCGATCTCGCGTCTGGCTCGCGCCTGCCTCGCGCCGCGAGGGCTGTTCCAGCCAGATTCTTGGCCTTTAAACTTGTTTACATCCAAGTTTTGACCCATACTTGGTTATACCAAGTCCCAAACATTCAATCATTCGATAAAACACAAACCGAAATGTAAACTAATATAAATGACGAAAATTCACATAAATCCCGAAAAAATACACGAAATGAAAAACGAAAAATTATTGTCGTTACAACTATCTACCCCTTAAGAGGATTCCGTCCTCGGAATCGTCTCATAATCTACAAAATCCGGGTAGCGTTTCTTCATCTCGTCATTGACTTCCCAAGTCAAATTTGGCCCAAGGGAATGTTTCCACTTGACCAACACTAGCTCAATCTCTTTGTTCCTCAATTTCTTTGTTTGGGCCTCCAATATGGCCTCGGGCTCTTCAATCAACCGGTTGGGTGCATCGACCCGCAAATCTTGGAGTGGAATAATATTCTCCACTTCACCCACAAATTTCTTCAAATTACTAACATGGAAGGTGTCATGGACACCTTGCAACTCGGGTGGAAGTTCTTACTTAAATGCTTGTAAGCCGACCCGTTTCAAGATCCTAAACGGGCCTACATACCTTGGGCTCAATTTGCCCTTCTTTCCAAATCTCATCACGCATTTCCAAGGCGACACCTTCAACATCACCATATCACCGACATTCAAACCATAGGGTCGTTTTTTCAAACCCGAATAACTCTTTTGGCGATCTTGTGCCACTTTCATATTCTTTTGAATTATCCCGATTTTCTCATTTGTTATTTTCACAATTTCGGGACCCGTGAGTTTTGTCTCACCCACCTCTAACCAACAAGAAGGCGTCCGACACTTTCTCCCATACAATGCCTCTAATGGTGGCATCTTAATTGTCGAGTGATAACTATTGTTATATGAAAATTCAACTAACGGTAAATGTTCATCCCATTTACCGCCAAAATCCAATACACACGATCTCAACATATCTTCAACCGTTTGGATCGTTCTTTCACTTTGACCATCGATTTGCGGATGGTAAGCCGTGCTCAATCTCAACTTTGTCCCCAACTCTTCTTGGAGTGATCTCCAAAATCTCGAGGTAAACCTCGCATCCCTATCGGACACGATGGACAATGGTACTCCATGCAAACGAACCACCTCATCAACATACAATTTTGCCAACTTCTCGAGTGGCATGGTTTCCCGAATAGCTAGGAATAACGCACTTTTCGTTAACCTATCAAAAATCACCCAAATGGCGTCTTGATTCCTACTCGTCTTTGGGAGACCAACAATGAAATCCATTCTGATGTCATTCCATTTTCCAGCCGGCACTTGCAACGATTGTGCAACACCATAAGGCACTTGGTGCTCGGCTTTCACTTGTGCACACGTGGCACATTTCAATATGTACTTTGCTACTCTTGACTTCATCCCGGGCCACCAGTAAATTTTCTTCAAGTCTTGATAGGTCTTTGTACTTCTGGGATGAATCGAATACTTAGACTTGTGAGCATCATTCAATAACACTTTTCGGTTTCCACCGAACTTTGGAACCCAAATCCGGCCATTCACGGTTTTTATCCCTTGATCATTTTCCTCAAATACTTGGTCCTTTCCCAACCTCTCTTGCCTATACTCGTCCTTCCCTATCACTTCCTTTTGTGCGGTCTTTATACTTTCAATAAAGCTAGACACCACATCAATCCGCATCAACTTGGCCTTAACCGGCTTTTCATAAACTTTTCTACTCAAGGCGTCGGCTACCACGTTAGCCTTTCCTTCATGATAAACGATCTCACAATCATATTCACTAATCAACTCGAACCACCTTCTTTGCCTCATATTCAAGTCTTTTTGTGTGAACACATACTTGAAACTTTTGTGATCCGTGTACAAAATACACCTTGTACCGTACAAGTAATGCCTCCAAATCTTTAAGGCAAAAATAATCGCCGCCAACTCCAAATCATGCGTTGTATACCTATCTTTCGAATTCTTCAATTGTCTTGAAGCATAAGCTATCACTTTACCTCTTTGCATCAAAACACAACCAAGACGTTTATTTGAGGCGTCGCTATACACCACGAAATCTTCCATACCGTCGGGTAAAGTGAGAATCGGTGCATTGCACAACTTCTCCTTCAATAAGGCAAAAGCATTCTCTTGCTTTTCCCCCCAATCAAACTTCACATCTTTTCTCGTTAACCTAGTGAGTGGGACCGCCACTCGGGAAAAATCTTCAATAAATCTTCGGTAATAACCGGCTAACCCAAGAAAACTTCTAACTTCGGTTGGAGTCTTCGGTGCTTCCCAATTCTTCACCGCTTCAATCTTAGACGGGTCAACTTTTATCCCGCTTCGAGATACTACATGACCAAGAAATTACACTTCCCGCAACCAAAATTCACATTTTGAGAATTTAGCATACAGTTTTTCCCGTTTCAACACTTCTAGAGTTTGCCTCAAATGGTCTTCATGTTCTTCTTCGGTTTTGGAGAAAATAAGAATATCATCAATAAATACTATGATAAATTTATCGAGAAAAGGTTTACAAACCCTATTCATGAGATCCATAAAAATAGCCGGGGCATTCGTCAAACCGAATGGTAAAACTAAAAATTCATAATTTCCATAACGAGTTCTAAAGGCCGTCTTCTCGGTATCACCTTCTTTAACACGAACTTGATGGTAACCCGATCTCAAATCAATCTTGGAGAAATAATCGGCTCCTTGAAGTTGATCAAATAAATCATCTATCCTTGGCAAAGGATATCGGTTCTTAATCGTCATCTTGTTAAGTTCTCGGTAATCGATACACATCCTCATCGAACCATCTTTCTTCTTCACAAATAGAACCGGTGCACCCCATGGTGACGAACTAGGACAGATAAAACCTTTATCGAGTAAATCTTGAAGTTGAGCCATCAACTCTCTCATTTCGGTTGGAGCTAAACGATACGGGGCTCGGGCAATTGGCGTCGCCCCCGGGACTAAATCAATATGAAACTCGACTTGTCTCTCCGGCGGCAAACCGGGCAAGTCATCGGGAAAAACTTCGGGAAAATCTCGAATAATCTTCACATTCTCAACCGTCTTCTTTTCTTTTCTTCCATCTAGGACATAGGCTATAAATGATGCACAACCTTTCGCTAAACATTTTCTTGCCTTAATTGTGGTTAACAAGTTTGGCATACGATGCCTCTTTTCCCCATAGATGTACACCTTTTCATTTTCGGGAGATTTAATCGACACTAATTTCCTTCCACATAAAATCTTGGCTTGGTGGATTCCCAACCAATCCATCCCAATAATTACATCAAAAGCCTTAATTCCCATAGGCATCAAATCAACCTTAAACTTCTTGTTATCGATTTCTAACTCACAATTTCTATAAACATGTTGAACCATAGAGGTTTTCCCATCGGCTACTTCTATTTAATACAATTCATCGAGTAATTCTAGTGGAACCTTAAACTTAGCTCCAAATTCATGAGACACGAAAGAATAAGTAGAACCCGAATCAATCAACACATAAGTGGGTATGGAGTTTATGAATAAGGTACCTGAGACGACATCATGAGTCTCCTTGGCTTCTTCACGTGTGAGTTGGAAGGCACGCCCCTTGACTTTCAACGGCTCCGGTTTCTTGTGAGCGGTTGACACCAATGTTTCGGTTCCTTTCTTTGGGCATACATTGCTATAATGCCCTTTCTCGTGACACGAGAAACACTCTACTTCATCAAGGTTCCTCACCTTGCAATCTTTAGCCTTGTGGCCAAACCGACCACACTTGAAACAACCATTGGAATCCGCCTTGCACTCTCCATTGTGGTCCCTACCACACTTCCTACATCCACCAACACTTCCTTGTTTTGACCCGCTCAGGGCAAACTTGCTTTTCTTGGATGGTCCCGAAAAACTTTCAAACTTCCTCTTCTCATTACCAACCGACCTCTCTTGCACTCTTCTCTTACTAACTTTTTCAACACTTCGGGCGACGTTGATCGCCTCATCAAGAGTGGTCGCCCTCTTCACTTCGAGCTCATATTCCCATGGTAACCCATTGGCAAACCGAACCACACGACTACGTTCGGTTGGGTAAGTACTTGACACGAATGGGAGGTATCCCGTTAACTTCTTGGTATACTCATCCAAGGTCAAACTGTCTTTCTTGAAGTGCAAGAACTCTTCCAACAAATCCTCCAACTCCCTTTCGGGACAATACTTCTCTTTGAGTCTCCTAGTGAACTCATCCCACGACATCTTGTAGATGGCTTTCTTCCCCAAGGTTTCATACACGGTGTCCCACCATGTAAGAGCATCATCTTTAAACAATCGTGAGGCATAAGTCACCATGTCTTCCTCTTTGCACTTGCTACTCTCAAGCACACGTTCCGTCTCTCGAATCCATTGAACCGTCACTTTCGGTTCCGTACTCCCGAGGTAGAAGTCGGGTCGACATGCAAGGAATGTCTTGTATGAACATCCTTCACGTTCAATCTTTCTCTCTTCACCACTTTCCCCATTGGAGGATTTCTCGGTCGGGTTGGTGTTTCCCGTTGACTTAGTCTTAGTGAGTTGAGGGGAATCTTCACCTTCCTCCCTCTCCTCCTCGAAAAGACGTTCCTCTTCCTCCCTTTCCTCATCATCACCTCCTAAGTTCAACCGATCATTTATGATCCGGTTAACATCTTGTTGCATCACATTTCTCATATTAGTGAGCATGGATTGAATGGCCTCCATTGTTACCGGAGTATGGTTATTCCCGATACCCGAATTGGCCAATCCATTCCCATCTTGATTCAAATTCGAAGCTTGTTCCCCATCCAACAATCGACCACTTCTCGTTCTAGCCATCTTACTATAATAAGATGTCAACTCAATTAGAATCCAATAAGTTGACTAAAAAGTCAAAATTAAACATAAGAATAGCTCGAATTAAAACAATTCCCTCAATGGTCAACCCTAATCCTTAAAGGTCAACCTAACTTCCTATAGAACATAATGTCCCAAAAGCAAAGTCTAAGTCTAGGGTGGGTAACCAACCTAAATCACGTAGACTAATGCTCTGATACCAAGTTGTAACACACCGATTTTTCAACCAAATTTAAAACTTTTAAAAATATAAAATATATGTCTTTACAAACCGAGTATCCAAAAATATGGTTTAACTAAAACATTTGGAATAATTAGTAAGTACCAAAACCGGTGTTACAAATATATCAAAACTATAGTCTATGGAATTAAATAAGTACACCGAGCTAATCCTTCCAAATGCTAACTACGGGCCGCCTAATCTTTAGCTCCCGAACCTGAGTACATAGTCAAAGTAAACGTAGTACGTGAGACAAATATTGTCTCGTGAGAAACATGGGTTTTAGACCCGGTTAGAAATAATTTGCAATAAAATAGTAATTAAATAATTAACAAATTGCAAATAGTCAATCAACTCTAAGGCTTGCCATAAGCCAATCACATACGTAACGGGCCTCCCCGAAACAACTCCTCCGATATGGGTTATCTAGGTAAACTCCCCCGTTTCCGGGTTATCTATTTGCGCCCCCATTTTCCGGGTTATCTCAAACTCCCCCGCTTTCCGGGTTATCTATTTCTCGACACACTACCCTTGCGCAGGGTGGTACCGCCCTAAGTTGGTGTCACTAACTCCCCCAACTTGTGTGGGTTATCTAGGATCCAATTGATTAGCTACCACATAACAAATCATCTACTTGGGTCAATGTCCATATCACAACTCAATCATACTAGTGGTAACTACACAATCAAGTACAATACAATTCAATTCAATTCAATGTAATTCAATTCAATTACTTACTCTATCAATTCAATCTTTTCTTTATTAAAACGATTATCTAATAAAGACTCTAAAAATCATTTCAGTTATAAGAACATGGTTTACTATGTACTCAGAAAGATTACATGTACTCACCTTAGCAATGCTATCCAACAATTGTGTTCAACAACACAATCCTTACTTCCAAATTGGGGAAGTACTTCCAATCTCAAGGTCTTCTTGACCTAACATCAATATTATTACAAAATCTAGTTATAATCCATAACTAGCTACTAATTAATCCATCTAAACATTTCTAACCACCAAGTTCATACAACTTGGTGGAATCTCAAACCCTAGTTCAATATTTCCCATCACCAATTCCAAATCCAACTTGTACACATTGATTACAAGTCTACAAGGAGTGTTTTACACCCATGAAAGTTCATCTTCCCCAAGGATGATATGGTGGGTTCCCAAAACCACCATTGATACCCATACTAGGCTCAAAATGAAGGTAACTAAGCAAGATATGCAAGAATTCTTACCCTTGATGCTTAAATCCTTCAAGATGATGAAGATTTGAGCTCCTTAGCTCCAAAAACCGCCCAAATGCTCTCAAAAACGGCTGCTCTAAGTCTAGAGTTCGTAGGTATTATGAGCCCTAGCTTCTACACAACTTTATATACTCCAGACAGACCTCGCGCCGCGCTCGCGTTTGCCTCGCGCCGCGAGGTGACGCGGGTTGTCTTCTTGGTCGCCGCAGGAACACCTAACTCGCGCCCCGCTCGCGCCTGGCTCGCGCCGCGAGCTCGACGCGAATCTCGACTCGAGCTCGGCGCGAGTCTCTCGCGTCTGAGTTCTGAACCTACTGTTCGATCTCGCGTCTGGCTCGCGCCTGGCTCGCGCCTGCCTCGCGCCGCGAGGGCTGTTCCAGCCAAATTCTTGGCCTTTAAACTTGTTTCCATCCAAGTTTTGACCCATACTTGGTTATACCAAGTCCCAAACATTCAATCATTCGATAAAACACAAACCGAAATGTAAACTAATATAAATGACGAAAATTCACATAAATCCCGAATAAATACACGAAATGAAAAACGTAAAATTACGGTCGTTACATTTACGGTGTTACAAGTACAAGTTTATAGTGAGATTACCCACCTCGAATAGACGTATGCTCCTAAATATCCTCGGTACAGAAGAGCGTCTTTAACAGGTCGTAGAAGGTCTGAATTACTCAAGCCTCGGGAATGCTCGAGGCTGCTCATGCTCATGAAACTGCTCGAACTCGAGTTCCACCAAATCTGCTCGACACCATTGCTGCTCGACAATCCTGCTCAAAGAGCTGCTACTGTTTGGGACGGAATTACCACTGCTCCACCATGACCATCCCGCAACAAAAGAATGAAAACAGATTAGGATTTTCCCGATCCGAAGAAAGAAAGACAAAAGAATAAAAATATCGAAAAGGGCTACCGATTACTTCAATGCTTCGGAACTGCACTTGTTTGCTCGATGATCACCACTTGGCCAAACAAAAGTCGATGGTTGCAGACTTCTTGTGAAAACGAGAGAAGCTTGGCTCTTGGTGTCGGCTGAATAATGATTTAGGGTTGGAGGAAGCCTTTAGTTTAAGCAAATATTGAAGAGGAAGGAATAATTCGGTGGCAAGTTTTAATGAGAGAATTCTCTCCTAATATAATTAGTTTTAACGTAAAAGAAATAAAGAACGTACAAGAATTAAGGTCAAGGCCAAGAGACTTTCAATTTCGGTGGGCTAGGAATCTCCTTAGCTCGTGTGGGCTTTAAGGGTAAATTGTACAAGGAGCTTAAATAAATCAAGCCCAGCTCTTATCAACAATTGGCTCCGCCTTCTACTTCTTTTTGGCGACAAACACACATGGTCACAAAAAGGGGTATGATTCGAACAAAAGAATAAGGTAGAAAAGTTGACTAAATTTCATTTCTTTGGTGTGGCTTAACTGAACTCGGGACTAAATAAAGAAAAAGAAAACAAAATCGTGGGAACTAGATCAAGGCCTTAGCCTATTGGCCGGACAACCAAAAACTCAAACTCATGATAAAACATCACAACGATATTTAATTAACTTGTAGGTAATTATTCACCAATTAATAACGCCCCATTTATTAAATAATTAATCCTCATGATTAATTAAACAACAATTAAATGACACCCGTGTCATTAGAATAATCATTGCGTATTTCTTTTACTCGAAATACATACACATCATGGCACATAACACATATATATCTCAATTAAATAAATACTACATAATTTATTTAATAAAAAGTAATTAATTCAATTACAAGAATTTCTAGGTCGTTACATAAATGATATTTGTAATCGTTAGTTTGTCTGATTTATTGTCTTGTTTATTCAGTAATTAATGTTAAATTTTTTTTAATTTAGATACAGGGTAACCGGAACCTGCCCTAGAACCGGTGGTTCCGGTTCCGGATTCGAAAATTTAGGAACCTGTCTTACAGGTTCCGGTTCCGGTCCCTATATCTCAGGAACCTGCGGTTCCGGTTCTAGTAGGAATCGGTGGGTACCCTGTTATGCTCACCCCTAATGACACGTGTCTTCAACTTAACAACCAAAGTTTCTACATCATTTTTTTATTATTTTTTTGAACGACCAATTAGTAAGATAGTGGTTCGAGTCTAGACAGTGACATCCACAAGGGGCAGTATACCTTCCCTCGAACCTTCCACCTATGGGGAATAAGCCCCACGTCCACGACGAGACTTGAACCCATGACCTTGGCCATGAGCAACACCTTATTTTTTTTCACCAATACCACTATGCTAGAAGCTTTAGGTAAGTTTCTACCTCATTTATTATTCAACTTAACCAGAATCCTCAAGCGGAAATACTTATAATTAGTATGCTCTTAGTAATGATCAAATAATCAATGTTTTCGTCACCGGGTTAGACCGGCGAGCCTGACCGGGTCGGACCGGATTTGGGCTTGTGGCCGGGCCGAACAAGACTAGTCAATACTTAACTTATAAGCTGGAATGAACCGGGCGGGTAATGTGATAACCGGGTCGAACCGGGCTTTTCAACCGGTTATCGGATTGGATTTTTTGTGAAAATTCGGATTCAACCAAAGAACCAGATTTAAGTCTTTGGAGGATTGCTCATTATCACTTTATAATAGAGCTCAAGGAGCCAACAAAGATTCTTAGAACAATGTGGGATAGTAGCCTTTGAAGAAAATTGATAAGCTTATATTTATTTTCTTATAAGCTGAAATATATCTAAGGCATCTCTCAATCCTTACCCATCACTAAACCCATCATTAGTGACACGTCATCACATCCTTACTGACACGCTACTGACACGGTCGTGCCAACGGTGTCAAACCCCGACGTGCCTTTGACGTGCTCCCGGCGTGCCCGTTGGCACGGGTCTAATGGGCAATGTGGGAACATCCATTAATTTAAAAATAATTACTATATAATACATTTATGATTCAAAAAATTGTTATAGTACAGTTAATAGAAAGGACGCCGTTAATCATTTGCTTACTTAATATTTCCTCCGATTTAAAATAAGTGATAAATTGTTGGTTTCACGGATTTTGAGGCAAAATATGATAATGATAATTAAATTAGATTAATTAGATAGTAAGTGGGAAATGAATACCACAAATTTTGAATAAAGTGAGGTTAATGATGTTTAAAAGTAAAAGTAAGAGTAAATATGTCATTTCACTTTATTAAAGTAGATAGTTAATGGGTGTGTGTCCCATTTTTTTTTACCAAATAAGGTAAGATTTTAAAATGTATCACTTATTTTGATACAACTAAATATGAAAAATGTATCACTTATTTTAAATCGGAGGAAGTATATTGAAAGAGAGGTAGACGGTGTTAATCCTCTGGTCACTTAATATTGAAATTTTGAAAATGAGGTAAGCACATGTATGCCTAGAATCTCAAACTTTGATTATTTATACAAATAAAATAATAAAAAAGTTAAAATAGTTTAAAGGAGCACACATAATATTTAAGGGATTTATTAATATTACCCTTAGGACAATAGTTAAGAATAGTTGAGTTGGTTAATACAATTGAGAATATATAACTACTAAAGGTGGTTAAAACTTAAGGAGTGGTTTTTTATAACTGTTTTACAACATTTTTAGGTGTTTATTAAAATTCAAGGGGTAGTTTTTTTATACTTATTGTACACCATTTTTAAGTACAATTTTTTTTAGGTTTTGTTAATGACAGCTCTTAGGGCTGTCACTAACATGCATAAAAAATTTGTACATTGATTAAAAAAGTAATATTCCTAAAATTCAGGAGGGTTGTCTTTTATTATTTTGTATTCTTAATGACAGCCCTAAGGGCTGTCGTTATCATTTTCCTTTTTTTTTAATCAATGTCATAAGGACTGTCATTAGTATTTCTCATTATTTAATATGTAAATATATAGAGAGAATGTGAGAATATATCTTAGTCGTCCATCTGGCGAGCGCGCTCTTTATATTTATATTTATAGAAAAATGAAAATCAATTTAGATAAGAAATTTATTTAGTTGAAAAAATATATGCTTTACAGACCGCTGCAACGCGCAGACATATTATGTTTGTTACAGACAAAAACGTTTAAATGGGCAAAGACCTCTCGAACACTATAATTTGCTGTGTAGACTGTAGAGATATATTTCATTGTTTTTTTTCCATCTTAGTGTAAATAAATATATAGTCCAATAGAAAAATCAAATTTCACAAATAATTAGTTTGGTTTGTAGAAATATGAACAATTTTTCTGTAGTAAAATATATAAACGATTCTTTGACAAACTGACAATATGAACAATGGTAATTAAGGAACCTTCTTGGCAGTATGAATATATGGCAATATGAAGTAAAATCTAACAGAGAGTTTAATAATTATACATTGTATGCAATATGAATATAGTATTTAAGTTTTAGGCTTTTGCGGGTAATCCGGTTCAACCGGTTCGACCATTTTTTAGACATCAGCCGGTCTTGTTCAAAATCCAAGTTTTAAAACATTGCAAATAATACGGAATAGAAGGGAATCTCGAAACACTTTGTGAATTAATTTTTATCATCACATGCTATTAATTAATTATCAATTAAATATATATAGTTGAGTATTTTGATATGATACTAATATATATATTTGTCCGTTCCAAAAAAAATTTCTCATTTTTATTGGGCACAAGATTTTAGAAGATAGTTAGTGGTGGGACCTTTGGTAATACTTTTGATTCAAATATAAGGTTAGATTGGAGAGAGAAAATATTTTAGTGGTGGAATCATCATTAATAATATTTTAGTGGTAAAATTTTGTCTTATAAAACTAAACTTATATTATAACGTTTTAATTAGAAAACTAAACTTATATACAGAGGTAAAAAAACTAAACTTATATTATAACAACATAAAATTTTATCCAAAGTTAAAACCACTCAACGTGGTGCGGATTTTTTTTCCTTGAAATAATACAATTATAATAGTTTTTTATTAGTTCATAAGAGATAATTAAAATTCGTAGCTAAGTGAAGTGAAACTTTAACAAAAATTGGTTGTTGGCTAAGTGGCCAAAGGAGTTACTTGAAAGATGTTCCCTTTGTCTTCATACGGGTTCTACTTTTTTTACCGACAAACTTATTTATTCCCTTATTTTATGATTTGACCATATGAGTTGGGGCCCCACGCCAACCACTCCTTACTCACATATACATTCCAATTTTAAGATATTACATACTTCCATTTATTTATTAACATAAATACTTCTATTTACTTACCAATTCTCTCATTTTCTTTTAAAAAGAAGTTTTAAAATTTATATTTCCAACATTAAAAGTGATAAAATATGTAGTCAAATATTCAAGGAGGTCCACATATTTTCTAAAATCTCAAGGAGCACTTTTGGTCCCTTGGATCAAGCCTAATCAATGGTTCAGATTACATCCTTTTTTAAACTGTTTTTGTAGGTGGAAGGGTATATTCGTCATTTTACACTTTGATATAACCCCCATCACTCTGTCATTTGTTCATTTCCCGCTCTCCGATCACATCTCTTCATCTCCTTCTCTCTCTCAAAACCTCTCGAAACAAATCGTGATTTCCGGCGATTTACGGCGATTTACGGCGGTTTTACCGGCGATTAGTTGTGATTCTTCATTCCTCTTTCTTCCTCGTTCATTATCAGTCGAAGAAAATCTTTTTCTAACGTTTAGATGTCTGATTTACGATCATCTTCTCCACTAGAACCATCTGCTGAAGTTTCCGTCAATGCCGAACTACAATCAGGTCATTTTAACTTTTTTATTATTAGTTTTTTTTATTGTTTTTGTATAAATAGGTGTTCATTTTTTGTGTTTTTGTATATTTCGGCTTTTTCTAGGTTTTGTAATCCGTCGATTTTACCGTTTTTATTGTAGATTACTGTTTTCTAGTGTTTTTTAGTTGTAAATCACTTGTGATTTTAGCGTTTTTATTGTAGATTATTGCCTTCTGTTGTGTTTTAGTTGTAAATCACATGTGATTTTACTGTTTTTATTATATATTTCAGCTTTCTAGTGTTTTTTAGTTGTTAATCACATGTGATTTTACCGTTTTTATTATTGATTTTCAACTTTCTAGTTTTTTTTATTTGTAAATCACATGTCATTTTAGTGTTTTTATTATATATTTCAGCTTTCTAGTGTTTTTTAGTTGTTAATCACATGTGATTTTACCGTTTTTATTATTGATTTTCAACTTTCTAGTTTTTTTTAATTGTAAATCACATGTGATTTTACTGTGTTCACATGTTTTATTATTTTAATGTTTACTCTGTTTTTAAATCACATGTGATTGTTTTTTATTATGTGATTATTATGTTATTTGAGTTCAATCACATGTGATTGTTCTCAATATCTCACCTAATCACTGTCAAATAATTCATAGCTTCTAATCTCATGTGATTAGTAAGCTAAATTACAGTTTGTTTATTAGAGATTGTGAGTTCAATCACATGTGTTTTCAGTTTATCTATCTCATATTGTTATTAGTTGTCATAACTTGCTTCTTTTTCTGTTTTATAGGTGTTGATGATTTATCTACTCTGTTATCTGAGTTGCCTCAGATAAGAACTAAAAGACCTAGGTCATCATCAACAAGAGGAACTGCCGAGGGTAAATCAAGAATCAATAAAAGGTTTAAGCTTATTAGACGTTCTGAACCCGAATCTGTACAAGAGAAAATTTCTGAAGTTGATTCTGAAGTTCAGCCTATGCCTCCAAAAAGTTTAAAAATAAAGTTTTCTACAAAAGGCGTATCTTCTTCTTCAGTTCAATCAGAAATCATTCCTGAGGCTCCAACAAAATTAAAACCAATAACAGAAAAGAGAACAAAAAAATCAAAGGCTGCACAAAATGTTTCTGTTTCTAAACATCTTCCATCCATTAGGACTCGGTCAACCCCATCTCAGTTCTCATTTGTTATGTGTGGTTTATCTCTTGAACGGAAGGAAATTGTAAAAGATATTGGCTTTGGTTCTTTAATTGATTTTGATTTTCATCAACTTCCTGGAAAGTTAGGATATTATGTTGTTGACAGTTTTGATGATGCAAAGATGGTTATTAATACTAAGAAAGGTGTTATCTCAATTGATGTTGATTCTGTTCATGATGTGTTTGGTATTCCCAAGGGTGGTACCAATATATACTCTTTACCACTCAATTCTGAATCTAAATTTATTAAACAATGGCTTAATCAGTTCACATCGTCCAAGGATATTAGGCCATCTGTTATCAAGGAAAAAAATTTAAGTTTAAATGGTGCTGTTGATGAGTTTTTTAAGATGAATATATTGATGTTGTTTGCCAATACATTGGTATCCTGTGATTGCAATGGCATAATTAAAATGGATGTTTTGAATTATGTATCTGAAGATATGGATATTAAGTCTCTTGATTGGTGCTCGTTTTTATTGGCCAATCTTAAAGACAGTAAAAAACTTTGGAATAGGAATGCTGTTAATAAAAAATTTTATTGTGGTCCTATTACATTTTTGATAGTGAGTTTCTTTTATTTTAATTTTTTTTCTTAGATATAATTTATAAGTTTTTTTATTAATATTTTTTTTATTTTTTTATAGCTTTTGTATTGTGATCGCACAAAATGCGATTCTCTCTCTTTACCTCGTCGGCGTCCAGTATTTAAAAACTGGAAGGGTTATTTGTGCATTCGAGAAAATAAAGAAGCAAACTGTGGATCATTTGGTTTATTTGATGTATTACATCCTTTAGATGCTGCAGAACCCTCAAATGCAAATGATGATGATATTAACAATGCTGACCCTGCTGATATGGTATCGGAAAAGGTATTACACTTTTTCAAAAGTTATTATAATTTTCTTGAATCACTTGTGATTTTACATTTTTATATCACATGTGATTGTACTTGTTAAATCACATGTGATATAAAACTCTTTATGTCATTGTTAACAACCTCCCCTGTTTTTATGGCAAATAAATCACATGTGATTCACTTAGCAACCTCAAATGAATCAGTCAACTAAGGCATAGCATACAATCACATGTGATTTTGTAAAACGAATCACTTGTGATTTGTCCCTTATCAACTTCCCATGTTTTTAAGAAAACAAATCACATGTGATTCACTTAGAAACCTCTTTTATAAAGATTTTTTATTTTAAAATCTCATGTATTTTTCAATACCATAACTTGTGTTTATTTTTTTCCAATCTAATGTGATATTAACCTTCTTTTTTGAAATTTTGTAGGAAATTCTCAAAAGACACCAGGATTTGGTTTATGAAATTTTTGCTCGTGTTGATGCTCAGTTCCCTCAAGGCGATAGATCGATAAATTTTGTTAAATCTGAATTTAACAGAGCTTTTAATCTTGAGTTAGTGATTGCTTCTGAGGTATTATCATTTCTCTTTCTTTTTAATTTCTTATAAATGTACTCCAATCACTTGTGATTTGCAGAGTATTATTTGAATTCTAATAGTATTAACTGAATTTTATAGGCTGAAGTTGATGTTCCGAATGTTGAAATTGTTGAGAATGTTTTGGCTGAGAATGATCCTTCAAAGGTTGTTGAGGTTCAGAGTGATGTTATCACATAAATTTTATATTCCTAACAAAAATCACATGTGATTTTATTGTGTAAAACATAGTTTTTTTATAAAAAACAGGGGAGTCTATATGCATAACAAAATCCCATGTGATTTTGTAATTTAAAAAAGAGTTTTTCATAAAAACAGGGGAGTCTATATGCATATCATAATCACATGTGATTTACTTCTCTAAAACAGAGTTTTTCATAAAAACAAGGGAGTCTATATGCATATCATAATCACATGTGATTTTTATCTCTAATAGTATTAACTGAATTTTATATGTTGAAGTTGGTGTTTCGAATGTTGAGTTTGTTGAGAATGCTTTGGCTAAAAATGTTCCTTCAAAGTTTGTTGAGGTTCAGAGTAATGTTATTGATGATTATGAGATTCCTGATAATGATGATATTTTGTCTGAATGGTGGTCTCCCAATGTTTCTAAAAAGGCATTGCAGCCACTAAATGAACAAGGATTTTTAAAACCATCACCACCTCTGAAATCACCATATATAATTAAGAAGACTGCTGCAAGTCCATGCCTTTTAGCTTCTGAATTTGTTGTTGCAAGTGAGCTTTTTGCAGCTCTTGAAGAACGGATGTGAGTTTGTTTGTCTAATTTTGTATTAGTTTTTGTTTATTTGTTATTTTTTTATTTAACATTGTATTTTTTTTTCTTCCATAACAGGGAAAACATTTTTGAAACTGCTGATCAATTGACATTTGCTTCCCGTTTGACTCTAGAGTCACTAACTCCTCGTCTTTATGTTGATGCAAGTGTAATTGATCTTTGGTCAATTATTTTAAATCATGAAGAAAATTTTAAACATCATAAAGCTTTGAAGAGAGTGTTCTTTCCATCCACTATATTTGTAAGTGTTATTGTAACACCGCATTTTTTTGTTTTAAATATCCAATTAAGTATTAATGTAAGTACGGAAGCATACGGTTAGGTTCCTAGTTGTGTTAAGTTTACAAACCATGGTCCCACAAATATTACATCCAAAAGTTAGTTAAAAGACGGTATTACAAAACACGGCTCATTTAACAAAATAACAATTTAAAGCATGGTCAAACTTCCCGTCCAAGCCCGACCCGTTCAAGCCATCCAACCTGAAATGTGTCGATAAGGGAGGGATTAGCACAAAAGCAAAGTGAATGAATTCCTAACACTGGCAACTACACTAGTCACTTAAACACGGAAGTTATAAAACATCTCCGGTTGGGTAATCACTTATTGAGAGGATCGACGGCTTTGCGGGCCTTAAACCATGGTCGGCCAAAACCACGGTAACCGATAGCGTTTCGTATCCAACACCCGGGCAACTCCCTCCCCTTAACCATGCAACACATACAGGTAAGGTCGGATACCCGATTAGTCGATACCCGATGCCCAGCCGTTCTCCTTCCGACACTGACCTCATCCCGAATGTGCACATAGTCATATATGGTATTCCCTAACACTAGGCATGCATAACAAAGAGACTAGCTACGAGTAAACACCGCGAAAAACGTCACAACATAGTTCCCAATCGCGAACTCCAGTTCACGGTCGCGAACTAGAGTTCGCGACGTGAACTCTGGTCGTGAACTCTTCGCGATGACTAACCAATTTTTCTGGACCGACTTCACGATCGCGACCTAAGTTCGCGTCGTGAACTCCCCTCATCTGGCGATTTTCTGCATTTTTCACCAACAAGACAATACCAAATGAAATAACCGAAACCCGAGTTGTAGGTCGAATCCACTCACCTTTCAACTTCCGATTCCTTAACTCAGTGAGCTAGTATCACTGAGTATCCTTCCCGGTTCCTGTCAACAACATACCGAGTTAGTGATAATCCACCGAATCGTCAAAATCATCAATTTCAACAACTAACTACACTAGACTCATAAAATGCACATTTTATGACATTTACAACTAGCACAAATCCTTCATCAATACATTTGACCATTTTGACCATTTATCAAGTATTCACAACTAGTTGACCCAAACGGGCCAAAAACCCGAATATGATCCAAACACTTCCACATTTCCATTAACTAGCAATTAATCCTTAAACTAGCAATTCACAATCGTTTAACAATTCCATCAAGGTCATAACCATCACAAATCCAAGTATGATACTTCCAAAATCACTAGTTAATCATTTTGACAAAATCATCCAAACACTAGTTAAACTACTTCACCAATTAATCAATACTAGGTTTTTAACATCCATAACTTACCAAACATGATTTCACAACCTAATAAACAATTCTATCTATTCAAACATTAAGAAATCCAAGATTTGTCAAAACCCACCTTCAACATCCACCATTAATGGAGGTTGAAGGAGATTTTCACCAAATCTTGTCTTCCTTCAACAACCAACCATACAAATGATGTAAGAGCTTGCATAAACACATATTATCACATCCATAACAAGATTCACCCATAAAAACTAACCATCTCAAACCCTAGTTCATAACCAAGCTCAAGAGCACCATAAACAAGACAAGGGAAAGATGTGACTTACTTTGAAGCTTCTTCTACACAAACACTAGTATAAATTTCGGACCCTAGCACAAGGAATAACAAAGAACAAGCAAGAAAAGCAAAAAGGAGGAGATGGGGTTTTGCAATGGAATAGTGAAGATAATGTTTGCAAAAAGGAATGAAGTGCAAGACAAAAGAGAGGGTTTTCCCTCTCTCTCTCCATCCGTCCAACACAAGGGGGTGGGACCCCTTTGTGGCTTTTGTTTTAATTTAACAGTATGCGTCTGAAAAGTCCCTTTCGAAATTAATTTATTTAAAATAGCAAACGGACTCCAATTTTAAAAATGAAAGCATTTCGGGAAACGATATTTAACAAGGAATCCAAATATATAAAAATCACGTTTTCATTCCAAATAAATCACAAGTCGGGTATTTTAACCCCTTGGTTAAAATACCGCAAAGGACAGCAGGCTAAATAAATTAACTAAGCATTTAATCAGATAATCATTTAATAAGATACCTTAAGGTCAATAAACTACTAGGCCGGGTTTTGGGATGTTACAGTTATTTTTTATAATATGTATATTTTTGTGTTAATATTAACTATTTTTTGATGAACAGCCTTCCACTGTTTATTCATCCGGTCACCAATATTCTCAAGATTGGATATACAATACTTTTTCATCAAGTATTTGTTCTTTTTTTAATGATGATATTGATAAGCTGTCGTTTGAGAAATTCAATCTGGTAGGTGGATTTTATGTTTTTTTTATTTTAAATTTCAAAGATATCAATCACATGTGATTTTGTTAACAATCATATGTGATTTTGTTAACAATAACATGTGATTTTGTTAACAATCACATGTAATTTTGTTAACAATCACATGTGATTTTTGTTAACAATCACATGTTATTTTTTTAACAATCACATGTGATTTTGTTAACAATCACCTGTGATTTTTTTAACAATCACATGTGATTTGTAACTTTTTATATCTAATTTGTGTTTTTTTATTCAAATGTATTACAGGTTTTCTTACCAATATGTGCTTTTCAGCAATTTTATTGTTTTGTATTTGATTTAAGGAAGAATCCAAGATTTTATATTCTTGACAATAGAACTTTGGATGATTTTGATGCTAAATACAAGCATATATGTGATTTATTTGTAAGTTTTTAAATAAATATTCATCTAATTTTCTATAAAATTATTACATTTTGATAAATATCTAATAAACTTTTTTGTATACAGCTACATTATTTTTCTACCCATTTAATCGCATATGGTCATCGTTTTGGTGAAGATGTTGGGAAGTTGAAGCCGCAGAAGTTGGAATTTAAATGGTGCTCTAAGAAGAATTTCACTGATTGTGGTGTTTTTCTTATGTTCCATATGGAAGGATACAGTGGCCAATCAGAAAAGTGGGTCACTGATATTCCAATTGATTTTGAGAAACAAAATTTGATGATGAGAAAGTTAGGATGCGATTCGCATCAAAAATTATTTCTCATGACCTTAACATTCATGCTTCAAAAATGATTGAAAAGGCTTCTGATTTCATCAAGTCCAACACAAAAGATCAAATCAAGCTTCATATTCTTCATGCCATTTCTAATCGATCAGTTCGTGATAAATAAACAATTGTGTTTAAACAGTTTTATATTTTAAGTTATGTGTTTTGTTATTTTCAAACAATGTACATTGTAGTTTAATTATCGTACTTTCTAGTTTATTTATTCTAGTTTTTATATTTAAGTTATGTGTTTTTGTTATATGGCAAACACTTTATCTAGTTTTGTTTCACTTGAAACTGAACTAAAATCACATGTGATTTTGTAATGTAAAACAGAGTTTTTCATAAAAACAGGGGATTCTATAACAAATCACATGTGATCTTAACTATAATAATTAATACGAATCACATGTGATTCAGTAGATATATTGAAACACATGTGTTTTAGTGACTCAAAAATATGTATGCAAATCACATGTGATTTTATAATGTAAAATAGAGTTTTTCATAAAAACATGGGTTTCTATAACAAATCACATGTGATCTTAACTATAACAAATCACATGTGATTTGTTAAAAAATATTGATTTTATTCTTATTTAAAATTAATTTGTGTTTTCAAGTGTTTTTTTAGTTGTAAATCACATGTGATTTTTACTTTTCCAAATCGTGTTTTTGTGCACTTGATACTGATCTAAAATCACATGTGATTTTGTTTTGTATATTGACTCCCTTTTTTTCATAAAAAACTCTATTTACATTACAAAAACACATGTGATTTGTTAAAAAAAATATTTGATTTATTCTTATTAAAATCAATTGTGATTAAAAATCACTACTTTCTAGTGTTTTTTAGTTGTAAATCACATGTGATTTTTACTGTGTTCACATATTTTATTATTATTATTTTTTACTCTGTTTTTAAATCACATGCGAATTATTTTGCTCTATAAATATCTAATAAGTGAGCGCAAGGGTATGTTGGTCATTTACGCCGAGTGTTAAAACTAATTTGTGCTTTACTTTTCATCATTCCCGCTCACTTATATCGTGTTTTCATTCTCTCTCTCTATCTATCTCTCTCTCTTAAAACCCTTTTCATCTCAATCAATTTGATCGGAAACCGTCGTGATTCAACTCATTTTCGCCGATTTGTGCCGTCGTTTACTGAAATTATTAGTTTTACATTTCTGCATTCAACTTTTACTCGACTTAGAATGGCCGATTCTGCTTCTTCTCCAAAAAACCCTCCGATGAAATTCTATGTACGTTCAAACGCGATTTTCTTCTTATTATTATGTTTTTTTACTGTTTATCCACAAATACTTGTTCATTTATCTGTATTATTGTATTACGAACTTTTGTTTAGGGTTTCTACTTTATAATCCTTCGATTTCGTACGATTTTTTGTTGATACGATTCACTTAATGTGTTTGTTTTCTAATGTTTTGTATTAGTAAATCACATGTGATTTAGATCTGTTTAAGTTTAAGATAAATGTGTCTGGTAAATCACATGTGATTTTGATTCTGTTTAGAATTTAACCACTGTTTTAAATCACATGTGATATACTTAAATGTTAATAGCTCTATTGTTTTTGTGAAACCTCTGTTTTAAATCACATGTGATTGCGCATATAATTAGCTTTAAAACATATATTTTGCTTTTAGTTAATCACATGCGATTTAGATCTGTCTAATTTTAAGATAAATGTGTTTGGTAAATCACATGTGATTTTGATTTTTTAGATTTTAACCACATGTTTGTGTTTAATCATTTCCCAATCTAATCATTTGTGATATCTTATGTGTTTTTTTTCTGTTTGTAGGTGGCGAAAACAATTTAGATATGTTAATAATCAAGTTGCCTATGTTACAACCGGATGAAGAAATCTCCAAAAAAAGAAAATTACAAGATGAAAAACAACCTCCATGTAACGAGTCTAAGAAAACAAAACCTAGAAAGAAATCGATAGCAAAAAAACATGGACCAATTCTATTTTGTATTTCACCTGACGAGGCTAAGAAAACAACATCTAAAAAGCTCATATCCAAAAAAGCCGGAAAGCCTATATCCAACATATCCAAAGAGCCTATATCATCCAACAAATCCAAAGAGCCTATGTCATCCAACAAAGACAAAGAGCCTATATCATCCAACAAATCCAAAGAGCCTATGTCATCCAACAAAGACAAAGAGCCTATATCATCCAACAAAATCAAAAATCCTATTTCGAAAAAAGCAAAAATTTCTAAATCTAAAATAAATCCAAAACCGAAAAAAACGTAAAAAAAATCTGCTGATGAAAACATATCCATGGCTAACACACTTAGATCAATTCGAACTAGGACAACTCCTTATCAACTGTCCGAAGTTATGAATTCTTTGTCTTCTGCTCAACAAGAATTAGTCAAAAGTTTTGGTTTTGGTTCTTTGATAGGGTTTGACATACAAAAGCTTCCGGGGAGATTGTGTTATTACGTTGTTGATAGGTTTGACCCTGTGGATATGGTGATTAGAACTGATAAAGGAGACATACATGTCGATGTTGATGCCATTCATGATGTTTTTGGTATTCCAAAAGGTGGTACTAGTATTCAATCATTATCGTGTTCTGATCCCTGTTTTATTAAGGAATGGCTTGATCAGTTTCCGGCAGATAAAGAGATTAGGCCTTCTAACATTACATTTCAAATTAAAAATTCAGTTTCGGCTCCTGATCATGTATTTAAGATGAATATATTGATGTTATTTTCTAATACAATGGCATCTTTTGATAGAAATGGGACAGTAAAACTGGATGTTTGAATTATGTCTCAAGAGATGTTGATGTTAGTTCGCTGGATTGGTGTTTGTTTGTTCTTGAATGTGCTAAAATCAGCAAGAAAACTTGGGATAGGGAGAAAGTTGAGAAAAACTTTTACTGTGGACCCAGCACTTTTTTGACTGTAAGTATATTCTTTTTTTTTTTGTTTTGTTATATATATTTAAAAAACTTGTTTATTAATATTATGTTGTTTCTTATTTATTTTTGTAGCTTTTGTATTGCGATAGAACAAAACTTGATTCTCTTCCCGTTGTTCGGCAACGTCCAATTTTTAAGAATTGGAAGGGATTTTTGGGTTCCCGGGAACTAAAAGAATTGGAGTTGGGTTCTTTCGGTTCACTTGATCTATTACCTCCTTTCGAAGATAATGAAAATGATGATGAAGGATTCTTAAATCCTGATTTAAATAAGAGTCCTGAATATGTATCAAAAAAGGTATTCAAATTATATTTATATTTGAATCACATGTGATTGGTAACATTTTTCATTTCCTTCTTCAATCACATGTGATTTTGTATTTGAATCACATGTGATTTTTGTATTGAAATCACATGTGATTCTGAATATTACAACTGTTGTTTCAATCATTTGTGATCTTAGTGTTTGAATCACATGTGATTGATAACATTTTTCATTTCCTGCTTCAATCACATGTGATTTTGTATTTGAATCACATGTGATATTTGTATTGAAATCACATGTGATTCTGAATATTTCAACTGCTGTTTCAATCACTTGTGATCTTAGTGTTTGAATCACATGTGATTTTTTGTTAAAATCACATGTGATTGTGAATATTACAACTGTTGTTTCTTTTTTATTCACTTTATGAATTTAACTTCATCGTTTATGTCTTTGTAGGAATTTTTAAACAAACATAAAGATTTACCATACGAGATTTTTGATAGGGCTGATGAAAATTCCCTGAGAGGAATGTTGCGTATAATTATATAAAATCAGAATTTAAAAGAGTCTTTAATCTGGAATCGTTGGTGTGTGAAGATGTAGATATGGCTCAGAATGTTTCAGATGTTGTTGTTTTCTCTCCCATTATTGAGAGCCAAGCTGATGTTGATGTTTCTCCAAATGATGATGTTGTTGGTGAGGATGTTTCTGTTGAGAAGGAAGATGAAGCTGATGTTGTTCGTGATGCTGTTTCTGTAGAGAAGAAAGATGAAGGTGTTGGTGTTGTTTCTGAAAAAGCTGATGTTGTAGATCAGCCTGTTGAGAAGGAAGATGTGGTTGTTCCAGAAGAGTATATTGATGATGATTGGTGGTCCGAGAATGCTGAGACGTTGGATGCTTTGTGTCAAGCTGCAAGTGAAAAGGCCGTTACAACAAACAATGTACTTAAAAGACTAAAAAAACAAACAGCTGTTTTGAGGTCACCTTACATTAATAAGAAGACTTCTTGTCGTTCTTATTTGACTAATAATGAATATGCAGTTGCTTCCCATTTGTTTTGCATGACGGGTGATTCTGGGTTAGTTTGTTCACTTCTTAAAATTAGTTAATCGTAATTAATAAAATTTTTTTAATTCTAAGTGGCTAATGTTGTGTTGTTTTGTTTCTTTCAAAATAGATCTATTATCTTTCAGGCTTCTAATGATCCGTGTTTTGGTGATCGTTTGGGACTAGAGACTTTGTGCCCGGGATTGTTTCTTGAGGCATCTGTTATTGATACATGGGCCTACATTTTAAACTATGAAGAAAAGTATAAAAATCCCTCTGCTCCTAGAAGACTTTTTATGCAAACCTGTCTATTTGTAAGTTTTATTAATTTTTTATTTTCATTATATTTTTATATTTTTTTCTGATTATTAATTTATCTTTTATTGAACAGCAAAACAGTGATTTAGAACCTGATTGCAAAGTTTCAAAGTTCCAGAGATATAAAACTTTTTCAGAAAAACTAGCGGTGTTTCTTGGGGATGATCAAGATAAATTATCATTCAGAAATTATGATTTGGTAATGAGTTTTTTTTTTTAAATCAAATCACATGTGATTTTATTAACAATCACATGTGATTTTTATTAACAATCACATGTGATTTTGTATTTGAACCACTTGTGATCGATAACATTTTTCTAAAGCATATTGTATTGAAATCACATGTGATTCTGAATATTACAACTGTTGATTCAATCACATGTGATTTTAGTGGAGTCTTTTGCATAACAGTGGAGTTTTTGTGCATAACAAAATCACTTGTGATTTTATTTTGTAGAACAGTGTATTCAATAAATATTGGGGCCTATATGCATATCAAAATCACATGTGATTCTGTAATTTAAAACAGAGTTTTCATGAAACAGGGGAGTATATATAGCTTATCAAATCACAAGTGATTTCATTATCAATCATATATTTTGTAGTTCTAATGATTTGTATTTTTTTTTACATTTAAAATTATTTCAGATTTTCTTCCCAATTTATTATGAATCACATTTCTATACATTTGTGTTTGACATTAGAAGTAATCCAAAGTTTCTGATTATTGATAACTTAACTGGAGGCAATTTTAATTCAAGATACAAAAGAATATCATCCTTTGTTGTAAGTTGTATATCAAACTTATTTTTTTTATTTAAAATTATTATATTTTGTTCCTTTAATTAAATCTTTTATTTGTAGCAATATTTTTTCTCGAAGCATCTTCAAAAGAAAAATCATAAAGTTGCTGATGCCGTATCAAAGTTATCTGTTAAGAGATTAAAGATGCCATGGTTTTCGGACCAAAATTTTGTTGATTGTGGTGTGTTTCTGATGTTGCACATGGAGTTATATCTAGGTCAATCTAACAATTCATGGGATATAGGGATGCCCTCAGATATTTCTAAACAACAGTTGGTTCTTAACAAGCTTAGGATGCGTTTTGCAAGCAAGATTTTAACTCATGAGCTTAACATCTTTGCAAAAAAGATAATTGATGAGGCTTCAATTTTTTACAATCAACATTCCAAGGATGAAATCAGACAGATGAAGCTCGTAAAAACAGATCAAGTCGAGACGTCAGATAAATTTTTAATGTTTTGTGAAACTTTTTTAATTCTGCATAAACAATGTTCATTTTCAAACAATTTGTGCTTAGTTTGTGTTATCCTTATTTTGAATTTTTAGAACTGATGTATCATGTGGTCCTATGGTATTTTGTTAACATACTTACAATTACAGGTGATTTTTAGTAATGATGCACTTTTTGATGCTTTTTATGTAGTAATGTATAGAATGCTAAAATCACTTGTGATTTAGTACTAAATCAAATATCTCTGTTTTTGTTGACTTTATTCTCTTTTCCAATCATATGTTATTTTGTTATTTTATATAGAGTACTCATTTTATAATAAAAACTCTGTTTTTTAATATCAAAATCACATGTGATTGTGTGTAGAATCACAAGTGATAGATAATAAATCACTTATGTTACTGTATTTTTCTACACTTTATTTTTAAGCAAACAAATCACATGTGATCCTGAATTGAAATCACTTGTGATTTTTTACTTTCCGAGTACTGTTTTTATGCACTTCATATTCAATTTTCATATCACATGTGATTTTTACTGTAGAAATCACATGTGATTATTAAAATCTCTTTTATGTAACTGTTGTTCTGCCCTTGATTGTTAACAATCACATGTGATTGTTATCAAGAATCACATGTGATTCTTTTTCTATTTTAAATTAGATAGTTTTGTATTACAAAATTTTAAAAAGTCTTTATTCAAATATAGTATTTCTAAAGTGTTACAGATTCTTTTAATCAAGCAAAAAATTTAAAGTGGAAGAATTTCTTCACTCCTTGTTCACAGCGGCTTCAGATTTTGCTTTTTCCTCTTGTTCTTTTTGTTTTAGCTTTTCATGATATCTATCACATGTCCTGGTATTGTGATCTGTCTTTTTACATTTTCCACAGATTACTTTCCTCTTGTTGCTTTCTTTAATTCCTATTTCTTTACCACTCATTAATCGTTTATCTCTTCCACATCCTTTGTATTTTCCAAGATTTGGGTTTCCTAAATTATTAGGATCAGGCTGAGGATCGTAAAATTTCTCTATAGTAACCTTTTTGTGTTTTGAAGGTTGTTTTGGCATATCAATTTCAATTTCATTCTTCAACAATTTCAGTTTTTCTAGATATGATTTGAGCTTTTCTTCATCAGTGCTAAGTAGCTCCATGGAATCCTCAAAAATAGATGTAATTTTATTAACCAAATTTTGAACTCCTACATTCTCATTGCCATATCTGTTTCTTCTTGCTCTTAATTCAGGTGGTATTATGTTTATTCTCCAACGTCTCATTATGTATTGATTAGGGATTTTATCAATATTGGAATTCTTCAAAACCCAAAAAGAATGTCGACATAGGAGTCCAAATCTAAGATAGTGTCTACAACTACACACTAATAATCCATCTTTCTGATTATAGAGTACCTTTGGAATCAGAAAAAATAGTTTCAATGTTAGTAAGTTAACAATCACATGTGATTCAACACACAATCACATGTGATTATATTAACAATCACATGTGATTCAACACACAATCACCTGTGATTTTATTAACAATCTCATGTGATTCAACACACAATCACCTGTGATTCTATTAACAATCTCATGTGATTATACACACAATCACATGTGATTTTATTAACAATCACATGTGATTCAACACACAATCACATGTGATTTTATTAACAATCACATGTGATTCAACACACAATCACATGTGATTTTATTAACAATCACATGTGATTCTGTTGTAGAAATCAATTTTTGTTTAGTAATTATACCTTGTATTGAAGATCACATTATTTTTCCTTTGAGGTTTCGTTAACAATAGAAATCTGACAATCCTCCTCTGTATTCATGTTATGTAATGAACAATTATATATAGCTGCTTCTATCTCCTTTTGAATGATTTCAAATATTGTATTTGTGTACAATTTTGATGCATGCTCTTCAATTTTCAGTTTGGTGCACAACTTTCTAGTAGTTTTGATGGTCTTTGCATCCATTTCTGCTTGCTTTGACCTCTGTTTCAACATTGCTGAATCAAAGCTCCCCATAAAATTTATTAGATTTGTTCCTTGTTTAATGATGTTTGAAAAAAATGCATTCTCACTTTCAGACCTTGAAGTTGTTCTCATTAAACCAAACATTTCGGTTTCAATAAAATATGCAGGTATCCAAGTTGATCTAATGTCAAACATATGTTTGAACCAAATATCGTTCTTTAAATCAAAAACAGTCATCAACTTTTCCCATTTTTTCTCAAATTTTTCAGGTTCGATGTACATATTCCAAACAATTTTATCAAATCTGCTTTTGAAATCTCTTTCAGCTTCTAATTCAATTCCCGGAATTGCATCATGTACCTATATCATAATTTATAGGGGACCATAAATTCTATATGTTTAAGAAAATCACATGTGATCTTAACTATAATTAATACGAATCACATGTGACAAAAGAATATGTATGCAAATCACATGTGATTTTATAATGTAAAACAGAGTTTTTCATAAAAACAGGGGATTCTATAACAAATCACATGTGATCTTAACT
Source organism: Calendula officinalis (assembly GCA_963853835.1). Taxonomy (NCBI): domain Eukaryota; kingdom Viridiplantae; phylum Streptophyta; class Magnoliopsida; order Asterales; family Asteraceae; genus Calendula; species Calendula officinalis. Next base: position 43,956,233 of record OY970826.1, read on the forward strand.
ATAATAATTAATACGAATCACATGTGATTCAGTAGATACAGTGAAACACATGTTTTTTTAGTGACTCAAGAATATGTATGCAAATCACATGTGATTTTACAATGTAAAACAGAGTTTTTCAAAAAAAAACAGGGGATTCTATAACAAATCACATGTGATCTTAACTATAATTAATACGAATCACATGTGATTTTATAATGTGATGACTTGTTAATACCTTTGCTGGCAACTTTTGAGTAATATGCCACATGCAAAGTCTATGCTTAGCAGTCCTAAATATAATGTCAATAGCTTTCTTCATAGATTTATCCTGGTCTGTTACAACCATAATTGGCTCTTTCTTAAAAGTCTTCATGAATGAGTTAAGAAGCCACGTGTAAGTCTCTGCTGTTTCATCTTTTATCAATCCCGCAGCAAAAGTCACACACCTACGATGATTATCTATTCCAGTGAAGGGCACAAACAAGAGGTTGTACCTATAAATCACATGTGATTTTATTATTAATAAACAACTTCTGAAAATGTTATTTCAAAATCACATGTGATATATTTATGAATCACATGTGATTTAAAATTAGTAGTTTACCTGCTTGTTCTATATGTTGCATCAAATGACATGACATCGCTAAATTCTTTGTAGTTACACTTTGCCACTTCATCTGCCCAAAATATTGAGTGCAATTGATTGTTTTCAGTCTTGTATTCAAATGAGAAACTTGGAGCGTATTTCATCCTTTCTTCCATTTTATTTACAAGCATTTGTGAATCACTTTCATTTATATAGGCATTTAAATCCCTCCTCCAATTCCTGAAATCATCAACTGTTCCATTGACATTCTCTTCACATCCTTTCATATTACTATAAAGAAGATGTGCTTTTGTTGGTCCTATGTTTGCATTTGCAGCATTGAATACAAACAGTTGTTTAGCATACTTCAAATTTCTACTTTGCCTAGATAAAAACTCTGGAGGAACCAACTCGTGATTGTGTTTATCCTCAAAGCCAACATTTGAAAATTTTGCTGATCGGTCATCCCAAAGAAACCTAACATGAGCCATACATCCTGTTTTTCTGGTGTGTTTTTCTAATTCTTGTAACATTTTCTTCTCCATCGAGGGTGTCAATAGATACATTCCTTGGGTAACCAGCTCTATCGCACCGAACATATCTGTCTTTTACTAAACCTGACCTTGTCCGTTTCTGTACGTCAAAACCTCCTTTAAACGCATAATTTTTATACATTTGAATACATTCCTCAAGTGTTTCAAACTTTTTCCCCATAATTGGTAGTAGTCCCTCATCTACAATTGGAGCATAAAATATCGATCCTCCTGGTGTATCCATGTACAATGAATTAACTTGTTTTGGAGTGCCATTCCCATCAAAATCTGCGTGTTGACATAATCAATCAGAATATAAATCACATGTGATTTTGTAAATTGAATCACTTGTGATTTGTCCCTTATCAACCTCCCCTGTCTCTAAGCAATCAAATCACAAGTGATTTCTCTTAGCAAAATCACATGAATCAGTCAACTAAGGCACAACAAACAATCACATGTGATTTTGTAAAGCGAATCACTTGTGATTTGTCGCTTATCAACCTCCCCTGTCTCTAAGCAATCAAATCACATGTGATTTCTCTTAGCAAAATCACATGAATCAGTCAACTAAGGCAGAGCAAACAATCACATGTGATTTTGTAAAGCGAATCACTTGTGATTTGTCCCTTATCAACCTCCCCTGTCTCTAAGCAATCAAATCACATGTGATTTCTCTTAGCAAAATCACATGAATCAGTCAACTAAGGCAGAGCAAACAATCACATGTGATTTTGTAAAGCGAATCACTTGTGATTTGTCCCTTATCAACCTCCCCTGTCTCTAAGCAATCAAATCACATGTGATTCTCTTAGCAAAATCACATGAATCAGTCAACTAAGGCAGAGCAAACAATCACATGTGATTTTGTAAAGCGAATCACTTGTGATTTGTCGCTTATCAACCTCCCATGTCTCTAAGCAATCAAATCACATGTGATTTCTCTTAGCAAAATCACATGAATCAGTCAACTAAGGCAGAGCAAACAATCACATGTGATTTTGTAAAGCGAATCACTTGTGATTTGTCGCTTATCAACCTCAACTGTCTCTAAGCAATCAAATCACATGTGATTCTCTTAGCAAAATCACATGAATCAGTCAACTAAGGCCGAGCAAACAATCACATGTGATTTTGTAAAGCGAATCACTTGTGATTTGTCGCTTATCAACCTCCCCTGTCTCTAAGCAATCAAATCTCATGTGATTCTCTTAGCAAAATCACATGAATCAGTCAACTAAGGCAGAGCAAATAATCACATGTGATTTTGTAAAGCGAATCACTTGTGATTTGTCGCTTATCAACCTCAACTGTCTCTAAGCAATCAAATCACATGTGATTCTCTTAGCAAAATCACATGAATCAGTCAACTAAGGCAGAGCAAACAATCACATGTGATTTTGTAAAGCGAATCACTTGTGATTTGTCGCTTATCAACCTCCCTTGTCTCTAAGCAATCAAATCACATGTGATTCTATTATCTAGATACCTTAAAATAAATTTTATTACCTGATTCATCGGTTATTTTATCTGTATGATTGTTACTGACAGACTCTGGATTTAGATTCATTGATAACGTCAGTTATTTTATATTTCGATTTCAGATCTGCGTTCGATTTCTTCGATTTTATAAAAAACGCGATTCGCAGTTTTTGATTTGTTTTGCTGCAGTCGATTCGATGTTTGAGATTCAGATCTGACGTTTGCGAGTGATTTTTGAAGCTCTCGATTGAAGAAATCGCAAAATTAATTCGAGTGATCCAGCGGAAGAAAGAAGCTGCCGATTGAAAAAGAAGTCGACTGAGAAAGAAGGTCTGAATCAATTTTTGGACGTTTGGACGATAATACCCCTCTGTGTCTAATTCAATGAAATGATCTTGATCATTGATTAGATCTGATCTGATGGCTGTGGATTGTCCCTTGGGACTTTATAATTTGAGTGTACTTCCTTGAACACAACTCAAAATATGTATTAGAAAGCCTTAGAAGTTGTTTGGTTCGCTGAAATGTAATGTAATCTGAGGGAATTAGAATATAATTCCACCAGATTCCAGTGTTAGGTTCTAAAAAGGGGATGAAATGGATTCCTAAATGATGGAAATATTCCACCAAATGAAAGAATTTCAATTCCATCCAAATGTTGATGGAATTGAATTCAAAGGTTAGATGGAGTGTCCTTTTACCTTTATACCCACCACCACAACCACCATCATCCATCAACACCACCACCGCCGCCGCCACCACAACCACCCACCGCCGCCGCCGCCACCACCACCACCACCAACTTCCGCCACCACCACCTCCACCCAACGCCACCCACCTCTGCCACCACTACCAACCACCGCGGCCACCTCCACCAACCACCACCCGCCGCTGCCACCACCCACCGCCACCACCTCCATCCGCCGCCACCACCTCACCCACCGCCACCGCCACCGCCAACCGCCGCCACCAATACCACAACCCACCGCCACCTCCGCCACCACCATCCATCGCCACCAAAACCACCCACCACCACCACCCATCACCACAACCAACCACTACCAATAATAAGGGTAAATTCATCATTTTAGATAATTCCAATTCCAATTCCAATTTATGTCAACCAGACCGAATATTGAATAAGATTCCAATTCCCTTAGATGCCAACCAAACAGAGTATGAAATTGGACTCCAATTCCTGACGGATTCCAATTCCTAATTCCTATATTACAATTCCACCAGAAACATTTTGCGAACCGAACAACACCTTAGAGTCTTACAAAATATTTCTAACTTTTAGACTTTAAAATTTTGTTAAATGACATATGACTTAGAAACCCCAAAAGTCTTAGAGCACCCCAATGGTTAAGTCATTGCAATGACTTATTAGAATTGTCATGTAGACTTTACACTCAACATTCATAAAAAGATATCAAAAAAGCTTTTGCTCCAATGCATGTAAATGTATAAAAAGCTTTTTGTGTGTCTAAGGGATGACTTATGAAAGAAAAAACTAAAAGCTTTTTTTAGAAGATCATTTACCTTCAAATGACCTAAAGAAAAGGTAAACAACTTTAGAAAAAAACTTCCATTGGAGATGCTCTTATAAAATACGGAGTATATATTATGAGTAAATTACATAGAAGGTCCCTGTGGTTTACCACTTATTACAGCTACAGTCCCTGAACTTCGTTTATTACACCAGACATCCCTGATGTATACAATTTGTTACACCCAAGGTCCCTGTTGCCCTTAACTTTTTCTAAATGACAAAAATACCCTTTTGGTCTTTTGTAATAAAGCGAAGATAAGGGATCGTTAATGTAATAAGTGCTAAACCATAGGGACCATTTTTGAAATTTACTCTATTAATTGATTTTTTTTCTTTTCTCTCTTTAATTCACATTCAGACTCACCGCCCGCCTCTATCTCTTTGAATTCAAACCTCAATCAATAACCATTATCGTCGCGTAATCAACCCTTGCCTCCGGTAGCCTTCTCCAGTTGTCCCGCCGCCGATGACGTTCTATCGACCTGAGTGTGCAAAATACCAACTCCTCTGGCGACGTGCATCAAAGGTCTGAATCACCGCGTGTGCAAACCACCAAATCCTCTGGTGACGTGCATCAATTGTCTGATACAATTCTGGTCGATAGAACGTCATCGACTCGGAACATCTGGAGAAGGAAACCGGAGGCAGGGGTTGGTGGATCAAATTTTCAAGGGGGTTTGGTGGCGCGACGATAATGGTTATTGATTGATGTTTGAATTCAAATAGATAGAGGTGGGTGGTGAGTCTGAATGTGGCGGAAAAACATGAATTATAGAGAGAGAAGAATAAAAATCAATTAATAGAGTAAATTTCACGGATTGTCCATGTGGTTTATCACCTATTACATTCACAGTCCCTTATCTTCACTTTATTACAAAGGCTAAAAGGGTATTTTCGTCATTTAGAAAAAGTTAAGGGCAGCAGGGACCATGGGTGTAACAAATTGTATACACCAGGGACCTTCAGTGTAATAAACGAAGTTCAGGGACTGTGGGTGTAATAAGTAGCAAATCACAGGGACCTTCCGTGTAATTTACTCATATATTATTAACCTATTTCATATTAATTTTCAATAAACTACTCATATGAGCGTATATTTTTTTTTTTCCTTCATGAACAGAAAAAATAAAATGCAGGAATTTAAATCTTAACAAAAAAAAAAACGTATATTTTAAACCCTACAGCATCGCGTGGGATATTGTAATCCTCGTTTTCTATACAAAGTTCTAAAAAAACATCTTTGTTAATACATTATATTTTCATCATCTCAATTTTATTGTCCATTTATTATACCTTCAGAAATTCTACCAATAAAAAAACAATAGTATGGTAAAAATAAAATTTCATTACTTGCACATTATAATTAATGTAATTTCTCTTCAACTATGTAAGTTTTGTTATGTATAATAATTTTTCGATAGAGATTTTTAATTTTTATTATGTAAGTTAAAGTAAATGATGGCTTCTTTGATGAATTATTAGTTAAATTGCTTAGGTTTTTTCCTATAGTTTTGATACTTGTTATTTAGATTTTCATTATAAAATCTTAACCGCAAATATATGTCAGTACTATAAAATTGTAAAGATACTAATTTATAGCAGTACCAAAATATCATATCTAAACTAATCCTAAAGTAAACACACCAAAGCAAAAGAGCCACATAAGCACCACCGCAACTGCACCTCAACATTCCCCTTTTTATATTAACAAAACGAAATACTCTTTTACTTATATCTAAAGTCATTACAACTTTTTGAGATCCAATAAAATACTCTCTGACTCACAAACCACACCAAAAATACATTTCATGCAGTACCACATACTCACTTGTGGTTTGGCCCAGACAATTTGTGGTATCATCGCATCAACCCGGCCGCTACAACACCCAACTCGCAGTCTAACGTCCCACTAGAATCACTAATTATCAGAACACTTAATAGCCTAATGACAGGAAGTTCTACGCTTTAAATAATCTACTGATCGAAACACCTTTTTAGACTAGAAATCACATAAATGCTAGGGTTCTAACTCGTAACTTTATAGCATACTCTTTAATGTCATGTTTTGAATATATTAGGCCTTATTGTTTGCTTGTCAACAAGAACAAGCTATTGTTTGGATCAAATCCTTAGGCCCCAACTTTAGGCCTACACGTCGTTTTGGCCCATTAGCTCTTTGCGTTAGACTAGGTATTGTTTTTAAGGCCCATCAGATTTTGGCTTTTGTTTTTTTTGGGTAGATTTGCGTTCATTATGACCCAAAACCGAAATTTCGGTTGTATTTTTCGAAACGGAAAATGATTTGTTTTAACAGGTGAAGTTTGAAGTACAATACACTTAGATAATCCAATCTTGTTCGACTCGTTCAACTTGATAACTAACAAAGCTTTCAAGCAAATTGAACTGATTATTTTTTTAAACTCGACCTGTGAAAGTAATCGAGCAATATTTTTGTTCGAGCTCGACTCAAACTTGTTAATTATCAAGCTCGAAGTCGAGTAATTTGTTAATTACTCAACTCGTGAACCTCCTAAGTTCCTAATTAATACTACCTAAAGCTCATAAAATAACGAAAACATAATATATTATAAGTTTTGATAATGACAATCTGTTAATAAGAATGAATGTTCTGTTTTGAAAAATAAGAATTAATTAGATTATAAATTATCAACTCATATTTATCTTCATTATTAAAAAATTTTCATCTTTTTAAGAATATTCAATTCCTCATACAACTAATTCAATTTAAAAACTATTTTTCATAAATGAATATTCATTCTTAATTTACACCCGTTATGATTGTTACTTAATTTTGATTTGATTTTATTTTTTTTGTGTCTCTTATATTATTGGATTGTCTCTTAACAAAACACTTGCAAATCCTACTGGCCTAAACACATAAGACATGTACATTGTTTATATTTATACAATTTATTTTTACACAACAACTTTTATCTCGTATACCATATAGTTATAAGTTTTATAGCTAAATGTACAACTATACCAAACAATGATTGTGGTTGATTACTAAGGTTGTTATTGTCGATCAAACTTGAACCAAAATGGTAATTTTGTTTGTTAATAATGTTAATTGAATAGTGGGTTATATTAATGGCTCGATTAATCCAATTAATTTGGTTACCGTCAATGTTTTAAAACCCGGATTCGATAGGACGGTCTGACCAGAAAATGAAATTATGACAAGTCGAATTGACCGGGTTAAAAGTATGTTTATGAACCGCTCCAAACCGGCCGAGTTAGTTATGAACCCGGCCGGACTGGGATGATTGAACCGTATTTGTTTTTTTTTTCTTTTCTTTTAGTCTTACTTTTTTATTATTATTAGAGAAATGATATTTAGTCCTATCATTTATACCTACTCATAGGCCTACTCACTTGATAGGTTGACATGTGTATTCCAATAATTCTCTCTCCTAATATTATCTCTTGATTTTGACACGTGTATTTATCTAATGAGTAGGCCAATTGGTAGATCTAAATACCATTACTCTTATTATTAACGTGAGTATTTTTTTTTTTAGTTAACATATGAATTTTTTTGTCTCTTATATTATTGGATTGATACATAATCTCAGTATCTCACTAAATCATTTTCCTTTGCGAAAAAATGGATGAAGATGGCCTGCTTTTATTTAATAGGATATAGAAAGAAATTTATAAACTTATTTCGACGGACGAAAGTCTTATATTTTACTGAGAATTGATGAATAAAAGTCAAATATCATGATTTAAAAGAAATAAGCAGCAAGGTTTTATAAACAGTAGCAGCTGTAAGGAGGAACATATTTGCACTGATGCAACAGATTCGTGACATCATCCACAATCTCAAAAAATCCATTTGCATTAAATTCCATATCTTCTTTAGGCCTCTCCCAACCCTTACCCATCACTAAACTCATCACTAGCGCCACGTCATCGCATCCTTACTGACCCGCTACTGACACGTTCGTGCCAACCCTACACATCACTAACCCATCACTAAACTCATCATTTCCACATCATCATTTTTAATTAAATTAAATAATTATAAAATAAATAAATTATATTAATTTAAACATACATTATTTAAATAAAAAAATGATATTAAACTAAAAAAATTACATTTATTAAAATTTAAAAAAAAACATATTTTTTTCTGAAAAAAAGTATTATATTTTTATTATTAAAACAAATATATAATTTATTTTAAAATTGAAAAAAAAAATTATAAAGAAACAGAGAAAATAAGCAATTTTTTATTAAAAAAATGAAAAATGTACAAGATTTTAAGCATGATGTACAACCCAACCCCTTCCCCTACCCCTCTCTCTTTCCCCTCCCCCTCTCTCTCTCTCCCCCTCTCTCTCTACGACGGCATTCTCTCACCCGTCTTCATCCAGACGTAACTCCGGCGACGCCACCCACGACGCGGCCGTGCCAACGGCGTCGTGGGGCGACGGCAAAAAAAGGGCCTCGACGGGTGCCGCTGACGGACGGTTGGCACAGGTCTTAGTAATTTCCAAATCAACGAGTCTTTGGAAAAGATAAAAGTTAGTTGCAGGAATGATCCCTCTAGTTTGGCCAATAGTCACCATATTTCAAGCATAGCTGCATAGAACTTAATATTTACATTTTTTACACTTTTTAGTCTCTCGCCTCTAACGTTGTTATCCTCCCTCCGTGAGTATAGAATGTGCCCCTCACATGAGGACAATTTAGTCATTTACATGTGATCCACCTGTCTTCCTTCTTCCCCAAATTAAAACTCAACACCTGAAACCAAATCAAGCTCCAATCTAATAAAAAACCCCATCGTCACCACCTTCATTAACACCATTAACCAAACACAAAATCCAAAACTTAAAAAACCCCATCGTCACCACTTGCATTGATCAACAACTCCAATCTAATAAAAAAAACCCCACTGTCGCAATTGAAGTAAAAATCCAAAACTGAAAATGGATGAACACAAATATCAAGAAACAAGATTAAAAGCTCAAATTTTCAAGATTTAAGTAAAAATCGGAAAATCCATATCAGATTTCATCTAAAATAGCCCTAACCAGTTATGATTTTATCTCTGTTACCTCCCGGACAAGACGGTCAAATTGGGGGGGGGGGGGGGGGTGCGTTGTAATTATTTATTAGATAACTACCAGCGCCGGAGAAGATGACCGGAGCAACTCCGGCGACGAAAGAGACGAAGGTTACTGGACTTCTAAACTTGGAAAATTTGATCCTTTAAATGAGAGTGATTTCTTGGAGACTGACAAAATAAGATCAGCTGATGAATAGTTGATGAAGCTTCTTCGTGTGTATGGTTGGGAGAGAGAGTTAGGGAATGGGAGTATGGGTGAAGAGGGACACAGGTACAGAGAGAGTGAGGGGTTGGAGTGATAGTACATTGTGCATTAATAGTTGTACTGTCGCTTTATTAAACAAATATTATAAATTATAAAAAAGTAAACTAATTATAAAATGTTAAATAATCAAAATAACTCTAACTAACGGAGTTGAGTTAATACCGTTAGACGACGTTAAGGGACCAGAAAATGTCAAAAATGCAAACATTGAGTACTGTGTATGTACTTATTGAAGTATGGTGACCAAACGTATAATTTGACTAAACCATAAAGACTATTTTTGCAATTAACTTAAAATATTATATACTTCCTCCGATTCAAAATAAGTGATACACTTGGGGTTTTACGGTTTTTGAGCCAAAAGATTATAATGATGGTTAAATTAGATTAATTGGATGGTTAATGGGGAATGGGTCCCACACCTTTTGAATAAAGTAAAGTTAATGATGTTTAAAAGTAAAAGGTAAGGGTAAATGGGCTATTTCACTTTGTTAAAGTAGATAGTTAGTGGATGTGGGTCCCATTTTTTTGCCAAATAAGGAAACTTTTTAAAGTGTATCACTTATTTTGAATCACCCAAAAAAGGAAAGTGTATCACTTATTTTGAATCGGAGGAAGTATAAAAATAGGAAAACGATAATGACAACCCTAATGGCTGTAAATAAATAGTAAAGACATACATAAAATACTTGTACAATAATCAATAACCGATCTTGAATTTTTGAAATCAACTTTCACTAATAAAAGTACAAACTTTTAATGATATTAAAATGATCTCTAAAAATTTTAAATACAAAACTTTAATATTAAAATGTTTAATGATATTTTTTTTCTTATATATTTTCTATTATATTTCTACCATTTTAATAATTAATAAATATTAAATAAATAAGAAAAAAAGTTAAAAAATATATTATTTTTCTATTAAAATCCACTATCCAAAATTTTTAAAATTTCTTAATATCATTCGAATTCGATATGGTGATAATCTTTTTATCACCTACTACGACGGTCTATCATCTATGGTTGCGTCTTGGCAGAGTAGATTTACCTGCCAGTTGCCACAAGACTTGTGATATGATGCCCTCCTTTTAATGATCAAAGTGTACACTTTTAGCCTTTCTTTAAGAAAATCTTCAATTTTAAATGGTATATTATATTTTTAACTAATGTTGGATTTTAGTTACACCTTGAATATTTATATTATACGTACATGTTTTTATATTATATAATAAATTTTAATAATTGATTAATTATAATTAATAGTAAAAACTAATTAAATATATTATAAATAAATACGAAGTATATATTTTTGTCATTTTATAGTCAAATATATATAAAAAAAATTCATTATGTTTTTTCGTTAAAAAATTATTTGAATTATATCATTTATTAGGTAGAAATAAATTAAATCGTTTAGTTTTGTCACTTTGGTTATTTGGTATACCGATGAAGGGGGAGGATGAACATAAGACTGGTAGGTATGGGACGGAGGAAGCATGGCGTGGAGTGAGGTGACAGGTAACGGCGTGGTGGTGATGTTGGAACCCCCCCCCCCCCTCCCCCGCGGGGGGTTGGCATGGTGGGGAGGGGCACGGGCAAAGCCTAGGCACGGACGTGGGGTGTAGATGTTGGATTGTGTGATTGGTTGGCATGAGATGCTTTTGGTTTTCTTTATTTTATTATTTAATATTAAATGGAATAAAATGGTGTGATATGGTGAGTATTTCCTAAAGATGATGTGGTGTGGGGGTGGTGTGATTGCTAATGTGGCAGATGATATGATAGAAAAAATTAATATGGGTGTGGTACCCATACCTCACAGCCAAAGGAAAAGGAGAAAGGGAAATTTTAATTTTTGTTTTTCTATTTGGTTTTTTAGCAATTGTATTTTTTAAAATAAATTTATTTGTTTTTATTAGAAATGTAATTTTACGTTTATTTAGGTGTGAAAAATAACTAAAAAAGCGATGTATTTGAAGTTACTTTTATTTAACAAAACTGAATAATGAACAAAATTTATAAAGATACGTTAGTTAATTTTTAAGTTAATAAGGCGATTTAATAAGTCAAAATGCATTTTAGTACCCTAAATTTGGCTAACTGGATTTTCTATTACCCTGAACTATTAAAGGTGCAGTATGGTACCCTGAACTTCGCAAAATGGTCAATTTAGTACCCTAACTTACTAATCTGAGCTTTTTTTTCGCTTTATTTACTTTCTTTGGGGCTTTTGACGGAATAAAAAATATACGTTCATCTCAATATATTGATATTAGAAGCAAAATTCGTGAGAAAATAAGGCCAAATTAGTGAGTTAGGTACTAAATCGACCATTTTATCAAGTTCAGTGTAGCATGTTACATCTTTAATAATTTAAGATAGTAGAGAAACTAGTTTACCAAGTTTAGGATACTAAAATACATTTTGATCATTTAATAATATGAAAAAATGAAGCTTTTAAGATATCTATAAAAGAAATCATTGCATGTCCAATCATAGGAAGATGTTTCATGATGAACTATAGATTATAGCATGAAAAATCGTACTTTCTATCTAATTTCCAAAGGCTTTCATACTTTTTTTTTGTTTTGGAAACAGCTTTCATTAATATAGACAAACTAGCAAAGGCTTTCATACTCTTATCTTCTTTAAGAAGTTTCATCGTTGTTCAGAACACCATCAAATTTTCCGTATTAGACGATGGTAATTTCTTCATTCTTGATATTATTTATTTTATCAAATTGAGGGCAAAAGGTGGCAACCCTAATTTCCAATCTCATTTCTTGCATCTGATTTGATCAATTTCTTCAAAATTAACCAGCTTAATTGTTTGCGCAGCTGAGAGCTCTTCTGGAAGAGAAATTTTTCAATTCATGTTTAGTACATGAAGATGATAAAAAGAATGAAGAAAACAGCTTCTGTTTGGATTGTTGTTTAAGTCTATGTGTCCATTGCCTGCCCCATCACAAGTATCACAAGGTTTTGCAGGTTTGTTTAGTTCAACAACTAATGTTAATTAATTAATAATTAGTGGATTTTTTATATTAATTATACTTGCATGTTGTGGATTTTAGATACGGAGGTATATGTACAGTGATGTTTTACGATTAAAGGATGCAATTAAGATTTTTGATTGTGCTCATATTCAAGTAAGTTTAGTGGTTGATTCCTTGGATATTGAATTACAACCAATTTCGTTTACTAATTTAATGAATATATTTTCGTTTATGATCCGTGGGTTAAACGGACCTGGAAATATAAGAGCATCCCCAATGGTTAACCTCACAAAAGCTCATTACTTTTGCCACATCAACATGCCACTAAATAAAAAAAATTTCATAAATAACATCTACAATGGTTAACCTTTACAAAAGCTTTTTCTTTTACAATATTTCTAATTTATCTTTTTCTATCTCAAATATTTTATTAATACCCCCTATATATAATTTGACAATTTTTTTAACATCTTACTAAATATTATTGTTTTTAAAATGTCTCATACAAAAATATTGTAATAATTGACATTAAATATTATATAATATATTTATTAACTAATAAAAATGTAATAAATAATTTATATACAACATATTTAAAGTTTAAAATGAAAAATGAAATGTTATTAAACATTGGGGATTAAAAAAGACAAACATTGAAATATGGTTAAAAGCTTAGTAGATAATAAGTCTTTACAATAAGTTTTTCAAAAAGCTAGGTATTACAATGGTAAAAAGTCTTTCAAAGACTTATTGTAATAGTAATGAGCTTTAGAAAAAGCTACCATTGGAGATGCTCTAAGGGGTATAGATGGATGATATCTTGTCATTCCGTACTCTTATGGTTATAGCATCTCCAACCATAAACTCTATAAAACTCACTCTATCTCTATAATTGGTGGGTCTATTCACTCTAAATATAACCTCAACTCCAACCATAAACTCTATCAATCCTTCTAAAACTAGTAGGACCCATAGAAATTATATTTTTAATTAATATATTTTACATTACAATAGAGAATTAGTGAAGGATGTGTGAGATTTATGGATAGAGGCATTGATAGAGGCATGGATGGAGGGGATATCTTCTCACTTCAATTATAGAGGAAGCTTTTCTCTCACTCTATATTTTGAGTGAGGGATAGAGGTGGGTTGGAGAAGATTAAACTTCAAATATAGAGATAGAGATGTTGATAGAGGTTGGTTGGAGATTCTCTTAGATCAATATTTGAAGTTTGTCAGTTTTATAGAACTTCAACTTCCGAAGAAAAAAAAATCGGGTAATAGAATGTGCTACAAGGTGCAATCTCATTTTTGAATTCTGGAATTTACTAAGTATTAAACAATTAGTAATATGTGACTAATTGAATGGATAAATTTATAGAAAAAGTATTAAACAATTTATAATATGTGATCAATTGAATTCATTTATTATTTGATTTGAACACAAATGTGAGTATGCATATAAGTATGAAATTATAGTAGCTAGGAAGCAATATCATCTATACCAAATTTATAAAAATGCTTTGCATATTACTTTTATGGAAATAACAGTTTTTGTATGATTCCTAGTGGTAGTGATTCCCCTTGTCTCTTATAATGCCCAATTTAACTTCATATAACCATAACTTGTACGAATGTGTATGATCACATGAAAGGTACCATACTAGGGGCATGTTCGGGAAAGCTAATTTAAACGTATTAAATTAATCAGTTCAAAAGCTCTTAAATAAGTAGCATGTCTTGAGTAACAAGCAGACATATTTTAGGAAAAATGAACTCACATGTCTTTGTGTATATTTATTTTTCAGTCCTATACAACTAATAGTGAGAAGGTTGTACTTTTGCGCCCAAGGCATCATCGTGCATTGGTTTCAGTTAAAGATACACGGTGTACATGTTTGGTGTGCAATCAGAGCATCAAGCCATCCTTTGTTTTTTGCTCGATGTTTTGCAAGGTTTGTTTTAATATTTCTCCTCTTGATCACTCACTTATATGTGGTGCCTCAATAACATTCTATAAGTTACAATCAAAATCAATATTCAATAATATTGTTAATTCCATTTGTTGATCATGTAGACTTGGTTACTAGCCTGCCATGTAACAAATCCTTTTTTAGACATTAAAATTAGGACTTCATAAAAAAAAATTATATCCTTCTTCCGATTCAAATTAAGTGATGTATTGTTAGTTTTACGGTTTTTGAGATAAAATATTATAATAAGAATTAAATTACATTAAATTTGATAGTTAGTGGAGATTCAAAATGAAGTGATATATTGTTGATTTTATGATTTTTGAGATAAAAGATCATAATCAAGGTTAAATTACATTATATTGGATAATTAATGGGATGAATCATTGGAAACGGCTTTCAAATAAAAAGATACATACGCTCTCTCGTACGGCGGCCAACCCTAGCTAGGGTTCCGGCCGGATTTCAATTGTTGGTTCCGTTCGTTTCTCTCCGTCGGGGAGGGGGGAGGGCGATGGCTCGCAAGATTGGTGAGCGATGGAATAATGAAAAGGAGAGGGGTTTTTCGAGAAGCAAGGAATCGGATGTGAGCCGTATTGCAACGACTTTTTATGTGACGAATTTCCCGAAGTCGTGGGAACCTAGGGATTTGTTCTTGGCTATGCAGGCGTACGGTGCAGTGGCAGATGCTTATATTGCCGGAAAACTTTCAAAGATAGGACGCCGATTTGCGTTCGTCAGATTCATTAAGGTACAGAATATCGATTCTCTCTTGGCTCGACTGAACGATGCTTGGTTCGATTCATATCATATTTATGCATCAGTTGCTAGGTTCGCTCGTAAAGATGTTAAGGAAACAGTGAATGAGCCAAACCCTAAACCTATGCAAAGAACTATATTACAAAACCCTAATAATAGGTCGTGGAACAATGGTGTAAAATTTGCGGACCTGTTTAAATCTAACAATACTTCTTCTCAGTCCAAATCAGTATATGGAGTGGGGAAGGTGGTGACTGAAAAGACGAATGCAGAAACAGAAACTAAAAAGATGGTTATGATAGATAAGGAGGATGTAATGTCGATTAACGATGAGGGTACTGTTTTAGTAGTGAAGGTTCGTGATATTTCTTTGATAGAAAATATTAATCTAGTATGTGCGAAAGAAGGTTTTTTGGACATGTCTGTGCAGTATATAGGTGGCTCGTGGTTGTGGTTGGAGTTTGATAGTGCAATCACGTGTGAACGGTTTAAGTTGCATGAGGACATGCAATATTATTTTTTACAATTGAAGGTTCTTGATACAGACTTCGTGGTGGATGATAAAGTGGTGTGGATACGGTTTGATGGGTTACCTTTGTTGGCGGGAACTATAAAAGCCATAAAGAAATTGATTGATGGCTTTGGAGAACTTATGTTTGTTGACGATGACAAGGCGGATAACGGGAATGCATAGTTTGTGTAAAAACAAAAATTGGAAGAAAGATTGATGAACATAGGGTTGCGATGGTCAATAATAAAAAATACTCGGTATGGTTATATGAACTTGCGCTGTGGGAGCCAAAAATAAAAATGGTGGATACGGTAAATTCTAGTGATGATGGTTCTTATGATCAAGAAAATGACGAGGTTAGTGAAGAAGAGCAAGAAGAAGAAGACGGTGGTTTTGAACAGGAGGATGTGGGGGTAAGGTCGGAAGTCAAGGTTGTGGCTCCGGAAATTAGAAGTGATCAGTGTGAAAATGCGGCCCAATCTAGGCCATTGGGAGATGACGGCCCTAGTCCAGCGCAGAATGTTAAGACGGGAGAAGAAGGGTATGGGGGGGCAGCGTTCGGAAATTTGGAGGCGGTTCCGTCGGATATTTCACTATCCAAACCTCCAGGTTTTGAGAACGGGGGAAGCAAGGGCGCAAGTAATGAGGATAATGGTGGCTCCGGAAGTGTTAAAATTCTACAAAATGAAACACAAGTGCGTAGAACATCTTTCTCAGAGACGTCTAACTCATTGATGGGAAGGAATAAAAAGAAAAAGCATGTTTCACCAGCTTCTCTTATTGACGATCTGGAGAGATTCATTGACATAGGGAGTGCTTTCGGTCTCGATATGGATGGGTGTCAAAGCTCTCTTGAAAAAATGATTAGTAGAATGGGAGATGAAAAGGGTCGTCCATGAATATAATGTCTCTAAACACTTGTGGAATTGGTGATGGAGTGAAACGTAGACGAGTTGCGGCTTTATGTAATAACTATAATGTATCGTTTTTGGGTATTCAAGAGACTCGGGTGTCTAAAGTAAATATGTTCATGATTAAGCAGCTTTGGGGTAACATGTCTTTTGATTTTGCAATTAGTAGTGTTGTTGGCTTGTCAGGCGGTATTTTGTCGGTGTGGGATGCGTCTTTGTTCGAGAGTACCAAAATTGTTAGTTGTCAAAATGTGTTAATTGTGCATGGGGAATGGAAGGCAAATTAAAGTGCATTATGGTTAATGTGTATGCACCGCAAAGTAATGTTGAGAAGAGAAGGGTTTGGGAGTTTATTGTTCAATATATGGGAGGAAATGACAGTAATTACTTTGTTTTTGGGGATTTCAATGCGGTACGGGAGGAAGGGGAAAGGTGGGGATGCGCAAAAAATGATAAAGAGATGGAGGATTTCAATGATTCTATAGACTCGGCTCAGATTATGGAAGTCCCGATTGGTGGGTCGGCCTTCACAAGATTAAGTAGAGATGGTAATAAAATGAGCAAGTTAGACCGTTTTCTTGTAAGTGAAGGGGTGAATGAGGCGTGTTCGGAGATGACGGCTACGGTATTGAATGAGACGATTTCCGATCATCGTCCAATTTTATTATCGCAAGAAGTTGTTGATTACGGGCCTCGAGCTTTTCGTTTCTTTAATTCGTGGATGGAAGAAAGTGATTTTGAAGATCTGGTGTTGGGGGTGTGGCGACAGCCGTCGCCCTGTAACAGTGGGGGGCTATGATTCAATTTAAAGACAAACTTAAGATGCTCAAAGAAAAGTGTAAGAGTTGGTGGCAAGAGAAGAAGAGGAATCAACAAAGTGTTCGACAGAAGTGTGTAAATGATATTTCGAGGGTTGAAAAGAAGATGGAGACGAGGTCAGTGACGGATAATGAAAGACAAGTTAGAGACTGTGCTAAACAGATGCTTTATAAACTAGACGAAAAAGAACGGAAGGATTTGTCGCAAAAAGCTAAAGTTAAATGGAGCATAGAAGGAGACGAGAACTCGAAGTATTTTCATGGTATAGTTAATAGCAAGCGCATGTACTCCTTGATGCAAGGAGTCAAGCATGAAGGAGTGTGGGTCACGTTTCCTCCGGCAGTTAAAGACACATTTTATAATTATTTTGAAAATAAATATAAAAAAGTTCGGTCGATTGAAGTGGCTACTAGAAGTGATACTTTCAAAAGGCTGTCGGAGGAGAATTCGAGGTTACTGATTGCGCCGGTTACGGAAGAAGAAGTTAAACGGGCGGTGTGGAGCTGTGGTAATGAGAAATCGCCGGGCCCGGATGGTTTCTCGTTCGCCTTTGTGAAAAGGTTTTGGGAGATTTTAAAAATTGACATCTTTAATTTTGTTGTTGAATTTTTTGATACAGGTTTTATTCCCTCAGGATGTAATGCGTCTTTCATCACGTTGATTCCAAAGGTGTTGAATCCCATGGCGGTTAATGACTACCGTCCAATTAGTCTTATTGGTCTTCAATATAAGATAATTGCTAAGGTGTTAGCGATCCGGTTGGCTTTGGTGGTGAATTCGATTGTCAGCATGGAGCAGTCAGCGTTTGTTAAAGGTCGACAGATCCTTGATGGGCCGTTGATTGTCAATGAAATATTGGCATGGTACAAAAAGAAGAAGAAAAAAGCTATGATTTTAAAGATTGATTTTGAAAAAGCGTATGACTCGTTAGATTGGTCTTTTTTGGATCGAATGATGGTGTTTATGGAGTTCCCGGCAAAGTGGCGAAATTGGATTAGAGCAGTTTTAAATTCGGCTAAGGCTTCCGTGATTCTTAACGGGAACCCTTCCAAGGAATTCAAGCTTGAAAGAGGGTTAAGACAAGGGGATCCGTTTTCGCCTTTTTTGTTCATTATTGCTATGGAAGGGTTACATGTGGCAATGGAAGATGCGGTGTCTAATAAATTGTTTAAAGGGTTAAACGTGCGAGCCGATGAGATGTGTATTTCTCATTTATTTTATGCCGATGATGCGATCTTCATGGGGGAATGGTCGTTGGATAATATTCAAAGTCTCATTATTATTCTTCATTATTTTTACATGGTGTCGGGGTTGAAATTGAACCTTCATAAATCAAATTTATATGGTATTGGTGTTAAAAATGAAGAGTTGAGTGACATGGCGGATTCGGTCGGGGTATGTCAAGGTAAAATTCCATTTATTTATCTTGGGCTTCCGGTGGGAGCATGCATGTCTAGGAAAGCTCATTGGGTTGGGTTGATTAATAGATTTAAGCATAAACTTTCTAAATGGAAAGTAAATGCTTTATCTATTGGCGGTAGGGCTACGCTTATTAAATCGGTGTTGGGTGGTCTTGGGGTTTATTATCTTTCGATTTTCCTGTTACCTCGTAATGTTGAGAATATTTTGGAACGTTTGAGGGCGGCGTTCTTTTGGGGTGGTTCGGAAGAGAAAAAGAAAATCCATTGGATCAAATGGGATATGGTGTTGGCTTCGAAGGAAAATGGTGGTCTTAGTATTGGGAGCTTAAAAGCGTTTAATGTTGCTCTTCTTTTGAAATGGTTGTGGCGGTTTGTTAATAATCGGGAGGCGTTATGGGCAAAGGTTATTACTAATATTTATGGCCAAGATGGTGGGTTTATGAATATTAACAAGAGGGGGTATTCTAGTACACAACCTTGGTCTCAAATGTTAAAAATGATTGGCAAGTATAAAGATCAAGGAATTTCGTTGCTATCTCATTTGTCTATAAGAATAGGGAACGGTCTGTCCACTTCCTTTTGGACCGACCCATGGTTGTCACATACGCCTTTATCGAGTTTGTTTCCGAGATTATTCCGACTTGAGACGAATCCCTTTTGTGTAGTGGCTGATCGACTGGTTAATGGTTCGGTTAGTTGGTCGTGGTCTCGGGTTGTGAGGGGAGGAAGACTGGATGCTCTCATTCAACAAGTAACGTCGAGGCTAGAAGGGTTAGTTCTTAACAATGAAAGGGATAAGTGGCAGTGGGGTATAGGTCATGATGGGGTGTTTGAAGTTGCGATGACGAGAAGATGGTTAGACTCGTTGTTCTTGCCGAGCTCGGTAAACCAGACACGGTGGAATCGGCTCGTCCCGAGGAAGGTTAACATCTTATTTTGGAAGGTTGCGTTAAATCGTATACCGTCAAAGACAAATTTAGTGTTACGGGGAGTCCCGATTCAGGACGTCAACTGTGTTGTTTGCGGAAACGGAGTGGAAGATCTAGACCATATTTTTTGGAGGTGTAAAGTGGCTAAAGATGTTTGGAGCTCGATTAGTAGGTGGTTACAGGTCTTAGACATTAATGTTTTGAATTTGGAGGATCTTATGTACACGTTGGATGCGCAAAATTATCCTAATCGGGTGAAGTGTATTGCGGAAGTGGTTTGTTTGACGGTGGTGTGGATTCTATGGAGACATAGGAATGCGGTGACGTGCAATAATGGTGATGCTCGGAAAAGTTTGTTGATAGATTCGATTAAAGAAGTGTCTTATAATTGGTTGTGTAATCGTAGTAAAAAGTATAAAGTTAGTTGGGTAGAATGGTTGATTATGCCTTGTAATGTTTGATTGTTCTAGCGTTTAGCTAGTTTTTTTTATTTGAAAGCCGTTTCCAAAAAAAAAAAATGGGATGAGTCACACACATTTTGAATAAAGTGAGGTTAATGATATTAAAAGTAAAAGTAAGGGTTAAATGAGTCATGTCAGTGTATCAAAGGAGATAGTGAGTGAAAACCCTATTACTTTTTACCATATAAGACAAATTATCAAAGTGAATCACTTATTTTAGTACACCTAAAAATTAAAAGTCACTTATTTTGAATCCCCACTAAAAGAAATATGGTTTTGGAGAGAGACGTTAATTCATAATCGGCTCACATATATGTCTTATTTGTTGATGACAGTTTAGTAATGTGACTGCATCCAATGGCTGTGAGAGAGTGTGCACCTATACTTCCAATGATCTCGGGAGGAGCTTACTCGTGCCTGGTTCAATTTCTGAATCTCTAGTATCCATGGAAAGCTTGGTTGAAGAAAATTCAACCAACTCTGAAAGGCTACCGGTTATTCTTCCTTGTAAGCAAAAGAGATCAACTTCTGCCATCACTAGAAGATCTCACCGAAGAAAACGTCTCCCTCAACGTTCACCACTTTTTTAGCTGTTTTTCTTGTTATATTTCATGTTAATTAGGACTATTATTGCCTGTTAAATTTTGTAAGTTTTGCATTTTCATCAATGTGATGTTAAATGCTTCACTTGCAAATGTTTTGTGTGCGTAATATATATGTGACCATTATCTGACACTGGAAATAATATGGGTTACTTTACTAGTAATGTTAGTAAAACTGAATTTTCCTTTTGCTACTGGTTCAATTAATGCTGTCTTGGTTAAATGCAACCCGAGCTTAAGGGGGTGTAAGATATGAGTATTTGTTTGTCTGAAATGATTCCTCCGTAGTTTTAACTACATTATGGGAGCTGATTTGATTTGATTGGTACAGAATAATTTTATCAATACAGGGTAATTTTATATCAAATGACAATCATACCTTTAGTGAGAGGGGTAGAATGAAAAATATGCTATAAGGAAAGTAAGGACATAACATGAAATTGTTATATTATAGATAAAAATTATTCTGTACGAATCAGCTCCCCTAAATTATTCATCAAATATAAAGTACTATACAAAAATATAATTATAATGCGTAGTTTGTCTCATAAACTAAATATATAAAGTATAGCATATATTTAAAATTAAAATTAATCTTGATTTATTAGGCAAAATTTTTATTAGAAAATAATAAAAATAAACTAAATGTTTCTTCTGATTCAAAATAAGCGACACACTTTCTTTTTTAGGATAATTCAAAATAAGTGACATACTTTGAAAAATTACTTTATTTGTCAAAACATTGTGGGACCTACACTCACTAACTATCTACTTTAAGAAAGTGAAATGACTCCTTTACCCTTACTTTTTAATTTTAAACATCATTAATCTCACTTTATTTAAAAGATGTAAGATTCATCCCCAACTAACCATCTATTAAATCTAATTTAATCGTCATTATAATCTTTTACCTCAAAACTTATAAAACACAAATTTTTCAATCGGAGGAAGTATGAGTTCTGTAGATTTGAGTGATGACAGACTTGGATAATTGAACTTTTAACTTGGAAACTTAATATTTGCATTCAATTTCTTTCTATCATTATACATCTTTTTCTTACATTGATAGAGTGTTTAATAATAAACTTGGAAAGATAAAGATGAAAAATGTAGTTTTAACTCTAATTTTCAAATAATTATTATACATCTAAGAATTTTAACGTAGTTTTAATATGTAGGATAGTGATAATTATTACCTATTAATTCTAGGTAATGATTATCAATATCCTACACATTAAAATTTCAAATAATATTTAACAAAGACCAAAATATATTTTTGATATTGTAACACATACATAATATATTATTAATTATGTGATTCAACTATATATGACCAAATTACTTCACCAAAATACGTCCACAAACTTTTGTTTACTTCTTTAACTTCTTTAAGTTAATTTTTCTAAAGAAAAAATTAAAATGGCCATTTTTTTCCCGCTGCGGCACTTGCAAAAAACTCCACTTGAAAACATTTTTCCTCTAGGGTAATTATTATGAGAAACATCTTTTAATTACACCACGAACAAGAGAAATCTTCAATTAGATGTACATAAAAATAAAATAAAGGAAACACCAAGGATCAAATTATGCACCACAACACCACATTTACCCATTGCAATCATCTTTAAAACGAACCAGCATAATCATCATCGGCCGGAGGTTCGAGCTTGGAATCAAGACCCGGGGGCACCAATCCGATAAACCCGATTCGCATTTTCTCGGTGGTGGTGTAATTCACGGCCACAACACATCCCAACTCTACCCTATGCCTTTTGGTCCCCGCCTTTTTGTATCTATACGAACCGACCAAATCCACTCGAAACGCGATCATATCCGTGCCTTCAAGGACGGTCGGGAAGCCATTTGTTTCCACCACGTCTCTCACGTGCCTTGTTTTCCCGTTACCCTGATAAAAACTATCAACCGTGTACTCGGCTAAGTTAACCATCATGGATACATTTGGGAAGTAAGAGAATGTGAGTTTGATTGGGTCCGGGTAATGAAGGCCGATTGCCGAGTTCTCGTTTTTTAGTTTGAGATCGAAATGAATAGTCAAATTCGTCGGGGAATCATCAGCTCGTGTCGTGTTGATCGTCGCTTGATTATCGAATAGATTGATTGAAAATGAAGGACCCGATGGTGAGCCGTATAAAGCTACCAAAACCGGCATTAGAACAATTAGACCCAAGAAAAAAGATGCAACACATAATGCAAATAAAAGGGAGATCCAGTCGAAACTGCGAGCCATAGAGGATCAACGGATACTAGTTACGGGATTAAGAATAAAGGGATAAAATACTATGATTAAATGTTCAATTTTACTTAACGGAAAGAGAAGAGGATTGATGATATGGAGTTGACCGTTTGATTTATATTTATAGGTGAAGAAAGATGTGCCGTTTGAGAAAAGAGGTAGCTAGCAGTTAAAACGACAAGAAATTTCTGGCAAGTCCTTTCATAGATGATAAATGTCAACTCCTTAATAACAATATTCCATTGTTGAAATTAATTTGTAAGCGACAAGGAAAGTTAACTGGTTTTTCATGGAAAATCAAGAATTTAAATGTTTAAGGATTCTTCTTGGAAGCAGAACACAACAATTGATCGTTTACCTTTCATAGTTCGTTTACTAGGTCCAACTCAAGTTGTAGTTTTATATTTAAGATAAATGAAGTTTAAAGGCATTTATGACCATTTTTATTTGCATTTCCGATCTTTTTAGCTAGAAAGAGGGCAAAATGGAGGACTTGAATTTTTATCTTTAGTAATTTATCATTCTAAAAAGTGAACTAAAATCCCCAAGCTAAAGTTTTTAACTGGTTTGCCGTTTCCAATTTTTTTCTTTTAACTGGTTTCGTATTATAGGGATCATAATCATGGATCCTTGTTTGGATTACTTGTTATAATTCACATTAGTGACATTCATAAAAGTGTGATAACAAATGTGTCTGAAAACATAAAGAATCATTAAGTTTTGGGTAAAAAGTAAATTTTTTATCAAGTATGGGGTAAAGATGGGTAAGAGCATGCGGTGTAGTGGCGTAGCCACCGCCGCCGGATGAATTTTATGCCGATGTGGCATCTTTTGGCGAGCCTCATCCCTTCGCCACCACACCCCTCGTGGGTTGAGTGAGGCATTTCGCCGGAGTGCTGGCGAAGCCGGCGAGGAGAGAGAGAGAGAGAGGGGGAATTCTTTTTTTAAAGGGTATTTTGTAAGTTAGGGGTATTTTTGTGGGTTCCAAAGGAATATTATTGATTAGTGATGGTAGATGGAGTATTTGGGGGTTTTGAATTTGAAATGTGAAATAGTGATGTAATGCATATGTGACGCATAGGTGGCATCCGACTTGACCACACCTAATGCTCTAACTAATAACTTATGATGACAAAAAAGTGGAGACAACAGATTTTTCGTATTTTAGCGATACAAGTTTTTCTTAAAAGTACGAGTAAATCTTAATTCCTTTTAATTTTACCCAAACTTTTGAAAAAACGTGTATAACATGAAAATTTCCACATAATTCATTTTTATACTATACAATTTAATATATATATAAAAAAAAAAAGAGAAATAGAATTTTCTCAAAGTCGCAACATAAGTACCAAAACAAAGTTAAAGGTAATACTACTATAAATAATGTTTATTAACGTCCTAAAATTAGATACTCAATCTATCATTTTCTTAATTCTTCATTTCGGTTACACAAAATTGGATTAACATGTCATTCGCCACTAAATGTTGGTGCATAGTTATATCAATATTAGCTATTATAACCACTGTAATCGTCGTATGCGTGTATTTCACGAACCCATCGGATCCCGCATTCACCGTCAACGACTTTTACGTCTCCGCCCTCAATATCTCCGACGTTTCTTCCACCACCACCGCCGCCAATCAGACCCTTTTCTTCGACATGAAGCTGCATAACAAGAACAAAGCCATGGGAGCCTACTACGACCCCGTTCAGATCACGTTTTCTTACATCCCTAACATCAAGTTGACTTTTGTCGTAGCACAATTCACCGTACCCAAGTTTTACCAACATAGTCGGAAAAGCAAGCACGTGAGAGAGACGGTGGCAACTCGCGGGATAGCGCCGTTTAATAGGACGGTGATATCGTCGGTTTTTAAGGTCGAGGTTGTGACCAAAGTCGGGTTTACATCGCCTGCTTACCGTAAGAAGGAGTCGGTGCACGTGGTGGCTAATGTTCGGGTTGGCCAAAATGGGGAGAAAGATTCGAAGAAAGGCATTAAACTGTTCGATTCAGGTGTGGGTGGTTTAAGCATGCATATAGGGTTATTGATCCTTTCTAGTGCCACCATTTTGGTGATCATTTGATGAATTTTCATGCAAGTAATTTTAATTCTGATGTAATTATTGTAATGTTTGCTAAGATCAAAGCTACCGGAAGATGGAAATCTCGATCTGTTTATTGCTGTAAATTTCAAACCAATTCGTTTAAGTTGGTCATTAATTGTGTACATCTTATATTTTCCAGTGAATCATCCTCTGTTATACTCCCTCCGTCCCTAAATAAAGTTCCCATTTCTCTTGGGCACAATATTTAAGGAGAAAGTTAGTGGTGGGGTTATTGGTAATAAATTTGATTAAAATATAAAGTTGATTTGGAGAGAGAAAGAATGTTAGTGGATAGTTAGTAGTGGGGTCCATGGTAATTATATTATTTTATTAAGTGAACCCCATCAACTTGTGAAATGGGAACTTTATTTAGGGACAAAAATTTAAGGTGAAATGAGAACTTTATTTAGGGACGGAGGGAGTATTTATTACTTTGAATTTATGATATAATTTAATTTAGAGTAAAAAAAGAAAGACAGACCCGTTGATTTTTAAGAATATTTCCAGGATGTAAAATATAATCTAAAAATCACATAGATTCAAAAGTACCGTTAATTTAATCTTTAAAATCTCTTCAACATAAAAATACAAATTTTAGGAGAAAATTAACTTTAAAACTATCAACCGAAACTTCTAGTGTGTCAGGGCGAAAAAGAAAATTCTAAATTTTTTTAAAAAAAAAAAAAAATTAAAAGTGAAAAAACTATATAAAAAAATACAGCTTTGTGCCCAAAAGTTCCTAAAACACCTATGGTTTATTAGTGTGTAGTCCTCATCGTAAATTTCGATTTGACTGGTCAAGCTAAGACTCATAGCAAATGTTATGCACATTTTAGTTAAGTGTTTAAAAAAATGATCTTAAAGCTTAAAAAAAGAGTCTTTTAGTATACATTTGGGGCTGATTCACAATTTCAGTGAGAAACTACAAAAGGGTTCTTTATATTACAAAATATCTCGGGTCAGTCAATGATTAAATATAAAAAGCTCAATCGTAAAAATTATGATCACTTGGTGCTACTGTAAAAATTATCTTGCAATCCGGCCTTTCATTTTAACAAATAGATATTAAAAACCAAAGAGTATAATTTGTTAAAGTATATATTTTTTAATCTGAAAAAACATGGAACATTAACAAACTGGAATTCAACGTGCGCCAACGATGAGCATAAGCTTGCAAACTACTTAATTTAATTAGTCAACTCTAATGGAAATAGTTTACTTTAGTCCAATTAAATTGAAGAAGGAAAGAAAACTTAAACATATTAAGAATATGAAGAATGAGTATTGTTGATATAAATGTGACAGTTGACTATTAGTTAAATTTCATCTAATGTAAGTTACTACGAATTTATTTGACTATAAAAACTAGAAAAAATGTTAATATAAAAGTTCATACATTTATAGATGTATAATTCATTGGTTTATAAAAGTTTGATAGAATGATTCATATATTAAAATGACCTTCAAATATCGTTTTAGCCATATATGTCGACCTCTCACAAAATAAATAAATTGTAGGCGGGTCATGATTTCCAGTAGTAAACATTCCAAAATGTTTTGGTCAAATTTAAGGTTCTAGGGATTTTGTACACCTTTCTTAAAAGTTTGGTGCTTTTGATTGCCGTTTTAAGCAATTCTTTTTTACCCCGATTAATTAATTTGTGTGTATTCCATTACATTTTAATTAATTTAGTCATGCTAATATACGGAAAACTTACTTCAAATATTATTATTCTAATTATATTAAGTTTTAACTATAAATATTACTCCCTCCGTCCCTAAATAAAGTTCCCATTTCACCTTTAAATTTTGTCCCTAAATAAAGTTCTCATTTCTAAAACTTAAGGGATCCACTTAATATAATAATATTATTACCAATACTTTCACCACTAAGACTGCTGCCAACGCTAAGCCGGTTGGCCGCCGGTTGGCCACCGCCGGTTCCGGCGCCGTTGGCACGGACCGCCGGTTGGTCCGCCGGTTTTCCGCCAGTCGGCAAAGTCGCGAGGGAAGAGACGGAGGAGGAGAACGCTGGAGCGAGAGAGAGAGAAAAGGGGAAGAGAGAGAGAGCGTGTAATATTTTCTTTTTATTTTTTTTTTTTAATTTTTTTTTAAAGTTTTTAAAAAAAGTAATATTTAAAAAAATCTAAAAAAAATCTAAAAAAAATCTAAAAAATTCAAAAAAAAATCTAAATGAATCTAAAAAATTCAAATTTTTTTTTAAAAAATAAACTTTTTATATAATGTCTTTTTTTAATTAATGTAATTTATTTTTATTAGTTATATATTTTAATTAGTTGTATATTTTATTAGAAAAATAAAAGTAAATGGTGGGGCCCAAAGTTGGTGAAGTGACGGAGTGCTGTTGGCATGAGTACGTCAGTTTAGTGTTAGTTAGTTTGTATGCTGACGTGGCGCTGAGTTGGCAGCAACTGACGGCGTCAGTTGCCGTCACCATTGGCACCGGTCTAACTATCTCTTAAAACACTTTCTCTCTCCAATCAAATCTTATATTTTATTCAAAAGTAATACCAAATACCCCACCACTAACTATCTCCTAAAATGTTGTGCCCAACACAAATGGGAACTTTATTTAGGAACGTAGGGAGTATAACACAAAGGCATATGGAATTTGATTTCAGGATATCATTGAAGAAAAAGGTTCACATGGTCACTCTGCTTTTCTTAATTATTTCCAAAATCTCACATACGAAGTATCTTTTTTTATTTGAAAAACAACCACAACATGTATTGATCATATTAAACTTCCAACTTCCAATTTACATTCTAGAGAAGAAAAATGGCCCATGGGTTATGTCTTGAGAGTCTCAAGATCATGGCCTACATCACCGGCTGTTCGGTGTTTCTTATATTGTTCATACAATGCCTCCACCGGAAAATTCCCACAATCACCGTCGAAGAATTATACGTTCCCACCCTTAACAAAACCACCGCGGGCAACACCACCACCATCTACTTTGATCTTAAGCTTGACAACAAGAATCCGGTGGGAGTTTACTACCGTCCGATGAATCTCACATTTTCGTACTTTCCGAACAAAACCGCCACCGGAAGTGTTCCGCTAGGTGTCTACACTTTACGTGGGTTTCACCAGGCTCACCATAAGGAAAAGCACCTCCGCGACACGGTTGTGACGCCGGGAACGGTGTTGCAGCCGGGTGACGGGAGGGTGGTGGTGATGAGGGTGGATTTGGTCGGAAGAGTGAAGTTCAAGTCTATTGCGCAATGGAAGCGGACGGTGGTGTTGGGAGTTGACGTCGAGGTTGATGAGTACACCGGAGAAAAGGTCATGAAGACGGGCATCAAAATGGTGCATTCCGGTGCAGCTCCGGTGGCAGCAGCGGTGATCGGTTGGATCGGTCCGCCGGCGATCATGTTGCTTATATTTAGTTGTCTCTTCAATTCGATGTTCCTTTGAGATGTGGTTACGCTAATTATTTTTTTCCTACATATAGCATACATTAATGGCCATAAAATGAGGGCTTTTTGTTTTTGTACGTTTTTAACTTTTTCTTTATTTGAGAGTTTAGACCATGTTAAAGCGTTGACATTAAGTTTTTTTTTTAACGATGAATAACTTAGTGATTCGAGCCTAAACAGTAACATCTATAAGGAGCAGTGTGCCTTCCCTTGAACCTTCCGCCAATGGGAATATAAACCTCACGTCCATGACAGGACTTGAACCCATAACCTTGGTCATAAACAATATCTTATTTTTTCACCAATACCACTAGGCTAGAAGCCTTGGTGTTGACAACTTGACATTAAATGTAATTGTTGGAAAATTAGTTCATATAAATTGTTAAATATTTATTGTTTATTGAATATATAATTTGTAACTAATGGTTAATATATTAAAGAATTTGTTTTAAAAATTCAATTTTATTTACATATTTGCTCACCTTAAATTAAAAAAAAATAAAAAGAAAAAGTAATTTAGTAATTTTAAGTTCTTAATTTTTGAAGACAGTAGATGATTAGATGTTGTATAATATATTCTTTTTCTTAAATTATCATGTGTGAAGAATCCAACGATTTGCGTGATTGGATCCATATGATCTAGGCTCATGTGCATGAAGCAATATTTATTGGGATATGCCCTACATATATAAATGAAAATCCCAAATTAATTAGGACAATTGCAAGTGACTTGAGCCAACTCCAAAAACTTTTACGCATTTCCTAACTTATTTCGAACCATTAACTTACTAACTTGCTGTTAAAAAAAAGCTTGCTTAAAAATTTTAGTGTATAATTCTATTGAAGACAACTATGAGTAGATTATGTGCCAATAAAAAAACAAATATTTGTAGGGTGAGCATTTGAGTTGAAAAACTCGGACAGAAAGTCGGCTGAAACCGAACCAAACCAACGTCGATTATGATATAAGGTTTTGGTTTTCGATATTGTAATTTTTGATTTTCAGTTTCGGTCATATTGGTTCCAGTCAGATCCTCGAATACGGTTGAACATATGGGCAGAAAAATCGAACCAAACGAAACCAAACCCATCCAATACTGATATTGATTTCGGTTCGATTTTAAATTTTGTAATTTTATTATTTTCATTTTTGATCTAATTAGTTTTAATCTGTCCGATTCTTGAAGTAAAGTAATCAGAAGCCTTCATATTAAATGACCCCTATTTTCCCTCTTAATTTCCCCCCTTTATGATAACTCCGCCATTTAATTTTCTTCAAATGCTACTCCACCCACACACTAAAACACACACACACACAGCACGAGTATCTCTATCGGAAGGATGTCCGCTGTAACACCTCAAATTTAATGCCAAATATTGGCCAAAATAAAACATTTTATAAATAGAAGAACATCCTCAATTCGGATTTACAAAAACCTTGGTATGAAATCAGAGTATAAAAGTAGGTGTTACAAAATATATCATAACCAAGCTAAGACTAAATCCAATCTAGAGTTCTTCTATTCTAGGTCCCGCATCTCTATCCATGCGTACCTAAACCTTCGATCCCGAACCTGAGTACATAGCAAAACAAACAAGGAGTACGTGAGACAAAAACGTCTCGTGAGCTACATGGGTTTAGACCCCAAAGTTAATAATAATAACCGAACGACAAACAACAACACGTAAGCAATCACCCATCTATCTAGTCACCCTATTGTGACTCTAGTACCTTGCTTTCCTAGCAATCATACCTAGTTGTCGGGACATCCCCAACCAACTAGAACCACATTAACTTATTAACCGGGGATCCCCCGCATTAACAAGCTTCAAGGTAAAGGCAAGAGGGAATCGCCCAATCTACCAATACCTGCCTTACTCGCCGGACTACTTCCAGTTAGCAAGACTACTATCATGGAATGGGCCGATGGGGATCCGCCCAAATGCTCCCCATTCCATACCTCATGACCGGGGATCCCCCGAATCATCACATCATCTCACCATATCATAACTCGATGGTTATGTCAATCTAGCTCTCGGCTATCACGTCTATCATCAAACAAGTTAGTTCAATACAACTATCGGTATAACTAACTATAAACTACTAGTCTACACAAATAAGCAAATAGACCACAACACAAGTAATAAAATGTATTTCATAGGCTATGTACTCAGTAAAGTCCACACGTACTCACCTTAGCAATATGATGCTCAAACCGTGTTCTTGACACCCAATCTCTTGCTTCTCAATCCAATCAACTTTCCAAGGCTTCACCAAAAGCCTAATACAATTATCACAATATGATCAACATCAATTACTACTACCAATGTGTTCATCTACCTCTAGATAACACCCATCAATCCATTTTCCCCAAATATGGTGATTTACCAACCCTAGGTTTAACCAACCCTTAAGATTCTTACAAATCATAATCATACACTTGTTTCCTTTGTTAATATACCATCTATTAAAGGTATACACCATTTAAATCACCATAATCCATAACCCCAAGAACTAGGGTTTCAAACCCAACCATTAAAATACATAGATCTAAAGCTACAAAAATCAAGGAGTGAAGATATACCTTAAATCTTCACTTAGGAGTGAAATCTACCAAGCTTTGATGAAGAAATCAACCCAAAACAGCCCTTGCACTCGAAAATCGTCTTTGGAAGAAACTAGGGTTTTCAATATGCATTTATGGCTAAAAACCCGAATTTATTGCACTGGTCGGACTGGCTCGCGTCGAGCTCGCGCCGAGCTCGCGCCGCGAAAGGACGCGGGTCTTCCCGCTGGTCGCCGCTTTATACCAGACTTCGCGCCCAGCTCGCGTCGAGATCGCGTCGCGAAGTCAACGCGAAGTCAACGCGACCTTCTCGCGTTTCAGCTCTGGTCCCTCTGCTCAACCTCGCGTTTTGCTCGCGCCTGGCTCGCGCCGCGAGCCTACCTGTGCAGCAGGGCTGCACTTTTCGGTCTAGGTTCCAACACGGTTTCGTCCATAACTTTCTCATACGGACTCCAAACGACACGAAACCAATTCCTACGAGTTTTATATGATTTATCCATAATTATCATATTTTTACATATTTTATTTATTTACAAATTTCGGGTCGTTACAACTATCTACCCCTTAAGAAGATTCCGTCCTCGGAATCTCATCATAGTTCACGAAATCCGGGTACCTCTTCCGAATCTCGTCTTTGACTTCCCAAGTCAAATTCGGCCCAAGTGAATGCTTCCACTTGACCAATACCAACTCGATCTCCTTATTCCGAAGCTTCTTTGTTTTCGTCTCTAATATAGCTTCAGGCTCTTCAATCAACCGATTCGGGCCGTCAACCCGCAACTCTTGCAGTGGAATAATATTCTCAACTTCCCCGATAAACTTCTTCAAATAACTCACGTGAAAGGTGTCATGCACACCTTGAAGTTCGGGTGGAAGTTCCAACTTAAAAGCTTGAAGCCCGACCCGTTTCAATATTTTAAACGGTCCAACATACCTTGGACTTAACTTTCCCTTTTTACCAAACCGCATCACACCTTTCCAAGGTGACACTTTCAACATCACCATATCACCGACATCCAAGTCGTATGGTCTTTTCTTTAAACCCGAATAACTTCGTTGTCTATCTTGGGCGACTTTCATGTTGTTTTGAATAATACCAATCTTTTCATTTGTCACTCTCACGATCTCGGGACCCGTGAGTTTCGTCTCTCCCGCTTCCAACCAACAAGATGGAGTTCTACATTTTCTACCATATAACGCCTCATAAGGCGGCATCTTGATAGTCGAGTGATAACTATTATTATACGAGAACTCGACTAACGGTAAATGTTCATCCCATTTACCACCGAAGTCTAACACACACGATCTCAACATATCTTCAACCGTTTGAATTGTTCTTTCACTTTGTCCGTCGGTTTGCGGGTGATAAGCCGTGCTCAACCGCAACTTTGTACCCAATTCTTCTTGTAAAGATCGCCAAAATCTCGAGGTAAACCTCGCGTCCCTATCGGACACAATCGATAACGGAACCCCGTGGAGTCGAACCACTTCATCAACATACAACTTAGCCAACTTCTCAAGTGGCAATGTTTCCCGAATTGCTAAAAATAACGCACTTTTGGTCAACCGGTCAACTATGACCCAAATGGCATCGTGACCTCTACTCGTCTTCGGTAAACCTACTATGAAATCCATAGTTATATCTTCCCACTTCCCGGCCGGTACAATTAATGATTGAGCTACCCCATACGGTACTTGATGCTCGGCTTTCACTTGTGCACACGTGGCACACTTAGAGATATACTTGGCCACTCTCGTCTTCATTCCGGGCCACCAATAAACCCGTTTCATATCTTGATACGTCTTTGTACTTCCCGGGTGAATCGAATACTTCGACTTGTGCACATCATACATCAACTCTTTTCGGATACCACCGAACTTAGGAACCCAAATACGACCGCCTACGGTCTTCAACCCTTGTGCATTTTCGAGAAAATGTTGGTTTTTACCTAACCGTTCTTGTCTTAACTCGTCTTTTCCCATAACTTCTCGTTGGGCATTCTTGATTCTTTCGATGATGCTCGAGACGACTTCTATACGTGATAAAATTCCTCGGTTCGGGTTTTCATATACCTTTCGGCTCAAGGCATCGGCCACCACATTCGCCTTACCCGCGTGATACACAATTTCACAATCATAATCGGCAATCAACTCGATCCACCTTCTTTGTCGCATATTAAGGTCTTTTTGTGTAAACACATATTGCAAACTCTTATGATCCGTGTACAACGTACACCGAGTACCATACAAATAATGTCTCCACAACTTCAAGGCAAATATAATCGCCGCCAATTCCAAGTCGTGTGTCGTGTACCTTAATTCCGCATTCTTCAATTGTCGCGAGGCATACGCGATCACCTTTCCTCTTTGCATCAACACACAACCGAGCCCTTGATTTGAAGCATCACTATAAACCACAAAGTCTTCCATACCATCCGGTAACGTAAGGATCGGCGCGTTACATAACTTTTCTTTTAACAACTTAAACGCCTCTTCTTGCTTCTTCTCCCACACAAACTTCTCACTTTTTCTCGTTAACTTCGTGAGTGGAATCGCGATTCTCGAGAAATCTTGTATAAATCTCCGGTAATAACCGGCTAACCCAAGAAAACTTCTAACCTCGGTAGGAGTTCTCGGAGGCTCCCAATTTGACACCGCTTCAATCTTGGACGGATCAACCTTAATACCATCACACGTCACCACGTGACCTAGGAATTGTACTTCCCGCAACCAAAATTCACACTTTGAAAATTTTGCATACAACTTCTCCCGTTTTAATACATCCAACACGAGCCTCAAATGACTTTCGTGTTCTTCTTCGGTTTTCGAATAAATCAAAATGTCGTCAATAAACACGATCAAAAACTTATCAAGAAACGGTTTACAAACCCGATTCATCAAATCCATAAAAATAGCCGGTGCGTTGGTAAGACCAAACGGCATCACTAGGAATTCATAATGACCATAACGTGTACGGAAAGCCGTCTTCTCGGTATCGCCTTCTTTCACCCGAACTTGGTGATAACCCGACCTCAAATCGATCTTTGAGAAATAACTAGCACCTTGCAATTGGTCAAATAAGTCGTCAATCCTCGGCAACGGGTAACGGTTCTTAATAGTTACCTTATTCAACTCTCGGTAGTCGATACACATTCTCATCGAACCGTCTTTCTTTTTAACAAATAACACCGGTGCACCCCACGGTGACGAACTCGGACGAATAAAACCTTTATCTAACAATTCTTGCAATTGGGTCATCAATTCCCGCATCTCGGTGGGAGCCAAACGATATGGAGCACGAGCAATCGGCGTCGCCCCCGGAACTAAATCAATTTTAAATTCAACTTGTCTCTCCGGTGGCAAACCGGGCAAATCATCGGGAAATACCTCGGGGAAATCCCGAATAATTTTGACATCATCCATTGACTTCTTTTCTTTCCGACCATCTAATACATATGCAATAAAAGATGCACAACCTTTTGATATACTTTTCCTCGCCTTAATAGCGGTAATCACATTAGGCATGTGATGTCGTTTCTCCCCATACACATACACTTTCTCATTCTCGGGTGTCCTAATCGACACTATTTTCTTTCCACACAAAATCTTGGCTTGGTGCATTCCCAACCAATCCATACCGATAACCACATCAAACGCCCTAATTCCCATGGGCAACAAATCCACCTTAAACTTTCTACCGTCTATTTCTATTTCACAATTTCTATAAATACATTCAACCATAGACGTTTTCCCGTCGGCTACTTCTATCTCATAAACCTCATCTAACATCTCGGACGGCACATTCAATTTACAACCGAACTCATAGGACACAAACGAATAATTAGAACCCGAATCAAATAAAATATGAGTTGGCAAGGAGTTAATGAATAGAATACCTGACACCACATCGTGTGCCTCCTTCGCCTCCTCCCGAGTAAGTTGGAAGGACCGCCCCTTCACCTTCGCCGGCTCCACTTTCTTTTGAGCCGTGGACACCATCGACTCGGTTCCCTTCTTTGGGCACACATTGCTATAGTGCCCCTTCTCGTGGCACGAGAAACACTCGATCTCGGCCAAGGATTTAGACTTGCATTCTCGGGCCATATGCCCCGGCTTCCCACAATTATAACAAGTTTTCGACTCCCCTCGGCACACGCCGGCATGAGTCTTCCCGCACTTCTTGCACAAGCCAACGCTCCCTTGTTTAGAGAAGTTCGATGTGAACTTCCCTTTCTTAAACGTACTCGAGCCACTTTCGGCTTTCCTCTTCTCGCCCACATGGGCCCTCTCGGCAACACGTGCCTCATTCACTTCCTCGACACTCCGGGCGGCACTAATAGCTTCATCAAGTGAAACCGCCCTCTTTACTTCCAATTGGTAGTCCCACGGTAACCCACTAGTATACCGGACCACCCTCAACCTCTCATCCGAGTAGGTTTTAGCAACAAACGGGAGCAATCCCGTGAACTCCCTCGAATATTCTTCAATTGACATATCACCCTTTTTGAGGGTCACGAACTTCTCGTGCATCTTTTCCAAATCCCTTTCGGGACAAAATTTCTTTTTCAATCTCGTGGTGAACTCATCCCACGACATCTTCTCAACCACCTCCTTCCCGAGGGTCTCATACACGATGTCCCACCAAACCATCGCATCCTCTTTTAACAATTGTGACGCATACGTCACCATATCGGCATCCTTACATTTACTACTACCGATCACCCTCTCGGTTTCCCGGATCCATCTCATCGTTACTTTCGGGTCCGAACTACCCGTATACACATTTGGCTTACAAGCCATGAAGGATTTAAATGAACAACCTTCTTTCACAACGGGCCTAGCCCTAGCATCACTTTGGCCGCCCGTGGAGGACTTCCCTTCCCCGGTGCCACTACCTCCGGTTTTCTCATCCAACTTAGCTTCGGATTCACGGTCTCCACCCGACCTTTCACGGTCTCCAATAATTCGGTGCACTTCCTCGGCCACCGTCCCCTTGATTTGGTCGATAATAGTTTGGAGATCCGCCATGGTCACCGGAGTTCTATTAGCTCCGACCTCCGATTCGTCAACCCGATGCATTGATGGTTGACTTTCTTGCTCATCCACCCTCTCAACAGGAGGTACTTCCTCCTCCCGGTTCTCCGGGGCTTTCCCACTTCTACGAGTGTTCACCATTTCTTTCGATCAAGACTATACGAAAGACATTAAACATTTAGCACCTTGAGTACAACCCATTAGTCGCGTACGACTCAATACTCAAAATCATATCAAATTCATCGGTCCCCTAGGTTCAACCCTAAACTTAATATAAAGTCTCAAGGTCAACCTATGATCTCAAGGAATCTTATATTCCTAATGCTACAGTCTAAGACTAGGATGGTCATCCAACCTAATTCGCTTAAACTATAGCTCTGATACCAAGTTGTAACACCTCAAATTTAATGCCAAATATTGGCCAAAATAAAACATTTTATAAATAGAAGAACATCCTCAATTCGGATTTACAAAAACCTTGGTATGAAATCAGAGTATAAAAGTAGGTGTTACAAAATATATCATAACCAAGCTAAGACTAAATCCAATCTAGAGTTCTTCTATTCTAGGTCCCGCATCTCTATCCATGCGTACCTAAACCTTCGATCCCGAACCTGAGTACATAGCAAAACAAACAAGGAGTACGTGAGACAAAAACGTCTCGTGAGCTACATGGGTTTAGACCCCAAAGTTAATAATAATAACCGAACGACAAACAACAACACGTAAGCAATCACCCATCTATCTAGTCACCCTATTGTGACTCTAGTACCTTGCTTTCCTAGCAATCATACCTAGTTGTCGGGACATCCCCAACCAACTAGAACCACATTAACTTATTAACCGGGGATCCCCCGCATTAACAAGCTTCAAGGTAAAGGCAAGAGGGAATCGCCCAATCTACCAATACCTGCCTTACTCGCCGGACTACTTCCAGTTAGCAAGACTACTATCATGGAATGGGCCGATGGGGATCCGCCCAAATGCTCCCCATTCCATACCTCATGACCGGGGATCCCCCGAATCATCACATCATCTCACCATATCATAACTCGATGGTTATGTCAATCTAGCTCTCGGCTATCACGTCTATCATCAAACAAGTTAGTTCAATACAACTATCGGTATAACTAACTATAAACTACTAGTCTACACAAATAAGCAAATAGACCACAACACAAGTAATAAAATGTATTTCATAGGCTATGTACTCAGTAAAGTCCACACGTACTCACCTTAGCAATATGATGCTCAAACCGTGTTCTTGACACCCAATCTCTTGCTTCTCAATCCAATCAACTTTCCAAGGCTTCACCAAAAGCCTAATACAATTATCACAATATGATCAACATCAATTACTACTACCAATGTGTTCATCTACCTCTAGATAACACCCATCAATCCATTTTCCCCAAATATGGTGATTTACCAACCCTAGGTTTAACCAACCCTTAAGATTCTTACAAATCATAATCATACACTTGTTTCCTTTGTTAATATACCATCTATTAAAGGTATACACCATTTAAATCACCATAATCCATAACCCCAAGAACTAGGGTTTCAAACCCAACCATTAAAATACATAGATCTAAAGCTACAAAAATCAAGGAGTGAAGATATACCTTAAATCTTCACTTAGGAGTGAAATCTACCAAGCTTTGATGAAGAAATCAACCCAAAACAGCCCTTGCACTCGAAAATCGTCTTTGGAAGAAACTAGGGTTTTCAATATGCATTTATGGCTAAAAACCCGAATTTATTGCACTGGTCGGACTGGCTCGCGTCGAGCTCGCGCCGAGCTCGCGCCGCGAAAGGACGCGGGTCTTCCCGCTGGTCGCCGCTTTATACCAGACTTCGCGCCCAGCTCGCGTCGAGATCGCGTCGCGAAGTCAACGCGAAGTCAACGCGACCTTCTCGCGTTTCAGCTCTGGTCCCTCTGCTCAACCTCGCGTTTTGCTCGCGCCTGGCTCGCGCCGCGAGCCTACCTGTGCAGCAGGGCTGCACTTTTCGGTCTAGGTTCCAACACGGTTTCGTCCATAACTTTCTCATACGGACTCCAAACGACACGAAACCAATTCCTACGAGTTTTATATGATTTATCCATAATTATCATATTTTTACATATTTTATTTATTTACAAATTTCGGGTCGTTACATCCACCGGCCAAAACGACGGCTGTGCCGATCGTATTAATGGTATGAAGTCCACCCTACGAGTTGTC
This sequence comes from Calendula officinalis, assembly GCA_963853835.1. NCBI lineage: Eukaryota > Viridiplantae > Streptophyta > Magnoliopsida > Asterales > Asteraceae > Calendula > Calendula officinalis. The sequence goes on from OY970826.1 coordinate 43,994,744, forward strand.
TCCGATTTCCCTAAACCAGGTGCGCTCATATCTCCATGTTTTCAATCAGAAATTCAGACTCTATCAGTGTATATATAATTAAACTCATAATTTTGCTTATATTGATGAAATAATAATTGTGAATGATAGGGATACTGTTTCTAAACTGTAGAGAGAAAATAATTTTAACCACGCCTCAATGTGAGGTGAGAACTATGTATTTATAATAAAGAATTACAAAGAGATAAATACAAGATTACAAAATCTAAACTATATTTAACTTTATACATAGTTATCTAATATACCCCCTCAAACGAATAGGTGGTGGACCAAGACGTAACATCGCACGAAATTGTTCAAATTGAGCACACGGAAGACTCTTGGTGAATATGTCAGCCACTTGAAGCTTGGTAGAAATAAATTTTTGGTAGAGCTTTCCCGAAGTGACTAGTTCACGCACAAAATGATAGTCAAGATCAATATGTTTGGCACGTTTGTGAGACACCGGATTTTGGGTCATAAAAAGGGCACTTTTGTTGTCACAAAGCAGAGTTGGACGAACAGAGGGCAACGCATGAAGCTCTTGCAGGAGATGTGTAATCCAAACAATTTCAGCAGCAGTATTAGCCATAGCTCAATATTCTGATTCACAGCTTGACCTAGAAACCGTAGGTTGTTTCTTCGCACTCCAAGAAACAAGGTTGCCACCTAGAAAAATAGAGTAGCCATAGGTGGACCTTCGAGTTTCAATGCAACGGGCCCAATCAGCGTAGAGTAGCCCAAGATATTATGAACTTGTGGGCGACGAAAAATAAGACCAAAGCTGATAGTTCCTTTGACATATCGCATGATGCGTTTAACTGATTGAAGATGCACATCAGTGGGATTACGCAGATACTGACTGGCTTGATTTACTGCATAAGAGAGATCCGGTCTGGTGATTCTTAAGTACTGCAAAGCGCCTACTAAAGATCGATATGTTGTTGGATCGCTGAGCAAAGATCCCACTGAAGTAAAACTTTCATGTGTGGCTAACGGTGTTGGGACAGGTTTGGAGTCAAGTAAATCGGCTCGGGTAAGGACATGTTTAGCATACTTAGACTGACTGAGAAACAAACCGTCATCAGTGTAACTGACTTCCAATCCCAAAAAGTAATTTAGGTCACCAAGATCCTTAATAGCAAACTCTTGATTTAATCGAGTTGTGAAGGAATTTATGACCGATTCTTGATTTCCTATGAGAATTAAATCATCAGCATAAACTAATAAATACATTATGCATTTATCCCGAGCAAAGATGAAGAGAGATGTATCTGCACGACTACAAACAAAACCGTTAGCAATAAGAAAAGTGCTGAGGCGTTGAAACCAAGCCCGGGGAGCTTGCTTCAGACCATAAAGAGCTTTAGAAAGCTTGCAAACATGGTTCGGGAATTGTGTATCGATGAAACCCGGTGGTTGTTCCATAAAAACAGTTTCACTGAGTTGTCCGTGAAGAAAAACGTTTTTGACATCAAGTTGATGCAAACGCCATTTATGTAATATTGCAAGTGATAAAACAATTCGGACAGTGGATGCTTTGACAACTGGGCTGAACGTATGTGAGTAATTGAGACCGGGAATTTGTGTGAAACCTTGAGCAACCAATCGAGCTTTAAACCGCTCGATAGAGCCATCAGAATTATATTTAGTGCGGTACACCCATTTAGAACCAACAACATTACCGGTATGTGGGCGTGGAACTAAGACCCAAGTGTTGTTTTGTTTTAAGGCTTCCATTTCCTCATGCATGGCAGCAACCCAATGTGGATGTTTAACAGCTGACTTATAACCTTTGGGTTGATTTCAGGATAATAAAGCAACATGTAAACCATGCGTGGATAAGGAAGCAAAATCTGCTCGATGTTGAGTTTTAAAAATACCCGATTTGAAGCGAGTCTGCATCGGGTGAGATGGTTGAGCAGATTCTGCAGTAGGTTTTGTAGCAAGTTCGGCAGCATGTACATTTGGAGCAGGTTGCGGTATTGGAGCAGGCTGCGGTAGAGGAGCGGAATCAGGCAGCTCGGCAGCGGGTGGAGTGGGCTGCTCTGCAGCGTCTGGAACCAGCTGCTCGGCAGCAGTGTTTGGAGCAGACTGCACAGGGATTGGAGCAGTAGGTTGAGTGCAGAGATGACACGAGCTATGTACATGAGTAGTGCTCGGGGCTGCAGGAACCGATGGAGTTGCGTGTTGATCAGGAACCGGAATAGGTGGAATATCTTCCAAAAATTGGGACAAGTCCAGTTTAGATATATCATGATCAACAGTCCCTGCAAAAGGAAAAACTGCTTCATTGAACCTTGCGTGTCTAGTAATATAAATTCTGGAAGTCAGTGGATCAAGACACTTGTATCCTTTGTATTGGGAGTGATACCCAACAAAAATACATGGTATACTTCGGCGAGCTAATTTGTTTGTAGAATAATCCTGAAGATATGGATAGACGAGGCACCTAAATATACGAAAATTCCCGTAGGTTGCCCTTCGATCATAAATCAGCTCAAAAGGGGATCGGTTGTCAAGAACTTTTGTGGGCACGCGGTTGATAATAAAAGTTGCTGAGCTAAAAGCATTGACCCAGTGCGAGGCGGGAACATGAGCATTAAATAACATTGCGAGCCCAGTTTCAACAATATGCTTATGTTTCCGCTCAGCACGACCGTTTTGTTGCGGAGTGTACGGGCAAGATAGTTGATGAAAAGTACGTTGTCTTCAAAAAATTTACTAACGGTACTGTTAACAAATTCAGTGCCACCATCACTTTGAAAGACCTTGATTTTTCGTGATAGCTGAGTTTGCACAAGTTTAATAAAAGCACTCAAAACTGCATAAAAACCTGATTTAGTTTTAAGAAGATAGAACCATGCATATCGTGAGTTATCATCCACAAAAATAACATAATAGAGATAACCGTCCGATGCAACCGGAGCCGGTCCCCTCAAATCATAGTGTATTAAATCTAGTGGATGTAAATAACGCTTTAATTCAAGTCAAATGGTAATTTATGCCCTTTAGATAACTAACAAGGTTCACAAATAACAGGTTTAGGTAATAAAGAGGTGACTTGAAGTACACCTAACTTATGCAAACTAGAAATAACATCAAAAGAAATATGCCCTAATCTATTGTGCCATAGCTTAAAAGAAGTTTTATTCGGTGTTCCAGAAAATGCAACCAAGGCAGTGGGTGCATTCCTGAGTATGTATAGCCCATCTTCAGCCCATCTTCACACAGTCCTTGTGCTATCACCTGTTTGTTTACCCGATCCTGAATATAAAAAATGGTTGAGAAAAAGAACATCAACTGGGTGATCCATTGTTAGCTTACTAATTGATAAAAGATTTTTGGTTAAATTTGGAATAACCAAAACATCACGTAATAATAAGGTTTTTGAAACCATAGAAGTACCCGTATGAGAAACAGGGAGTTTATGACCATTACCAAAAGTCACATTCATATTACCCGTATAAGGCGCGGGTTGAGAATCATTGTCGGTGGATGAAGTCATGTGAGCGGTTGCTCCTATATCAACATACGAGTCTGGAGTACCTTGATTCACATGACATTGAGCGTGAAAATCATGTGCTAAATTTGCATCATCGGTTTGTGCACTAGAGGCATAAGTAGGTAAACTAGGGCATGAGGAAGCATAGTGACCGTTGGTTCTACAAAGTTGACAGTGGGGAGGGTGATGGCCCCCACGGCCACGGCCACCATTATTAGCACCACGACCACCGTTGTGACCTCCGCGAGAATTCTGACCACGACCACGAGTACCATTCCCGTTCCGATTGTATGTGTTGTGATCGGAAACAAAGGCAGCCGGTGGTGCAGAAGTGCCATGAAGGGACTGCATAAACATCTCGTGACTTTCTGATTGAGATAATAAGTCCCTAAACGAAGGTGTTGGTCGAGACGTGCGGATTGCAGTGGAGAATGTTTCAAAAGAAGCTCCCAATCCACAAACGAACCGGTGAATTTTATCCATCTCATCAACCGGTTGACCAATAGCTGCTAATTTATCACAAACAGATTTAAAACGTCGACCGTAATCAGCAACCGATGACGTACCTTTTGTGATATTACGAAGAGAATCCCGGAGAGAATGGATTCACTCAACCGAACAATTACTATATGCTTGTTCGAGAGTAGTGCAGATCGATCGGGCAGTGCGAAGACCCAAGACTTCGGCGGTAACTTCTTCAGTAAGAGAAGAGTTGAGAAGAATAACAGCCCGCTGATCAAGGTCAGACCAGGTTGCATACGCCGGATTAGGGGTCGTTTTGTCGTCGATCTGGATAAATTCCGATGGGGCTGCGGACGAACCATCAATGTGTGGAGAAAGCTTCTGATAAGAGAAAAGAAGAAGCATTTGATTTCGCCACAAGAGATAACTGGTGGAGCATAGTTTGATAGGAATCATATGCAATAAAGTGTTCATGGTGAAGGTTCTGTCCGTCGAAGAAGAAGTCATCGGGAATTGATGCGGAAGAGAAGCAGGTACGAGGTACCAGGGAAAATTCGGCTAAGGTTTTGGTAGGGAAGGAGCAGAATATTTTTTTTAGAGAGGAGGGTAGGGTTTTAGGCTGATACCATGTAGAGAGAAAATAATTTTAACCACGCCTCAGTGTGAGGTAAGAACTATGTATTTATAATAAAGAATTACAAAGAGATAAATACAAGATTACAAAATCTAAACTATATTTAACTTTATACATAGTTATCTAATATAAACATCACTACTTTGATGCTCGACCCAAAGGCATTAAAAGACACAATTGATTTGTTCGTTGAGCGATACAAACAGAAGAAAATTTCTATAGTTGTAGGTGGTTTATTGATATTCTTTTAAATTTTTTGAGTAAATTACACGGATAGTCCTTGTGGTTTGATCTGGGTTGTGGATTTGGTCCTTAAGTTTCAGAAATTACATCGAAAGTCACTAAGTATCGGACTTCGTATCGGTTTTGGTCCCTAAGCCTAAAAGCCGTCAGAATTTGCTGTTAAATTTTCACAAATAACAATTTTACCCTTTATACTTTAAGAACAAAACTAAAAAATCTTGTTAATCTTGTGATAACGTTGATGGTATACGTTCGCAATCGTCGGATCATTTTACACCTACTGCTACCCCAACCCAACCCAACCCAAATTCCATTGCATTTTCTCTACTCTGTAACGATCATTGCACGTATACATACAACGGGGATCAAATTCTAAAATCATGCATCAATAACTTCATATCTTTTTACCCTCTCAAATCTTATCTAGCATCATCGAGCTCCGACGCCATTTGAACAACCGCTGGTGACGCCGGCAAGCTTTCTCTGGTGACTCTCACACGAAGAAGACGAAACGAACTACTCGATGGATGAAGATGACGCTGGTGGGGGTGATTGTTGTCCCGACGATGATGGTGTTGTAAGTCAATTTGTCAGATCTGTTTTAAAAACGATTTGTGCTCGATTTATGACTTTGTATGTGTGCTTGATTTTTGCAAGGATGAGGAATGGTTGTGAGGAGATGGTGATTGGTAATGAAGCTAATAGGCATCGGTGATGAAGCTCAATTTACATCAATTTCATGGGTTTAATTTTTAGAAATTGGGAAATTATTTTATGCTTACAAAGCCTTCTCCTTTTGAACTTCAAGATAATTTGATTTTTTCTTCCATTGAATGTCTTCTCCTGCATCCGGCGTATTTTCGGTTTAAAAGAGAGAAGGAGAGATAGGGGGTGGGGGGGGGGGGGGGGGGGGAGAGAGAGAGGGGGGAAAGGAGTAGGGGTGAGCAGATAAAACAGGTAACCGGAATTGGAATGGAACCGTTTTGGAACCGGCAGTTTCGGTTCCTAAAATTATGGAACCGCCCTAAGAGGTTCCGGTTCTCAAAATTTAGGAACCGGTAACCGGTGGATAACCGGAACCGGCGATTATTCGGTCTACTTTTGTTAAAATATTATATATATGATAAATTTAATGTCCAAATTTAACAATATGAGAAAATTTGTGTAACTTTTAATGAGTTTAGTCATTAATTAGTCTAAATATAGTGTTCTAACGATAAAATATATAGACAATCATATGTTTAAGTGTTTGGAGTTTATGATTATTAAAAGATTAGTTGATAAAATGACAAAAAATGATTAATATTTAAGCTTCACATCTTATTTTAATTTTACGATTTTAGAAACAGGGTAGCCGGAACCGGCACCGGAACCAGAGGTTCCGGTTCCGGTTCCGAAAATTGAGAAACCGGTACAAGAGGTTCCGGTTCCGGTCCGAACCGGTGGGTACCCGGCTATGCTCACCCCTAGAAAGGAGGAATAATTAAACAAATTAAAAATTAAATTAAAAATTAAATTAAAAATTAAATAAAAAATATAAGCTGAAGGATATTTTAGTCAATTGATATAAGTTAACAGCAAATTCTGACGACTGTTAGGCTTAGGGACCAAAAGCGATACGGAGTCCGATACTTAGTGACCATCAATGTAATTTCTAAAAACTTTATGACCAAATCCAAAATTCATGTCAAACCACAGGGACTATCCGTGTAATTTACTCTAAATTTTTTCAATATTAATCGCAATTTGGCTAAATGTTCATGGCACGTCACCTTCTCCCCCAAATACTAGTTGAAAAATAGGGTCCAATTTTGACCTTTGATTGTCACAAAATATCATATACTTTCTCCGATTCAAAATAAGTGTTACACTTTATTTATATGAACGATTCAAAATAAGTGCTACACTTTAAAAAATTACATTATTTGGCAAAATATATTATGACCCACACTCACTAACTGTCTACTTTAACAAAGTGAAAAGACTCATTTACCCTTACTTTTTACTTTTAAACATCATTAACCTCACTTTACTCAAAAGGTGTGGGACCCATTATCCACTAACCATTCAATTAATCTAGTTTAAACATCGTTATAATATTTTGCTTCAAAACCGGTGAAACCCAAAGTGTAGCACTTATTTTGAATCGGAGGAAGTATTATACTCAACTGGTGGTCTAGCTAGCAGATGTTGTCTCTTATTATTTAGTACGTTCTTTAGATCATACAGAGTTGCGTTCAAAGGTATTTTGGTCATTTAAAAAAAATATTTTTATACTTTTTTTTATTTTTTATTTAGAATTTTTATTTTTAAATTTTTTTTTTCGTTAACAATCATATTTAGTTGATAATTACGTGTAATATATGAATTATATGTGATTGAACTAAAACATCAAATATGATTAAGGGGGTGTTTGAGATCGTTTATTGAAAATAGATTATGCGTTTTCAAAATGAATAATCAGATAATCAACAGTTATAAAACGTGATTTTAAAAATAGTGTTTGGATTTGATTATGATGTTTGATATCGCAATAATCAGATAATCAATTGTCTGAGTGTTTGGCAAACTAAATTATTAGTTGTTTAAATGTAAAATGACAATTATGGTCATTTAAAAAGTGGAAGCTGACAAAGTAAGGTGATAGGTAGTATTCATATAGTGATGATAAAGTTGTAATTTTGTAGGAAGACTAAATCACGTTTTTTAAAAGCAACCCCCTAGGTGCTTTTTGAAAACTGTGTTTTGTGATCTCCAAATCGTGGATAATCACTTATGTGATTTTATTTGCCAAACACCAAAAGTAGATTATTCACGTTATCAAATCGTAATAATCTAATAATCTAGAAGATAACGCAATGCCAAACACCCATTAAATATACAATCACATGTGATTTTAGTGTAAAATCATATGTGATTAATATTACACGTAATTATCAAATAAATACGGTTGTTAACGAAAAAAATAAAAAATATTTAAAATTAAAAAAAAATATTAAAAAAATCAAAATTTTTTAAGTACCAAATGACCAAAATACCCCTTCATGTATAAAATATGTGATTAATCTTGACCATTAGATCTTATTAATCAATGGTTGAGATTGTTTCTCGAGACTTCGTACAAATAATGAACTTTTTTGAATATTTATCTAAATAGTATTTCTCCAAAATTAATAAATAGTGTAATGTTAAACTTGCACTAACTATATATCTTATAGTATAATGTTGCTAAAAGGTTATGGTTAATCATTGTTTTCACCAAAGGTCAGGGCTAGTGGTATCTAACTATTTGGTATTTAGGTGTCACACAAATTTTTTCTGCTATTAAAAAAAAAGTGTCACACAATGTAGTGGGTTCATGTCATATTGTGGATAAAAATGATGTAGATCAGGATGTGTGTGTTAGTGGTTCAAAAAGAAAATCATGGTTTTCATATGTCATTTTCTGATAATTAATTAATGTTAGGGTTGGTTACAAATGGTTGTGTATTGCATTGGCAGGTATTGAAGCTCGTGAGTTTTTGTTTGATACTGCAAGGCTGCAATTGCGCTATTGGAGCAAAGTTTGTTCCTTTATGGAAGCCGAAAAAGCTGCCTGGTACATATACATTGCTTCTAAATTCGTTCAACTCAAGAACACAAATTTCGGAAGAAAATCGACTTTCATACAAAAATATAACTAAAAGTTCAAGTGTTGTCAAAAAAACCATAATAAGGCCTAGATTTTTTAATGTCTGAAAAAAGACAAACACTCTGAAAAATGAGCTTAAAATAAAGTACATAAATTAAACAAAATGGAGACTCGTTGCAAAAGTTTTGCTCATTTTAATACAATATCTTTTCTCACATGATTTTAGGCATCAAGGAACAAAAGGGCACGTTAGTCATCACTTAGGCCTCCATCATTTAGCATCCTCAAAAAACTGTAATTATGTTATAGGGTTGTGACTTGTGAGCGATTGCAATTGCATGGGTAGCCGTTATACATACTTGTTGAGTCGCACTTTCAGCCATAAAATTAACAGCTTTCAATGGAGTGTTTAGGATCATGTTTTAAATTGATTATGCGTTATGAAATAATCGTCTCCAGCTTATCTACTATCTACTATAATAATATATAAAAGCTTATATGGCCACATGTCATCTTATAAGGCATCTATGACACATGGCATTCCCTCATAGTTTCTAGACTTTTCCCACCTAAAATTTAAATTAATTAATTAACTAAAAAATTCTTAATTAATATCCTTCAAGTTTATAATTAAATTTAAAAAATTATCTATTCAATTAGTAAGATATATTCTAATTTTTAGGATTTTTTACCAACTTTTCCTTTCAAAACCATAATAACCATGAAATGAAAATAATCATTCAAATAAAATCGTATGAAATTTTTTTAGGTTCCATTGATTAATTTTTAATTGAAGTTTTTAAATTTTATAATTCTTTTTTATTTTTAATGTTAGTAAACTACACTAAAGATCCTTGTGGTATATCAGTTATTACAAACTCAATCTCATAAGTTTGATTATTTCACTTGACGTCCCTGGTGTATGTACTTTATTACACTGATGGTCCTATTGTTGTTACAAAAAATTAATGACAAAATTGTATTTTGCCCTTTTGTAATAAAGCAAATATAAAGGGCTGCGTATGTAAGAAGTGGTAAACACTTGAACACTCGTGAAATTTACTCTATTAATTGAATACTTTTATCTTTTTCTTTTCTTATTATCCATATTCTTCCACAACCTTCAGACCGACCATCCACATTTATCTCTTTGATTTACAAGCTAAGCCAAACACCATTATCGCCGAGACGACACCCATTGAAAAGTTGGTCCATCCCCGACTCTACCTTTAATCGCCTTCTACTAAGAAAATTCTTAATTAATATCTTTAATATCCTTCAAGTTTATAATTAAATTTTAAAAATCATCTATTCAATTCGTAAGATATATTCTAATTTTTAGGATTTTTTACCAACTTTTCCTTACTTTAAAATAATCAAAACCATAATAACCATGAAACTAATATAATCATTCAAATAAAATCGTATGAAAAAAAATTTAGGTTCCTTTGATTGATTTTTAGTTGAAGTTTTTAAATTTTTATAATTCTTTTTTATTTTTAATTTTAGTAAACTATACTAAAGGTCCTTGTGGTATATCAGTTATTACAACCTCAATCTCATAAGTTTATTTATTTCACTTGACGTCTCTTGTGTATGTACTTTATTACACTAATGGTCCTATTGTTGTTACAAAAAACTAATGACAAAATTGTATTTTACCCTTTTGTAATAAAACAAATATAAATGACTTTGTATGTAAGAATTGGTAAACACTTGAACACTCGTGGAATTTACTCTATTAATTGAGTACTTTTATCTTTTTCTTTTATTACTTTTTTATCCATATTCTTCCACAACCTTCAGAACCATCTGCGTCTATCTCTTTGATTTGCAAGCTAAGCCAGAGACTATTATCGTCGAGGCCACACTCATTGAAAAGTTGGTCCATCCCTCACTCTACCTTTAGTCGCTATCTACATTTTAGTTGATTGAATATATTTTTTTTAACTTTTAAGCGTATATATTTTAGTTGATTTGTTGTTGAAAAAAATATGTTATATTGAATCATTCTAATTCTGCATTAATCATTAACAATTTATTTACAGAATTGTAGTACTTATTCAGTTTCAAAATAAATTATACATTTGTAATTTCTTTATTTTTGAGGCAAAAAATTATAATTAGAATTAGATTAGATTTTAATAGTGTGTAAGGATAGGTCTCATACATTTTAATTAAAGTGAGTTTAATTATATTTAAAAGTAAAAGTAAGAACAAATTTGTCATCTCATTATATTAAGTGAGATAGTTATTTTATATGAGTCTTAAAATATAACTTTTTACCAAATAATACAACTTTTCAAAGGTTAATATTTATTTTAAAACATCCTAAAATATAAAGTGTGTCACTTATTTTGCAACGAAGGAAGTATGACATTTTATGCAAAAACTCTTTTTATTCATAGTATTAATATTATCAACATGTTTATTTTTTATTAATCATGATTGTTCTAATTATATATAACTTTAAATATTCATCTTTTTAACTGAATGTATTTTTTTTATGTTATAGAACTTAATCATTGGCCGTAATCTATAAATCATTAGTAACCGATAAAGACTTGTATTGAAGGTAATTCTTATTTTTTATGTAGTTCCTGTAACCCTTGTATTTTTAAAACATCATTTAAATCATTTAAAATACATTTTTCTAATATTTGACATATTATCCAAATTTTAAAACCTTTATCACAGTTTACAAAAATACGGTGTCACCAAGTATATCAAAACCATAGGCAAACGGGATCTACCTATGAGCTCCCGAGCTAAACATTTCTAGGCCACTTCTAGTGAAACCTTGTAACGACCCGAATTTTGTGTTAAATAAATTATGAAAAAATATGATAAATAAGGATAAATCATTTAAAGAACGTAGAAATTGGTTTCGTGTCATTTGGACATCATATGAGAAAGTTATGGACGAAACAAGGTCGAAAAGGGCACTCCTAGTTAGTGCTGATTCCGTTAGTGCTGATCAGTTAGTGCTGATTCCGTTAGTGCTGATCAGTTAGTGTTGATTCCGTTAGTGCTAATCAGTTAGTGCTGATTCCGTTGGTGTTGATTCCGTTAGTGCTGATCAGTTAGTGCTGATTCTGTTAGTGCTGACTCCGTTAGTGCTGACTCCGTTAGTGCTGACCCAGTTAATGCTGATCAGTTACTGCTGATTTTCGTCTGGAACACCTTAAATACGGGTTTTTGGCCATTAAGTGCCAAAACTTGAAAGCCTAACTCTCTCTCTAAGTTCTTATACATATTTTGAGTGGAAAAGGCCATCTGGAGCCGATTTTGGGGTCCGAATAAAGTGATTGTGCTTCTATTGTCGAAGATCAAGGTAAATCTTCACTCCTTTGTAGTTGTAGCTTTAGATCCATGGATTTGTAAGCTTGGGTTTGAAACCCTAGTTCTTGGGTTTATGATTAATGGTTGAATAAAGGTTGTATACACTTAATAGATGGTATTTTAACAAAGAAAAGAAGTGTATGTTTAAGATTTGTAAGAATCTTAAGATTGGTTAAACCTAGGGTTTTGAATGTCACCAAAATTTGGGGAAAAGGGTGTTGGTGACTAATTAGTGTAATGAGACTAATATTGGAGACTAATGATGTCAAAATTGGGTTGTGGTTGGGTTTGGGTTTCGTTGGTGAAACCTTGAAACTAAGATTTTGGGACTTCCACCAAGTTGGATGAACTTGGTGGTTAAAGATGAAAATAGAAATTATGAGTTATCTAGTTATTAAGGATAACTAGAAATGTGATTATTATGTTGATAGGTTGCAAGAACCTAAAGGTTGGGGATATTCCAAAGGCGGGAAGCAAGGATTCGTGTTGATGAACACGATATGGATTTAGTTATCGCTAAGGTGAGTACATGATGAGACTTTTAAACTGGGTACATAGCAAATCATTTTGAAAACTATGATGTTTTATGAGTCATTATTAATAAATGATTTTAATAAAGGTATTATTAAAAAGATGAGAAAAAGGTAAATAGTATATGATATCAACGGATTTATACATGTTTAAATGCGTCAATATTGTATTTTTTAGGCTTGATTTATAGTAAAAATAAGTGTTTATGCCTAATTTATGATGGTGTTGATAAAATGCAGGTCAAAAGTCCAAATTATAGAAGAAAAGGGCCAAAAACGTAAAAATTCAGCAAATTCCGAAATTCAGACATGCTCGAGCGGCGCGAGCAGGCCCCTGTCGCACCCCGTGGCGCGCGAGTGTCCCTCTGTCGAGCGCGCGAGAGACCCCTGGTCGAGTGCTCGAGCAAAACAAAAATAAGGGTATTTATGCTAAAATTCAGCCATTCTTTTGGGGATCTTTTGTGCAGCCGATTTTTGACCTAGGGAAGCTATTGTGGACGAATTTTAGGGGTTTCAAGCATCAAGATCTTCAATTCCATTCATAATTTTCGGTTCTAAATCATTACGATTTTCATTATGTTTGTTTTATTGAATTCTTACGTTTGTTTTGCGATGTTTAGCATGTCTATGTGCTAATCATTTATATTCACTATGATTAGATGAAATCTAGGCTTTAGGTTTGGTATTTTTAGGATTTTAACGTTGGTTTTGAACGCTTGTTTATTTATATCAAAAACCCTTTCGGTTAATTCTTGAACCCATTTTTCATTATAAAGAATGAAAGATGTTACTGTAAAAACTATTGCACATTAAAAATCATAGATGTTTTGTAAGAATAAAAATTGTTTGAACTTGTAGTCCGTCAACTAATTATCTGATTTTTTCGTTTAACTCTCACATAATAAGCTTTGAGTGTTTAGATGAAACTGATTTTGTGATAATTTCATATAAAATAACTAGGTTATTGCCCGTGAAACTTCACGGGTGATATATAAATTATTGAGCGTAACATTTATATAATATAAAATATATTGTTACTTGTATGGTTACTATATATACTTCTGAATTTTTAAATGTTTTAATAATTTAAATTTGGAATTTAGCAGTCGGGAAACGTTCAATATAGTGCTTGATTTTTATGTAGTGTCAAGGATAGATCTCAACCTTGGATCAATCAACCACAAAATCACAACCGCCACCATCATCACATGTGATTCAATACATCAACACCACCATCATCTCATGTGTATTAAATCACATGTGATTGCACACTGCCGACCACCACCACCACCCCATGTGTATTAAATCACATGAGATTCTACATCGCCGACCACCACCACCAAGCTCCGCGGACCACCGTCTCCACAAACGGCAAACCCCTAGCCACCGTTGGCTGTTTTGAGTTGCATGTGATAGCGTACCCAATCACATGTGATTGCGGCAGCGGCGGGCGGGCGGCGGCACTGCCGGTGGTGGTGGTGGTGGTTTTATATTGAATCACATGCGATTTGATGATGGTGGTGGTTAAGAGATTTTTTTTTATTAAATGGCTAGGATTTGTGCATTGGAACAGTAACGACCCGAATTATTGTAAATAAATAAATTTTATAAAAATATGATAATAAGGATCAATCATTTAAAACACGTGGGAATTGGTTTCGTGCCATTTGGACATCGTTTGATATGGTTAAGGTCGAAAAGGGGTCGAAAGTTAGACCAAATCAGCAAAACACAAGGGAATCAACTGCTCGAGTGCACGAGAAATTTTTGAGGGGCGCGAGTGTCTGGGGCTGACCACTTCTGGTCGTGTCGAGCGCGCGACAAGGTGATGGTCGAGCGCGCGAGGTCGTCTGGAACACATTAAATTCGGGTTATTGGCCATCAAATGGCAAACTTGAATCCCTAAATCTCTCTCTAAGTTCTTATACATATTTTGAGTGGAAAAGGTCATTTGGAGCCGAATTTAGGGTCCAAATCAAGTGATTTTGCTTCCATTGTTGAAGATTAAGGTAAATCTTCAATCCTTGATGTTTTTTACTTTAGCTCCATGGAAGTAAAAGCTTGGATCTCAAACCATAGTTCTTGGGGTTTTCTTAAATGGTGAAATACATGTTGTCTACACTTAATAGATGGCATTTTAACAAAGGAAATAAGTGTATGGTTAAGATTTGTAAGAATCTTAAGAGTTGGTTGAAACTAGGGTTTGGATTATCACCAAAAATTGGGGAAAATGGTGTTATGGGTTAGCTAGTGATGATTTATGTTAACCTTGTGATGGTTATTGAAATAGGGTTTCTACCAAGAGGGTTGGAGATCAACAAGTTGTTTGAGAAGTGAAGATTCGGTGTTCAAGGAACACAATTGAGCTAATATTTGCTAAGGTGAGTACATGAGACTTTTAAACTGAGTACATAGCAAAGAGTTTTGAAAATACTTATGATATTTTATGGGTCTTTATTAATAAATATTTTGATAAAGATAATGAATGAAAAGATAAGAAAGTAGGTATAATGTGATACTAGAATATGTCTAGTATTGTTGATGAATTTGGAAGTGAATATGATGAACTAAGTAATTATGAAACATTTATTAACGAACAATAATAATAAGGTTATTGAGTAAAAGAATGTATATTGAGTGTTTACTAATAAATATGTATTAGTAAAGTAATTGAAAATGATTCATATAGTAATGAGAACCTATTGGTAAGATTTACTATTAACAGTAAAGAATGAATATATATGAAAATGAATATGATGTGAGTAGTGTATTATTGTCAACGAAGAGATAAAAGTATTATGATATCGATAAATAAGAAATGTATCTTATGAAATAAGTAAATATGGACCTCCTAGGGTTCATAGATGTAGAATTATGCGTGAGTTGATAAAGATCGAGTCTATGGGACCATATGGGTATGTTCACGCTATGTTGAACTAATTATATATTGTTATTATTAGATAACTAACATGTTTGATGTTTGATGTTTGATGTGATAGCCAGAAGCTTTGACTGACATAACTGTTAGGTTATGATAAGAGATAGATGGTGGTGACGCGGGGATCCCCAGTCACTGAGATGGGTGTATATATGGTTATACACTAGGCACATGGGTGCTTCTAGTACGCATATGTTTGGTACTATGTACGTTAGGGTTCTAATGCATATATGTTTATGTATTAGATATGTTGGACTTCTAGTACATATATGTTTATGTACTAGATTTGAATGTGCTACTAGTACATATATGTTTATGTACTAGATATGATTGTGCTTCTGGTACCTATATGTTTATATACTAGATATATTTGCTAGAGAAGCAAGGTTGATTGAGTCACAATAGGGTGACTAGACGGTATTGACGTAGTTTATATATATGTTTATATATATATATGAAATAATTATTATTATTGGGGTCTAAAACCCATGTATCTCACGAGACTATTTTGTCTCACGTACTACGTTTGTTTTATGGCTATGTACTCAGGTACAGGTTGAAGTGATAGAAGGTTTGTAACACCCGTATTTTTAAGACATCGTTTAAATCATTTAAAATACACTTTTCCCGATATTTGACATATTGTCCAAAATACATTTTAAAAAAAACTTTAAAACCTTTATCAGAGTTTACAAAAATACGGTGTCACAAACTATAAACGTTAAGATCCTAAAAATACCAAACCTAAAGCCTAGATTTCATCTAATCATAGTGAATATAAATGATTAGCACATAGACATGCTAAACATCGCAAAACAAACGTAAGAATATAAATGATTAGCACATAGACATGCTCGACAGAGGGACACTCGCGCGCCACGGGGTGCGACAGGGGCCTGCTCGCGCCGCTCGAGCATGTCTGAATTTCGGAATATGCTGAATTTTTACGTTTTTGGCCCTTTTCATCTATAATTTGGACTTTTGACCTGCATTTTATCAACAACATCATAAATTAGGCATAAACACTTATTTTTACTATAAATCAAGCCTAAAAAATACAATATTGACGGATTTAAACATGTATAAATCCGTCTATATCAAGATGCCCACACTTGAACATTGCTTGTCCTCAAGCAAATCATCATATATATTCACATCATAAATTCATTATGTTTGTTTTATTGAATTCTTACGTTTGTTTTGCGATGTTTAGCATGTCTATGTGCTAATCATTTATATTCACTATGATTAGATGAAATCTAGGCTTTAGGTTTGGTATTTTTAGGATTTTAACGTTGGTTTTGAACGCTTGTTTATTTATATCAAAAACCCTTTCGGTTAATTCTTGAATTTTTGATTGTTTTAACTATTGATTATTAATTATTCTGTTGAGTGACCACTAGCATTTATAGTTAATCATTACTTCAACTTTTCACCCCGGTGACGTAGTTGGCAATCCACTAGATCTAGGGATTCGAGTTTAAGCATCAAATAACTTAGGTGAAACCGAAAGTCTAATCTTAGTAACGACCGAATTCGAGATTAGACGGCGACGGAAATCCGGGCCTAGATATAATTAACAAGTTGAAGTGTGACCATAGTATGATTCTTTAGGAAAACTTTAATTAGGAATGATAATACGGTCATTGTAGGAAGCTAGAGACCACTGCTTACCTGACTTCTAGAACACTAATTAAATCGGGATTTAATCAACCAAACCTAGAACTAGATGGAATCGATCATAGTGAATATTCCTTCTCATATTTGAACACAGTTTTACTACTTTGTCAATTTGTCTCAGTTTTCAAAAGCTCAAGTTACTTTTAATCAGTTTCTTCATTTAATTAGTTTAAAAACAAAAACCCCTACTTTATGCATTCATTTAGATTAAATCGTTAGTTTTAGACTATTTAGTCGGCTTAACTGTTCCCTGCGGAAACGAACACCCGAAGTACTTACCTGAACTATATTGCTCACGATTAGGTCATACTTGACTAAGAGTGTGGTAATCTAGAGAAGGCGTATTTTAGGTTATTATTTTATAACTAGTTTTCACACATCAGTATACTATCTAAGTATGTCTAAAATGCTTGATGATTTTGAAAGAGATCATGATAATGAAAAGTGATTAATAACTAAATATTGATATGATGTAAAAGGAGTATATTTTTATAATATGTGATTACTAATGATGAAACTAGTTGATTTGATTATGTAAATACTAATTAAGATTAGTATGTGGATAGATTGTATGATGACCTAATGGCATTGATGATAGATGTGACATAAATTCACATGTAATGGTTATGACGGGTAGATTGAAATAGGACATGCACGTGATAGATTGGAGGCATTCTGGTTATCACGGTATCTTTAAACCGTTGGATTGGAGGCATTCTGATCAACTTGATGGGTCGAATGTTTTATGTTTAAATGTTTTATCGAGTCTATAAGTAATTTAGTTAATTATGTGATTTTTAATAAATTGCTTATTGATAATGAAATGATAATTGATTGAGAATGATGGAGCTATAAACTCATAGTAATAATAGACGGATGATGATGATGATGATGTCCCTAGGGCCGTGATAGATTGGAGGCATTCCGGTTATTACTGTACCTTAAGGTTAGCGGTAGATTGGAGGCATTCCGATTACCCAATACCTATGAGTCCCGGTAGATTGGAGGCATTCCGATTACCGTGGATATGACGATCTTGATAGATTGGAGGCATTCCGATTATCTTGACATTGGCCAATAATGAATGAAACGAAGTGACCCGAATGAATTAATAATATTATTTTAATTATAAATGGTATAATGTGACTAGTTGTTTATCGGGTCTAAAACGCATGTATCTCACGAGGCAATTTTGTCTCACGTACTAAGTTTGTTTTGCGGCTACGTACTCAGGTACAGGTTTGAAGTGACAGAAGGTTGCACTAGAGGTGACCTAGAGATGTTTAGCTCGGGAGCTCATAGGTAGATCCCGTTTGCCTATGGTTTTGATATACTTTGTGACACCGTATTTTTGTAGACTCTGATAAAGGTTTTAAAGTTTTTTTTAAACTGTATTTTGGACAATATGTCAAATATCGGGAAAAGTGTATTTTAAATGATTTAAACGATGTCTTAAAAATACGGGTGTTACAAACCTTCTATCACTTCAACCTGTACCTGAGTACATAGCCATAAAACAAACGTAGTACGTGAGACAAAATAGTCTCGTGAGATACATGGGTTTTAGACCCCAATAATAATAATTATTTCATAAATATATAAACATATATATAAACTATGTCAATACCGTCTAGTCACCCTATTGTGACTCAATCAACCTTGCTTCTCTAGCAAATATATCTAGTATATAAACATATAGGTACCAGAAGCACAATCATATCTCGTACATAAACATATATGTATTAGTAGCACATTCAAATCTAGTACATAAACATATATGTACTAGAAGTCCAACATATCTAATACATAAACATATATGCATTAGAACCCTAACGTACCTAGTACCAAACATATGCGTACTAGAAGCACCCATGTGCCTAGTGTATAACCATATATACACCCATCTCAGTGACAGGGGATCCCCCGCGTCACCACCATCTATCTCTTATCATAACCTAACAGTTATGTCAGTCAAAGCTTCTGGCTATCACATCAAACATCAAACATGTTAGTTATCTAATAATAACAATATATAATTAGTTCAACATAGCGTGAACATACCCATATGGTCCCATAGACTCGATCTTTATCAACTCACGCATAATTCTACATCTATGAACCCTAGGAGGTCCATATTTACTTATTTCATAAGATACATTTCTTATTTATCGATATCATAATACTTTTATCTCTTCGTTGACAATAATACACTACTCACATCATATTCATTTTCATACATATTCATTCTTTACTTTTAATAGTAAATCTTACCAATAGGTACTCATTACTATATGAATCATTTTCAATTACTTTACTAATACATATTTATTAGTAAAGACTCAATATACATTCTTTTACTCAATAACCTTATTATTATTGTTCGTTAATACAGGTTTCATAATTACTTAGTTCATCATATTCACTTCCAAATTCATCAACAATACTAGACATATTCTAGTATCACATTATACCTACTTTCTTATCTTTTCATTCATTATCTTTATCAAAATATTTATTAATAAAGACCCATAAAATATCATAAGTATTTTCAAAACTCTTTGCTATGTACTCAGTTTAAAAGTCTCATGTACTCACCTTAGCAAATATTAGCTCAATTGTGTTCCTTGAACACCGAATCTTCACTTCTCAAACAACTTGTTGATCTCCAACCCTCTTGGTAGAAACCCTATTTCAATAACCATCACAAGGTTAACATAAATCATCACTAGCTAACCCATAACACCATTTTCCCCAATTTTTGGTGATAATCCAAACCCTAGTTTTAACCAACTCTTAAGATTCTTACAAATCTTAACCATACTCTTGTTTCCTTTGTTAAAATGCCATCTATTAAGTGTATAGAATGTAACACCACAATCTAGAGCCATTTTTTTTTTTTAAAAAAATTAAGCATACAGAAGCGATTTAAGAAACTATAAATCCTAAATTATTACACAACATAAAAACTTTACATATTAACCAAATATTTAAAACATTTTAAGGTGTTACTAAAACAGGCTCGACCCGGTATACAAAATCAGAGTGCGGTCAGACTTCCAAAACCCGACTCTCGTCAAGCTAAAACCACAACCTGAAAAGAGTCAACAAATGAGGGATTAGCACAAAGCTAAGTGAATAGAAATAAACATCAATTTGCATAACTACAACAAATTAGAAAATCAAGAGAAATCAATAGGGAGAAATCCGTCCAAACTTCCACAAGCAATTGGACGTTAAAAGAGGATCGGCGGTCGGGCGAGGACCTTCAACTGTTGTCGGCCAACAACAGTCAACCGATGGCTTCTTTACTAGAGGCACGGTGATCCCTCCTTACATAACGAATACGAAGGAGTCCGATCGCCCCTGCCAAGAGTAACGAAGCGTAGCCGAAAACCACCATAGCTAACCTCTAAAAACATGTGCACATACTACCATTAACCACTAGACCAAGAATAAACTTGTAAAAAGAATTGCAGCCAAGAATCTGTTCCTGACATAGTTCGCGTCGGGAACTCAGAGTTCGCGTCGCGAACTAAGAGTTCATGAATCGGGAACTACATCACGACCAGACCCCAGTTTCTCTGTCCCGAGTTCGCGATCGCGACCACAAGTTCGCGACGCGAACTCTCTCAGATACCCAATTCCTGCACTTTTTCTCAAAACTCTACCATTCCCTAATTTTGTACATCACACAAGAAAGAAGGTTAAGTCCACTCACCTTTGCTTCCTTTTTGTGCCGAGCTCAATGATCTTATATCACTGAGGCTCCTTCCCTTTTCCTGTACAAAATGAATACCGAATTAGTCACCCGAAATCGTCAATTTTGTAACAAGTAATATAAGCTTTAGACCACATTTTGCAACAAAAGCTTATAACCAAATCTTGCATTTTATACTCATAACCATAACTTAAGT
Source organism: Calendula officinalis (assembly GCA_963853835.1). Lineage (NCBI taxonomy): Eukaryota > Viridiplantae > Streptophyta > Magnoliopsida > Asterales > Asteraceae > Calendula > Calendula officinalis. The sequence goes on from OY970826.1 coordinate 44,015,641, forward strand.
ATAACATTTCAATAAGTCAATTCATTATGCCAATTGGCCAAATTGCACCTTAGGCCCAAACGGGTCAAAACAAGAACTATGAGTCGGACATTCACACAACATTATCCAATGAGTTAAACTACATGATCAACCTCAAAATTACATAACCAATATACTTCTTGCATCCAATTGCAAGTATTACCAATTTTGACTTTATTTAAGTCAATTGCACAATTAAGCAACCAAACGGGTCAAGACATGAAACCTACACACTTGAGCTTACAATTCATTCAACTAACACATTTCTAACATGAAATTGATAATTAAAGTTTACAAGCCATACAAGACTAAAAGTCAATTCCCAGGTTTGACCAAAGTCAACAATTCACAATTTACTAGTTTATCACCAATTTCTTGCTTATCCAAACACTACCATAAATTGTCAATTTCACAATAGTTAACTAGTCATCCTTATAACTAACAATTATAATTCTCACATGCATAATTTAACATAATAACACCATGAGGATAACAAGATTCACATTTCACCAATTTAGGGAAGATCTCCATCTTCTTCCCCAAAACCACCATTGATGAAGCTTTATCAAAGCTTCACCAAATGAGCTAACACTAACAACAAATCATACAATACTTGCAAGAACTCAAATAAACACCAAATCAAGCATCAATTTCGGATTTCCATCAAGATTCAACAAGAACTTCATGAAAACCCACTAGCTCAAGAACCCTAGTTCATTCAAGCTCAAGAACATGAAACCCTAGCTTAAGAAGGAAGGAAACTTACTTAATCTTGCTTCAAATCACAAAATCACAGAGATGCAAGCAATAGATTAGCCTATGATCTTCAATTATGAGAGAAAAGGCTTCAAGGATGTGTGTGTGTGTGTTGTGTGTCGTGACAGAGAGAGAGACAAGAGGAAAGGAGAAGTAAAAAAAATGACATCTGTCTTAACACATAGCACGTACACCCCTCACTCAAACACAGGTATATTTTCATTTAACACAGTATAGATTATTAGGTTCACAGATAATTAATTTAGACCTAACTAACTCCAATTTTAACAACGAAGATATTTTTGGAACCCTGGTTCAGAAATGAACCCAAATATGTAAAAATCATTTTAACATTTAAATATCTCAGTTTTACTAATTTTTAACCACATGGTTAAAAATACAATTAATTCAAATAAATCAAATAAAATTATATAAAATAATAAAATATTAAACAATAAGATATTACTTACCAAAAGTAATAAAATATAATAGGTCGGGTCTCGGGATGTTACAAATCTCCCCTCCTTAAAAAGATTCCGTCCCCGGAATCTCACTTTGATCAAACAAAATCGGATAACGATTCTTCATATCTGATTCGGTTTCCCACGTCATATCGGCACCCAAACTATGTTTCCACTTAACCAAAACCATCGGTATCTGCTTCTTTCTCAGTTTCGTTACCTTTCGATCCAAAATTTCCACCGGCTCTTCAACTAACCTTTTTCTCGAATCCACCTTTAAATCTGCAATCGGTAACACCGGGATTTCCTCATCAATATTACACTTCCTCAAATAACACACATTAAACGTGTCATGAATACCCGACAATTCAGGAGGAAGATCAAGTGCAACGGTTTGGTCATTCACCACTTGACGAATAACAAACGGGCCAATAAACCTCGGTGCTAATTTTCCCCGTTTTCCGAAACGAATAACGCCTTTCCACGGAGAAACCTTCAAATAAACCCGTTCACCCTCAACAAAAGTTACGGGTCGACGTCGTGGATCTGCATACATTTTCTGTCTATCCCGAGCGGCTTTTAACTTTTCACGTGCAATCGCCACCTTTTCGGCCGTTATCTGAACAATCTCGGGACCCGCAAACTGTTTTTCTCCCGCTTCAAGCCAACATGTGGGAGTTCTACACCGTCTACCATACAACATTTCATATGGTGGCATTTTAATACTCGAATGATACGAGTTGTTATAAGCGAATTCGATCAAAGGCAAATGAGAATCCCACGACCCACCATATTCCAATACACAAGCCCTTAACATATCTTCCAAAGTCTGTATGGTTCTTTCTGTCTGACCGTCTGTTTGTGGGTGATACGCCGTGCTCAAATTCACCCGAGAACCTAATTCTCTTTGCAAACTCTTCCAAAAATTGGAAACGAATCGAGGATCCCGATCAGATACAATAGATAACGGAATACCATGTCGGGAAACTATTTCATCAATATATAACTTAGCCAATTTGTCGAGCGACGCGGTTTCGTTTGTGGCCAAAAAGTGAGCACTTTTGGTCAACCGATCGACAATTACCCATATCATATCGTGATTCTTTTGGGTACGAGGTAATTTCGTGACGAAATCCATTGTAATATTCTCCCATTTCCACTCGGGAATATCTAACTGTTTTAACGACCCATACGGTTTTTGATGTTCGGCCTTGACTTGAGCACAAACATGGCATTTTTCAACAAATCGGGCAATATCTAACTTCATAGAGGGCCACCAATACAAAACTTTCAAATCATTGTACATCTTTGTACAACCCGGATGGATAGATAAACGTGATTTGTGTGATTCTACTAGTATTAATTCCCGTAATCCCCCAAGTAACGGTACCCAAGTTCGTGATCGAAACGTTTTCAACCTTCGCGAATCATCAACCAACTCATCTTTCCGCTTTAACATAATTTCCGATTTCAAGTTTTCGTCTTTTAAGGCTTCTATTTGACATATTCTCAACCTATCGACAAGATCTGACATGATTTCCATACGCATGAATTGGATCACTTCCGATGATCCCTTACGGCTTAAGGCATCGGCAACTACATTAGCTTTCCCCGGGTGGTACCAAATTTCACAATCATAGTCTTTAATGAGCTCTAACCACCTTCGTTGCCTTACATTCAAATCTTTTTGTGAGAAAACATATTGAAGGCTTTTATGATCGGTACATATAACACATTTAGTTCCATAAAGATAATGCCTCCACAACTTTAACGCGAAAATCACCGCCGCGAGCTCTAAATCATGGGTCGGGTAATTCTTTTCATGGGATTTCAATTGACGAGAGGCATAAGCAATCACCCGGTCTCTTTGCATTAGAACACAACCCAAACCCGAATAAGATGCATCACAATAAACTATAAAATCATCTGAGCCCTCGGGTAAGGCAAGTATTGGAGCTTGACACAATAATTGTTTTAACAATTGGAACGCATTTTCTTGTTCATCACCCCACCGATATGGAACATCTTTTCGTGTCAACCTTGTCAACGGACTAGCAATCTTTGAGAAATTCTTGATGAACCTTCTATAATAACCGGCCAAACCTAGAAAACTTTTAATTTCGGATGGAGTCTTCGGGGCACTCCAATTCATCACCGCGGTTATCTTAGATGGATCAACTTTCACCCCTTCTTGACAAATTACATGCCCCAAAAACTGAACTTCCCGGAGCCAAAACTCACACTTCGAGAACTTAGCATAGAGTTGTTCCCGTTTCAAAGTGTCTAAAACTTGTCTTAAGTGATTCTCATGATCCAAATCGGTTTTGGAATATATAAGTATATCATCAATAAAAACAATTACAAATTTATCGAGAAACGGTCGACATACCCGGTTCATAAGATCCATGAATATAGCGGGAGCATTCGTCAAACCGAACGGCATGACTAGAAATTCGTAGTGACCGTATCTCGTTCGAAACGCGGTTTTTGGGATATCGTTCTCATGAACCCGGACTTGATGATAACCCGACCTT